>JACGWO010000011.1:11120177-11790490 GCA_034509735.1 Sesamum alatum
TCGAATATCAATATCTAACATAAATAATTACAGTCATATCATGATTAACAATATCACATAAATTAAACATGAACAACACCTTACTATTATTGTATATAAATAATTCCTATTATGCAATAGAACATCAACACATGCAGGAATTTGAACTTATAACCTTTAATATCATGGGACCTCAGTTTGGACAATTGAGTTAGACCGAGGTCCTCCAAATTCGCACATTTTGTAGCTCTTCCGGCAAAATTCACTGCGGCATCTCTCGCCGCCGTCTTCGCAGTCGAGATTTTCCGCCGGCACGGCATTCCAAAGACCATAGTCAGTGATCGTGACTCCCTCTTCCTCAGTAAATTCTGGCAGGAAATTTTTCGATTGAGTGGGACGACATTGGCGTACAACAGCACCTACCACCCCCAAACCGACGGTCAGACCGAGGTCCTCAACCGTGTGCTCGAAACGTACCTCCGATGCTTCGTCAGTGAGGAACTCCGGCTGTGGTGACGTTTTTTGCACATCGCTGAGTACTGGTATAACACAACATTCCACTCCTCTATCGGCACAACACTGTTCCAGGCCCTTTACGGTCGACCCCCGCCGTTGATCTCCTTCTATGTCGCCGGCTCCACTGTCGCTTCCATTGACGAGACCCCTCGCCTTTGCGACGAAACCCTAGCCATGGCCCGCTATCACCTTTCGCGCGCACGGCTCCGAATGAAGCAGACCGCCGATCGATACCGTCAGGATAAATCCTTTGCCGTCGGGGACTTGGTCCTTCTCCGCCTTCAACCGTATCACCAGATCACGGTGCGCCGACGTCTTTCGCAGAAGCTCACGAAGCGCGACTTCGGTCCTTTCCGTATCCGCCGCAGAATTGGATCTGTCGCCTACGAACTGGATTTGCCCGAGGGTTCCCGTGTCCATCCTGTGTTTCACGCGTCCCTTCTAAAACCCTTCCATGGCGCGCCACCGACAGCTCCCGGCATCCTTCCGCCGGAAGCCCTAGGCCCGACTCCGACTTCTCGGCCTTTCTGCATCCTGGGTCAGCGAATCACTCCTACTGAATTGGGCCCCCATCAACAGGTTTTGGTGCAATCGGTGGGCCAGGACGAAGCTGAGGCTACTTGGCCTTCCTGGATGAGTTCCACACTGTTTTTCCTGAGTTTGACCTTGAGGGCAAGGTCCATTTTGATGGGCCGAGCATTGATACGGGCCTGATCACTGATGGGCCGCAACTGCATCCCTTGGGCCAGTCGCCCCAACAAACCATCCTGGGCCTGAAGAACCAAGCCTTCGGCAGTCCAAACGAGCAGTGCAGAAACCTGGATGGTTTAAAGACTATTATTAGCTAAGAAGTACTACTTGAGATTTATGTATTTATGCAAGTAGCTAGAAGATGAATTCTGTTAAAATTAATGGGCAGACAAGGACACTTGCTAGGACACTTGTCAGCTATGCCCCACTTGATGCCTTGTATTTAGTGGTTGGTGGAAATGAAAAAGGTAGAACACTTTTACCTCAAAAAATTCCTTAATTCCTCCCTTGATTATGGAGCAGCTTTCCAAGATCGAATTGGAAAGAATTAACACTTGTATCATGATCCCCCGCCACAACTCCGACACCAATTACTGAAATTGAATGGTGTACTGTCCCCATCAAAATTAAGTTTGATAAGTCCTACTAGAGAAGCCTGCCACTGTCGCACTGTAGATGGGCTAGATTGGGGAGCTGGAGCAGCAAGGGCTTGTTGGAACATCCACAGGGATCTGTACGCAAAGGACACCGTCTCCAACGGTTAAGCAACTGCACCGTACCATAGCTTCTGGTTACGAATCCACCACGTCACCCAAATTAGTACCCAGAAAATTGCGAACGTTTTAGAATCTCCTTCTTCAGCAACATGACGAAGCCGGTCTTCAAAACCTAGTTGGCCCTGCAAAATCAACATAAAAGGTACGTGAGCAAATGTACACTCAACGAAAACGTGATTAATTGTTGGAAGTTTGCTTTGCTTCACCAGCAAGAGGATCTTATAGACTAGTTAGCTGAGTTAGTTAGTAGGTGGTTAGTTGGTTAGACTAGTTTTGAGAAAGGCGGGAGTTTAATTGTATTTAAAGAGGGGTCATCTTCTTCATTCGTTATTTTGAATACAGAAACCTTCACAATTTTATCCATGGCTTTCCTTTTTTGTTTTTGTTTGTGAAGTAAAAGGGATGAATTATTATTAATTGAAGTAAATTGATTACAATAAGTTCTGTCGAATATCAATATCTAACAAAAATAATTACAGTCATATCATGATTAACAATATCACATAAATTAAACATAAACAACACCTTACTATTATTGTATATAAATAATTCCTATTATGCAATAGAACATCAACACATGCAGGAGTTTGAACCTATAATCTTTAATATTATGGGCCCTCAGCTTGTGCAATTGAGTTAGACCTTGCTCTTTCCTTGAGAAGTACTCTTAGAAATGTTTATCTTCTCATTAATGTCCTCAGTCAGAGGAACAATGATGATGATGTAGTATCTCAAGAGTGGTGCCCGGCAGCGGTTAAGTTACTCATTGGAAAATGACAAGTGAAATAAGAGAACTGGATGTAGGAAGTCTTGACAATTGGCCTGATGTTATTTTTCTTAATAAGTACAAATCTACTTTCTGTGAAGCTTTTGAATAGGTCTTGTCCTGATTTTGTGTCAAGCTATGATGCATGGATACGGAAATGGTACGATATAAATATGTCGATACAAAAAAATTTTAAAAAAATTACGACACGATACGGTACTGACACGGCTATATATAATATATATTTTTATATATATATTTTAAATTTTTTCATAAAATTTATGTAACATGAATAATATCAAGAAAAACATAACAACATATCTTATTCTAAATTCTTAACCAAAATACATGACTTCAAAAATGTACCTAATCAACTATTAAAAAAAATACACAACGAAAGAATATCTAATAATCCAAATTAATTAAATTATCATGACCATATCCCGATGTTTTAGTAATTTTATCCCAAAATTTTTAGTTTGAGAGAAGTAAATTATTTTATTTTTCTTTTTATTTAGCCCAAAACTCTTTTTTTTTTTTAAAAAAAAAAAAAAGGAAGTCCAAATTTTTTTAAAATTATAAAAAAATCCTAAACGTGTCCAAAACGTGTCGGACACTCCTGCAAAACGTGTTGGATACCATGTCCGATACCGTGTCTTTTTTTTATTTTACCTTTTCGGATACGCCTATGCCGTGTCAGACACGTGTCTGAGCCGTGTCGGTGTCTGAGACATGTCCGATACTGCATCGAGTAAGTTTTCGGAGTGTCCGTGTATTATAGATAATTCGCCTCCATTTGGTTTGATGGATTTTGATTTGAATTTGCATAAAGGATTTGGAGAAACAATTTCAAATAACTCTATTTGAAAATTAAGTAAAATTCATTCATATTCAACAAATCATACTTTATAAATAGAATTGGATGATTTGAAAATTGTTAAATTTAGAATTATCCGAAAACAAAAGATTTGTTATTAAAAATTTGAAATTCCTAATTCCAAATCCTTCAATCCAAATGCAATCGTGGTTTCTTTACATTTGAAAAATTGCAATTAATTTTGATAATTTTATTCTAAATTTTAAAAAATTCGCACATTGAGGACAAATTTGGTCGAAAAGGTGCACGTAACCTTGGTCGAGCATTCTTAATGAAGCTGGTTATCTCCAATTTTTCGATCATTTTAGCAAATCTCGTTCATTTTGTCTTCAAAGTGGGAAAGTTTTAAATTACAGGACACAATTGCTAAAATAGATTCGTACAGGACTAAGGGAGTATTTACGCGGGCTTTAGAAAAGCATTTTTGAGCTTCTCTCTTCAAAAAAGCACTTTTTAGGTATTTGGGATGATAGCTTCTGCTTCTGAAACTGTTAGAAAAGCATTATTAAAACAAAATTTGGAAGTACCTTGGGAGGTGCTTCTAGCTACTTCGGTTTTTTTATATATAAATCCAACTTTCTTTTGAACTACTTGATCCTCATTATTATAATCTTAATTCAAGTTTACCCATTCTAATTTATTTTCAAAATTTCTCATCTGAAGTTGATATTGGAGTTTTCAAATAATTTGAATTATTTAAAACTAATAAAATTTAAGATTTCACATATTGAACATTATAGAATTTTATATTTTATTTTTTATATTATCCAATTTATTCCTAAAGTAACAAAAAATATAAGTTTAAATTCCATCATTAATTAATAAAAGTTTTTTTTTTTGGAAATCATGCAAGTTTTATTTATTCTGTACGAATTAATGAATAATTAGTGGGAAAATTATTGAATTAAACATTCAACTTTTCTATTAATATTCAGTATTTTAATAATATATTAACTGAAATAAAATTTATAATTTTTTGAGAAAGAATAGTTATTATTAACAAAACACAAATGCAATAATTAAGTAAAAGTAGTATATTTTAAGATATTGGAACAAAATGATCTTTAATCAATTAAGCTAGTTTTAGAAGTGTTTTTTCCCCAAAGGTACACTACCCAATTTAGTTTTTATCTGTTTTTCACTTTTTTCTTACAAACACTACCCACTTTTGATTTTACTACAACTTTCAACTTTCTCTATAAAAAGCACTTTTCTAAAAGTAAAAATTTTCCCAAACACTCTCTAAAACTGCCAACCTATATACTTACATAACTAAAATTACATTTTTTTTCCTTCTCTTATATTTTAAATCTTTCATTACTGCGTTAAAAAGTTCAATTTATTCATGGCTCATGCAACCATGATTTTATATATTTGTATTTTCTTAAAATATCAATTTACTTTAGTTAAATTATAGTATATAGGTTCTACATGATATGCAGTAATTAATCAAACACATTAAATACTTTACTCGGTCATTTTTATGATGTTGGGCACCTGTCATTCATTTATTAGTGTCTAAATATTTGCTAACCAAACAAACTTAAGACTTATGCAATAATTTCATTAATATCATACATTTTACGATTAATCATATTTATTTGCAATACATTATTTATGGTAGACATTTATTGAAATATGATGAAACCTTCACTAAATCAAACCCTTAAAATAGAAATTAAATACTCAATATAATGTTAAAAAATAAAACATTCTCCTCTGTATTCTTATCGATAATTTTTTTTATTATACAAACTAATACTATTATGACTACCAAAGAAAGAAAAATTAGCGACAATAATGTTGTGATGCTATCAAAATGTCACTAATTATATATATTAACGATAATAGTTTTAATTTTTTCACTATCTCAAATTTTATAATTTTAATAGTAATAATATTTAATTAAATGCTGTCACTAAGTAATATTAGTGATAAAAAGTTTTATATAATTAGTATATAAAAAAATTGTTATTATAAATAATTAGTTACACATGTGTACCGATAATATAATAATAACAAATATAATGACAATAAATATAATTAATTATCTATATACACAACTTGAAAGTTTTGAATTTTATTTATAAATCTAGAGTTTGGTGAACGTTTCTTTCTAAACCAAAGAAATCCACACGTACACAAATTGGTACAGATTTTGAAATCCACCTCATCTAAAAATGGATTTTCTTACCCATCATTTTGAAGTTTGAACCCTTTAGGCACACAAGTCACCTGTCTACAGATGGCCAAATTAAATTAAGACTTTAATAAATTTTTGTTCATATAATTATAGCATTTGGCATTTTTATCCTTTATCTTTCTAGGATTGCAAAATAGTCCTATAATTTTTTGACATTTCGTGATTTTGGTCCTTCCGGTGCCGGATTTTGCAAAAGTTGCCGGAACAAATCATTTGCCCCTCGCGATTTTGGCATTTTTATCCTTTATCTTTCTAGGGATTATAAAAGAATCCTGTAATTTTTTGATATTTTGCAATTTTTGGTCCTTCCGGTGACGAATTTCGCAAAAATTGTCGGAATAAATCATGTGCCACCTCATTTTGTTTTTTTTAATTTTTCATCCATGTTGGCAAAAGTGAACCAACCCGAACAAAACCCCCAATTTAAATGAACCACGTGAAGTGCACATGATATCTTCTGACGACTTTTGCAAAATTTGGCATCGGAAGGACCAAAATCACGAAATGTCAAAAAGTTACAGAACTCTTTTGCAATCCTAAAAAAATAAAGGATAAAAATGCCAAAGTGCCAGAATTACAGGACCAAAAATCTATTTAAGCCTTAAACTAATGTCATTGTATTTTTGTTAAAATATACTTGCAATGTTCAATTGTATTGTAATAGACATATATATATATATATATATATATATATAAAGAAAAGAGTTTTTACACTCACAAATAACGTTTAATGACACCGCTGCACCAATCTTTTATCTATACTAATATATAAAAAAAAGGCTTACACACTCACAAATGACAATTAATGACACCGCTGCACCAATTTTTTTGTAAAGCTAAAAATACCCTTTAACCGATAATAGAACTAACCTATTCAACTTCCAAATTTGACATTAACTGATAAATGAATTTTCTTTTCTTTCTTTATATCTTTTATTTTATTAATGTAAAAGATTTATTTATATATTTTACTCTTATTTGTAATACACTTTAAAATATAAAAGATTATTTATTATATGCACGTAGGGATGACGTGCCACAACGGCTATATATATATATATATATCTTCTCTCTATTATAACTGAGTACGAACGAAAAATTATAAATAAATCAATAATATCAAAGACAGTGCAATAAACAAATATGAAAAATTAAGTTTTCATTACAGATGAATATTATTCATAATTCTCATTATAACCAAAATATTTATAATGGTGTTTAACTATAACTAATATTTTGGTATCAACTGCTGAACAACGACAATGGCCATTTGTGTCACGGACGTAATCTTAGAGGTAGTTTAAACTTGATAAGCTTGTCGTAAATACTCGAACTTTAATGAAACAAACTTTCTGTGTAAAAAATTCAAGTTAAATGGAAGAAATTTGGATTAATTTACACTTCTATATATAAAAAAAGGTTGAATTAGAACACCTTGCAGTCTTATGATCATGTCTAATAATTAGACGATGATTAGGAAGTTGAACTAACTCTCCTTCCCAACAACCATGGCAAGACTTTTTGATGATTCTCCACGTCGAGCATCTATAAATACCATACAATCCAAACTCCATGCATCACTCAGAACATTGAACACTTTCCCAATCAACGAAAACATTTCCTCAGCCACCTCTCAATTTCCTGCTCAAACAATGGCATTTGATAGGCACTCTTCCTTTTTCTTGCTATTGCTCATTGCTTTGTCATCAATAAGCGGTAACACACACCAAGCAGAGGCGCGGCGCCTCTTGGAGTCGGCCTTGCCTGAAATTCCTTTGCCAGAAATTCCAGGTTTACCAAAGCCGGAGCTACCAACACTGCCAAAACCTGAGCTACCAACACTGCCAAAACCTGAGCTACCAACATTGCCTAAGCCTGAGCTTCCAGTACTACCAAAACCTGAGCTTCCGACTTTGCCCAAGCCAGAACTGCCAAAGTTGGAAAAGGCTGAGATCCCGGAATTGCCAAAACCTGAGCTCCCGGAACTGCCAAAACCTGAGATCCCGGAATTGCCAAAGCCTGAGTTGCCTAAATTTCCTGAACTTCCAAAGTTCCCAGAATTGCCTAAACCCATTTTTCCGGAAGGACCGAAATCCCCTTGATTTGAATCATAGGAAAAAATCATGATCTTAATAAGAGACCTATAATTCTGTGGAAGGAGAGATGATTCTTTGAGGACTTGTTCTCGCTAGAATGATTGATTTCATATACCTGTTTTGTTGTCCACTTATTTATGTTGTCGTGATCTGGTGAGGTGCAGCTGTTCTTTATGTTTCTGTCAGTTTATATTTCAGTTTTTACGATTTGTATTTCTCTGTAAAATATTCCCAATATATGTGTCATTTGGATACCAAAACAAATAATGCCCTAATTTTACACGATCAAAAAATATTTTGCCCTATGGTTTGTGTAATTTTGCCTTCCTTCTTCCCTTTTTTCAACTTCTCAAATATTTGAATCAATGATGAATGTATTTCTCCTTGACCCCAATGCTACTAGCAAGAAGGGATGATAAGAGTGACATCAGTGTAGAGATTTTATGAGAAATGGACTAGAAGTAGAAAAAACAAGTAGAATTAAGTTTTGGTACATACGGTTAAAAGACGACAAAATTATGTTTCTCGTCGTGTAACTTTGGGGGGTGGCATTCTCAAATTCAAATTCCACAATGGCCAATTTCCTTTATTATATTGGTATCCATTTAAAAACTTTTCGTTTCACCAAAACTTGATGATCACTTTGAAACTCATCACGTGGCCAAAAATTAGAGATTTTATTATTTCAAAGAAAAAAATTGCATACTTTTTTCACATGAGAACTAAAATTACTACTAAAAAAATTATATGACCGATATTGTTACCACCTCTTGATTTATATAGGACTAGTTCAGAAAATTGTGATTGTGTGGTTGGTAAAGTTTCAACTATATATAAGTCCTATAAACTAAGAGGTTCTGTCAATTTAATCTTACGAATTTGATGAGTAGCAATTTCAATTATCACAGTAAAAAGCATGTGATTTTTCCTTCAAAATTGAAAAGTCGTAATATTTAGTCATATGAGGGTGAGGCACACAAACTTCATGTTATTTGAGAATCTTCGGTGATCAATGTACTGAAATTTCACAAAATTAGACACATGATATATGGAGTAAATTTTTCGTATTAATTATCATCTCAACAATAAAAGAATAAATCATTGCACAAAGGACCCAATACAAGATTACTATAATGTCTCATGTACTTACACTATTGTTTCAAAAATCCCTCCATTAGAAGTTGTCAATTTAATAGAAAATCTCATATAAAGTTTAATTCACTTGCTCCAGACGATCACCCATATACATACTAGTGCTATCTCCACATGAAGAAAAGAAAAATGCAATTTTCCATTCAAAAAAGTAGAAGTATACATGTTGCAGATTGGACCAATTATATTTAATTAAGTAATTTTTGAATCCAACACAATATTTTCTGTTTTTAAGAATCTTAGCCCAAGCTCGACCCGGCTAATTTATGTTTTTATTATAAAAAAAAATAAAAATTATAAATGTATTATTAAAACGGTATATTTTATAAAAATATGATCGATCACGAACTGAGCTTGCGATGGGCAATTTTTGGTCGCTGCCTGGGGGTAGAAACTTGTGTTTTTCTTTTTATTTTTTTTACTTTTTTCATTAAATGGGCCAACAATTGTTGGCCCAAGTATTTTATTTATTAAATTGATTTTATTAATTGATTTTATTAATTTATTTTAAATAATAATTAATACTTAATTAATATATACTCAATAGTAATAATTAATAATAATTTTAAATTATAAATTTATTATTATTTAATAATATTAATTATTTTATTAAATAAATATACTTATTAATTAAGTATGACCTATAATATTACACTGTGTATAGTAGAATATAAAATATTATAAAGTTAGTGATAAATATAAACTATAATAATGATCACCAATTCCATAAGTATGTCAAATTTTTAATTAATTTTAAATATTACATATAATATTGCATTATTTACATTGTGCCGGTGACTTTGTAATATCTTTTATTTTTTTTACATTGCCAGTAATTTTGTAAGTGACTTTGTAAATATGACCTATAATACTGTATTATGTACATTGTGCTAGTGATTTTGTAAGTGACTTTGTAAATATGACCTATAATACTGTGTTATGTACATTGTGCCGGCACAATATAAAAAAAATAAAAAATATACAAAGTCACCGGCACAATGTAAATAATGCAATATTATAGGTTATATTTAAAATTAATTAAAAATATGACATACTTATGGAATTGGTGATCATTATTATAATTTATATTTATCACTAATTTTATAATATTTTTTTATTCTACTATACACAGTGTAATATTATAGGTCATATTTGATTAATAAGTATATTTATTTAATAAAAATAATTAATATTATTAAATAATAATAAATTTATAATTTAAAATAATAATTTATTATTAATAATATTAATTATATATTAATTAAGTATTAATTATTATTTAAAATTAATTAATAAAATCAATTTAATAAATAAAATACTTGGGCCAACAATTGTTGGCCCATTTAATTAAAAAAAAAGAATACAAGTTTCTACCCCCATACAGCGACCAAGTCGCTGCCCGAGCAACTTAAAATAATAAAAAATTCATATTTTTATAAAGTGTATTGTTTTGACGGTACACTTATAATTTTTATTTCTTTTTTATAATAAATATATAAATTGGCAAGCTCAACCCACACGATAATCATCAAAAACCCGCACTTTGCTGTTTAAATGCTTCGTTTGGGCGGATTGATAGTCTTTTGATATATAATTTTTTTTTTAACTAAGAAATATGATGTGCGAAGCACGCGTAGAAATATAATTTTAGAGGTAAATATATCATTTATAATTAGTCATAGAAACAATAAGTTTATAATATTATTTATCTTTCTTTCATTGAAACATTAGTATATAAATTATATTTTTAAACAAATTAATAATAATTGTGTTAATTGATAAGGACATTATTTAATTCTTTTCACTTTATAAATTTAATTGGTACTACCAAATAAAAATAAGTTTTTCCCAAAATTTAAATTTTGCATTTCTTATTCACTAAAGATTATATTTCATTATCTTGTTAAAACCCATTAATATGAAAACAAAAGTAATAATATTAAAAATCTAATATTAAAATAAAAATAATTAGTCAAGCTCCTTATTTCTGATTTCTTTTACAAGAAATTCCAAATTAATAAAATTGATCAATTTTTATGTGTAGGTTTTATTATGCCTATTTTATATTTTTAAATTTTATTTTATTTTTTGTAATATTATCTCTGTGTATGTTATATTTTTTTATTCTACATCTATATTTTGAATGTCATTTATTTTTAATTTATTGACACTGAATGATTTCAATTAGTCATTTATTAATCATTGTTCATAAAAATGTAATCTAATTGGACTATAGTATCAATATTTATATTGCAACATCCGACAGAGTATGCTAATTATATTTAAATAATACCAAAGTATTTTTTACATGGTTTATTAACTTCTAAATTTTGAAATATTATTGCATAAAAGTTTATGTTTTGCATTTATATTGCAAATTTTAATTCCATAGTTTTAGTTTGTCTCTTGATCTTATTCATATGCATCAAATTGGGCAAAATACTTTTTTATCCCGTAAGACTAGGGCATTATTTGTTTTGGTACCACAACTTAGGTAGGTGGTTGTTTTAGTCCCATAAAACACATTTTTCAGTTTTTTTGGTCCCAACACATGACATTTTGGAAAAAAAAAAAAAAACAAACTAAAAAACGTGTTTTATGGGACTAAAACAGCCACCTACATTTTGGACCAAAAAAAACTAAAAAACGTGTTTAATGGGACTAAAACAACCACCTACCTAAGTTACACATGATTTTTGGGGACCAAAAAAACGTATTTTATGGGACTAAAACAACCACCTACCTAAGTTGTGGAACAAAATAAATAATGCCCTAATCTTACGGGACCAAAAAAATATTTTACCCTATCAAATTGGTATAATTTATTTCTTATTCAATAATATATTATGTTACAACTTAATCTTTTATGTCATATTTGTTTTTGTAATACTTTCATGCTATTATAATAAAAGAATATAGATGTAAAAGTAATAATGTGCATTCAGAATTATCTAATCCTAAAAAATTCAATTAGTAGGATATATATTCCCTCAATAGCTAAATTTTTCGTAAGAAATTTCAATTTAACAAAATTAGTGGTCTGATTTTCATATATCAATTAATCATTATTAGTACTCATGATACTTTTAATAAATTTATTCTTGAAAAAATAAATTTCTCTTTGATTTATTTATTTATCATCTTTTATTTCAAGTTCAACATAATTAATTCATTCCATTTATTATTTTCTTGTACTAAATTGATTCATAGAATTTTTTAAATTACTTAATGTGAACAATATAAGGGTTAATTACACCTAGACACCCTCTAAAAATGTAAAATTACACTTTTCCCCACAAAAATTTTAAATTACACTTACACCCCCTCTAAAAATTTTTCGTTTATACCTGACTCCTTTCCATTAGAGTTTGGGCAGAAAATATTTAAGTTAGCAAAACAAATTACCTAAATTTTTAATTTTGCCAATCAGTTAACATTCTCATAAACTAGCACCTAGCAATTACAACAACAAATCATACCTACTATACAGTAGAAATAACATCAACCCACGTAAGGGTTCGAACCCATGACCTTTAGGATCATGGGGCCTCAGCTTCGCCAACTAAACTAGGCCTCCTCGGCGGGTATGCCAATTTTAACTTTATGAATAAGAATGTGCAGAAGCCACGAAATCTTTATTTTAAATTAAATTGTATAAAAAATTGGCTGTTTACATATATAAATATTAAATTAAAAATTAAATTTTAAGATGATTTTATAGGCATGTTATAACAATGAAATGATATCATCAATTTAAATTCTTATATTTACCAATTATATAAAAATATAGATGATTAGAAGAATAACCAAAAGTTTGTTGACTCGTTGTTCTCTTTACACATTTATACATATATCTTATACAACATAAATAAAAAGCTTTTATTGTCTTCAATATTAATTTGTGTATTTCAAAATTTTGTACGAAGTTATAAAGAATCTAGAATATTATTGTTGTTGTTAATAAAACCTCCCGTGTTTTCGACTATCTGCAGAAAAAAAAATCTTATATTTTAAAAATATGCAGAAAACCCCTTATTATGTAAAATACTGCAAAATTTTCCTTTTCGCCAATTATACTTAATGGCGTTAAATATTTTTCTAAATCATCCGTTATGTCCTTGTTATAATAACCATTAATTTTCAATATAAGAAAAAGTATTCGTGTTGTTTTGTCGACTACTCACTTTAAAAAACTTGTTGGATGGAATATTATGTATACTTGGTCCAGCACTCCAGCCACCTTATCTATAAATGGATGTGTTCTTACCTAGCACTTTGAATAGATGAAGTCAGTTGTCAACAAATGGCCAAATTAAACTAACGTGATTATGGGAAATTTTTTTGTTCAAATCAGGTTCGGCTGAATCTCAAATCAATTGCGGAGTAAGTGTGATGCTGATATTGGTCACTTTTTATGAACTATACATCAAACGACAAGTGTATTGCACTTGTCATATAATTTGTTCTGATCCAACCAAATCCAGTCTGAATTAGAATCTACGGTGATTATGTTTTTGTCAAAGTTTTGTGTACGGTTTCCTTAGAAGTAGTTAAAAGTTGAGCAAATTTGAACTTTTAAACTAGTTTTCAAAAGAGACACAAGCTGAATTCGAGCAACTTTGATTACTTTACACTGAAAAGTGTTGCAGTCTTATGATAATGTCTAATAATTAGAAGATGCAGAAGTAGAAGAGAGATTATTAGGAAGTTGAACTAACCCAATCTCCTTTCCAACAACCATGACAAAACTTTTGGTGATTCTCCACGTCCGGCATCTATAAATACCATAGAACCCGAAACTCAAAGCATTACTCAGAAAACTGAACGCATTTCCAATCAAATTAGAAAACATTTCGTCAGCCACCTCTCAATTTCCTGCTGAAACGATGGCATTTTATAGCCGCTCTTCCTTTCTCTTGCTATTGCTCATTACTCTGTCATCAATAAGTGGCAACACAAATCAAGCAGAGGCACGCCACCTCCTTGAGTCGGCCTTGCCCGACATTCCCAAGCCTGAAATTCCTCTGCCACAAATTCCAGATTTACCAAAGCCGGAGCTACCAACACTGCCGAAACCTGAGCTGCCAGCTTTACCCAAACCTGAGCTCCCACCATTGCCTAAGCCAGAGCTTCCAGCACTGCCAAAACCTGAGCTTCCGACATTGCCCAGGCCAAAACTGCCAAAGCTGGAAAAGGCTGAGATCCCGGAATTGCCAAAACCTGAGATTCCAGCATTGCCAAAACCTGAATTGCCAACACTGCCAAAGCCTGAGTTGCCTAAGTTTCCTGAACTCCCAAAGTTCCCAGAATTGCCCAAACCCACTTTGCCATAAGGACCGAAATTCCCTTGATTTGAATCATAGGAAAAAATCATCAAGAATGTGATCTCATAGACCTATATATAATTCTTTGGAGTGGGATGATTCTGTGAGGACTTGTTCTAGCTAGATGATTGATTTCATATACTTGTTCGGTTGTCTACTTATCTTGTTGTGTTCTGGTCAGGTTCAACTATTATAGCTCAGTTTACATTTCAGTGTTTTCGTGATTGTCTGAGGGTTGCTTGATTTCTTGTGCTTTTGTGTAATAATCAACTCTAA
The DNA here is from genome assembly GCA_034509735.1 of Sesamum alatum. Classification (NCBI taxonomy): domain Eukaryota; kingdom Viridiplantae; phylum Streptophyta; class Magnoliopsida; order Lamiales; family Pedaliaceae; genus Sesamum; species Sesamum alatum. Next base: position 11,134,674 of record JACGWO010000011.1, read on the forward strand.
TTTGCCATCTTTCTCCCGCTTTTTTGAACATTTCAAATATTTCAATCAATGATGCATGTATTTCTCTCCTCCTTGACCCCAATGCTAAGAGTGACAACCGCGTAGAAATCTGATGAGAAATGAGAATATTACAAGGGATGATAATTTTCAATTGAAGCACTTTAAAAGCTTATTTTTAATTAAAATAATTAAAGTTTAACATCTTATATGTTTTAAAAGAAAACCTTATAAATGGACTAATAAGATCATTTAAATAGATCTATTCAAACATCCAAAGATCTTACAAGTTCATTATAAGATCTATATAAGTCGATATTTCATTTTTGTTTGGGGATATCGCAATTTTTTCTTGCAATTATAAGGGATGGTAGTTTTCATCCATTTGGCTATTAAGGCATATAATTTTTTTTTTAAAAAAAAAACACCACATTAAGGGTCCAGACTGGTTTGGAGGCCAAGCAAGAAAGGTATTTTTATGTTAAGAGTGCATATAATCTGGTTGTGGAAGTAGAAGGGTGGAGGGTGGCTTCTTCATCTCGGTGGTGGCCAATATGAGGAGGACTTTTTGATTTTTAAAGCAGGGACGTGCGAATGCAGGCCGCCTCTACCACAAATTATGACATAGGCTTGGCCACTTGGATCGACCTTAGGCCTGCGCCCCTCTCAAGTGCAATGGAAGTCACCAACCTAGACCATGGACCTTCTTGATCGCACATTGACCCCGTCCAGGTAAGTATAACCAATAGGAAGAGGTTGTTATGTTTACTCAGAGAATCTTTGGTCTCTGTTTTGTTTTCGTTTTGTGTGGTCTTATTTAGTTTTTTTGTTAGTTATTTAGGTTTTTTACTAGTTCGTTTAGTTTCTTTGCTAGTTATTTTGTAAGACTGTCATTGGTCCGTTTTCTTTTGGTAAATGACAATTCATTGCTTTTAAATCAAAACGAAAAAAAAAAAAAAATCACTTTAAATTAGTCTTTTCGATCTTTGATTTTTTCTTATTGTCCTTTTAAAACTTTTCATCTGTTTTTTTTTCTTTAAATAGAAAATCATTTTAGTTCTTCACTTTTTATTTTTAATTGCAATTCTCTAGCATGTAAATGTCAGCAATGAATTTAGTAAGAAAAATATTTACTTTATAATTAGCTCTTCATTGATTTTAGTATTGGACTCTTTTGTTTCTGATTTTGCTAGAAATTTTACTAATAAAAATATTTATTAGTAAAATTTTGAGGGGAACTTTTCAATTTTTTGGCAAGAAATTTTGCAACATTAAAACTCCTTTCTAAGAAATGTTTTGTTTCTAATACTAATTCTGAAATCACAAGAACTAAAATTTATTATCCCTAGCTCAATTCATTGCTATTGGCATAATTTCTTGCAATGCAGAAATAATTTCTTGTTTTTTTTAAAAAAAATGAAGACTTCGTCATAATAAATTTGGAATATCGAGTTTCTAAAGTAAACTTCATAATTTTAGTAAGGGTACTTAATTTTACGAAATTTTGTGAATTATCTTTTCCAACTGGAATCTATTTGACGATATGTTAGGGACGATATTTTCATAAATTTATCAAACATTAATTTGGAGGGCTAAAGTAGAAAGGCTTATTAATTGCAGTTGAATAGTTGCAGTTGGACAAATCCTAAAAAAAAAAAAAAAAGAGAGGAAGAAAAAAAGAAAGTTGACAATCGAAAAAGTCAAAACTCTTTTTTTTTTTTTTTGAAAAGGTATCATTTCATTGAAATCAAGGATGACAAATGTCAGCCATAGCCAATAACTCTGCCTCTGGTGGAAGATCAGAGTATCCTTCCAGTATGCCAACATCATATTTGGCAAGGGAATGGGCTACAGTATACATGTTCTTTTAACAAGACTAAAATGACATGAAGAAAAGGAAGAAACTAAAGCAAGTATATTAGCCACCACAGGGCCAACAGACGACATGTCTGATGCAGCAGTTTGAAGTTTGCTAATGAGACCGGCGCAATCGCTTTCGAGAATGACAGACCTCCATCCGTAGTGAAGCGCCATTTCTAAGGCTCGTCGGGCAGCCATTATTTCAGCGAGTTCCCCATTCTGCTTTTCTGGGGAGACGTTCAGAGCACCATGCAAGACACATTCCACTTCCATCGCGAGCAATAACTCCAATTCCCAACTCATGTCCACCCCCGAAGATAGCTACATCTGTGTTCAGCTTAATCATTCCTCCCTCCGGACACCACCACTTCAAAACACGCTGTAGTGAACTAGGTAATTCATTATCGCTATTCTGACTTTGGAAGGCACTTAGGTACTGATTCGCAAAGCAGACAACCTGATCTGGGCGTAAAAACTCTTTCTGCATGAGTTTGCAGTTTCTACTCCACCAGATGCTCCAACAGGTCGTAAGACAAATTTCCACCTCCCCACAGTCAAGTGAGTGAATTAACCCTTTGGCCTAGCTGGAGTTGACAAAAACCAAGCCCTCCCTGCAATTTACTATTACAAAGCCGTTTTCAAGAAATCCAATGAATTTTGTTCTGACCACGGTTATTCCACCAAAAATTCGAGATCATGCTGTGAATTTCCTTCAAAAGGGTAATGGGCAGCCTAAAGCAACCCATAGCATACGAAGGAATAGCCTGAATAACCGATTTAATAAGGACTTCTTTACCTGCTTGGGAGAGAATCTTCTCATTCCAACCATTAATACGATTCCATACCCTGTCCCGAACTGCCGAGAAAAGTGCCCTTTTTGATCGTTCTGCTTTTGAGGGGAGCCCCAAGTAGAGCTCCATCTTATTCTCCCAACGGACTTGAAGAATTTGACCTACACCTTGCCAAACTGCCTCAGAAGTATTTCGACTAAACACCACGGACGATTTGTCAAAATTTATCTCTTGCCCCGACGCCAGACGGTAGGTCTCCAAACACCTCCTTAATCTGCTGAGCTCTCTCCACAAATGGCATCAGAAAAAATGAGCGTATCATCTGCAAATAATAGGTGTGAGATACAAGACGCACCTCGGCAGATAGATACACCACTAATCTTGTTCTCCATTTCTGCTTTCTGCAACAATGAGCTAAAGCTCTCTGTGCACAATAGGAACAGGTAAGGGGAGAGGGGGTCTCCTTGACGAAGCCCCCCCTGTGGGGCGAGCGAGCCAAACTGTTGGCCACCAAACATGAAATAATATGAAACAGATGAAGCAAAAAGCATAATGAGACGAATGAAGGGGGGAGGGGGGCAACACAAGTTTAGACATAACCTGCTTCAAGAAAGCCCACTCAACTTTATCATATGCCTTGCTAACATTCAGTTTCATTGCCATGAACCCTTTTTTTCCTGTGGTCTTAGAATTCAGAAAATGGTTAACCTCAAAAGCAAGGAGAATGTTATCAGTGATCAGTCATCCAAGAATAAAAGCCGACTGAGTAGGTCAGATGATTCGGTCATGAATTGTTTTAAGGCGGTTAGCAACGATTTTTGATGCAATCTTATAAACCACGTTGCATGAGCTAATGGGTCTAAATTGGTTAAGGCTTTCGGGATGTTTACACTTTGGTATCAGAACAATATTAGTGTCATTTAACTTGGCAGACATTTTATGGGAATTCAATAATCGAAGAACACAAGCAATGACATCAGACATGACAATATTCCAATACTTTTGAAAAAAGGCAGGGGACATACCGTCGAGACTGGGAGATTTAAGTGGGGCCATTTCGTAAAGAGATTTTGTCACCTCCTGTTCTGAGTAAGGCTGCGAAAAGTCCGCAGCCATGTCCGGATCTACAACAAGATGCAATGATGAAGTCCCTTGGGCAATATCAACCGGGTTCGGCCTACTAGAAGAGAACACTCCTTGGAAGTGGGAAATAATACACTGTTGAATTTGTTCCTCTTTGTACACTCAAATCCCAGTTGAGTTTTTTATTTTCGTAATGAGGTTAGTACGGAATCGTTGACTAGCCCTTTGATGGAAAAAAGCCGTGTTTCTGTCCCCTTCCTTAAGCCAAAGTGCCTTCCCCTTTCTTTCCAAAACGTCTCTTTATGAGCAGCTAATCTTTCAAGTTCATGACGGATTTTAGAAGCCTCCTTGGCCAATTCATGAGTGAGAACGCCCCCTTGGATCCACCTCAGTCGTCGTTCCAGTTTTTCCACTTCACCCTTGTCCCTTTTGCAAGCCTTTTTACTCCAACAATGAAGCTTCAATTTATAGTTTTCAAGTTGGTCAGCCAGTCGATCCGCTCCACCTCCACAATTCCAGCAATTCCTAATCACCTCCTCACATTCATCGGGTTGCATCCAGGCTGCTTCAAAGTGAATCGGTCAAAATTTCCTAGCCACCAAAAAAGGCATTTGATGCAAGCGAATTAGCAAAGGTGAGTGGTCCGAACACTCGGCTGTCAAATGGTTTATCAAAGCATTATGAAACAAGTCACTCCATCTCCAATTAGCACAAGCCCGATCAAGACGTTCCTTCACCGTTAAAGGATCTTGTTGACGGTTGGACCATGTGAATGGTGAACCACTAAACCCCAAATCCGACAGTCAACACGACTCCAAAGCTCGCCTAAAGTTTCGGATTTGCCATAGTGGTCGAGAAGGTCCTCCGGATTTCTCATATTCATCCAGCAATTCGTTAAAATCCTCGGCACAAAGCCAAGGCCATTGAGACTGTGCATGAAGCGATGAAAGAAGTTTCCATGAAGTTTCCCGCTTGCTAGTATCAGGTTCCCCGTAGAATTCGGTAAATCGTCACCATTCTTGACTATCAAACAGTCTAACCGATACATCAAAATGATTGAGAGAGAAAGTCTGAAGCTGGACCTCCACATTTTTATCCCAAAGGAGTGCAAGCCCGCCCCCTTTACCAACAGAGTCCACACAAAAGCCGTACATGTCGAACTTTCATTTTAAATAATCAATTTGGTATGAAGAGCACTTGGTTTCCGCCAAAAAAGCCAAAGCGGGGTGGAATTCCCGAATAAAGGAACTCAGCTTCTGAACTCTCCAAAGGCCCCCAATCCTTGGCAGTTCCAAACCAATAGATTCATAATGACTGGCGGGGCTGCTCGGCAGCCTCCGCCATATAATTGGTGATGTCCGTCAACAGGGATGCAAACTTTCTGATCTTGTACAAACCTTGAATAGGAGGCTCACCATCAATAACAATTTCATCGACAAGTCTTCGTTTCTGGGGTAGGATAGGGCTAGGTGTATTTGTATTGCAATTTTGAGAGGTGTTTTTGCGGATTGCAGGTTTGTATTTACGGGCCTGTTTGGATCCAATTTGGTGAGTGTCAAGGTGTAGGGGAGTGGATTGAAGGGGGCTCGGTTCAGGTTATAGTGGGGGTCGGCTTGGTGAGTGGAGGTTGACGAGGATGGGGTATAACATTAGTAATGAAAAGTCAAATCACTTTATTAGTTCCTCATTTGCACTTTCATCCTACTTTAATTTTTGATCTCTCAAATATACAGTAATAATCCCTCATCTTTTAAATAAATCTCACTATGGTTCATGACCATTAAATTTTAATGGAATCTAATTAAAATGGAAGTAGTATTCACTAATTAGGGGTTAAATTGGAAAAACTCATATATTTTAATAATTTCAATTATTAAAAAATATTATGTACTTCAATTATGTTATGTTTTATAACCAAACAAAAACACAAATACTAATAAATCAAGTACCACTCATTCAGAAAAAAAAAGTTTTCCCTCTTAAAATGCAAATTATATACCATACAGAATATGTATGAATCTCAATCAACATATTGTTGGTCTTTATTTTAGCCTGTTGATTTTCTTTTCTCACATAAGATTATCAAACTTCATTATATCGTTTTGATTTATCATTATATTATTTTGTATCATCTTTATTTTTTTCACATTTATGAGAAATTAAATTCATTGTTCAGTACTAGCTTACATTAAAAGTCAAACTAATTATTAACCCGTGCGTTGCACAGTTTTCAATGAAAAAATATTTTGATATTTAATATTGACTATTTAAGTTTATTTGAATGAATTAATATTAGGATATTAATATATTAACTGTATTACGTTCTATTGACGATTGGAATTGTTAACAAATTATGTTTTGCATTAGCTATTATATATGAAATATGAATGTCATAATTGTGAATATAGGCTTCTTATTGCTAGTTTGGTACACTATATTTGGCAAGAAAGAAACAATAGAAGATATGGTGGAACATCCTAACCTGCACATACCACATCCTCCCTTTCTTTAAATCAGATCATATCAAAAATAGGATAATTAGCCATAAACCCAATAATATAGCCATGGTCGCAGTGTTTAGAGTGTGGAGGATTGCATAGAAAGACGATATATTTATTCATCCTCATGCATAGATCATGAGGATACTGTTGTACCATATATTTTTTATTTAATACAATTTACTTTTTCCTAAAAAAAAAGTTCGTATAAGTACTTCATTTATAAAAAGTTAATTTTTCAAACAAAAATAATACCATTGAACCACTACGAGAACTACTTTATAATATCAAAATATACTCTTGTAAATTTCAAGAACTCCTAATGTGGAACAGTGTATAGTTTTGAAGCGGCCGTTATTTTGTAATGGCTTTATGAACATAAGGCTTTTGGAACGACCCTTGTAACTATTACGCCATTACAAAGTTACGGATTTCAATTCACCAGCTAAATGATATCTCCAAATGCTTTTTGTTCCAAATTTGTTACAAAAACTGTTACTGTTGGAACGACTAACCGGCCATTTCAAAACAGTCGTTATAAATCCCGCATTTTTTTGTAGTGTATGTTTTAATTAAAATTATTTAATAGTGAATTGAACTTGTAATTCCACATGATAGTTGATTTGTGCTGAATTGAATATTACATTTTGTATGTACTAAAAACAACAGGTTGATTTTTGTTGTAAATTGAATTGAAAGTCCAAAATTTTAAGTGTACCAAGTACTTTCTACTTCAATATAAATTTAAATATATACACAAAAATAACATGTATAATCCAAATATATTAATCTGAAATTTCGCTAGAAAATATATGTTTTTGTACACATTTAAAAGTTAAAGTATCAAATGGGGGCATTTAAAATTACGAGACCCAAATTAGTACAAAACAATACATCTGCAAAAAATATAAAGATATATATACACAAAAATGGGTGCTATATCTTCCTTGGGTAGTGACAAACTCCTTTTTAAAAGATTTGCTCCACTGATATGCATTGATCGGGTAAATTATATTTTTGGTCCCATATATTAGGTCCAGTTTAATTTTGATCTCATTAATTATAAAAATTTCAATTTAAGACAATATCTTTTGATTTGTCTTAATTTTGGTCCCAACATCGAAAATGGACCAAAATGTTTAGCTGCCGTTAACAAGAGGCTATGCGTATTTGGGGGGGGGGGGGGGGGAATAAAAACATGGAATGATAGAAAAGGGGGAGAAATAAAAAATCAGGGTCCATCCACCATTTTCTCTCTTCTAGGATAATTACCCCCTTCCCCATTTCAGACATTTCTTCTTTCATTTTGTTCAACTTGCAATGAAGCCCAGGTATGGTTTTCTTCGCCCTTGTGCATTGAATGGTCTACCCACACCAAAAAAAATACACCCCCTATCAATATCATCACAATCATAAAATCTTCTTCCTGGATTGACGCTCGTCCATGAGGTTCTTAAATATGCTTTCTTACCACAATAACACATGAGAGTTCTAATTATAGAAGTCAAATAACTTGTTGACTCTATTTTTAAGAAATGGAAGTGGAATTTGGGTGTATTTGGAAAAGAGAAAACGGTGGATGCACCTTAATTTTTTATTTTCCCCCCTTTTATGTCATTCTATGTATTTATTTTCCCCCAAATACGCATCTTGTGAGAGGCACATGCCTCCTTTTAACAACAGTTAACGCTTTCTGTCAATCTTTTATGTTAGGACCAAAATTGCGGCAACTAGAAAAATATTGTCCTGAAATTGAATTTTTTGTAATGAATAAGACTAAAATTGAACTGGACCTAATATATAAGACCAAAAATACGATTTACCCGCATTGATCCAATGATTGTCAACCATAAAAAGAAGAATATTTATGCACTACCTAAATATTACAACAGATTCCCATCAATGTATCAATGTTCATCAATTTAATAGTAGTTGTCGATCCAAAACACACACACATATATATATATATATATATATAAATTTGATATTATAATTTATATATTAATTATTAATATTAAAATTCATAATATAATTGTAATCGCTTCACTCAATATATATATATATATATATATAAGAAAGGAAATGTAAGGGCTAATAGAGAAATACTCATCTATTCCCATAAACAATTGCTTGGAGTACAGATCATGCATTACAATTTCAATTTTTCCAATCAAATCTTTTCTCCAATGACCCTGGGTTGAGTCCATTTTTCGAATAGTAAATACCATCACTCTTTGCTATCCAATAAATTCTTTCGGGTGATGGGAGTGGGGTCAATTTTGCTTTAAAAGCATCGAAAGCTGCTTCCTTTGATCCCCACCAAAAATGACAGAAAAATAAAGTAGTAGGCGTAAAATTCTCACAAAATTCCCAATTGAAGTCTTGATCAGTCGTGAGCGTATGATATCCAAGCTCATTATCTTTGGATCCACAATGTATTTTCAATGATACAGACTTTGTAGGGAGATTATTGACCACATGAATCTCTCTATAAAATGTCAAACAATGTAATGCACATGTTTGGAGGGTGTTTACTACTATGACAAGAAATAGGAAGAGGATTTTCATCGTGCTATATATATATCTTGGCTAATATGAAAATTAATTTTAATTGATTGAAAGATGCTAGGGTTTCATCTTTGAACGTATCCTTTTATTGTTTCAACTATGGAACAAATTAAGAAACTTCACTATGTAATTAAAATGAAAATTGTATCAGATTCCATTAGAAGTCTAATTTGACATAGACGGATCATGATTGCAGATTATTTATGTTATTTGAGGAATAAAATGGTTACTAATATTTATGATGTATTTATATCTATATCTATACTCTATATCTATATCTATATCTATACTCTATATAAATGTGTGAATACTCAAGTTGTTTGTTCCCCTATTGTGAAAAGACATATATACCCTCATTTAAATATTATTCATTATTATATTATAGATTATGGAATTTTTAACAATATAGGATTCTAGATATCTTAAACCTCATCCATATAAATTTAAAATAAAAAACCTAAACCGTGAATCATGAATGAATCCAATTACACAGAATATTAATAACATGCTTCTAATCGTGAATCACGAATGAATCCAATTACACAGAAATTTAATAACCTGCTTCTAATCGTGAATCATGAATTAATATTTGTATTAATAAAAAATATTATTGTTCTTGTTTGATATATATTTTTATTAATAAGGTTTTTAAATATTTGATATTAGTATAATATTAACTTTTTTCTTTTCTAATACAAAATGAAGAGAAATGGTTAAACTGTAAAATTACAAAAATTACTATTTTCTTCTCAATCTATTTTTCTCGTACAGAACAAGGGGAAGTATTTTAAATTTACTCCCCTTCCAATCATACCAAACAACTTGAAGGAAAACTATTATTCTTTCCCTCCACTTCCCCCTTCCCCCTTCCCCTCTCCGTCCCCCTTTCACTTCCCTTTTCCTCTCATTTGAACCAAACAGACCCTAAAACTGGACCTCTACATTTTTATCCCAAAGGAGTGCAAGCCCGCCCCCTTTACCAATAGATTCCACACAAAAGCCGTACATGTCGAACCTTCATTTTAAATTATCAGTTTGGCATGAAGAGCACTTGGTTTCCGTCAAAAAACCCAAGACGGGGTGGAATTCCCGAATAAAGGAACTCAGCTTCTGAACTGTCCAAGGGCCCCCCAATCCTTGGCAGTTCCAAACCAGTAGATTCATAATGACCGGCGGGGCTGCTCGGCAGCCTCCGCCATATAATTGGTGATGTCCGTCAACGGGGATGCAAACTTTCCTATCTTGTCCAAACCCTGAATAGGAGGCTCACCATCAATAACAATTTCATCGACAAGTCTTCGTTTCTGGGGTAGGATAGGGCTAGGTGTATTTGTATTGCAATTCTAAAAGGTGTTTTTGCGGACTGCTGGTTTGTATTTGCGGGGTTGTTTGGATCCAATTTGATGAGTGTCAAGGGGTAGGGGAGTGGATTGAAGGGGGCTCGGTTCAGGTTATAGTGGGGTCGGCGTGGTGAGTGGGTATAACATTTGTAATGAAAAGTCAAATCTCTTTATTAGTCCCTCATTTGCACTTTCATCCCACTTTAATTTCTAATCTCTCAAATACATCTAATAATCCCTCATCCTTTAAATAAATCTCACTATGGTTTATGACCGTTAAATTTTAATGGAATCTAATTAAAATGGAAGTAGCATTCACTAATCAGGGGTAAAACTAGAAAAAGTCATATATTTTAATAGTTTTCAATTATTAAAAAATATTATGTACTTCAATTATGTTATGTTTTATAACCAAACAAAACATAAATACTAATAAATCAACTACCACTCATTCATTAAAAAAAAAATAAGTATGTTTTACGCCTTAAAATGCAAAATATATACCATACAGAATATGTATGAATCTCAATCAACATATTGTTGGTTTTTATTTTATCCGGATGATTTTCTTTTCTCACATAAGATTATCAAACTTCATTATATTGTTTAGATTTATCATTTTATTATTTGTATCATCTTTATTTTTTGCACGTTTATAAGAAATTAAATTCATTGTTCAGTAGTAGCTTACATTAAAAGTCAAACTAGTTATCAACCCGTGCATTGCATGAGCACATAAGTTTTCAATGAAAATTATTTTGATATTTAACGCATAAGTTTTCAATGAAAACTATTTTGATATTTAATATTGACTAATTAAGTTTATTTGAATGAATTAATATTAGGATATTGATATATTAACTGTATTACGTTCTATTGACGGTTGGAATTGTTAACAAAATATGTTTTGTGTTAGCTATTATATATGAAATATGAATGTCATAATTGTAAATATAGGCATCTTATTGCTAGTTTGGTAAACCATATTTGGCAAGAAAAAAATAATAGAAGATATGGTGAAGCATCCTAACCGGCACATACCACATTCTCCCTTTCTTTAAATCAGATCATATAAAAAATAGGATAATTAGTCATAAATTCAATAATATAGCCATGGTCGCAGTGTTTAGAGTGTGGAGGATTGCATACAAAGACGATATATTTATTCATCCTCATGCATAGATCATGAATACTGTTGTACCATATACTTTTTATTTAATACAATTTACTTTATCTTAAAAAAAATAATTTCGTATAAGTGCTTCATTTATAAAAAGTTAATTTTCAAACAAAAATAATGCCATTGAACCACTACGAGAACTACTTTATAATGTCAAAATATACTCTTGTAAATTTCAAGAACTCGTAAGTATGGAACAGTGTATAATTTTGAAGTGGCTGTAATTTTGTAATGACTTTATGAACATAAGGCTTTTGGAACGATCCTTGTAACTATTACGGTGTTACAAAGTTACGAATTTCAATTCACCAGCTAAATGATATCACCATATGCTTTTCTGTCCAAATTTGTTACAAAAACTATTACTGTTGGAACGGCTAACCGGTCATTCCAAAACGATCTAAATCCCATATTTTTTTGTAGTATATGTTATAATTAAAATTATTTAATAGTGAATTGAACTTGTAATTCCACGTTCTAGTTGATTTGTGCTGAATTGAATATTACATTTTGTATGTACTAAAAACAACAGGTTGATTTGTTGTAAATTGAATTGAAAGTCCAAAATTTTAAGTGTACCAAGTACTTTCTACTTCAATATAAATTTAAATATATACACAAAAATAACATTTATAATCCAAATATATTAATCTGAAATATCGCTAGAAAAATATATGTTTTTGTACACATTTAAAAGTTAAAGTATCAAATGGGGGCATTTAAAATTACGAGATCCAAATTAGTACAAAACACACTACAAGAAAATATGATATTAGTGACAAAATATCAAATGATAATTTTAAAGTTGCATTAAAAATATATATTAATTGACAATATTTTTTATCTTGTCACTATATAATTATTAGTGACAAAAATTGTGTATAAAGTTGTCACTAAATACAATTAATGACACATCTATAGTGACAATTTAGTGACAACACAATATAGTGATAACAATTATTTGTTGTCACTAGGTTGTCACTATACATGAGTCCCTAATCGTAGTTAGTGACAAGTTTGTGCACATTTTTTTGTCACTATTAATAATTTTTACAGCATAATAATAATTATTAAAATCATAAAATTTATTGTTGTGACAAATTAAATATTCTTGTCCCTAAATATGTATAATTAGTGACAATATAAAAATTGTCACTTAAACTTTTTTGTCACTAATTTTTTATTTTCGTGTAGTGACAATACATCTGCAATATATATATATACACACACACACACAAAAAAAAAAATGGGTACTATATCTTCCTTGTGTAGTGACAAACTCCTTTTAAAAAGATTTTCTCCATTGATATGCATTGATCGGGTAAATTTTATTTTTGGTCTCATATATTAGGTCCAATTTAATTTTGATCTCATTCATTATACCTCCTTCCCCATTTCAGACATATCTTATTTCATTTTGTTCAACTTGCAAAGAAGCCCAGGTATGGTTTTCTTCGCCCTTGTGCATTGAAGGGTCTACCCACACCAAAAAAAATACACCCCCTATCAATATCATCACAACCATAAAATCTTCTTCCCGAATTGGCGCTCGTCCATGAGGTTCTTAAATATGTTTTTTTTACCACAATAACACATGAGAATTCTAATTATAGAAGTTAAAAAACTTGTTGACTCTGTTTTTTTAGAAATAAAAGCGGAATTTGTGTGTATTTGAAAGAGAGAAAATGGTGGATTAACCTTAATTTTTTATTTTCCCCCCTTTTATATCATTTTATGTATTTATTTTCTCCCAAATACACATCATGTAAGAGGCACATGCCTCCTTTTAACAGCAGTCGACGCTTTCCGTCAATCTTTCACGCTAGGACCAAAATTGAGATAACTCGAAAAATATTATTCGAAAATTGAGATTTTTGTAATGAATAGCACTACAAAAAAAATGCGGTAACAGGAACGGTACGGCTCGACCGTTCCTGTTGCTGTTCCACGAGGAACGGTTGTAGGAACTGTTGTGGAACGGTAAACCATTGATGACGTCAAAGTCGGTGTAATAGAAATACAAATTAATAGGAACGGTCGTGCCAAAGATAGTGTGCCAATTTGTACACCAATGACCGTTCCTAAAAGGGACCTTATATATTTTGGGCCTCAATTTGGAACACATGTGTGAGATTGGGAACGGTAGGCGGACCGGGAAAGCTTACCGTTACTGAATGTGTTCCAAAGATCGTGTCAATTTTGGACCGGCTAGGCTACCGTTCCAACATGTAGTCCTACAGGAGGCCCTTTTACGCCATGGAAAAAAATGTGATGCAATTACCCTTCTAAATTACGGGTATATAGTAAGTGAAGCTGTGTTACAAGGACCGGTCCAAAATGTAATCCAAGTAGGAACGGTACAGATTTCTTGTGCCTGATACCGTTCCTAATATGGTCTAACGGCTATATTACAACGGTAACTTTATCGTTCATGATACCTCTCCTGAGACCGTTCCTTAAGCTGAAACAACGGCTATATTTTAACGGCTAGTTTTGTGTTCCAAATAGTAATCCAATGACCGTTCCAATGTTTTCTATATATATGTCCCCCTTCTTTGTCATTGTTCTTATACTTACCCTCCAACTCATTTTGAATTTGTAACTCCCCCCTTGATTCTTTATACGAAAAATCGAACATCTCATTTACCGAGCGCGAATTTTGCATTGATATCGATAGGTGTTTTGCTCAGGTAAGTATGCAAAATTCTGTTATTTTTGCATATATATATAATTTACTCTCGTCATTTAATTGTTGTTGTGAATTATACGTAGGACCAATCATGTTAAGACAGTTGAGGAAATGAATGTATGATCGAGACGTCCTGGGTGTGACGCCGGAGTTTGAGGATGGTGTTACAACATTTTTAGAATGGGCCCAGTCTCAGCGTGCATATATGGACGGGGACAAGATTAAGTGTCCCTGCCGGAAGTGCAAAAATGAACGGTTCAAAACACCAGACGAGGTAAATTTTGATTTGTGTATGAAAGGGTTTATGCCAGAGTATTACAATTGGACTTCGCATGGTGAGGAGAGGGTGCAGGAATACTTTGAAGCATTGACAGCGCCCCCTGTGCAGCAGCAGCAAACGCCACCCGTTCAGGAGGAGGGTAGTTCGCATTGGGGTGATGCGGCTCAGATGGATTGGACGCAGAGGATGGTATTCGATGCTGCCGGGCCGTCATTCTGGTCTTCGTACAACCAAGAGGGACCGACTGATGATGGTACTCGGTATTATCCATCTGATGTGGGTCCTAGTCCATATTATGATTCGGGGCCCTATGATTATGTGTCTGGCTTGTCAGACCGTTTTTTTTATGTAGTTCATGCTGCGGACCAACCTTTGCGGAATGGCTGCACCACCTCTCAGTTGGCGTCAATTGCCTCTTTGGTGAATATCAAGGCCGAAGGGGGTTTTTCCGAGCATACATATGATCGGTTATGCCAGTGGGCTGATACTGTAATGCCCCGCGATCACACTTTCCCCGCCGATTATTACAATACGAAGAAATTGATAAGAGAATTGGGTTTATCAGTTCAGAAGATTGATGCTTGAAAAAACGGTTGCATGTTGTACTGGAAGGACGATACCGATTTGGAATATTGCAAGTTCTGTGGAGACGCTAGGTACAAGCCCACGAGGGACAGAAATCCTAAACGCAAGAAGTCCCCGTATGCCATTCTTAGGTATCTACCGATTACCCCTCGGCTGCAGAGGTTGTATGCATCGGAGGTCACAGCAGAGCATATGACTTGTCATGCGAGCCATCAGACGGAGGAAGGATCCATGTGTCATCCGTCGGATGCAAAGGCTTGGAAGCATTTTGACCGGACGTATCCTGATTTTGCAGCTGAACCGAGGAATGTTAGACTTGGGTTTTGCACGGATGGGTTTGCACCGTACGGTCAGTATGGTAAAACTTACTCCTGTTTAGCCCGTGATACTTACACCGTACAATCTCCCACCGAGAATGTGCATGAAGTCTGAGTATATGTTCCTAACGATGGTGATCCCTAGCCCATCTAATCCCAAACGTCTTATCGATGTCTACTTGGAGCCGTTGATCGAGGAGTTGCAGAATTTATGGCATGTGGGTGTACGTACGCATGATACTGCGACAAACTAGGCATTCATGATGCATGCCGCATTGATGTGGACAGTGAACGACCTTCCTGCTTATGGTATGGCGTCTGGATGGAGTACCGCCGGTGTTATGGGATGTCCAGTTTGTATGGAGGACACACGGGCATTTTATTTGCAGCACGGGCGGAAAGCATGCTATTTTGACTGCCACAGGCAATTCCTACCACCGGGTCATCCTTATCGCAGGAACAAGAAAGCCTTCACTAAAAATCGAATGGAGAGGAAGATTGCACGTCCGAGGCTGACTGGAGAACAGATCCGAACCCGTGTCGATGCATTTAGTGTTGTTGTCGAACAACCGTTGAGTGAACCAGAAGGCTACGGTGTCGACCATAAGTGGACGAAGAAAAGCATATTCTGGGAGCTTGAATACTGGGGGGCGCATCTGATACGACACAATCTTGATGTCATTCATATTGAGAAGAATGTGTTCGATAATATATTCAATACTGTGATGGACATCAAGGAAAAAACGAAGGACAATCTGAATGCACGGAAGGATCTGAAGATCATATGTAATCGGAAGATAGTGTAGCCGTCATCATGTGCAACCTCGAGAAAATTTTTACTCCTTCCTTTTTCGACTCAATGGAGCATCTAATTGTTCACCTTCCATATGAGGCGCGCGTTGGGGGTCCCGTGCAATACAGGTGGATGTACCCATTTGAAAGGTAATTAAAATAATTAATACTATTAATTATATACTTATTATTTGCATTTTAATAAATTGTCATATGAATAGATTCCTACACGATTTGAAGAAAAAGGTAAAAAACAAAGCACACGTCTAGGCGTCAATTGTAGAGGCTTATATTGTCGAAGAAATCGGACTTTTCTCCTCCAACTACTTTGAACCGCACATTCTGTGCAAGCGAAACAGACCCGGTCGGAACGATGATCTCACGAGCAACGACGATCGAATTGTTCGGTCCATTTTCAATTACCCAGGCCGAGCAAGTGGAGCCTCGAAGAAGAGATGGCTAAGTGGGGAGGAACTTCATGCTATCGAGACATACGTCTTGTGTAATTGTGAAGTAGTTGCACCGTACTACGAGTAAGTGTCTTATACAAACGTAATTATCTCGTACGAATCATTTCAATTTCAATTACATGTATATTTATAACTATCAGTTTTACTATGATAGGTCATTCCTAAATGAACTGTTCGAGCAACACAATTCGGAGGACCCGATAATTGATAAACTAGTGGTGACACAATTCAAGGGTTGGTTCAAGGCTTGTGTAAGTATCATCGATTTCTTGTAAATGCGATATGCACGGATTCAGGGATTGGTTCAATTACTATATATATCATTAATTGAAGGTGAAACCCGAATTGAATCACACAAACGAGGAATTGTTGAAGTTGCATTATTGGGGGCCAAGAGCAGAAGTGACGACATACCCATCTTACTTCGTCAATGACTTCAATTTCCACACTGAACGTCACAATGTCGGGAAGTCAACAATGAATTGTGGTGTTTGTGTCAAAAGCTCATCATATACAGACACGGATTCTGACTTCTATGGAATTTTGGAAGAGATAATTCAGCTAGATTACCCACTAATTCCGAACATGCACATTGTACTGTTTAATTGTCGTTGGGTCGATCCGGTCAGAGGCATGAAGATACAATATTTCAAATATGGCGGCTAATTAAAAAAAAACTTGAGGAAAATTTCGTTTTGGAACGGTACAAATATATAACTACTGTTCCTATTTGAGCTACAATATTTCAAATATGGCGGCTAGTTAAAAAAATGAGGGAAATTTAAAATAGGAATGGTAATAAATTTATACGTACCGTTCCTATTTGAGGTACAATATTTCAAATATGGCGGCTAATTAAAAAAATGAGGTAAATTTGAATTAGGAACGGTAGGTGAAAACCTACGACCGTTCCTAAATGTAGCCCAATATTTCATTTTGGCGCCCAATGAAAAATTGGTGGGAAATTCAACTACTGAAACGGTAAGTCTACAAATAACCGTTCCAGATTTTAATAGGAACGGTACATGTGTTAGTGCATTAAAACGACATCGTTCTTTATAATAGGAACGGTAGTGGGAACATTTTGTTTATTAGGCAACCGTTCCTAATTGTACAACTCCAACCAATTTCTCCAATATCTCAATATCCGTCAGCCGGATCGACACCATTTTTTTAACACGTACAAGGTTATGGATATGAATTGATGTCCAACGGTCGGATTTCCAATCAGTAACCCGGATTTAAGGATGCATCTGTTTTTGTTACGATGAATACTGACCGAATACGATAACTCGAGATCCGCACACCGAAAGATTTCCAAACAACATATTATGTATTCTTTTGTGTGTTATATCATATCTAACGGCCTGATTGGAATTTTGACAGTCTGATTATGCCGTGCAGTACAACAATATAGGATGCTAGTTACATTTGTGAAATACTAACAAACATAAATTTACAAATATACTTCATATTGTGAACATGTGTCTATTTTGTGGAAATTATTATAGATTTTTAAAATCTTTAAACATCCAATTGTATACGTTTATTTACTTAAATAAGTGTTCAGAACGTATTTTTCTTAATTTATATTTATTATCTAAGAAGATAAAAAAACCAATTGCAATACATATATGAACGGCTCTATATAAAATAGGAACGGTCTATATACAGCTTAGCAAATGACGTCGTTTTCAACGTTAGGAACGGTACTAGTAGCACAATGTATATTAAAGGACCGTTCCAAGATACCTTATACTTAGTGATACGCCTAAAAACGACGTCGTTTCGAGCGTTAGGAACGGTACTAGTAGCACAATGTATATTAAATGACCGTTCCTAGTTACCTTATAGTCAGTCAACAGTCTTAAAACGTCGTCGTTTTAATCGCAAAACGACGTCGTATTCTTTTTTGGACCGGTTGTGGGAACAGTCCGTAAAATATGACCGTTCCAAATGTCCGATATAAAATCAGCCCTTGGCTGATTTTTCCCCATTTCCAGCCGATCCCTCTCTCTCTCTCTCTCTCTCTCTCTCTCTCTCTCTCTCTCTCTCTCTCTCTCGTCGCCGCCGCCACACTCTCTCCGTCGCCATCGCCGACTCCCATTGCCGTCGTCGTCGCCCTCTCTATCTCTCTCTCTCCATCGCCGTCACACTCCCCCAAGCACCGTCGCCCTCTCCCTCTCCCGTCGCCGTCACACTCTCCCTCTCCCGTCGCCATCGCACTCCGCCCCCAGCCTCCACCGCCTGAGGTTCTGCTTCCACAACCACCTCCGCCGCCGCTGTACTGTACCACTACAAGTAGGGTTTCCAAAAAATCCTACTTTGATATATTTTTTTTTTCTCTTTTTGCTCTCATATTTGTAATTTTGTGCTAGTAATTTTGCTGTAATGTATGTCATTTTAGTCATTGTAATTTTGGTTCATTTTTCTGTAAATTATGTAAATATTTTGTAAATTTCTGTTGTCATTCTGTGAATTACTGTAAATATTCTGTAAATTTTATTACAATTTAATGTACTGTATAATTGCATAATTTTATTTCTGTAAATTTTATTGCATAATTGTATTTATGTTCTTCTGTTGCATTATTGTTGATTTTTTGGGGAATTTTTGGTATATTTCTGTAATTAAAGAAAATGTATATAATTTTCAGTGATTAATGAAAATTTTTGTATTTTGATAATTTTTGTGATTAATTAAAAATCTGGAAATTTGTACTTTTTACAAAACTGAAAATTCAACAAAACTGGAAATTTTTTATTTTTCAAAAATCTGGAATTTTTAGTATTTTAAAAATCTGGAAATTTAAAATATTTAAAATCTGGAATTTTATTTTTTTAAAAATCTGGAAATTTAAAATATTTGAAATCTGGAATTTAATTTTTTTTAAAAATCTGGAATTTTTAATTTTTTCAAAATCTGGAATTTTTAATAATTTCAAAATCTGGAATTTTTAATAATTTCAAAATCTGAAATTTTTAATTTTTTCAAAATCTGGAAATTTAAAATATTTGAAATCTGGAATTTTATTTTTTTAAAAATCTGGTAATTTAAAATATTTACAATCTGGAATTTAAATTTTTTTAAAAATCTAGAAATTTGAATTTTTCAAAAAATTCAATAATTAAAAATATGATAATTTGAAGGAATCAGTGCAATTTTAAGGTAAAATTATGAAATTTAGTTTGCATAGTGAAATAAATTGATACTTATGTATATTTTTTAAATAATGTCTGGTCGGGATTTTCCACCCCGATGAGGTGGTCGTGGTCGTGGTCGTGGCCGTGGCCCCGGTCGCAGCGAACCGGCTATACCGCCGGCCGGTGTTGCTTCCTAGGATAGGGAAGCAGTTTTCCGACCACCACCACCGGCAGAGCAGGCACCCGCACCACCTGCGCCGGCAAATCCGACGGCCGCACCACCTACGCCGGATCAGCAGCCCGGACCGTCTACTGTTGCGCCGGATCAACAGCCCGGACCATCCACTACCGCACCGGCGGTCGATCCGGCCTGTCCATGGGCTGCCCCACCACCACCACCCCCACCGGCCCCACCACTCCCACCACCATCCTCGCGCCAGTACATCACACTCGCCGATGCGAGGTAATACGACTATTTTTTTTTTTTTTTGTAATTTAAATTAATATTTTTATGACATACTAATTATTTTGTAATTTCAGTCGTGATCGGAAGATCCACGATCGCATGTACGCGGTCGTGCGAGGACACTATCCCCACCCTTGGGGCTGTTTGTGTTAGAATAAGTGACCAGAAAGTCAATTGGATTGGTTGTTCTGGGAACTATTCGTCGATCTTTATCAAAGTAATATTATACTGATGGACAAAGTAAGTATTCATCATTGGCAAAATGTGTTTGTTGTGCTTACTACTTACATTTGAATGGTGTTTCAATGTCACAACAAATGCCCACAGACCGATTGGTAAAACCCATTGAGTTGAGCTGCGCATAGGTTGGCGGCTATGAAACCAACTCCTTGAGGGTCGGTCTGAAACGTTCCAAGTCGAGGACCTCGAGACTGGGCCTCGAGTGTCCTATAGAAACTTGCACTAAGTATTGCATTCACTGGGTGAGTGCCGAGTTTCATCGGTGCCAGACGTGGGTCGTCAATGCAATTTTAGTGGGTTAGTTGGCAAAGTAGTCGACTGACTGAACTGACTCGCGAGAATCGTCATATGGAAGCCTTGGAGGCTTGGTCGGTATGACTGGAATTCTCGGTTCTGATAGTACGAGATTAGTCCTCGGACTTGAGGAATCATGGCAGTCGCTTGCATATGAAGGTTGTATCTTGGATTTGGCGAGAGGTGACCATGTCTTTGATATGGTCATTATAAGCCTTGTCCAGGGCAGTCGGGGTATGTATTGAGGACAGTGGATTCCAAGATAGAATCTGTCCCCTGTCAGTATTTGACAGCTATGTCTCCTATGCGCTCTGAGATGGTTTCGACTCATTAAGTCTACGGTCGTAGCGATTGGTCGAGTAGGGAATGGTTCCCTAGGTCGATCAATAGAGTAAACGCGTCTCGAGTTTGTAGAATAGTTGCCTAGTCCAGGATGGGAACCGACACCCAATTCCATGCCCTAGACTAAGGCCAGGAGATGGTTGACAAAGGACTGTACCTGTATGGAATTCGGAGCCTAAATGTTCACGCCAACATTCACCTAGTCTCTAGTGCCATGGACCGTTGCTAGACGGCCACCCATGGTAACGGGCATTTCTGATTAATGGTAAATTAGAAATAATTAATTACATTGGATTTAATTAATCAATTGTGTTGGACACAAGCCTAAGTCTAGCTGAGGGTGAACCTAAAGAGTCACACACAAATCACTATGGAAGTAGTGGAATTAATTTGGAATTAATTCTGGAAGAAGTGAATTAATTTAATTGGATTAAATTAATTCAAGGAGAATATAAATGATGGGATCATTTATTGGAAATCCATTGGATGGATGGCCCAAGAATTAATTAATTGAATTAATTAATTGGATTAATTAATTTTGAGCTCAATACCTTTAAATTAATTGGATTAATTTATTGGGTTTCGTTTAATTAATTGATTGGATCAATTAATTAGTGTTTGAGCTTATGTTTATTTAATTGGATTAAATGAACTTTTGGATTTCAATAAGGTTTAAAATTAATTGGATTAATTTAAAACCCATGGATCACTTGATTTAATTTGATTAAATCAAGACCGATCAAAACCGGTCCATGACTTGAAATCAAAGCTCAAAGGTTTGATGCAAGTTTAAGAGGAGTTGAAAGTCCTCCATGTAAGCAATGATGTGGCTCCATGTAAGCAATGATGTGGCTTGCCATGATGGCTAGGTGGTCCACATATTGTGCTAACATGGTTGGAGGTTGAGCATAAGTTGTGCATTAGTGTGTAGGTGGTTTTGGAAACTACCTACAACTACACAACACATGTATACACTTTTCATCTTCCTACCTTGCACTCCCTAGCACACAAGCCACGAAAATTTCCAGCCTTTTCTCCTTCTTTTGAGTTCTCTTTGAATTGGATTCAAAATGAGAACATGAGAAATACGTATACACTAATCAATAGTGTAATACGTTTTTCGTTTCTTCCTTGATCTAGCTTCTACCTAGCAGTAGATCTAGATTTACTTCCATTGCTGTGGTGTGGACAAATTAGAGGGGTTCTAATTTGAATCCTAAGGTGAACGGAAAAGGAACGAAAAGAGAATCAAAGCTTGTTGCCGTTGTACATGTGAAACGAAAAAGGTATGTTTCTATTTAAATTATTGTACCTTTTTGTTTCCTCCTCTAGCCATATGTTCAAGCATATTTTTTATGTTTGTTATTATGATTTTGAATACACCGAACGCCCGGGAATTCAAAGGGAACACCCCTTTGAAATCGTTTTAAATTTATTTTATTTTACGCTTCCGCCGCGTTCCCGGGCCGTACCGATTCTTTCAGTTTGCGCCAGGTGCCGCTAGAGCACCAGCATTTTTGGTTCGAGAGCTTGAAGGTAACATGAATTAATTTTATTTTTTAAATATTTTAACAATCTAAGTTAAAATATATTTATATATATATATATATATATATATTAATACAGATGACGTACTGGTGGGACGCCGACGACGAGTCGATGTTCAAGATCTTCCATGTCTGGGTGGGGAAGTTCTTGAGGAAGAAGTTCGTCCTCGCCAGACAGTCGCTGCAGAAGCCTCTATGGCTGGCGAATGAGGTGTGGCGGCAGCTCCTCCTGTACTGGGCTTCCCCGGAGTTCCAGAAGGAGTGCGAGAAGAACAAGGCGAACCGGAACGCCAACCCGGCCGCATCCACTACTGTGTACCGCGGGGGTTCTGTCTCCGTCGGTATGCACAAGCGGAAGATGGTAAGATGTTTAATATTATTTAAATTATTTATTATTATTAAATTAAAATTATAATAATTGTTTCCTATTTCTTATTATAGGAGGAGTAGCTCGGCCGGCCAGTGAAGCAGATGGAGTTATTCTCCAGATGCTACAAGAAGAAGACCGACGGCGGCTGGAGCGGGTCGAGGGTAGCGGAGGTGGCGGTAAGTTGTAATTAATATATAATACAATATTTTTTTTTAAATATTTTAAAGTTTTCTAATTTATTGTAATTATTTTTGCAGGAGATGTTCCAGAAGATGATGGAGGATCATCAATCTCAGGCCCCTGAGGATCCTGCTTCCGAATCAGAGGCCTCGGTGGCGAAGCAGACCGAGCAGCAGATATGGCTGAGCTGCATGGGGGGCAAGAACAAGGGCCGGGTATTTGGTCTTGGTTCTGAGGCCCTGACGCTCAACCAAGCCGTTACCTCGCTAGCGCCACCGCCACCGCCAGCTCCCGCGCCAAAGCCAGCGCCTCCGTCAAACATGGAGGGTCGGTTGGGCCGCCTCGAGGAGATGATGGCGGACCTGATGGGCATGGTCAAGGACATGCAGACCAGTCACTCCGGCGCCGGCCCGTCACGGCCTCCTAGAGATATTGACGAGATGGACGAGGAGGCCGATGGGGACGAAGAGTAAATTATGTATATTTTTTTTTCTTTTGTAATCAAATCGGATAATATTCGTATTTAATCTAATTTTTATTTCTAAATTATGCATTTTTTCATATTTAAATATTAATTATATAATCAAAATATTATTATTAATTTAAATGATAAAAACTATTAATATAAAAATAAATAAATACTTAAAATTAGGAATGGTACTTTAGACGGTCAGTATTCGCAAACCACCGTTCCTATATTTGACTTTTTCAGGAGAATTACCGTTCCCAATGCCGATGACAAAAACCATTCCAACTCTACACGTTAACCGTTCCTAAAAGACGGAAACTACCGTGCCTAATTATATTCCAAAATGAATCCTTTCGTGGTTAGGCTTTTGTTCTAAAGACAATACCAAAAATCGGTCCAAAACGTCATTCCAACGTTTGAGTGCAAACCCTGTTCCTAAAGGTCGCGACAAAATATATTCCAGCTACCGGTCCTAATCTCTACAATATACCGTTCCTATATGTATTTCAAAAACCATGCTAAATTCTATCTACAACATAATCACACTGTTCCAAACAGAGTTCTAACAGTCGTTCCTAATTACGCGATTTATTTTCGATTGTACCGTTCCTACTATATACAAGTGTTCCAAATGCAAAAAAATTAAAATTATACGTACAAATGTAATTAGGAACGGTACAACCACATAGTGGCAAAAACCGTTCCCATATAGGAACGGTAGTCTCGTCACCGTTCCTAATAATTAGGATCGTCTCTTATTGCCACGGATAGCCTCCCGTTCCTGAACCGTTCCTAATTGCAGTCCAAAAAGTTTAAATTAATTATTTACCATTCCAAATAGTAAAAAAATCGTTCCTGGTACCATCCCAATCACCGTTTTTTTTTAGTGTAGCACTAAAATTGAACTAGACCTAATATATGAGACGAAAAATGAGATTTATGCACTACCATAAATATTACAACAGATTCTCAACGATGTATCAATGTTCATCTATTTAACAATAGTTGTTGATCAAAAGCACACACATATATATATATATATACACATTTGATATTATAATTTATATAATTATTAATATTTAAAATTCATAATATAATTGTAATCGATTCACTCAACATATATTATAAGAAAGGAAATGTAAGGGGTAACAGAGAAATACTCATATCTATTCCCATAAACGATTGCTTGGAGTGCAGATCATGCATTACAATTTCAATTTTTCCAATCAAATCTTTTCTCCAACGACCCTGGATTGAGTCCATTTGTAGAATAGTAAATACCATCACTCTTTGCTATCCAATAAATTCTTTTGGGTGATGGGAGTGGGACCAATTTTGCTTTAAAAGCCTCGAAAGCTATTTCCTTTGATCCCCACCAAAAATGACAAAAAAACAAAGTAGTAGGCGTAAAATTCTCACAAAATTCCCAATTGAAGTCTTGATCCGTCGTGAGCGTATGATTTCCAAGCTCATTATCTTTGGATGCACAGTGTATTTTTCAACGATACAGATTTCGGAGGGAGATCATTAACAACATGAATCTCTCTATAATATGTCAAACAACGTAATGCAGATGTTTGGAGGATGTTTACTGCTATGAGAAGAAATAGGAAGAGGATTTTCATCGTGCTATATATATATCTTGGCTAATATGAAAATTAATTTTAATTGATTGAAAGATGCTAGGGTTTCATCTTTGAACGGTATCCTTTTATTGTTTCAACTATGGAACAAATTAAGAAATTTCACTATGTAATTAAAATGAAAATCGTATCAGATTCTATTAGAAGTCCAATTTGACATAGACGAATAAAATGGTTACTAATATTTATGATGTATTTATATCTATATCTATGCTCTATATCTATATCTATACTCCATATACCTATACTCCATATAAATGTGTGAATATTCGAGTTATTTGTTCCCCATTGTGAAAAGACATATATACCCTCATTTAAATATTATTAATTATTATATTATAGATTATGGAATTTTTAACAATGTAGGATTCTAGATATCCTAAACCTCATCCATATAAATTTAAGATAAAAAACCTAAATCGTGAATCATGAATGAGCCCAATTACACAGGCCTGTCACGCATTAAATTTTAATAACATTCATTGAAAATTATATTATAAAAGTAGTTATAGAAAAAATAAAATTCTATAAGAAAAATATTTAAGAGTCTTAATTGCTCGAAACTGCTTAGAGAATGAATAACATATTCAACTAAAAAAAATTAATATGTCAAATAATATTTCAACGCAATTACTTTGCTAGAATAAATCTTAATTATTTGAAGAAAGTTTTAATTTACCATGACACACTAAAATTTAAAATAAACTACACATGGATAATATATAAAATACTAATCTAAACATAAATATAAATATATATAATAATAAATAAATATCAAAATTTAATTACAAATTAAAATTGATATACGGATATGATATTATTAAATTGAAATTGCTTGTGAAAATTCAACTATTGAGTGATTTTCTTAGTACTTGATTTTTTTATATTAATTTATAGGCTAAAAGTATTACAACAACAAATATGACATAAAAAATTAAGTTGTAACATAATATATTATTGAATAAGAAAGAGATTATACCAATCATTGCATATGAAAATAAGATTAAGAAGTTAAACTAAAAACATTTAAGAAAGAGCTAACTAATTTATTTTATTTCAATATTAATAGGCTAAAAATACCATGTCCCCCTCCGCCTGCACCCCCAAGACATTGACATTGAAGAAGAGTATAAATAGTAATATAATAAATAATTTAATTTAAAACTTATCTTATTGAGTAGTAAATTAACTAACATAATTGTAGGTCCTATCAAGACATGCATATACAACTATTTGTGTTTTAAAAGGTGCATAAAAGTTGTAACATTTGGTCCCCTTGTACTATTATACACTTAACGCCCACATGGCATTTTCTTATGAATATTCAGAGGGAAAGGTGTTATGGAACCAAAATTGCTACTTTATAATATTTACAGGACCGAAAGTAAGAATCCCAAAATCAATGGACGAAATTAAAATGGAAAGGACCTAAGTTACGGATTGAAAAATATTATTTCCGCTTATGAAAATAAGAAAAGTCAAATGGTGAGTAAATATTAACACAATGACAATTAAAAGTATAAAATTTTAAAATAATTATATACTAACACATTAGTACAATTACATTTTCATATTAAGAAAATTAATAAATTTTAATAATAAACTTAGTACAATAAAATAATAAATAAAAATTGAGTTAATTATGTTGAAATTAGAACAAAAGATGATAAATAAATAAGCCAATGAAATTAATATATTTTTCCAGTAATAAATTTATAAAAATAACTTAAAAGTTTAAAAAGCATGAGTACTAAAGATAATAAAAATTGATGTATGAATAGAATATTATTAAATTGAAATTGCTTATGAAAATTCAACTATTGAGTGAATCTCGTAGCACATGATTTTTTTAGTATTAGATAATCTTGAATGTTTTACTTTTACATCTATTGTTTCTTTTATAAAGGTGAAAAATAAAATTTTATGCAATAATATTTCAAAATTTAGAAGCTAATAAAGCATGCAAATAATTCTTTGACAGTATAAAAAAGTTGATACTGAAATATGATTAACATACATTATAGGATCTTATAATACAAATATTGGTACTATGGTCCAATTTGATTATAGTTTTATACAATAGTCAATAAATAACTAATTTGTAATAGTGTCAATAAATTAAAAATAAATGACATTCAAATATAATAGTAAAAGAAAACATACAACACACACATACAAAATGTAACAAAAAAAAAACAAAATTAAACAACAGAAACTATGCATAATAAAGCCTACAGATAAAATTGATTAGTTTATTTTGTTAAATTAGAATTTCTTCTATCCAAGATAAGGAGCTTTGACTAATTATTTTTATTTTAATATTAATTTTTTGAATCATTATTTTATATTTTCATATTGATTGATTTGATACATAATAATGAAATAATCATTAGTGAATATACGAAATACAAAATTCAATTTTGGGGAATATATTTTTATTCAATATTATCAATTAAAATTAGAAAGTGAATTATAAATATAGAATTAAATAGTTTCCTTATCAATTTAAATAATTACTATCAAATTTGTTTCAAAATATAATTGTATAATACTAATTTTTCAATTAAAAAGATACAAATAATATCATGAACTTAACATAAATGATATATTTACGTCTAAAAATATATTTGTACACGTGCATATATCGCACGTCATTCTTTCTAGTATATATATATATATATATATATATATATATAAATATAGTCTTGTAAATTTTTTTGAAACCACTCCACTCTCATATATACTGTTCTAATAGATTGAATTTTCCTCTTCAAATCTTATTATATTTTTTGTTACGTTTAACATATGCGGCACGCCATGTGCGTATAACAAAATTATGTAATCTATATTTGTATATTAATGAAAAACATTTATGTACGTCATATGTGTTTATTAAAAAATAAAAGATATATTAGAATCTAAAATATTAAATCCCAAATAATTGTGCATTTTTTGAGCTAATCAAATTGATTGTTTTGAAGTGCGGAGCTTAACCCAATACTAGTTATGAACTGTGCGTTGCACTGTCATATAATTTTAATAGAATTAAATATTTAACATTGATTATTTAATTCTGTATTTGAATTAATTCACATTTTAAATATTAAGATAGTAATAGTATTCACTTCTTCTTGACAATCAAAATTGTTTGGCAAATTATTTGTTTGTGTTAGCTATTATATATGAATTACATATCATTCTTGTCTCACATTGGAAGTTTATAAATTTTATGAACTCTTTATATTAAGTTCAATGTTCAAGTGATGTTTGAAGTGTTATGGAGACTAGAGCGAATATGAGGTTGCTCCACACGTGCGCCCCCCCCCCCCCCCCCAGTCCGTGCCCCTGCTCCGGCCACGGGCCCAGACGTTAGGGTGAATGTCTCAGTCTCAGTATATATCTTTTGCAACAAAAATATTTGGGGTTTTATTTGGATTAAAACAGAAATTAGTTTTTTAAAAAAATACTCAATCAAAATCGGTTTTTAATTGCTTTTAAAACAAGTTTTTAAATCTGAAAATTAAAGTCAGGTTTTTAAACCTGAATTTGATGTTTCTGCCCGTTTTTTTTTTACTGATTCAAGGCCTTTTAATTAATACAGTTTTTATGGCAGGATTCTAACCTGTTTTTACTCTGTTTTAATGCCCAATTATTTGGTTAAATGCTTCAATTGTTTGCAGCCTATAAGAGGCTGCACACTTCAAGCATTACAACATACAATCTGAAAATAAAATCCAGAACACATCCTCTCGGATTTGCTCTCTCTCTCTCTCTCTCTCATTTTTCAAAGGCTTCTGAGTGCTTGTTCGAAGTGTTCTTTAGTACAATTGTAATACTGAACGAACGGGAACCGTCATATCCTAGAAGAAGTTGCGTAGTACCCGTTACACAATCGCATTGGGCGTATAATTTCTTCAAAAGACAAGCAGATATAATCTGCGATTCGATTTGGTGAATTTGCTTGGGCCGAGAATTGTTACGATACAATTCTCGTTTGTAAGCTTCCTGTTTAGTTTTACGTAAAACAACATATCTAACTATTTATCGCTTTGTTCAAACATGCTTGTTGTGTTTTTTATTTCAAAAACTATTTCGTGAAATCTGATCGAATTTCAAAATATTTACTACGATCGTTACATTTTTTCCAACATTATCCTAAGGATTTAAATAATTTTTTATCCTGTAACTATACTCGTTCTCATTTTAGTCCTTTATCTTTTTAGGGTTCGAAAAAAGTCCTGTAACTTTTTAATTGTCACGATTTTGGTCCTCCTTTCGACAGAATCTCTTCAACGTCGCCGAAAATATCTGAAATTTGGGCCGCCACATCAGAAATTTCCGACAACTTTGGATAAATTCCGGCAAAAGAAGGACCAAAACCATGACAATTAAAAAACATCAGCACCTTTTTAAAATCCTAGAAAAATAAAGAACTAAAATAAGAATGGGGGTATAGTTACAGAATCAAAAATACCGTTTAAGTCTTATCCTGGTGTACCTAAAGTGACATGGAGTCTGCTGCTGCAAGGGAGGTTCATGATTGCTAGAAACACCTTTATTTTATGACTAGCAATCCTTAGAAAACTTTCTACTATGGACAAACCATGGTTGGGTCCACTAGAAAAAAAATTAATATTAACTACATTTTTAATAATTATGGCTAAAAGTCGTGGTAAATAATTATTATTAACTACAGTTAAATAAAAACCAATGCAAAAATTAACTTTTCCATTATGAACAACTTATTTGCCATGGCTTTTAGCCGTGGTAAATACATTCGTCATGGCTCTTAGCCATGGCAAATGTTTTAGCCACCCTCGCAAAAACTACGGCCGACAACCGTTGTATGGCCGTGATCAATGACTAGTCGCTACGATTATTTGGTATTAACTATAGTAATTACCCATGATTAAATGTCATATTTTTTGTAGTGGTCTAGGCTATTGTTTGTTGTGTAACAACAGGTACTTGAAACCCATAATCACTCGTTCTTCCAATGCACTTTCTCTACACAATGTTTGGTTGTTCTGCGGAGGAGAGTCATATTTCAGTGGCCGTATAACGCCTTGATACGGGGCATAGTTGAGTAGGCTAGGCAATACTATGATAATTGTGAGGGCCAGGGGTCTTCTACCCATGTCTCGTGAGCGGATCGGATGCGTTCTTTAGGCCTCGTTTAATTTGAGGGATGTGATTAAATAGTGATAGATTAATGATCGATAAAATATAGAATGTAATTAAATTGTATCACTAATATTTTCATTAAATCATTTATATATCATGATTAATCATCTATTTACCTAAATGTAAGTAAACAAGAGATTGGGTTGGATATCCAATCCAATCCTTACAAGTAAACAAGGCCTTATTATATCTTTTCTACACTATTTTTTTTTTTCAATGAAATTACCTTTACGTAAAAGGATATTGTAGAATATTAAGTCTTATAGAAAAGGGTGAATTACAATGACATCTCATGAGGTTTGGCATAATTACGAATACTCTCTCATTGTTTAAAAAAATTGAAATACCCCCCTAAAATGTATATTTTTTAACCAAGAGCCTGAAATGGTCCATTTTGCCCTTGATTTTTTTTTAAAATTGTAGAAAAATGGACCATTTCAGACCCTTTGTACAAATTACAAACCTTTGGAGGGTTTTGAAACAACGAGAGGGTATTCATAATTGTGCCAAACTTTAAGGAAGGTCATTGTAATTCAGCCTATAAAAAAAAAAAAAGAATTGTAAAATATTAAGTAGTAGTTGAACTCAAACGTAAATTTGTAACTTCCCCTCATGAAATGATACTAAATTGGTAGTTATTTTATGTACAAGTTGAGATGGGAATTTTAATAAGTACATTTCAAACATAAAAATACATAAAAACATTGGTATAATATGTTTTTAACCTGCATTATTAATAGTATAGATATAGGTAATAGTAATAGTAGTAATAATTAACTCTTTGGCGCGTTATTATTGATTTCAGGCGTGCGCAAAGGTTGTCATTATTAGATTTTTAATTGTGTTGATGACCAAGGTTATCGAGATGATAATTAGCAGTTTGTGCCTATAAACAAAAGTAGCGTGGTATCTATACTATTATATAAAAGATACCCATTTTTTATTCACAAATGACAGTTAATGATACCATCACACTATTTTTTTGTAATATTAAAAATAACCCTCAATTGATATGATAACTAGTTCTTTCAACTTTTCAAATTTATATTAATTGATAAAATTGTTTGTTCTTAATTTCTTTCATTTTTATTTTTAAATTTAATGTGTTAGTTTATATAATTTACTTTTATTTATAATATATTTTAAAATATAAAAAATTATTTATTATATGTACACAAGAACTGCGTGATACGATGACTAATGATACATAATGAATTGTGATCATCTTGGCAGGGACCCATATCCGACTTAATTGTAATAAGTATTGACA
Organism: Sesamum alatum; assembly: GCA_034509735.1. Taxonomy (NCBI): domain Eukaryota; kingdom Viridiplantae; phylum Streptophyta; class Magnoliopsida; order Lamiales; family Pedaliaceae; genus Sesamum; species Sesamum alatum. The sequence goes on from JACGWO010000011.1 coordinate 11,166,272, forward strand.
TTGATGGTTGCAAATGCTCCTGATTATTTAATTATGTATTAATAAGTGTGTCACATCATAGGTATGTAAATAACTTTTAAAAATAAATTAAAAAAAAAAAATATATATATATATATATGCATAAATTGTATTATTGATTTTCGTAGAGTAAAAAATATACCTAAAAATATATATTAAGATAATAAATTAATATAAATATTTTGATTTACAAAAAATATCAAAGAACAAAAATAATAAATAATGTTGGAGAAATAAAAAAAAGTACATGAGAAAAAAATTAACTACCAAAAGGTAGCTATAGAAAATCATAATAAATAGAGGAGTTAAAAATAATTAATTAATTTAAAATTAAAAAATAAATGGCAGGCCTAAATTAAGTGATACATCAAAATAGGCCTGGCAATGGGTAGGTTCTTACGACAAATTACATTAGACTGTTAATGATCACGTTAGTGCAAGTCCGTTGCAAAATCCGTAATATAAGAAAACCTTATTCTAGTTCACACTTATTTTTATAATCATCTAACAACTTCTTCCTCTTCTCTCCTCGCATCCATACAATAGATTTTTTAATCAATCTTTGCATTAGACCAAAATGATCACGTTAGTGCAACAATTTATCCTAGCACAACAAGCTATCCAAGTGTACTACGTTTAATATCCAAGTTTAAGAAGAGATAAAGCTTATTGGATGGCTGTATGTAGAACAAAAATTAGATGAACTATTGAGTCAACATATTAAAATTAAATTGTGTGCTTTTAGATACATGAAATGATTGCAAATCTTTTCTGTGGGAGTATAAATAACATCACCACCGGTTCTTCTCTCCATTACTCTCCTCTCTCCGTAGTCCCTTCTCCCCAACTCCCAACACCAGCATAAGAAAAGACTTCTTGCACCAACACACCAGCACCAACACCATCCATGGCCATTTATCTATAGTTCATATATACATTAGTTTATCTTTGGTATAATATTTCTAAAACCAAAAATGAAGATGTGGAAAAACCCATGAAGAAGCTGATATTTACAAGATTTGTTTTGAGCACAAGTGATCGGCCATATTCCTTATCTTCGTTGCAACGGATTCTGATTTTTTTTACATTTTCGTTGCAGCTTCCGTTGCAAACTAACAATGATACTTTGCAACGGACTACCCGTTGCAATATTCAGTTGCAAAATTCGATCAACTTTAAGATGACCCACATTCTATATAAGTTGTTGCAAAAATCGTGGCAAAATGTTGCAACGACAAATTCCGTTGCAAACTTCCAACGATTTTTGCAACGGAAATCTTTCGTTGCGTAATTTGCAATGAAGATTCTAGTTAAATCCGTTGCAAAAAAATGTGCAACGGACGTTGCAACGAAAATGTGTCATTGCAAAGTAAATATTGTGATTTGCAACATATTTAGCGACGAATAATTTTTCGTTGCAAAACTTGCCAATAATTGTGCAACGATATTGCAACCCATAAATTCATTGCAATCCATACATAGAGTTGTAGGCATTAATTATTGAGCCGCTAGATTTGCAATGATTTTTGCATCGGATCCATCTGTTGCAATATGTTGGTGATAGCTGTAATCCACTATTTGAAAATTCTTTATGTTTTGCAACGGCTTTTGGAACGGAAATATCATTCTGTTGCAAAGTCCCTTGCAAAATTATTACAAAATTTGTAATATAAGAAAACCTTCTTCTAGTATATGTAAATATAACTTGCCATTTGTATGTAAATGTATTAAAATTAACATATCCAAACAAAATATATTTAAAATTAAATTGTGTACTGTTAGATCTTTTAGATACATGAAAAGATTGAAAGTATTTTCATTGGGAGTATAAATAGCATCACCACCGGTTCTTCTCTCTATTACACTCCTCTCTCCGAAGTCCCTTCTCTCCAAATCCTAGCACCAGCATAATCACTACAACAAAGTAGGGCTATAGCAACGGACATTTTGCAACGGACCAATCCGTTGGAAATTTGCAATGATTTTTGCTACGATTTTGCAACGGATTCTGATTTTTCTTACACTTTCGTTGCATCTTTCATTGCAAATTAACAATGATACTTAACAACGGACTACCCGTTGCAATATTCCGTTGCAAAATTCGGTCAACTTTAAGATTTTCCACATTCAACATAAGTCGTTGCAAAAGTCATGGCAAAATGTTCCAACGACAAATTCCATTAGACTGTTAATGATCACGTTAGTGCAAGTCCGTTGCAAATCCGTTGCAAAATCAGTAATATAAGAAAACCTTCTTCTAGTTCATACTTCTTCCTCCTCTCCCCTTGCATCCATACAACAGATTTTTTAATCAATCTTTGCATTAGACCGTTAATGATTACGTTAGTGCAACAATTTATCCTAGCACAACAAGCTATCCAAGTGTACTACGTTTAATATCCAAGTTTAAGAGGAGATAAAGCTTATTGGATGGCTGTATGTAGAACAAAAGCTAAACGAACTATTGAGTCAAGGTATTAAAATTAAATTGTGTTCTGTCAGATCTTTTAGTTACATGAAATGATTGCAAATCTTTTCTTTATGAGTATAAATAACATCACCACCGGTTTTTCTCTCGATTACTTTCCTCTCTCCGTAGTCCCTTCTCCCCAACTCCCAACACCAACATAAGAAAAGACATTTTGCACCAACACACCAGCACTAGGCACACCAGCACCAACTCCATCCATGCCCATCTATTTATAGTTCATATATACATTAGTTCATCTTTGGTATAATGTTTCTAAAACCAAAAATGAAGATGTGGAAAAACAAATGAAGAAGCTGATACTTACATGATTTGTTTTGAGCACAAGTGATCGGCTATATTCCTTATCTTCGTTGCAATGGATTCTGATTTTTTTTACAATTTCGTTGCAACTTCCGTTGCAAATTAACAATGATACTTTGCAACGGACTACCCGTTGCAATATTCCGTGGCAAAATTCGATCAACTTTAAGATGTCCCACATTCTATATAAGTTGTTGCAAAAGTCGTGGCAAAATGTTGCAACGACAAATTCCGTTGCAAACTTCCAACGATTTTTACAACGGAAAATCTTTCGTTGCGTAATTTGCAACAAAGATTCTAGTTAAATCCGTTGCAAAAAAATGTGCAACGGACGTTGCAACAAAAACGTGTCATTGCAAAGTGAATATTGTGATTTGCAACATATTTAGCGACGAATAATTTTCCGTTGCAAAACTTGCCAATAATTGTGCAACGATATTGCAACGACCCATAAATTCATTGCAATCCATACATAGAGTTGTAGGCATTAATTATTGAACCGCTAGATTTGCAATGGTTTTTGCATCGGATCCATCTGTTGCAATATGTTGGTGACAGCTGTAATCCACTATTTTAAAATTCTTTACGTTTTGCAACAACTTTTGCAACGAAAATATCATTCTGTTGCAAAGTCCGTTGCAAAATTATTGCAAAATTTGTAATATAAAAAAACCTTCTTCTAGTAAATGTAAATATAACTTGCCATTTGTATGTAAATGTATTAAAATTAACATATCCAAACAAAATATATTTAAAATTAAATTGTGTACTGTCAAATCTTTTAGATACATGAAAAGATTGAAAGTACTTTTATTTTGAGTATAAATAGCATCATCACCGGTTCTTCTCTCTATTACTCTCCTCTCTCCGAAGTCCCTTCTCTGCAACTCCTACTAGCACCAGCATAATCACTACAAAAAAGCAGGGCTATAGCAACGGACATTTTGCAACGGACCAATCCGTTGCAAATTTGCAATGCTTTTTTCTACGATTTTTCAACGAATTTTGATTTTTTTACACTTTCGTTGCATCTTCCATTGCAAATTAACAATGATACTTGACAACGGACTACCCATTGCAATATTCCATTGCAAAATTCGGTCAACTTTAAGATTTCCCACATTCGACAAAAGTCGTTGCAAAAGTCATTGCAAAATGTTGCAACGACAAATTCCATTAGACTGTTAATGATCACGTTAGTGCAAGTCCATTGCAAAATCCGTAATATAAGAAAACCTTCTTCTAGTTCACACTTATTTTTATAATCATCCAACAACTTCTTCCTCCTATCTCCTTCCATCCACACAACAGATTTTTTTATCAATCTTTGCATCATCCGTTAATGATCACGTTAGTGCAACAATTTATCCTAGCACAGCAAACTATCCAAGTGTACTACGCTCAATATCCAAGTTTAAGAAGAGATAAACTTCATTGGATGGCTGTATGTAGAAGCTAGACGAACTATTGGGTCAAGGTATTAAAATTAAATTGTGTACTGTCAGATCTTTTATATACATGAAATGATTGCAAATCTTTTCTTTAGGAGTATAAATAACATCACCATCGGTTCTTCTCTCCATTACTCTCCTCTTTCCGTAGTCCCTTTTCCCCAACTCCCAACACCAGCATAAGAAAAAACTTCTTGCACCAACCCACCAGCACCAGGCACACCAGCACCAACACCAACACCATCCATGGCCATCTATATATAGTTCATATATACATTAGTTTATCTTTGGTATAATGTTCCTAAAACCAAAAATGAAGATGTGGAAAAAAACTCATGAAGAAGCTGATACTTACAAGATTTGTTTTGAGCACAAGTGATCGGCCATATTCCTTATCTTCGTTGCAACGGATTCTGATTTTTTTTACATTTTCGTTGCAACTTCCATTGCAAATTAACAATGATACTTTGCAACAGACTACCCGTCGCAATATTCCGTTGCAAAATTCAGTCAACTTTAAGATGTCCCACATACTACATAAGTCGTGGCAAAATGCTGCAACGACAAATTACGTTGCAAACTTCCAACGATTTTTGCAACGGAAATCTTTCGTTGCATAGTTTGCAATGAAGATTCTCGTTAAATCCGTTGCAAAAAATGTGCAACGGACATTGCAACGAAAACGTGTCATTGCAAAGTGAATATTGTGATTTGCAACATATTTAGCGACTCAGACCCATGCTCTATAATTAGGCCCTAAAAAGTTACACGTTTTTACCAATTGGTATTGCTCAAGTAAAAAAAAATGGGCGGGAATTGTTTACTTTTGGCGCCTATATAAGAGGGTTGTTGGCATTTATTTAGCCATTTCGGAAGCAGATGTAGTATTACAGAACACTGGTTCCAGCATTTGCAAGTGAATTATTGTGTGGATTTTCTTCAAGGTAAGTATTTTAAATATGAATGAAAAATATATAAGTATGTTATGGATTATTGTATGGATCATTATCTTGATCCTATGTGGTAGGTTTTGGTGTATAAGTAGACCCACAAAAAAAATGTACATGTGGGAAAAATGATATAGAGACTGAGTCTGATTATTAAATATATTAGTATTAGCTCAGGTAGAAGTAAGGCGTGGTTTTTGGGTTTTTGTATTACGGACATATGTTTTTGGTAGTTCGGTAGTATTTTTGGACTATATCACGGGGTGTTTGTAAATTTTGGAGAAAAAATTATAGAAACCGTAAATGTAGGATTTTGTGAAGTTTTTGAAGGTTTCTATAATTTTTCTTCCTTAAATTAGTGATTGTCCTTTATATTGCTCGGAAACAACGGGTTGTGATGTAAATTGAATTGTGAAGATGTTTTCAATTTAGTGACAGTTGATGGAAAAAACAATGTGTGATATTGCAATATTCCGTTGCAAAATTTGGTCAACTTTAAGATGTCCCACATTCTACATAAGTTGTTGCAAAAGTCATGGCAAAATGTTGCAACGACAAATTCCGTTGCAAACTTCCAACGATTTTTGCAATGGAATCTTTCGTTGCGTACTTTGCAATTAAGATTCTAGTTAAATCCGTTGCAAAAAATGTGCAACGGACGTTGCAACGAAAACGTGTCATTGCCAAGTAAATATTGTGATTTACAACATATTTAGAGACGAATAATTTTTCGTTGCAAAACTTGCCAATAATTTTGCAACGGTATTGCAATGACTATGTCTTTTAGTTTTTGATGAGCTTATTTATTAGGAGAGTTTGAAGGGTGTATTTGTGTAAGTATAAATATCCCATATGTTGGAGTCATTTGTACACCAAAAAAGAGAGATAAGTTAAGAAGTATTTGTGACTTATCCTCCAATCTCCTCTTGTGTATTTTGAGTGATATGTATTTTTTATTTGCTAACAAAGTGGTATCAAGAGCCAATTTGATTGGAGACAAGGCTTGAAAAAAAATGCCAAAAAGAACACCATTTATAGTTCCGAACATCACCAAAAAAAATTATGATATTGGTGCATAAGGATGAAAGCTTTGTTTGGAGCCTATGAAATATGAGACTCTATGGAGCAAAACAAGAAATGATTGATCTTTTATAAGAGGAAGAAGAAATAAGAAGAATTCCCTCCAAAATACACAACTTAAGAGAGTTGCGACTGACTCAGGACTAGCCTGATCCTAAATGGGCCTAGATCGAACTAAACCTATTATTTTTATTGGGTCAATCAATCCTGGGCCGAACTAATCCAACCCGACCACTACCATTTTGAATTGAAATATATATAGAACCACCTAAAAATGTTGGCAGCTCAACTTAACTTATCAATAATGGTTTACATCCCTATAAAGTTGGGATCTAGTTCTTCAACATTATAATTAACTACATAAAGATAAAATGATGTTAAGATGTGTGTGAATCAATTTTTGTGTGGTCAATTTTTTCAAGTTAGTAATATTTTAGACAATTAATTACTTACCTAATTAATGTGTATAGGTATACCTAGTAATATGCACTTTCTAAGATCAATGCCTTTGTCCAAAATATTTTCCATGTTTGTTGAACTTCCATGTCCCTTTAACCGGGCTATCTGATTAAGGAAAGTAAACTTATATGTTGACCAAGTCTCTCATCTTTCTTTAATGTGAAATAATAGTATATATTAACTATCATAAGTTCGTGGACGAGAGACTTGAAAGGGTACATTATCTTGTTCCTACATAAAGACCCTCGGACGAGGACTTGAAATGGCGTAGCTTCATTCCGGTATATATTGTCAAATGATGAGGCGTGCATTTTCTCATCTTGATTGAATGCCCTTGTACAGGGAAAATCGCTTTTTTGGTCCTATATCTTAGGGTCTTTTTTAATTTGGTCCAATTTGTTGCATTTGTCTCACATTTAGTTCCATTTGTTCAATTTTTTCTCAAATTTGATCTCAAACAGCATTTTTTGTCAAATTGTTAACAAAGCCGTCAAGTCTGTTATTGAGGCAAAACTCTGTCACTGTTGACGGCTCCGTTTACAATTTGACGAAAAATATTGTTTGGGACCAAATTTAAGAAAAAATTGAACAATTTGGACTAAATGTGAGATAAATACAAAAAATACGACCAAATCAAAAAAAAAAAAATCCTAAGATATGGGACCAAAAATGAAAATTTTCCCCCTTGTACACAAGGTGTTTTCCACTTTGGTAGAAGCTCCAAAGCTTTATCCTCACAAAGCACTTCGCTGGGAAAAGAGGCCCTTTGGATTTATTTGTTGTTTAAATCCCTTATTTTCACTCAATTCAAGATGATAGTACACGTGTATTATTATTGAAAGTTTGTTCATTTGAGTTGAATTAACCAAAGGAGTAGTTGTCTAGAAGCGTAATACAATACATAGAAGGGTAATTAATTACGTCCAAATTCCATGAAGTTTGATCTAATTACAAATACAATTATATTACGTTAAAAATTATAACTACACCACTTGACAAACTTTTACCGTAAAGACAATTTTTTAGACTAATTAAATGTCATTTGGACCATACTTCAGGTAAGGCATCTTTGGTCACTTCGCCGATGTTGCACTCCTTTAAGTTGAAGACTACTCATGACAAAGAGGTGAAAAGACGACTACATATGGCGATGTCAGGAAGACAATATATACAGAGACACAGAAAAAATAAACAAAATGGGCGCCGTATGTTATTATCTATTTTTCGCATTTTAATCATTTTCATCAAATTTTATTTAATATTTTCTCTTTCTTTTCTGTCCAAGAAGAGTCGAGGTCTTTAGTAGTTTTATACTTTTTCAATTGTTAGTAAATGTTTTGCAGACCTCAAAGAAGGCAATTATATTTTTCGATCTAGCTTATAACAGGGATATATCTATAATTAGATCAAACTTTAAAATATGGATGTATTTGACCCTACATAAAAATAACAAACAAATAAGGAGGGAAGTAAAAGCATGAAGGAACAAACTGGCAAAGTTACACATGGGATACGGGATTTAATACATTTAGAGGGTGTTTGGCTAAGCTTTTTTAAAACATCTTATAAGCTCCTACATCTTATAAGATGTTTTAGAAGCTTCTAAGATGTTAGATCTTATTTTGAAAATAAGCTCTTAAAGTGTTTGGATAAAATAAGATATTAAAACTTATAACACATCTTATAAGGTGTTAGGGTGTTTGGCATAATAAGGTCTTTTTATTGGTAAAATGACCAAAACGGACATGATACTATTAGAATCAAATAAATTGTTATTTTTATTGACATATTTTTTATTTGAATATTTTTAAAATACTTTCATAAATAGTATACATTAGTTTAACTCTAAATAAAAATTAATAGATTTTTTTTCAAAATAAAAAAAATTGACAAATTATTATCTTTAAACTTTTGCATTGAATTAATATTAACATTCATGCTAGTCGAATATTAACATATATAGATATATAATTGATATATTTTTTTTTATTAATTTCAATGACTACTTTTAATCATATTATAACATATAATATCAGTAACATGTTTTTCATAATTAAATAATTAAAAGTTGATATTAATTATGTAATTAATGTCATAGTTATATGAATATGAGAAGAAGAGACAATATTATATATATATATATATATATAGAGAGAGAGAGAGAGAGAGAGAATTTTTTGTTGTTAAAAATATGTGTGTGTGTGTGTGTGTGAGAGAGAGAGAGAGAGAGAGAGAGAGAGAGAGAGAATTTTTTGTTGTTAAAAATATGTTTGTTATGTTAAGGGTAAAATTGAAATATAGCAAATCAATAAGGTTATTTTTGTCTTATTAATTATTAATTGCATAGAGCTTATAAGATCTTATAAAAAAAAAGTTAGGAAAGTTTATCTTTTTAAAAAAGACATTATAAGATCCAAAACATCTCATTTTGAAATCTTATAAGATCTTTTAAAAAAAAAAAATTCCAAACGGTTTGTGACATCTTAAAAGCTCTCAAACATCTTATAAGATGTTTTGAAGAGCTTTTAAGCTTAGACAAACACCATCTTAGTCCTTTGTTTTAGGTGATATTCAAAATGATCTGAAATTTTGAAAAACTCGACACATTTAGTTCTCAATAGTCTTATATTGAGAAAACTCGACATTTAGTCCTCTGCTTTACGGGATTTACGGGACTAAATGTGTCGAGTTTCTCAAATATTGGGACCATTTTAAAAATCCCATAAAGCATAGAACTAAATATGTCGAGTTTTTTTTAATTTTAGAATCATTTTAAAAATCTCGCAAAACAAAAAACTAAAAATGTTGAATTAACCCCTGTACTATAGACTAAAAGTGTAATTTCGCCAAACAAACTTGATCAGCTTACTTTCTTAACATTTATTATATATCAATACTATTAATAATTGTAGTCTTAAACTGCAGAAATTGAAATGCGTATTACACCAAATAAAGCACTCCATTACTTTAATTATTACGCACATTTATTAATTATATTCGGCAGCACTATATAAGTACTACATTTCTGGAATAAACACATTCATACACATTTGTCTTGAGGCAGTGCTGCTCTTTATTCGGAATCATTAATTACCTTCCATCACTCCAAATCTCTTACATCTTCATAAACATTTCAAACCCTAAAAAACAAAAGGAGTAATAATTAGTAATTTACACAACCACTACAAAACACAAAATAAAAATAAAAATAATACCCATATAAAACTTAAGCGATAATTTCAATGTTTTCAAAATTATATGTATTAAGTGATCTGAATATTTATAGTTTTTACAATAATATGAGTTTCAGGGTTTTAAGTGCCAATTATTTTGTAAAAATTATCACTGAAGAATTTGTGACAAAAAAAATTTATATTCATAAGATTGTCACTAAAAATTAGTGACCTATATATCACTATAAGAAAAATGGCTCAATAGATATGGAAAAAAAATCAGCGTCGAACTAATTAGCAAGTAAAATTTTCGTCGCCAATCTGTATTATTTAATACAAGAAATTTACTTGCTAATGGATTTAGCAAGAAAAATTTAGTTACTAGTGAATTTAGCAACGATTTGCTTAAAATATATATAATAATATAGATTAATAACGAGAATTTAATTTACATGCTAATTAGTTCGACGTTGATTTCGACCTCAAAAAAATTTCGTAGCTTTCGAGTCATTTTCTTGTAGTTGCATGTGTATTAGACAAACTTCGCGGCAACACTAATTTCGTATAACTAAATTATGACTGTAAATGTATAATTAATTGTTTAAAATAATAAATGACAACTTTATGCATATATAGTCCATGTTACTAATATCTATTGTGATAATATATATTGTAATAACTAATATCACTTATTATTTTATTGCTAGTATTATTTTTTATTCTAGTGTTAATATTCAATCAACTAAATATACATATATATATATATATAGTTGATCTATATAATGTCCAAAGTCTTACTGATGAAATTCAATGTTGACTTTGCCAGCATCGGGATTAGCAATAATGGAAAATGCTTCTTGAGAGAGATCAATGGTGCCGCGACAGCCCGGCGGACAGTAGTCCACTATCCTAACCACCACGCTTTGCCCCGTGCAAGGGTGCGGAACACCTTTGTTTGTTGCTCCCGTGCATCGTACGTTGTACTTCCAGCCACATGCAGCCTTATTGTCCCAAATCGCGTCGCTAGCGGCCGCGATCATCACGCCGTCGTTCGTGTAGCCATCGCATGATGAGGCTGACATACATATATACATCGATCAAGGGCAACTGTATACTCAGGCTATGCATTCATTTATAATATTTTTCCGAGAAAGAAAAGGAAAGCAACAAAACCGAAAATTTAAGTTCGAATTAGATGTAAACGTAATCGATGAAGATAACCATTATTTCACTTATCGTGTGATTGATCATTTTTCCATAAACTATATATAACGTGTGCATACCTCCTGCACGACAAGAGCCAACTTCGGGCATCTTGGTGCACGTATGACATATACAGGGAGGATGTGTTAAAATATTGATATTAAATGGTTATCAGTTTAAACTTTTAGATCAGGTCGTTCAATATTGTATCAGAGTGAGGCCAAATAAGAGGTTTTAGATTCAAATCTCATCGCCCCATATTTATAAAAAAAAGGTTTCACATGCAGAGCATACGCACCTGTATGAGGACGCCATGTTAAAAATATTAATATAAAATAATTTTTCTATCTAGTAATTTGAACTCTTAGATGAGTCAGTCGTTTTAATAGAAGTATTTGATTTTGTTTTATGTATGTTCGATATAACTTATATAAAATACTCACGAACATAAGGAGGCGTGTAATAAGTAGCAGTTCCCTCGTCAGCATATGCAACTGAAGCAAAGCTCATAATTGCCGCAATCACGACCACCACAACTCGCATGTTGTTGCTCATCTTTTCTCTCTCTCCTCTGTATATTTGAAAGCTCCTATTTTTAGTAACTGTGATTTGGGTGTGTGAAAGCATGAAAGAAAACCCTAACCCTTTTATAGATGATAATCAGGCTAAAAGACAAATGGGGTGTTTTCAAATGATTAAATAATTAAGACGAAAATTCAAGCAACACCTTATGATGTTACATATGATAAAATAGTATATTTTCCTATATTTTTAAAAATGAATCAATTTACTTTTCAATATTTTTTTAAATGGAGCAATTTACCTCCCAAGATAGGGAGACAAATTGCTCCATTTTAAATATGTTTAGGGAGGTAAATAGCTCCATTTTAAATAACACAGGGAGGTTAATTGCTATTTTTTTTTTTCATAGGACGATAATTTACTCATTTGCAATTCACAAGGAGGTAAATTGCACTAAACCCAATAATTAAGGGTAAATTATAATGGGCTCTCACGAGGTATGCTCATTATAGATATCCTTTTATTGGTTGAAAAATTATGAATACTTCCTGATATTAACGGTCGTCTAACAAATACACTTTATAATGGGCTGTCACAAAGAGCTTTTTGTTAGAAAACTTTAGTTCTATGGGGTATTTGTATTTTTTCAAACAACAAGAAAGTATTTGTAATTATATATAACAAATTAATCTTAAGGGAGCCCATCATAATTTACCGTTAATTAAATTTTTATCAATTTATTAGTGAAAATAAGTTGAAAAGAGAGTTTTTATTTTAGAATACTTGTTTTTAACTACTTAAATAATTAAGTTCATTAAGTCAAAAGCTATAAACAGTCTCTTTACTAATTTCTACAACTTATTAATTGAAAATCATTAACTTATTAAACAATTTTTCCAAACCCTCCAACTCCACATTTTTTTACTTTTAACTTTTGTTTCGAACGCATCCAACTTCTACTACTACTTAATTAATTTAAAATTTTCTTTGTAACTTATCTTCACAATGAAAACAGAAGTTATTGCAAATACCCATTGAGTAAGTTATTGCAGTAAAAGCGACGTAAAATTATTTAATGTATTTTTCGGGATTTTGGTGCGAGAAAATGAGATGGATTTTTGTTCAAATGCTGAGGGTTTGTGGGTCATGTCCAAAAAATAGGACAGAGAGCAGCAAGGCATAAGGTATCCCAGTTCCCAAAGCTCAAAGAGCAGTTGATTGTCTATTGGGATCTCGAAAGCATCTTCCACTTCGAGTTAGAGTTGTCTGAACTGTGCTTGAAATAAAAATTTGGAAAAGCCAAAGGAACCACGACAAGCAAATATGTGAAGTTATTGTTGTCTGCACTTCTGAAAAAGCCGTGATAGTTATTTTGATATGTTTTATCTATTATGACATGAAAGAAAAAACCAACTGCAAGTTATTAATAATAAACTTGCCGTCGTGACACAGTGTCCCTTTGTGGATATAACGAATAATATTTTACACTTTAAAATATATTACAGGATTAATTATACCTAGACTCTCTATGAGAATGCAAAATTACACTTTTCTCCAAAAAAGTTTTGAAATTACACTTACACTCCCTCAGAAAATTCTCAATTTATACTTAACCATCTTTCGTTAGAATTTAGATAAAAAATGCTGACGTTAGCCAAAAAAATTACATAAGTTTTCAATTTTGCTAATCATTTAACATTTTCATTTATATTTTTGTACTTATGAGAAGATAAATATAATGTATATATATGGAGTGAAGTTAACAATATCTCATTTTTTTCACTTTTTTGGTCCCACAAAGAATGGGGTTTGTTTTTTTTGGTCCCATGGTTTACGAATTTTCTGTTTTGGTCCGGAAACTGTTAAGAAGTTTGTAAAGTTAGTCACAGAAGTCTTTCTGTTATGTTTTTGTAGAAAAATAGTGTAGCGAATACACTTGGCAAAACCGGCAACCTTTCCGTCAAGAAGAACAACTAAAGGACATTTTTATCTATCAAAAATGTAGAACACTTGACACTTGAACAATTACAAAATACTAGAGACACTTAAGACTTTTCTTGACACTATTAGAACTGATACAAGACTTGTGGTTGGTGCTAAATCCAAATGGGGATGCCACCTATTTATACTACTCAAGAGATCAGTTTGGAGTACATGGAGAAACTAAAAGCCTAATCAAAGTAAAAACTCAGGAAAACACAAACTTATTAAATATGCACACTACCATATAGTTTTTCTAGAAAAATTAAGTAGGAATTTTCTAGTAGACAATCTAGAAGGTGGTGGTTAAAATTCTTCCCAAAAATCATCTTTATATTTTCAACACTCCCCCTTAAAGTGATTTTTTGGAAATAAGTCCAAGTATTTCCGGAAGCAACTCGAATTGCCCTTTTGAAAGTGCTTTATGAAAATGTCAACAACATTATCACAACTTTGCACTTCCGAAGCATTTGGAGTACCTTCAAAAACTTTCTCACGAACAAAGTGATGCTCCAGCTCATGTTTTGTCCACCCATGAAAAATAGGATTTTAAAGCTAACTTGATGGCACTCGGATTATCACCAAACAAATTGGTAGGAGTAGAAATTATGGAATAAATATCACTAATAAGCCTCCTTAGCCAAACACATTGTTGAGCAGCAAGTGACGCAACTTTACACTCAGCTTCGATGGTTGAAAGAGAAACAAAATCTTGTTCTTGCTATACCAAGAAATATTTATGCCACTACAAAGAAACACATAGCCGGATGTAGATTTCTATCATCAAGATTACCACCTAAGTCCGCATTGGTGAAACCATAAAGTGAAAAAATCACTTTTTTCTTATAAAACAATCCCACATCAAGCGAAGTGTTCACCTATTTCAAGATTTTCTTTTCTTGCTTCTTCCAAATGTGGTTTTCAAGGTGCTTGCATAAATCAACTTACAGGACCAAGAGAGAAATTGATATATGACCTTGAAATAGTCAAATAAAGAAGGCTACCCACTAGTGTCCGATAAGGCCGAGGATCAGGAAGAAGTGGCCCATCATCTCGTCTCAACTTGACATTCACATCGAGTGGAGTAGAGCGTTTCTTACTCAAATTTACTCCAAATCTTGTGACAAGCTTCTTTGCAAATCCTTCTTGAGATAAAAATATCCCGTGCTTCATGTTCTTCACTTCCAAGCCAAGAAAGTGACTTAACTCTCCCAAATCCTTCATTTCAAAACGAGTAGAAAGTTCTCCTCTCAACTATAACCTCACCATCATGGCTTTCAGTTATGATCATGTCATAAACATAGAGAAGAACTATCATATGCACATCACTATACTTCTTAATAGACAAGTTGGAATCAGAACTAATGGACGAGTAACCACAAAGTGTAAATATTCAGCAATTTTACTGTACCAGGCTCTTGGAGCTTGTTTAAGCTCGTAAAGAGCTTTTTTGTGCTTGCAGACATAATGTGGATGTGATTTCAAGACATACTCGGGTACTTGATCCATGTAAATGTCTTTATCTAGATCACCATATAAAATTGCATTTTTAACATCAAGCTGCCACAGCTTCCAACCTTGCGATGCCGCGAGAGCAATGACACAACGAATAGATGTCATCTTTGCAACGGAGCTGAACGTTTCCTCAAAATTTTCTCCATATTTTTGAAAAAATCCCCGAGCAACTAACCTTGCCTTTTGTCTGTCAATACTTCCATCTCTACAGCGTGCAGGTTTAACAATATTCCTATGTGGTCTTTGGTTCTGCAGAGTAGATGATTCTCCAATATTCTGTTGCTCCTCCCTTCCGTCGGAGCAAATGCTCCCCCTTTCTTCGTACGGCATGACAAGTGAGTGTGAACGAGACATAGGCAAACTAATCTCTTCTTTATCTGCTTCTTTAGGACCATAATAGGATGAAATCTCATCGAAAATCACATCTTGTGAAATCGTAAACTTATGAGTCTCTGGATCTATGCACTTCCACCCCTTATAAAGATACATTTTCTTGCTTTTGGATCAAGTTTACTTCTTGACTCGGGTACATGAACATAGCAGATTAATCCAAAAACCTTAAAGTGTTTCATGCTTGATTTTTCTCCAAACATCATTTCATAAGGAGTTCTCATGTCAATTGGACTTAGAGGTATTCGCTTAATCACATAAGTCGCACAATCGATTGCAACTGCCCAGAATTCCTAGGTCAAATTTTTTGCATGTAACCAACTTTTGCGTGTCTCCAAGAGATGTTTGGTCTTCTTTTTTGCCACCCCATTCTGTTGAGGTGTTTCTGCTTAAGATAATTCTCTCCTATTCCACGTTGCCGACATAATGAGAAGAAATCATCCGAGATAAATTTCCCACTATTATCTGTTCTTGGCTTCTTTATTTTTCTTCCAAGAGTGTCTTCAACTGTCGTTTGAATTCCATGAATTTTGAAAGAGCATCTGACTTGTGCTTTATAAAATATACCCAAGTAAACCTTGTAAAGTCGTCAACAAAGATTAGCACATACCGATAGCCTAAAAAAGGTCATTGTAGGCCCGGATAAATCACCGTGGATGCACTCAAGTGGGGCTTTACTTCTCGTGACAGGTATGTCAAATGGAAGACGATGAGATTTTTCATTTTGACAACCTTCAAAACTTTCCCCATTTTCAAAGTTCTTTAAGTTAGGCAATCAACGAACCAAACTATTATGCACCATTACTTTATGTTTATCCATGTTTACATGCCCAAGTCTAATATGCTAGAGTGAAGCATTATCATTGCTATTCATTTTTTCCATATAAGACGATGAAGCAGATAACACATACATATTTTTAATTTTTTTTCCTGTGTGGATAATATCTGCCTCAAGATTTTCATTATTTTTCAAAAATTTGACATCCCTTGGGCTAAATAGAATGTAATGACCAGCATCCACAGCATTAGCTACCAAAAATAAATTCTGCTTCATACATGGGACATGGGAAACACCATCAAGTGTGATAGAGTCAAGGTCCTTGCCTTTAACAATAACCAGTGCCTTCTTTCTCTATTGGATGAACTGTATTGTCAGCAGTTATGATGGCGTCCTTCCCATTGTATTAGTTGAACTTGAAAATTTTAGATTCATCCCCTATCAAGTGGTGACCGCAATCGGAGTCCACAATCCAATCATCTTCAAAATTGATAGTAGCCATTATATCAACTAAAGTGGCATTCAAGATAAAGCATTTTTCCAATTTTCCTCTTCTTGAGGTTCACTCGTCATTGCACTTTCTGCAATGTTGGTCGGCCTCAATTTTAGGCGACAAGTTTACACGAAAATTTCTCTTTATATGTCTAGGTGTACCACAATGATAGCATTTTTTAAAGTCCTTTTTCTGTTTGGTAGACGAACCCTCCTCCTTAGTTAGATTCTTTTTTAATTCTTTTCCATTTTTTACGTATTTCTTTTTTTCAAAAAACAAAGCCTGGCCTTCATTGTTAAGCGAAACCCCCGCCATTTGACAAGCTAAGAACTCCTGTGACGAAAGAAGATTCTCAACTCCTCTAAGGATGGTTGTTATTGCCATCCTTGGATAGATGTGACGAAAGGAATATAATCTTCATTTAGACCTAATATGACGCCTCATTCATCTGTCAAATATTGGCTCGTCACGATCTGACAAGGTAATCTATGAACATAAAGTTTTAATTTTAAAAAAGAACTGTGAGATAAAGATATCAGCTTGTGTCGTGTTTGCTAATTCATTGTCCAGCATTTGAAGCCTTCCAATATCCTCCTTGTTGAACAAATGATTCAAGGTCTTCCATATCTCGTTCGTGGTCTTGTACTTTATTATGTGCTCGAATAATCCATGTAAATTTATCTCTTCAAAATAAATTCCTCCTTGGCATTCTTTTGCTTCCACAACCTCCCGACGTCATTACCCTTTGCTGGAGGCTTGGTCTCTTCACCACCAACGATTTCCCACAAGTCTTCGCCTACTAAGTAGGACCCAATTCATGTTTGTCATATTTTGTAATTGCTTTGATTTAACACCTCCATTCCAAGTCCAACAACACACGTCCACTGGAATCCATTCGTGAAACCTAGTTGGTCCTCGTTCACAAGGGTCTTGACACAATTCAAAGGCCACCCCAAAGTGGCTCTGATACCATGTAGAAAAATAGTGTAGCGAACACACTAGCCCAGGACTAGCAACCTTTCCACGAACAAGAACAACTAAAGAACATTTTATTTATCAAGAATGTAGAACACTTGACACTTGAACAATTACAAAATACTAGAGACACTTAAGTCTTTTCTTGACACTATTAGAAATGATACCTGACTTGTGGTTGGTGTTAAATGCAAATGGGGATGCCCACCTCTTTATACTACTCAAGATATCAATCTATACATGGAGAAACTAAAAAAAGCCTAGTCAAAGTAAAAACTTAGAAAAATACAAACTTATTAAATATGAACACTACCATATAGTTTTTCTAGAAAAATTAAGTAGGAATTTTCTACTAGGCAATCTAGAAGGTGGTGGTCAAAATTCTTCCAAAAAAATATCTTTATATTTTGAACAGTTTTAACGGCAAGTAGCAAAATCTGTTAACCTCCAATGACTAAGTTGTTGTTTTGGTCCCATAAAGGAGAGGGTTTACTTTTTTGGTCCACGGTTTACAGAATTTTTTTAGTGCCAAAATTGTTAAAAAATTTATAAAATTAGTCCCAAAAATTCATTCTCGTCAATTTTTGTCATTAATCAATAACTCAATGCACGCAACATATGAATTACTTTATTAAACCAACAACCACTCTTTTTTTCCAATCATTATTAAATATATTAATAATTTATTATTTATTTATTTATATTCATTATAATATGATTTGTAATATAATTATTATTTATATTTATACTGTAGATAAATAAATAACAATGTACAATCGACAACTACAAAGCAATAAAAATATACAAAAATAGCATTGCATTTTAGCCAATAGATATTGATGTTATGTGATCGAGAAATTCATTTCCATAATAATTGCTATGTGATTGAGCAACAAATTTTTGTATGTTATTGATGGTGTATAATTTGGAAAGAGTATAGCCTATGCACGTTGGCACCAAATCAGCACAAAAAGCTAGAGAAAGTAAAGAAAAGCGTGTAAAGTATGAATTTCATATATAAAAGGTAAGTTTACAAATGAATCCACCCCCTATTTATAGTAATTTTTTGGGGGTGAAGTTACAATTTAACCCTTTGATCCTACGAACTAGAATTGATCTGCCAAGGGCATGATGGTCATTTCACGTGCCCACTCCTTTTTTAACCTCCATTTCTTAACCTCCCCCAACTTCCCCTTTAACTTCCCTTTGGGGCACTGGTGTAGTTTACCATAAGTTGGAGGACCTTTTTGTGAATAATATTTTTCTCCTCATCAGTAGCCCCCCGACTTTCAGGAATTTCCTTAGAAACCTGAAAGTTCCAAGTAGCAATTTGGCTTTGAATCAACTTCTCCTTGGAACAGACTTCTTTGTACTCTCCTTATTCCATTTGGGAGTCCTTCTTCTCGTCCAACTCTCTTTCTTTAAACGAATCGCATTCCTGCTAGGATTCTTCTCTTTTATTACTCCTTCTTCAACTTGGACTCTTCCGTCCTATATAAATAGGAGGTAACATATTCTCAATTTTTTCATTGTGCATCCTCTTGCCTTCGTCGTCTCCTCAAAAGAAAAGAAAAAATAAGAATGTCGAAACGCTTTAACTCGGGTATTTAGTCTTTCACCTTCCCACTGCTCCATTTAATTTTTCTGTTCTCCGCGTTAGTGTTTCCAAATATTCTTTCAAAAAATACTTCTTTATTCATCCAAAAAAATGAGGTCTCGATCCTTTTCTTCTTTCTCCTTTTTTTTTTTAAAAAAAAATCTGCGTCATGTCGAACAACTCGAACAGTGCCGAGGTCCCGTGGGGGAGGACTTCAACGCGGCCGCGCCGGGGCAGTGAGCCGGGGCCGGGGACTGCCCCGGCGCGGCGCTGGTCAAGGCAGCCCGCCTCGACCAGAATCTGGCCGAGGCGCTGCGCCTCGGCCAGATCTTGGCCGAGGCAGCGCGCCTCGGTCAGACCCCTCGGCCAGGATCTGGCCGAGGCACACCTCGGCCGGCTCCCGCCCGAGAGGCGCCTCCTGCTCTTTCCGCTCCGGTTGCTTCTTCTGTCCCAGTTATAAGTCTAGATTCCTCTCCTCCTTCAGCTTCTCACTTGGGTCCGGATATCGTGGACTTTGATCACGAGGTGATTGAAGCGATTCGGAACCTTCCAGCTTGTCCATCGCCTTCCCCAAATCCGTCTTTTGAGTCAAGTTCTCGAGATACTCCCCCACTCTTGTCCCCTCTTGCAACTGATCTTGTTGACTCTGGTCTAGATGGAACTAAGTCCTCTTCAGCCCCCCACTCAAAATCTCGTTGTCATATAATGGATGTTGATAGTTGCCTTTGTCGTGTGAGTTTTGAAGAATTCCGTTCCCTAGAAGCTAGTGTCAACGCTTCTTCCGAGTTCACCCTCTTGCTGCCTAGTATTGATGATAGGATCAAATTTCCCCCTCCTGGGTATTTTACCGTGTATTTGTCATTCTTTTCCTCGGGTTTCACTCTTCCCCCTCATCCTCTGCTACTCCAAATTATCACCCATACTACCCTGAGCATTAGTCAATTTACACCAAACTCTTTTGTAAGTTTTAGAGGGTTCCTTCAACGTTTTGAGGAGCTCAACTTAACCCCATCACTTGAAGCCTTTTATACTTTATTCACTGTCAGGAAGGTACCCAACGATTCTTCTTACTTTTATTTCTATCCTCGGGGAAATTGCAAGATTCTTGGGGGTAATGTCTCTTCTAAGGGTCCTTGGAAAGAGAAGTTTTTGTTTGTAAAGGACTCGTCCTGGGGATTAACTGCCCCTTGGGGGGAATCATGTTCTGTGCCCGACCCCATTCCTGATCTTCGTCTCTCCTTCATCGGGGTTCGGCTATTCGACCAACTCTTTGACGTCAAAAGTTTAGAGCCTGCTGGTATTTAACTTTCCTGTTTTTACTTGCCTTGTAAAAAATTGTTTTTTGATGTTTTCTTACTTTTTCCTATGTTGGCTTGTTTGCAAGAGGAAAGAAGATCTCCCTCCATGATGTCCATCGTTTCCGTGACAAAGAGAATGCCTCAAGGTCCCGTCATCCTCCTCCCCCCCCACCAAGGAGGGGAGAGGGCAGTCGCCGGCGCTCACCTCCCGCCCGGGCCCGGGATCCCCCGGGGCCCTCAACTCGTCACGAAGGGCGCTCCTCCCCCCCATCTGAAGGCAATGCCTCCAAACGCCCCCGGGAAGGCGAAACAGGTCCTCCTCGTCATGGAGCAAGAAAAAGTCTCTTCACCTATAGGACGAACAGACAGGGAGACATCTCTTCTTTTTGGGATGCCGCAGATGTGGATCTTGCTCATAAAAGATCCAGGGATCTAGTGAGTCCCTATGATGTGATACTACTTGGTGCCCTCCCCACAGTCACCCTCACTCGTCTTATGCAAGGCGAAGCTGCCAGGGTATGTTATTCATAACTTTTTTTGTTGATTTTTCTTTTTCTGTCCTCGCATGTCTAATTGAGGTATATCCTTTTTAGGTTATCAACTTAGCAGAAGCTACTGAGCTGCGGTTGAGTAATCACGAGAAGGAGATAGATCGTCTGAAGGATGCCTTCGCCGACGCGCGAAAAGACTTGGAGCGCTGCCAAGAGGAGCTTAAGGCTGTTTCTTCTGAACAACTCAAGTGGAAGGAAAGCTTCAACCGAGAGGTTACCTCGGGGAAGACCTTCCTGAAGTCCGATGCCGGCAAGGCCTACTTGGAGCGTGTGCAGGATGACTTTAAGGAGAAATACGTGGACTCAGATGAATTCCACCAAGCTGTTCTTAGCAAGGCCAGCGAGGTGTATGATCAAGTAATCCGGCAATGTCGCGCCACTTTGAGGAGCAGCGGCCGGTTTAGTGATGAAGACTTTATGTTTCTTGATCCCAAGGTTCCTGATGAGGAAGGGGATGAGGATGGCGATGGTGGGAATGTCGATGATATGGTCGACGAGGCTCTTGTTGGTGGAAACCTGCCTTCAGTCATAGAGAAGAATTAGTCAGTCCTTGGATTTATTTACTTGAATTCCTTTTCGTAAATTTCAGATTTGTCTAGGGTTTATTATTTTTTATTAGTAGTTTTATTTTTATAAATCTAGTTTCCAGTATTGTTCGTTTCTTTCCAACATTGGACTTTCAATAAAAAATCTTACGTTTATCATATTTTAATATCTCTGCGAGGCAAACCTTCTTTGTTTAGACAGTGTGTGTCTGTTTTGCTTGTGTTTTTTTTTTTTATAAGTTAGGGAGGCAGTCCCTCCCTTTGTAATCTCGGGGCAGTTCCCCGGTGAGAAGCAGTCCTTCTCCTTATTGTCACGGGGCAGTCCCCCGATGAAAGGCAGTCCCTCTCTTTTTTTTGTCTCGGAACAGTCCCCCGGTGAGAGGCAATCCCTCTCTCTTTTTTCCTTTGCAATAAATTAAAACATATGAGTGATTAGAATTTGCGAAAAAGAAAATTTCATTAACATATTGTGAATTACAAGAGAATATTGAACGAAAAACTCCATACAACTGGAAAACATGAAAAAGTTTACACAAAATATTTCTTTAGGTTAACCACGTTCCATGTTCGTGGTACCTCCTTTCCATCTAATTTTTGCAAGCGGTATGTTCCTTTCCCCAGAATTTCAATCACTTGATATCGCCCGGTCCATTTGGCGTCTAGCTTCCCAGTGTTCCCTGTAGCATCAGCCCTCCGTAGAACGAGGTCGCCTACTTGGAAATCTCGATGTCGTACTTTACCGTTGTAGGCTCTTGCCATCAACGTCTTGTATGCTTCAGTTCTGACATTCGCGCTACTCCTTAGCTCTTCCAAAAAGTCGAGGTCGGCTCTCCTTTCGTCTTCATTGCTCGTCGGCTCGTAATACTTCACTCGGAGTGTCTCTTCCCCAATCTCCACTGGGATGACGGCTTCCGACCCATAGACTAGACTGAAGGAAGTTTCCCCTGTGCTCCGGCGTGGGGTGGTTCGGTATGCCCAAAGTACTCCCGGAAGCTCTTCGACCCAATTGCCCTTGGCCTCTTCCAGTCTTGTCTTCAAATTTTGGAGGATTATCCGATTGGTCACTTCAGTTTGGCCATTGGATTGCGGCGTTGCCACCGACGTGAAGTACTGCTTTATCTTCAATTCTTGGCACCATTGGCGAAATTTAGATCCCTGAAACTGTGTGCCATTGTCCATCACGAAGGCTCTGGGGATGCCGAAGCGACATATGATATTTTTCCAGACGAATCTGATGACTTCCCTCTCTGTAATCCTGCTTAGTGTCTCTGCTTCCACCCACTTCGAAAAATAATCCACTGCTACTAGAAAGTACTCTCGCTGGCCGGTTGCCCGGGGAAGCTTCCCTACTATATCCATCCCCCACTGATCGAAAAGGCAAGGACTCTGCAGGGGTTGCATGTCCGCAGCTGGGACATGAGCAATATTTGCGTGTTCTTGACACTTTCGGCACTTCCTCACTAAATCCCTGGCGTCTTCTTGCATGGTTGGCCAAAAATACCCTTGCCTCAGGGCCTTCTGCGCTAAGGATCTACCCCCTGAGTGGTTGCCATAGCTTCCCTCGTGGATTTCCCTCAGAACGTACTCTGCCTTGTCCTTATTTATGCACTTGAGGTATGGCTGCGAGAATCCTCTTTTATACAACTCCCCGCCAATCAGGGTAAACCTAGCTGCTCTCGCGCGAAGTGTCCTTGCTTGCTTGGGATCCTGGGGTACTTTTCCAAATTTTAGATATGCTTCTAGCTCCTCCATCCACTCAGATGGAGCTCCTTTTGTCATCAGGACTTCACTCTCCTCTTCATTCACATCCGGGTGCTCTTGGTTCAACAATGTTATCTTCCTGCTCTTCAGGGGAGCCAATGAACTGGCTAGCTTAGCCAATTGATCTGCCTCTTCATTCTCAGTCCTCGGAATTTACTCCAAGGTGAATGTGTCAAAGTTCTTCCTCACTTCTTGGATTTTTGCCAAGTATTTAGCCATCTGCTCTCCCTTGGCCTCAAATTCCCTATTTACTTGCTTGACGACCAGCTGGGAATCACTGTATACCTTCACATGTTTTGCCCCTGCTGCGAAGGCCAACTTCCCTCTTGCGATGAATGCTTCGTACTCTGCTTCATTATTTGAGGCGGCGAACCCAAGGCGGATCGCATAACGCATTGTGTCCTGATATGGGCTCTCGAGTAATATTCCTGCTCCGCCTCCCTGGGACATGGAAAAGCCATCCACAAACATCTTCCAACACCTCTTCTCTTGGATGCCTTCCTCCTCCGTCAATTCGGAGATGAAATCTGCCAATGCTTGTGCCTTTATCGCAGGTCTAGGCTGATACGTGATTCCATGTTCACTCAACTCTACAGACCATTTTACCATTCTCCCGGATGTGTTGGGATCTGCCAATACCCTCTTCAAGGGTTGATTCGTCAGTACTGCTATAGGATGTGACTAAAAATAAGGACGCAGCTTCCTCGCCGCGGTTACCAGTGCCAAAGCCACCTTCTCAATCTGTGCATACCTCTGTTCTGGTCCTTGCAGTGCCTTGCTGGCATAATATATGGGATGATGTTCACGCCCTTCTTCCCTCACGAGGACCGAACTGACCGCTCCTTCCGAGACGGACAGGTATATAAACAAGGTCTCCCTGGGCTCGGGCTTTGTCAGCAGAGGGTGGCGAAGTAAGATACTTCTTCAACTCTTCAAAGGCAACTTGACACTGCTCCGTCCAAGTGAAGCCATCCATCTTCCTTAACACCTTGAAGAATGGGAGTCCCCGTTCTGAGGATCTCAAAATGAAACGATTAAGTGCTGCCATTCGTCCTGTCAGTTTCTGTACTTCTTTTATCGTCCGGGGAGGCTGCATAGTCATAATGGCCTCAATTTTCTCTGGATTAGCCTCTATCCCCCTCTGAGAAACCATGTATCCGAAGAACTTTCCTCCCTGAACTCCGAAGGTGCACTTTGTGGGGTTCAGCTTCATCCCATAGCTTCCCAATGTGCGAAATCATTCCTCGAGGTCAACTACGTGATCTTCCTTCTTACGGCTTTTGACTAGCATGTCATCTATGTACACCTCCATGTTCCGTCCTATTTGCTCTTTGAACATGCTATTCACTAATCTTTGATATGTAGCTCCCGCATTTTTCAGCCTGAAGGGCATCACTCTGTAGCAATACGTGCCCTGCTCCGTCACAAAGCTTGTCTTTTCTTGATCTTCGGGCGCTAGTCGAATTTGATTATAGCCCTGAAACGCGTCCAAGAAGCTCACCAACTCACATCCCGAAGTCGAATCAATTAGCGCATCAATCCTCGGCAAGGGATATGAGTCTTTGGGGCAAGCTCGATTTAAATCGGTGAGGTCTATGCACATCCTCCACTTCCCGTTGCTCTTTGGGACAAGGACCACGTTGGCCAACCATTCGGGGTAGTACACTGGTCGAATGTAGTCTACTTGGAGAAGCTTTTCGACCTCTTCGCCTATGATCTTGTTCCTCTCTATCCCAAATGCTCTCCTTTTCTGCTTCACCGGCTTTGCTTTTGGGTCCACGTTGAGTCTGTGGACCATTACTTCAGGATCTATTCCTTTCATGTCGGACAACTTCCAACCAAATGCGTCTACTGATCTTTGCAAAAAATCGACAATGACGTGTTCTATCTGCTCACTTAGCAGCGACCCCACCTTTAACGCCTTCTTAGGGTCACCCAGGAGCTCAACCATCTTGATCTCCTCAAAAGCTTCTATTCTCTCTTCCTCCACCTTCTTCTTTTTGGCTTCTCTCCTGGTTTCTTCTGTTTGCTCCTCCATGGAGCTCCTCTTTCCCGGCTCTCTCCCATGGGTTTCCTTTTCGGTCAACCCAACACTGCTTCCTTCGCCATTCCTCTCACGGCATTCTACTGATGATTTCAGCGTGCTGGCATAACATTCCCATGCTTGCTTTCTGTCTCCCACCATCTCTCCTACTCCTTCTAGTGTGGGGAATTTCACTTTTATGTGATAAGTGGATATCATGGCTTGGAAGAGATTCAAGCTTGGCCTCCCCAAGATAACATTGTAGGCCGAAAGGTGCATCCACCACCAAGAACTTTACAAACTTAGTCACACGCCTGGGATATGACCAAATCAAAATTGGCAAAGTGGCTTTCCCCCAAAGGCACGACCACATCTCCGCTGAAGCTGGTCAAGGGGGTATTGACGGGCGCGAGCTGTATGTTGTCAATCCTCATTTGGGAAAAAGCCTTGTAAAATAGGATGTCAGCTGAACTCCGGCTGTCAATCAGAATTTTCCTCACCCAGAAGTTCGATACTGATGCTGCCACCACAATTGCCTCATTGCAGGAGGGAAGGTTCCCCTCCAAGTCCTGGTCGTTAAATGTTATTTCCGTCTCGAGACGTGCCCGAGGCACTCCCTTGAGCTCGCTGCAGGCTACCTGGTTAGAAACATTTCCTGCTGCTTTGGCGGCCACTTTCTTAGCTCGTCCTGAATCTCCTCCAGCCGGGCCTCCCGAAATGACTCTAATGACTCCAGCTGTCGGAAGGTTATCTTTTTTCTCACGATCCTCTTCCTCCTTATCTCTTATCTCAAGGCGGGGCGTCGGCCGCTTATTTTCTCGGGTGACCTCTCGAGGTTCTTGTTTCATTTTGGCCACGAACTCCTTCAGGTATCCGCGCCTGATGAGTTTCTCAATCTCTATTTTCAGATGGCGACATTCCTCCGTGTTGTGGCCTCGATCCTTGTGGAAGTGACAGTATTCATCAGACTTCATTCTATGTGGATTATCCTTCATCGGGTAGGGCCATCTCACAAGCCCTTGTTGTTCAGCTATCGCGAGAATCTGGACTCGCGGTGCGTTCAATGGGGTATACTTCACTAATTCCCCTGATATTGGTGGCTTCCTTTCTCGCCGGATTCCCTCCGACTTGGGAGGAAATCTCCTTTCTGCTTCATCAGCTTTCCTCTTAAGGGGATTTGCCGGACGCAATCCCACTGTTTCCTCAATCCGGATGTACTTCTCTGCACGAAGCAATAGCTCCTCCTAAGTCGAAGGGGGCTTCCCTGCTATCGATTCCTTGAATCGCCCTCTTCTCAGATTCTGTTGTATGATACTAGCCAAGAGCTCAGGATTCACATGTAGGACTTCTAACACTGCTTCCGAGAAGCGCTGCACATATTCTCTCAAACTTTCATTCTCCCGTTGGACTATGGTAAACAAGTATGAAGCGGTCTTTGGGTACCGCCTGTTGATCGAGAAGTGGTGCAGGAAGCGCTGGGAAAGTTGTTCAAATGAATCGATAGTCCCGGGTGGCAGCTGGTTAAACCATGCCATGGCTTTCCCTGAAAGGGTAGTGCGAAATAACTTGCAATACGCCGCGTCGCTGATGTCCAGCAGGTCGGCTCTGGCCATAAAGCGGTCAAGGTGATCCTGAGGGTCTCCTACTCCGCTATACTCACTCAAACTCGGAATCTTCACTCCCGGATGAATAGCTTCTGCCAAGATATGGGGAGCGAATGGGCTCCGTCGAGGAGGCGCCACTGCCAAAGGTCGCGCTGGATAACCCGTAGGCCCCAGCGAGTTAGGGAAGGCGTGCAGGGGAGGGGCTTGTCTCTCGTAATATCCCCCTCCTTGTGCTGGCGCCCTCCCCCCCTGAGGGGGGATAAAATTGTCTTCTTGCCCTCCATGTGATGGATGAAGGAAATAATTTTCGTCTCCTCCCGCTCCTCGTGGGGGTGAAGGATAAAAGACGTCCTCGGGCTGCGTGGCCCTGCTATTGACCTCCTCCTCAAAGTCCATGCCTTCAAAAGCTTCCTCGGGCCTCTGCTCTCTTGCGTGTGCCTCATGTCCCCTCCCAAGATGGCGAAGGGGTTGTGGGGGTGCCGCTTGTCCAGCAATATACTGAGCCACGGCCCTCGTGGCAGCCTGAGCTGATGCCTCTTCTATCATCTGTTGAAGGGCCTCTTGAGTAATCTGGATGACTGGTTGAGGTGGCGGGACCTCAACCTCCTCGTGCCCTTCTCCCTCTCGGCTTCGTACTGGAGGACTCTCCAGGGTGCGGCCCTGGTCCTCCCCTTGGTTCTCCACCCTTTGAACTGGTGCTGGTGGATTCGCCAGGGCGCGGCCCTGCTCCACCTCCTCTCGTCTCCCGGGGTCCTCTTGCCCCACGTTCACGCTTCTCGCCCTTGATTTGGTGTTCATCTTCGATGCCTAGACTCATTTCCCACAGACGGCGCCAAGCTGATGGTGTATAATTTGGAAAGAGTATAGCCTATGCACGTTGGCGCCAAATCAGCACAAAAAGCTAGAGAAAGTAAAGAAAAGCGTGTAAAGTATGAATTTCATATATAAAAGGTAAGTTTACAAATGAATCCACCCCCTATTTATAGTAATTTTTTGGGGGTGAAGTTACAATTTAACCCTTTGATCCTACGGCCTAGAATTAATCTGCCGAAGGCATGATGGTCATTTCACGTGCCCACTCCTTTTTTAACCTCCATTTCTTAACCTCCCCCAACTTCCCCTTTAACTTCCCTTTGGGGCACTGGTGTAGTTCACCATAAGTTGGAGAACCTTTTTGTGAATAATATTTTTCTCCTCATCAGTTATTTGAAACTACTCAACTCTTTTGAAAATATTGGCAACAATGCTATTTTTTATTATATGACTTTTATTTTCATAGTTACGGGTTGTACATTGCTGTTTGATTATTTGTATTATAAATATAATATAAATAATAATTTATATTATAAATAACAAAGTATATTATAATAAATAAATTATTATTCTATTCAATAGTGATTCGATAAGAGTTATTGTTGATTTAATAAAATGATTCGTATATGGCGTGCATTGATTTATTGATTAATGATAAAAATTGACGAAAATGAAGTTTCGAGACTAACTTAGGAATTTTTTTTAACAATTTTGTTACAGAAAAAAATTATAAATCATGGGACCAAAAAGCAAACCCCCCTCCCCTTCCTTCATAGGACCAAAAAAGCAATTTAGTGGTTGGTGTTTAATGGCTTTTTGCCACTTATCATTAAAACTTAATGGAAAAAGAGCCTTTGGACTAACTTTATAAACTTTTTAATACTTTTGGAACCAAGAAAGAAATTCGTAAATTATGGGACCAGAAAAACAAACTCTATTCTTTGTGGGACCAAAAAAGTAATTTCCCCTTAAAATATATTAATTGGACAGTTAAGTTAATGTAAGAATTTAGAAGTTGGATAAGTTAGCTTATTAGTTGAATAGCATTTTTTTTTAGATTACATAAATTGGTACATGAGTGTTGAAACAATCACTTTGTGTACTATAGTACTTTTTTTCTTTTAGTAATATAGATTACTGACTTGGAGTGTTTTGTCATATGTTACAAGTTTTGAGGATTTATCACTTTATAAGGACAAAACCTCCGTATCCCAAAACATAATAAAAGGGGAAAAAATAAGAAGGGTTTAAAAAGGCGCCTAACATTTTGAAAAAAAAGCATCTAACTCTTTCAAGTCTTACTTTGTTCTTCCACTAGAAAAAATATAATATTTAACTATGATCAATTATCATGGTTAAAGTTAAATAATCGTAGTAAAAGGTCAATAATCACGACCACCATTAGGAAAAATATCAATATTAGCTATATTTTTAATGACAATGGCAAAAAACCGTGATAAATAACTATTATTAATTACGATTTAATAAAAACCATTGCAAAAACTAACTTTTCCATCATAAAAAATTTATTTGCCACGGCTAAAAGCCGTGGTAAAAACATTCGCCATGACGTTTAGCCATTACAAATGTTTTAGCCATCCTCGCAAAAACCACGGCCGACAACCGTTGTGTGGCCGTAGTTAATGACTATTCGCTACGGCTATTAATTATGACAATTAGTCATGCTTAAATGTCATATTTTTTTTGTAGTGCACGCAATAGTTGTTGGCCGTGGTTTTTACGGGTGTGACTAATGTATTTATCACGGCTAAAAGTCATAGCAAAAATATTTGCCATGACTTATAGTCATGGCAAAAAATCATTTTCATGATGGATAAATTAAGTATATGCATTGTTTTTTGTTTAGCGGTGGTTAATAATAGTTATTCACTACGACTTTAATCTATAACCAATAAATTTGTAGGCAATAGTAATATTTTTTCTAGTGTTCACTCGCCGAATTTGTAATTGATTTTCATATTTGAGATCTCATAATTAGTAAATGAGCGCAAAAAAAAAAAAAAAAAAAAAAAAAAAAAAAGAAGAAGAAGAAGAATACATCATGGCGCAAGGTTAAATGCTTCTTTTTATATATACTAGACACTGTGGCACGCAGTACCTGCGCGCATATTTTTTTTTATTAAAGCTCATAATTTGTTCTTGTATATTAAAACTTCTTATTGTCTTACAATCTCACATATAAAAATTGTCTAATAATTTTTCTAATGCGTTAATTATCAATAAATATTGTACTTAAATTAAATTAAAAATTAAATTTTTTCTCAATATCTGTTATTTCTATTTCAATCAACAATAAACTTAAACAAAATGAGAGTAAATTTATTTTTTTGAGAATATTAATTGCATGGAATTAATTTTTTTAAAAAAACTTGATTGAGTAGGTAATTCAATATGAGTAGGGAAGTTGAAGGACATTTTTGGTATTATAATAATTTAATGTAGTGTTATCAAAACTACCACTTTGAGTCTATAAATCCTCTTCCCTTCATAATAATATAGACATATTTTTTAATTTAGGGAGTTTTGTGACTATTCTGATCTTCACAGGGGAGCCATTTGGATTTTACCCTTATATAAACATTTCGAGCTTTGTTCAAAATTATTAAGTATTCAGACTTTTCTGGGACGTGATAATGGGGTTGTTTAAGACAGCTTTACCCTAAAAAACTGATCATCTATATTATTATAAAAGAAAATCTTTTGACGTATTAACTTTTGAATATTCAAATTTATCATTCATATTATTTCTTTCTTTAAAAAAATTATTGGTTCGAAAAGTAATTTTATTATTTTCCCTCTCAACCCACTACTCCACGTTTCTCTCACCTCACTTCATGTTTTTTTTTTTTTTTTTTATCTTACTAATTCTTTTTTTCTCATTCCTTCACCATTTTTTTTTTTCATCTCACACCACAGTTTTTTTTATATGCTCACGAGGACAGCGTGCAACGATAACTAATATGATAAAATAGCACAAAATTTCATATACTTTTGTTTGAGTCGGATTGTATTCTGGTCCAAATCAACTCGTTGCCTGTTTTTCTCACATGGAAATTTCTCATCGTAAGAATTTCTCATCTTACACTACTTCAATTTTTAAATTTGATAATTAAAAGATTAAGATAATAAAAATGGAAGATTTAAATATTGTAGTCACCTTATTCTTTTCAAAGAAACCTTACTACAAGAAAATAGAAAATTAACGATAATATAAATTTAGTTTAGTAAAAAAAAAATTATTTTGTCACAATAATGAATTTCAAAATTTTAATAGTGATAATTATTTTTATGAAAATTGTGATTAGCAGGAATTGGTGACAAGATATTATGCATTAATTGTCATTAGAAATAATCAGTGACACATATATAATGACAAATTAGTGATAATAATCACTTATTCATGCTATATTTATATTGTCATTATAAATTTGTCACTAATTATTTATAACGACAAATTCAAACACAATTTTTGTCACTAATAATTATATAGTAACAAGATCAAAATTATTGTCACTTAACATATATTTTTATATCGTGTTACTAATGTTGTATTTTTTTTGTAGTGCTCTTTAATAATAAAAAAAGGGAATATATTATTGTCATATGTACAAATACTACTACATTTATTTTTTAAGAAAAAGGATTTTATATATACGTGTGACATGAATATATATATATATATATATTAAATAAAAGGGTAAATTGCAAATATCTCGCTTGAGGTTTGACATAATTATAAATATTCTCTCGTTTTTTGAAAACTTACAAATACCCCCAGGGTTAATTGCAATTTTCGTCCTGTAATTATATGTATTTGGCGTTTTGGTTCTTTAAGTTTCTAGGGTAGCAAAATAGTCCTTTAATTTTTCAATTAATTGCATTTTGCGTCCTGTAATTATAGGTATTTGGCGTTTTGGTCCTTTAAGTTTTTAGGATAGTAAAATAGTCCTTTAACTTTTCAATTTTTGCGGTTTTCATCCTCTGGTCGCTGGATTTTTTAAAACTTGTCTGAATAATGACACGCGATGACGTTGATTGTCTTCTTGAGTGATAACACATTCAGGCATTGCCCCTTCTTCCCCCGAGTTTAAAAGCCTCACGTGTGAATCGCGTGCCATTATTCCGGCGAGTTTTAAAAAATTCGGCGACCAGAGGACGAAAATCGCGAAAATTAAAAAGTTAAAGGACAAATTTGCTACCCTAGAAACTTAAAGGACCAAAACGCCAAATGCCTATAATTACAGGATGAAAATTGCAATTAACCCAATACCCTCATGAGGTTTGTAACCGTCTAATAAATAACTCATTTCCATCCATTTTTATGGGTGAACTGACCAAGATGCCCTTATACACTGAATTATTTTTTATTTAATTCTTAAACTTTCTTTGGACTACATTAGTGCGCAGGTAGAGGTTTTTTAAGTTTTTTACACAAATGAGCAATAATGCAATTTGCCTCGGCTGATTTTTTTACAATTTTAATAAAATATTCAAGGACAAAATAGTCAATTTCAAACTTTTGGTTAAAAATTATAAATCTCAAGGGTATTTTTAATTTTTCAAACAACGAAATGTACTTATAATTATGTCAAACCTCAAGAAAAACTTTAATTTACCCTACATAAAATACAAATTCAACATGATTTGAAATAAATAAATAAAAAATCTAACCAATAAATTTAGAGGCTCTAATTTTTATGGTTGCAAGAACTAGGAATAATTAATGAGAGAGAGTGACTATTCGTGCATGCCATTAATTGTCTGCAACAGGCGAAGAAAACCAACCAACATTTTATCCTTTTGCCTTCTGTATGTTCGAACCTTACAACATTGATACAACAAAATGAATTTTTGGACCATCTGGAAATCTGTGTCGAACGAATCAAATGGAAGATCTCATATGCTCTGTAGAAATAATCTAAAGTATTTTTCTACAGACAAACCCTAAATTTTGATTGTTCTAACGGACGAACTAAACCCAGTCAGCTTTGTTTGGTCCCCATTCTATGAAAATGAGATTTTATTATCTTTTTAACCAAATTGTCGTCTGCAGAGAAAGATTACAAG
Organism: Sesamum alatum; assembly: GCA_034509735.1. Classification (NCBI taxonomy): domain Eukaryota; kingdom Viridiplantae; phylum Streptophyta; class Magnoliopsida; order Lamiales; family Pedaliaceae; genus Sesamum; species Sesamum alatum. Next base: position 11,199,327 of record JACGWO010000011.1, read on the forward strand.
AACAGCTTTTGTTCCATGTCAAAGCTGTTTATGGCCAAGAATAATTAGCAAATTGTTTGTTTATGTTTTTGATGTGAAGCGAGATCGATTAAATTTGTATTAAGTGGATGCGATTCATATCAGAATTCTTACAAGTCAGAAAATTCCGTCTACTGTGAGAGAATGAAGAGGGGTATTTATACTAGTGGGAATATGTGATATTTAGGGTAAAGTAATGGTAAAGTACTACTTTGCCCCTCACCTACCCCTACTACATGACTACAATTTGTTTACAAGAGATATTTCAGTAATTTGCTACACAACGCCAATTTAGTAAGTTTGACTTTGGTCTTTCCATTGTGGGACCTTCAACTTGCCTTATTTGGAACTATTTATTTCCTCTATCAATTTTTATTTTGAGTTTTCAATTTTTAAAACAGTAATTAAAGTGAAAATATATTTATTTATACGTTGTTTATTAGAATATATATATATATATATATCGATTTGACACCACAGTCCAATATAAAATATAATTTCATTGACTAAACCAAACCAAATATATTCTCATTTCAAACGAAAAACTCATACAAAATTAAAAACACTTATGTTTCATTCGAAATTGAAAACTGAATTTGAAAACATAAACAGAAATCGAAAGGTAAAGGCAAAAAATAATCTTGATATTGGATCGTGGTTTCTGGTCCCACATCAGTACAATACCTCCACATCTTATAAGTTCCAAAATTTTATCTTCCTCGCATGACGTCTTTCTCGGATAAAGTTCTGTTGCTTGAGTTAGAGTTTACAATACTTCACGTACGTAGAAATTAGAAAATTTTTATTCGAATCAAGTTTGGTCGAACCAAATTAATCACAGAACAAGTGTGATACACTTGTTATGTAATTTATAACTTTTTCTGAATTATACACTAATCACACAATAAATATATTGCACTTACCGTATAATTGATTTAGATTTGATCGAGTCGGGTTCAAGTTAGAATTTTCCGCAACAATTTTGATTGTGATGCAGAGCACACACCATATCAAAATCGAAAAAAACACACAATACGTAACTCTCGGGAATTTGTTCTTGAAAATCGCTTACTTGAAAAGAAGACTAAAAATGGGTATGAAAATAAATTACTATAGAAGAGAAACACTGCGTTATATAAAGAGGTTTGGGAACCCTTTCCTAACCGATGTATGATGAGAATTTCGTAGGAAGAAATATAATTTTTTATTATAATTAATTACTATGGTATAAAATAAAAAGTTCTATCTGATAGATACTAATTAATCATGGTTGTACAATGGCTATTAACCGTTGTTTCCATAAGTTGAGCCCAAACATTTATTACAGCTATAAAATTGTACGTAGAAAATATTTTGACATTAGATAATCATAGCGAATGTTAATTTATCGTGTTTAAAACTTAAATTTTTGTATATTGCTTTTGTCCAACAACGGTAGATAGTTGATTTACTATAATTTTTACACCGTTGTGATTTATATGTAGAAAATGATCGATTCTTTTTATAGGCTCGAGCCACTCGCACTCAAAATCTACTTTTTTGGGTATATATATAGAGTCCTGATATCAAATTATAATAAGCCTGCATCTATCATTGGAAAATCGATTACAAAAGAGGATTATATAAAAAAGGGAAAAATGCAAGTAATCCTCCAGTGATATTTTAAATGTGCAAATTACCCTCATATGAAAAATAAAATATTAATTTATCTCCATGTATTTTTTTAAAATGAATCAATTTAGCTCCCCGTGCTTTTCAAAATGGAGCAATTTACTTCCCTAAACAGTGAGGTAAATTGCTCTACTTTAAAGAATACAGGGAGATAAATTGCTATTTTTTTCATAGGGGGATAATTTGCTCATTTGCAATATTATAGGGAGGTAAATTGCATTAAACCCATATAAGAAAGGGTTAATTACACTTAGACCCCCTTTAAAATTGTGAAATTAGACTTTCTCCCAAAAAGATTTTAAATTACACTTACACTCCCTCCGAAAATTATTCACACCTAATCCCCTTCCATTAGAGTTTGGATGAAAAATGCTGACATAAGCAAAAAGAATTACATTAAATTTTAATTTTACCCCTATGTAATATTTTCATGTATATTTTTGTACTTATAAGGGGATAATGTGATATATACAATGGAGTGAGGTTAACATTACTACAATTTTTTCCTTATAAGTACAAAAAATTATTACATGAGAATGTTAAATAACGGGTAAAATTGAAAGTTTATATAATTTTTTTGCTCACGTCTGTAATTTTTGTCCAAATTTTAGTGGAATGTAGTTAGGAGTAAATGGAGAATTTTTGGAGGGGGTATAAGTATAATTTCCGAAAAAAATTAGGAAAATTAATTCGCAATTTTAGACGGAATCTAAGAGTAATTAACCCAAAAAGAAAATTCAAAAACTATTTTCTAAGTAATATGAGATGGGAGCATGTCATACTGTTTAATTTTGATGTTTGAAATGTACTCTATAATAGACATAAGGACAAGGGCTTTATGGTTTTTGGATGCAAGTTATTTGGATTGAAGCTCAAGTCCGAAAAGCTTGCCTGTAAAAGTCAATTAATATGTTGTCTGGAAATTAAGCTTAAAAAAAAAGAGAAATACATCTACACCTCTAATTTATGATCTATTTATATAAACTATTCATGTTTTTCGAAAATTATACATAGACCTACCTAAAACGTCAACATCATTTACACAAAGCAACCCTGCTTTTTTAAAAATTGAGTAAATTACAATGACCTCCCTTAAAGTTTGCCATAATTACAGATACCCCCTCATTGTTTTAAAAATTACAAATACCCCCTGAGGTTTGTAATTTTTAACCAAGGGTTTGCAATGGTCCATTTTGCCCTTGATTTTTTTTTAAGTTGTAGAAAAATCAGCCGAGAGAAATGACATTATTGCTCCTCCATGAAAAAAATGTAAGAAACCTTCCTCTACGCATTTTTGTTCAAAAAAATTTAGAAACTTTAAAAGATAATTCAATTTGCATAAGGGTATTATGGTCAATTCACTCATAAAATGGATGAAAATGTGTTATTTGTTAGACGATTACAAACCTCAGGAGGGGTATTTGCAATTTTTGAAATAATGAGGGGGTATCCGTAATTATGTCAAATCTCAGGAGAGGTCCTTGTAATTCACCCTTAAAAAATTACACATACACCATCCAAAAACGTCAACATCATTAAACAAACAACCCCTACTTTTGACTGTCATGATGGTTTCTATAATTAAGCAAAAGTCATGAATGATTTATGTAAATAAACCCTAGATTAGAGGTGTATTGTCCCAAAAATAAATTATTACTTGAATATCTTTGTCAGCAAGGGCAAATAACACCAACACAGTTTCTTTTATCATTTTCTCGAATTACAAAAGGACTAATTAGCCTTATATTGACATGACATTTTCATTGATTTGTATTTTTGTAAATATTAGGATGGCACGAACATTCTTATGTATAAAAGTGTATATATTATTTCTAAAGATGAGAAAAACAAATTTTTTATACTCAATCTGTGATAATTTTATAATTTAATAAAATATATTCCCTGCCTCAATTTTTTTATAAATACAAAAAATTAATTATTCATCTTTTTACAAGAAAAAATGTAATAGGCCCTTTTCAAAAGCTAATGGTTGGGAGTTTGAGTACTTAATGCAAAACTAGAGAAAATATCAAGGGAATAATATGCGGAAGCCATGAAAACAATATGTGTGAAAAATTCACTTTCTGTATATTGCTAAAATAGAGAGAGCGAGTGATTTATATACAGGAGGAAAAGAATATTTCCAACTAACTATCTAACTAACTGCCACATAAGCTAACAAGCTAACAGCTATACGCCAGCTGTCACTTTCTGCTAACTACCAAAAAGCTAAAGAAACGTATGTGACTTACTGTAGCGTGATTTATAAAGTGGAAAGTAAAAGACGTGTAAGCGTTTAAATATGAGAGGAAAAATATGGTTGTCATCCTCAATGTGTCTGAAAGGAAATGTGCTGATTGTGGCTAGTTTCACTACATACTTCACCAATAGTTTGTTGTTTTTTTATTTTTTTAATCTTGTTTGAATATATTTATTAATTTGAATTATTAATATATTAAATTAATTTTTAAATTTAAATATATTAAATAATATAATAAATCATAATGAATTAATTCCGACCCGATTCAATTGGATCCCGTTCGAATTTGATTCGACCTACCCGCTTGCTGCTCGTAAATAAGTTGGCGAAATAATATATTTCCCTTTCATTGTATGTGGGCTTTCAACCAGGTCTGAAGGGTTTCCTACATTGGGCCTAATTGGCTTGTGAAAAAAATAAAGCCCAAGTAAAGGAGTGGTGGTTGAGTGATTCCAAACTTACCCTCGTTGCGCATTTGTGGGAAGTATTTGTCAGTCGTATGCTCTGTAGTCAGGGAGACCAATGTCGGCTTTTTTGAACTATATTGTTCATTTGTCGCAAATATCAGGTAGTTGTCCTCCACTTCTAGGGTTCGACTTGATATACTCTCAACCATTCGAGTTTTTTTCTAAATTTATATCTAAATCTATTCTATATCTATATCTATATCTATATAAAAGTATGAAGTATGAATAGAGATTTTGATTTCTTTCTTTTTTTGATTGGATTAAAGTAACCTTGTAGTATTTTTATAAGGCACTTATTCATTCCTATTAATTACTTTTCACATTATACATATTTACTCTTATTATTACTTTCACATTATCCATAGTTATTCCTATTAATTGCTTTTCACATTATACTTAATTACCCATATCATTTCTGTGTATATTATATTCATAATATAATACACTTACTAGATCAAAAATAGCCCAACGATATAACATGAAATGACCAGAAAAAATCATGAAAATTGAAAGGATTTAATGTTGAGAATTTTTCTAGCATAGATATAAATGAGAATTAGTTAGACCACTGACATATTAAAATATAGAGGTTAGATGACAAATGAAATCAATCAAATGAATTGTCATTAAAACAAATATTTTGGAGTAAAGTAGGTTAAAAGAAAAATGAGAATCAATCAAATTATTTATCATGTAAAGTGAATACTTTTTATTGTAAAATAGACTAAAATGGGGTTATTTTCATTTTCATCCCTGTGTTTTTAATTGATTTTCAAAATCATCCAACTTTTTATTATTATTTTTCAATTTCATCCATTTGTTGGAATTTGGCCAATTTTTCCTCCAATTGAAGGGTATTCTTGTACTTTCCTTCATATTAAATTAAGAAAAAAAAAATTTATGCGTTGTAAATATTATGGCATGATATATATTATAGTATTATCTTATACTAATATACACACATTCAAATGTGTGTGCATAATTATTTTTAAACTTAAAAAACTAATAAATTATTATTTTAAAAAATATATATTAATTAGATAAATAAAAATTGTTAGAAAAATATATAAAAGTTGTGAAGAGTTATTGAAAAATGAGGGGAAAAAAAAAGAATGTGAAAATTGAAAAAATAGAGAATGGGAAGTTGAGTAGAGAGGGTGAGAGTAAAATAGAGATTAACAAAATAAAAAAAATTAAAAAATTGACACACCAAAATAAAAAAAGACACTAAAAGGGCGCTTTTCAATTATATCAAGGTGTAGATATTTTTGAGATTGATCGGCATATCTGAATATACTGGCATAGTATATATTATGACATATCTTATATATTTTTTTATCATTAGTAGGTATGGTTGAATTTGAAGAAAACATAATCAATATATAGACAATAATTGGTTGGAAATGATACGTGGTGGATGACTGATTTTTATGTGAAATAGTTAAAAAAAAAATATGGGTTGATTGCTATTGGATACTTGCAAACTTCTTGTTGCATTTTTCTTACTTTTGTCAAATTTAATTTGTACATTTCATTTCTAATTATACAATATATTATAAGGGAGTATGTTTGGCAAAAGGCCAAATTCCAACTATCATTAGTGACCTTCAAATGGTCAAAATTTTCTAACCATCATAAGGGACTAAATTGAAATTGAGTTTGAAAATGGAGGGATGCTTTTGTAATTGTGCATATTTTACCAAAACTTTGGGGGTATTTTTGACAAAGACTATTTTTTGACCAAAAAAATTGATCCAAATTCCACTAAAAGGATGCAATTGAAAAAATAACAAAAAGAGTTGGACTATTTTGAAAATCAATTAAAAACACAGGGATGAAAATGAAAATAACCCGACTAAAATGTAATTTGAGCAATTTGAGTTGTCATTAATAGGTACGTTATATGATTATTTAATAATCTCTAATATAATAGAACAAAATAACAGTGTACATATTTGATCTTTTCAACAATATAAGGTAAAAATCTCTCATTGTAAAAAATTATCAAAAGGTAGAAATGTTATTCCTAAACCATCACCACACATATATTTTTTTTTTGAAAAAAGAATGAAAGAAGAAAAAATGAGCATACAACCATTGATAAATATTGTCTATATCTATATATATTATAAAAGTGTGAACGAGTTGCCATGTTTTATGTTTTTTTCTTTTTTGTGATGTCAAGTATATCATTTTTATAGAATATTAGATTATAAATTTATGTGTATAAATAAGTAATTTTGTTATAGTTGTTAATTACTTAGATAGTTGGATTCAGATAGAATTATAATAAACAAAAATTATAATAAAAAGTTCCATTCATAATACAGAGTTTTATTTATAATTAATTAAATAAAATTAGTTAAAAGTTTTCATACTAACTAGAAAAAATATATAGGTTATATAATTAGAAGAAGATACGCTTTAGAAACATGAAGAAGCATCTATTTGAAAGCAAGAAAATCAATCCATGGGCATTGGCCATTAATTTAATGTAAGTTAAATTTTATAATAAGATATTATAATAATAAGAGCAACTTGAGATGTTTTATATTTTCTTTTAATTTTTTGGCGTTGATTAAAAGTATTAAAATTGCACAGAAAGTATAATTTCATATGTCCATATAAAATATTCCGGAGTACGTAATTAATAGAATAATACCGCAAGTTCAAGATAATAAACTTCAATGAGAAACAAACACATTATATAAGTTTATCGGAAAATTAATTATTCATGAAAAACAAACTTAGAATATGATAATTATTTCATAAGTGGTTTTATAATTAATTATCTTTATAATATTAAAATCATAATAATATTATTCAAAACTTATTTTATGAATTAAATGAATCTATGATTTATTTAATGCACAGAATACTTGGTCTATAAGATTTCTACTACATCATTTTAAATAATAAGTAAATTAATTTATGTACATTTATATTTTTAATTCGACCATAACTTATAGAATTAGTCAATGATTTTTATGCTTATTTCATTCAATTCATTCCATAAGACTCTATTCGTCAATTTAGACTACTTTCTACCAACATGAGGAATAAAATAAAAAGTAAAGAAATTATTACAAGAAAATTATATTATAAACAACTTTATTGATAATTAGTATAAGAGTTCGAAATCAAAATCAAAATCAAAAGCTAATTTTTTATTTATTTCTTGCTTTGCACAACTAGAAAAAAAATAAATCTTATTTCATTCGTCGAAGTAAATTTAGAATATGGATTAATTTATATGATAACTTTTTATTACAAATATAGGTATATAAAAAGTAAAATAATATTTTATAAGTAAAACAAATATAAGGATGAAAAATTAATATTATAAAGAGAAATAATTATAAGATCTAAAATCGCAATAGCAGGCAAAAGAACAAAAATATTAATTATTGATGTTTTCACATAAATAATAGTGAATTTCTCACAAATGTAGAGATGAAAGATAAGATCATGAAGAAAATTAACTTTAAAATCTAAAAGTTTATAAGAGGGAAATATCTAAAATATAAAAATACCTATCTTCTTTTGTGATTAAGCTTCACACATGAATGATCCACTGAAGGCTGAAGATTGCACCCACTTCTCTCCAGCTATCACTTAAGCTACATGCATATAAATCGTGCTTACTTGTACATACGTTTCTATTAATTAGATACTTTTTATTGTAACCGTTGGATCCTTAGTGTGGATGGTTGACAGTTGGCGTTTTCAGGTGGTTAGTTGGTTAGGATATTTTAACCTTCTCCCACCTGTATTTAAGAAGGGCTCCAGGGCATTTTTCATATCATGAAATATATGAAAAGCACTATAATTTTTCCTCTCGTTTTGCAAAGATGAGTTCTGCACAATATCAGCAGTATGATTCTGAACATGGTATCAGAGCCATATGATGGTCTCTGGATACTCCGCTAAATAGATCAAAGAACTTTACGAAATCCTGTGTGAAGTTTGAAGTATGCGACTGTTTTTGGAGATGCTGTGGCTGGATCATCTTCAGGATCCATCGCAGCTCAGGATCCAGAAGATTTGAAGATCCATACCTCTGATTATCCAGGTATGGTTCTAGTGTCCACACCTTTAGTAGGAAACAACTACTTGCTGTGGAGTAGATCGGTTAAAGTTGCTTTAACTGCAAAGTTGAAGATGTCATTTATTGATGGAACATATCTGAAACCTACTGAAAATGCTGAGGAGTGTAAATAGTGGATTCGGACTGATCGTACAGTCTTCTCGTGGATTATGAATTCTATTTCAAAAGATATTGCGAAGGCATTTTATTACTCCAAATCTGCCAGGAATTTATGGTTAGCTTTGGAGTCTAGATATGGTCAGTCAAATGGACCGATGATCTACAATTTGCAGGGAGAGATCGCTTCGATTTCTCAAGGAACTATGGATGTTGTGTCATACTTTACAAAAATCAAGATGTTGTGGGACGAGCTTCAGTGTATAGATCCCGCACCTGACTGTTATTGCCCCTCACAACATTCCGTGAGAGCTAAGATAGCTTTCAATCAGTTGATGCAATTTCTGATAGGGCTTAATGACTCCTTTGATTCGACACGGAGTCAGATATTGGTGATGAATCCACTTCCTATAGTAGACAGGGGCTACTCACTGGTTTTGCAAGTGGAAAGTCAGAGAAATGGTCAGATGAATATTGAGGATGTTGCACACAACAGTGCCTTGATGGTTAAAAACAATGACCAAAGGAGGTAGGGTGGAAGTAAGTTTTACCAAAAGAAGAAAGCTGTAGTGGATAAACGAAATCTGCATTGTGATCACCGTGACAGGCCAGGTCACTCCAGTGACACATGTTTTAAGATGTATGGCTATCCAGATTGGTTTAAAGAGTCGAGTGAGCAGAGGAAATAGAAGGCTGCTGGTTCAAACTCTAGAGCGCTGACAGCAGTATGTGATGACACAAAGTCTGGCAACACTGAGAATCTATCTGTTATGATGACAAAATTACTGCAGTTAATGAAAGGAAAGGCACAAATGCAAACAGATGATCATATGCTTGCACACTATGCTTCTAATGGGGAGTTTGCAGGAATGGGAGAGTATGCAGGTAAACTTCCTCACTCTGCTTACAGTGGTTTTGGTTCCAATTGCTGGATTTTGGATAGTGGAGCTACAACTCACATGTGTAGTAATGTACATCTCTTACACAACCTTCAACCTCATAATGCTCACACCTCTATATCTCAACCATATGGCTCTAAGAAATCTGTCACTCACTGTAGCACAATTACACTCACAGATAACATGTCTCTATCCCGAGTACTATATGTTCCCACTTTCAAACACAACCTCATCTCCGTAAACAAATTGAGCACCTCTTCACATCTCACTTTCCTGTTTTCTAATGATCATTGCTTGGTGCAAGATCTGAGGACTAGGAAGGTGTTAAGTCAGTTGTAGATAATTGTCTACAAGCTAAGGAAAATAAAGTTGACTTGTGGCATAAAAGATTGGGGTATGTGCCTATACTTGTACTGAGACACACTCATGTAATCAAAGATCACAAACTTGATATGAATGTTTGTCATGTGTGTGTCCCTTGGCAAAACAACAACGCCTGCCTTTGCTGTTGAGTGATAAGCATTCAAAGGATGTATTTGAACTCATTCATGTGGACATTTGGGGACCATACAACCAATTTACAGTCACAAGCTGTCATTATATGCTGACTATAGTAGATGACTACAACAGGGCCACTTGGACCTTTATGATGAAACATAAATCTCAGTCAGTAACAATCCTAGAAAACTTTCATCAAATGATCTTGACACAATTTGATAAAAAGATCAAATAAATGAGGACAGACAATAGGTTGGATTTTATGGGGGAGAGATGTCAATCGTTTCTTGCCAAGCATGGAATGTTGCACCAGACTACTTGTGCTTACTCTCCTCAACAAAATAGGGTAGTGGAGAGGAAGCACAAGCATTTATTACAGATTGCTAGAGCCTTGCTCTTTCAATCAACATTGCCTCTAAAATTTTTGGAATGAAGCTATACTTATTGCCACCTTTATTGTCAACATACTTCCTACCTCAATGTTAGATTGGAAATCACCATATGAGGTGTTATATAAGAAGGCAGTGGACTACTCAGTGATCAAAGTATTTGGATATTTGGCCTTTTCCACTAATGTAACTCCTATGAAGTCCAAATTCACCAAAAGAGCTCATAGGTGCGTTTTTGTGGGATATGCACTTGGGAAGAAGGGGTACAAGTTGTATGATCTTGATGAGGGTATGATGTTTGTCTCACGAGATGTGATATTTCATGAGGGGGTGTTTCCCTATAAGGAAGTAAATGGCACAACGGCAAGTGATGGTCCTTCCATTTCTGAACCAATGCATGATCATGATTCAGATAGCATTTGTTTACTTCCCAGTCCCATTCAATCTATTCACACTGCTCCTTCACCTGTTGATGATTCGCATGATTCTCCCATACGTGATCTCAGTCATAACACCCCTCCTGCTCTTGCTCCCACTAATTCCCTTGTCTTTCAGGCATGGTTTAAAATTTTCATGCGTTTTCATCGAAACTATAGAAACGTTTCCCTTTTCGATGTTATGGGAACAAAAATATATGAATGTTTCGAAATTATCTAGTTTCCTTCGAAGCATTTTATTTTTCTTAATTTTCCTTCGCAATCTTTGAGTTTCCTAAGAAATATTTTATTTTTCCTAATTTTTCAACGAAACATTTATTTCATACTTCTAGCTACAAATATATAAATTCTTGTGTTATACCTAAGTATTTCATTTAATGATAACAAATTTAATATTAAGCTAAATTAGTAATGTTATATGTATAAGTATCACGTAATATAGATATTTTATATATATCACATAGTTAAACATAAATATTATATTATTATTTAGTTTCTATAACAACTACATCAATTAATAACTCCAAATACATAATTATACTACATAAAAATAATGTGAATTGCCTAAATGATACAAAATTAAACTACATATATTTGAATTAAGAAAAAGAAAGATAATATTTTAAATTTTTCTATAACTATTATGTATGTTTCTTCAATTTTACGATTTTTCTACAGCGTTTCCGAAACATTTCCGAAAAGTTTCTAATATTTATAAACTCGAAACATTTATTGGAAACGAGACTTTAATCCATGCTCTCAGGTTCCTCCAAGAAGATCTCACAGGCAGGTTACTCAACCTACTTGGATGAATAATTTTGTATGCACCACCTCTGTACAATCTACTCCCCATACTCTTGTTACTCACGTGGCACCTTCCCACTGTGCATTTGTAACCTCTCTGTCTCACTTGCAAGAACCTCGGTCGTTTGAGCAAGTACATTAGAACCTTGCTTGGCAGCAAGCTATGAAGGCAGAATTACAAGCTTTGGAGGCCAATCAGACATGGGAATTGAGACCTCTACCACCTGGCAAAACAACTATAGGTTGCAGGTGGGTGTACAAAATCAAACTAAGGGCGGATGGATCGGTGGAACGGCATAAAGCCCGGTTGGTAGCTAAAGGCTATAACCAAGTAGAAGGGATAGATTACAATGTGAGTTTTTCCCCAGTGGCAAAGGTGGTGACTGTGAGATTGTTTCTGGCAAATGCCACAGCTTTGGGTTGGCATCTTCACCAAATGGATGTCAATAATGCCTTCTTGCACGGTTACTTGGATGAGGAGATTTACATGCAAGCACCAGAGGGCTATGAGGTTCCCAAGGGACAGGTATGCCGGCTTCAAAGATCTTTATATGGGCTTAAACAAGCCTCGAGATAGTGGAATCAAGAGTTTTGCACCCAGATTTCTGCCTATGGCTTTGTTCAATCCAAGCATGATTATTGCTTGTTCACTAAGCATTCCAACAGAGCTTTGGTGGTCTTATTGCTTTATGTAGATGATATCTTGGTAGCCAATTCTTCAAGGGACTTGATTACTAAAGTTAAGACATTTCTAGATCGCCTCTTCACCATCAAAGATTTGGGAGTTGCTAAATATTTCTTGGGACTGGAGTTAGCTCGCTCTCCACATTGGTTTTTGGTTACACAGGCCAAATATATTAGAGATATAGTGCATGATTCAGGTGTGCAGAATGCACACCGTACAAATACACCACTTCCAGTTGGAATTAAGTTCACCACTGATGCAGGAGCCCAGTTATTAGCTCCAGAACCCTACAGGAGACTAGTTGGTCGTCTCCTCTATTTGAGCTTGACTAGACCAAATACCTCGTATGCAGCTCAACAGTTGAGCCCGTTTTTACAATTTCCATGTCAACAGCATTGGGATGCGGCTCTCTATCTTGTTCGATACCTCATAGGCAGTATGAACAAGGGGCTCTTCCTTCCTTCCAGGAATTCACTTACATTGAAAGCATTCTCGGATGCTGACTGGGCAAGTTGTCTGACCACAAGGAGATCTCTCACAGGGTATTGTATCTTCCTTGGTGATGCTTTGATCTCCTGGAAAACAGAAAAGCAAAATACAGTCTCACTCTGCACAACTGAGGCAGAATATCGAAGCATGTGTGTAATATCCTCGAATTTTTATACATAATTAAGAGATTTATTAATGAAATCTAAATTTACGAATAAATAACTTATGGATCAAAATGTGAATATATTAGAACTTTAAGAGGCTTGAGCGGGATTTTATAAAATTTTAGGAGTGAATTATATAAATTTATAGTTTAAGGGATCAATTTGTAATTCTTATGCAAACTATCAAAATGAAAAGAAGAAAAAAAAAACAAAACAAGGACAATATGACAAAAAAGAGCTAGAGAGGTGGTGGTGTATGAACCCACGTGTATATCATTTGAAGAGATTGAATTGTGTGCATGCCTCATGCTTATCAAACTATTAAGTATAAATATATATATATATATATATATAATAGTAATATAATCACTTTGAAAACAAGTTAAACAGAAGCGGGTGGGGGAGCTTTTCTTTTCATAAATCTCACAAACTAGGTAAGCTTCTCCTCTAAAATTTCGGATTAAATTGCCCTCAATTTTGTCTTTCAAAAACAGACAAAAGTTAGTATTTTAATTTGTTAATTAATTCAATTATTAATTGTATTTGATTAGTGAGTTTTATTAAATATAATTCCTACCGTACGATTAGTTAATCAGAAAACTTTATGATTTTGATTAGTGATTAGTTAAATACTCAATTTAAGCTGAAGGTATTATTATGAATTAATAAAACTACTTTGTTTATTAGATTTGGTCGTTGTTATGATTGATTTATTCAACTTAATCCGATTTACAAATAGATGCTTAATTTTATTTGCAGATGTTTAAGTAATTAGTATAATAGTGAAGAATTGACATAAATTAATAGGAATAGTGGAAAATTATATTTGAGAACTATTAGGAAATTATATTTGAGAATATTGTATTTATTAGAAAGGGATATGAGATTTTTGTAATAATTTTATTTAGGAATGTTATAGAGAACGATAGTTATAAAAATATGAGGGGTTTGATGAAATAAGCTCTTAGGAGTTAATTGATAAATTATATATATATATATATATATATATATTGAAAAAGCTTATAATGTCTAATTACTTAGACGAGGGAGGAACGGAGGTTTGAATTTTCAATATAAATGAAATATTAAAAGATTGGTATAAAATATACGAAAATTATTTAGTAATTTCATTCGGAGTTTATGATATTTTCGATATATTGATTATACCTATTATAACCTATTATAGGATACGGGGATAAAGTTGAAAATTAATCAGCTCCTTCTACTAACATAATCATTCTGAGGCCGAGGTAAGTATAGTTAATTGAATCTATCTATATAAGTATATATGGGTATACATGTTTGTTGTAAATCTGACTAGTATTTGTAAATGCTTATTTGGATTACGTGGTTATTCTGTGAATTTGTCGTATGTGTTTATTAGTGATTATTTATGTAATATAAAGATTGATAGATGATTGCTTTATATTATATTCTATTGTTGCATGATGTTGAACGAGGAAGTTATTTATGAGTATATCGTTGAATTGAGATTAAGGTATGACTTACCTAGTTGGGGAACATAGTCAATGGTTTATGATGATGTGGTTGACGACGATGTGATTGACGATGTGTGATGAGAAAAAAATGAATATAAGCTAGGTACCATGGCGCGTAGGGTACCGGTTATTCCGGGTAGTGGGGAATATCCTGTGCTGATAGCTACACACTGGGGTGGTGTGGGGATGCCATGTTCGTTGTGATGTTCTGTGCTGATATTGCTACACACTCAGATAGTGTGGGGATATCACATTCGACGGGTATCCTGTGTTGTATATGATATGATATGTATTGAGATGATGATAGTGTTGGAATAGGTGACCAGAAAGCCAATAGGTTTGGCAATTTGTAACCTATCCGACAACTTGATGTGAATGTTATATTATTATGTGATGAATAAGATGAGTGTTCGTCACCAATGGTACCTTCTTTGTTGCGCTCATCTTACATTTGTTAAACCGGTGTTTAACTTATATCGCAACAAAGCCCACAGACCATGTATAACAACTCGTGCAGTTGGGCCACGCATTGGATGGTGGTCATGAAACCAACTGATTAAGAGTTGGGTTTGAAACGTTCCAAGTCGAGGACCTCGAGACAGGGCATCGAGAGTCCTATTGAGACTTGCGTCAAGAGTCATGTTCATTGGATGAGTGCCGTGTTTCATCGGCGACAGGCGTGGGACACCTACACGATCTTGATGGGTTGGTCGACTGGGGTCGAGCCGACTGGACTGACTCGCGGGGATCATCATATGGAAGCCTTGGAGGCTTGGTCGGTATGATTGGTTTTCCCCGGTTCCGATAGTACGGGAGTAATCCTCAGACTTGAGGGATTATGGCAGTCGCGTGCACAGGACGGCTGTATCTTGGATCTGGCGAGAGGTAATCATTCTGTAAGATGATTATCATAAGCCTTGTCCAGTGCAGTCGGAATGTGTAGCGAGGACGGTGGATTCCAAGAAGAGGATCCGTCCCCTGTCAGTATATGATAGAGGTATCTCCTATGCACTCGGAGACACGTTCATGTTGTTTGAAGCTGTGGCCACAGTGGTTGGTCGAACAGGGAATGGTTTCCTGTGTCGACACAATGAAGCATACGTGGTCTCGAGTATTAAGCATAGATGCCTAGTCAAGGATGGGAACCGACGCCTAATTCCATACCCTAGACTAAGACCGGGAGACGGTAGACGGAAGGATCGTACCCGTACGGAATCGGCGCCTAAATGTTCACGCCAATTCACCTAGTCTCTAGTGCCATGGACCGTTGCTAGACGGCCACCCATGGTAACGGGCCCTTGTGGGACACGGGCCCAAGTCTAGCTGAGGGTGAACCTAAAGGGTCACACACAAATCACCGAGGAGGTTGAGAGATCGACTTGGAGTCAATCTCGAAGGATAAAATAAGTAATTGGATTACTTAAGGGAAAGTCCATTGGATGGACGGGCCGATATTGTATCGGGCTTTCATTTAATCGGTAAATTGGATTTTCGATTAAATATGGAAAGTTGATATGTTGAGACGTTGGATCTTTTAATTGGATTAAAAGATCAACGGGAATAATTTAAGTGGACATTAAATTGGATTTAATATTGGGTTCGTCGTAATTGGATTACGATAAAACCCGGTCCGTTAAATTATACCCGAGAGGAGAAATAATTCCTAATTTAGAATAGGAAGAAGTTGGACTTCTTCCCTTAATTAAATATGGCCGACATGCTCCCTTGGAGGAAGCAAAATCAGCCATGTTTCATGCTAGGTGGTATGTTGACTTGTCTCTTTTGGAAAGAGACAAATCAACTCCAATCAAGCTCTTCCCTTTTGGTATGATTTGATCATACCATAAATTTTGGTAGGCTTGATTGAAGAATTGATGGTGATTGATTGGAATGAATCTAGACATCCTTGGATGAACCTAGACACATTCCAACAATCACATTAATTATGTATATATATTAGAATATACAACACCTAGCATAAGTGATTCATTATTCATCTTTTTCTAGGAAAAAGAGAAGACAAAAATCCTCTCCTCTCTCTCAAAATTTCGTGCTCCCTCCCTCTCTTACACTTGTGTTCTTCACTTGATTTTGAATCAAGAAGAAGAACAAAGTAAGTTTAAGAGAACACTAATTCATAGTGTTCTTCTCTTAAACCGATTCCTTCCTAAACCCGTTCTTTTCTAGCAAGAAGAACGTGTGTTTCTTCCGGTGTGGTGTGGATCACCTTTGGAGAATCCATACGTTTGGATTTCGTGAGCATTCCGGAGAAGGAACAACGCTAGTAGCCGGGAGCATACGCTAAACAATCAAAGGTAACGGTTTATTACGCTTTGATTGATTTCATTTGTATATCTATGCCCTATGTGTTTAAATATATGTTTTAATATTTACACATCCTACATCGAACGCCCGGTTGAGCACCCAAGGTTACACCCCTTGGGATTCGCGTATTTTGAATTTGATTTAAATTTACGCAATTTCTCGCTTTTCTCGCTTCCGCTCGCGCTCCCGGGCGGATCCGCTTGTCCTTCAAGTGGTATCAGAGCCCGGTTCGATGTAAGGGGCATAGATCTATGTGTCTGGCATGATCTACTTGCTTTTAAATGGCTTTATTGGCATGTTAGATTACGTAAATATATGAATAATATGATGATTCAATTGTTTGGATTTAATGGACTTTTGGCATGCTTAATTTTGTTAGATTGGATCTAAAATTGCATACTTATTTTCAGAATAATATTAATGTTATTGCGCTGAAACAGTTTTGAAAAACACAAAAAAAAAAAAAAAAAATTGGTCGGGCCGGCGGTGACCGCGCGCAGGCGGGCGCCTGCGCGTGCTGGGCTTCGGCCAGCGCGCGCTGTGTGCAGCCGGCCGCTGCTGGCCGAGGGCCAGCGCGCGCGCGCGCTGCCCTGTGCGCGCGGGCGGCCGGCCAGCACAACGGCTGGGCCGTTTTGTCCCGTTTTTTTGACTTTTTCCGGAAAATTCGATTTTCTGTATTTTCTGCACAATATTCTGAAAATATTTTAATTTTGCATTTTTGATTTTGGAATAATTGGATTATTCCTTGGATTAATTTTGCTTAATTAATTTGGGATTAATACATGCATTGGATGCATTGTGTAAAATGTCCATTAAATTTAAAATTTGAATTTTGCATATTATTTATATGTTTATGCTTTTGTGATGTTGGACATCACTTGGATATTTGGAATATCCATTGATTATTTATGCATGATTATTTGGAATAATTATGTTATGTGAGTTGATGGAATCAACATGGGATGATCACAAAGCCCTAGACCTTGTGTATGGATGAATGAATGTTTATTTATTTTCTATTGGGTGGGGCCTGCGTGCCTCTTGTTTTTGGACTATCATCTCCCGTATTTTCAGCCTCATGATGTTAAGGCTTGTTTTCCTTATTACCAATGTATTACTTTCAGTTGTAATGAGAGTAGATAGGATTGGTGAGGTTTCAATTTTAACAAGCAATTGGAGTCGGAGACCCCAAGGAGGAGCATCAAGGCGTGAAACAAGAGCACTACAAGGCCCATTGGAATGACAATGGGTATATTACTATTGTAATAATTTAGGACCACCCTAGACAGACCATAGACTCACTGCGGGCTCAGTGGGTCGCATAGGTTGGGCTTGTGATCATCCTAACAGGGGTATGCTATGTTTTCTGCATGCGGCGTATTTATTTATCGCTTTAAATATTTGATATTTATGCATGCTAAAACACAATAATGTGATGAGGTCTCGGTCATACACAAACTCTCATTTGGTTGGACCAAATTAAATATTAGGCCCAGAACGAACTTGGATCAAAATGGTATTTTGGTCTGTCCGAGCCTTCCATCCACAGCAATGTGGTGAGAAAGCTACCACTACCCAAGTGTGGTCTCACGAGTCGTGGCACACTTGGAATAGGGGAAAGCTGCACTATTGTTGTGAACAAAAAGACTGCGCTCGCTGTTTCCCTGTCTCACGAGTCGTGGGGGGCGACATTTTGAGGCATGATTTGGTTGATGGGTCGGGCCCAACACTGAGTAACATGGTTCGCTTGGAGTCCTCGGGACCATGTGAATAGGTGAGGCAAAATATCTTGGGAATCTCATTGGATGAGAATGATATTGGATATCTC
Source organism: Sesamum alatum (assembly GCA_034509735.1). Taxonomy (NCBI): domain Eukaryota; kingdom Viridiplantae; phylum Streptophyta; class Magnoliopsida; order Lamiales; family Pedaliaceae; genus Sesamum; species Sesamum alatum. The sequence continues at coordinate 11,217,964 of JACGWO010000011.1, forward strand.
CCACAAGGTCTTCTTCATGTGAATCGTAAAAGCGGGGCATGGAGATTACGCTTGTGGATCCCAAGCCCACTAGGAAATGGTTTCCCGAAACTCCGCTTGAGAGTGGCAGACTTTCGTATAAATAGTGGGAGGGTTAAAGACTAAAAGACCAAGTCTTCAACTTGAACAATAATATTACCATCATCTGCTAATTTCTGCTTTACATTATCATTAATGTAGATATGTCTAAGAACCCGTTAACCATGATTCTTGAGACTAACAAATTCAACGGAACGAACTACTCGGACTGGCTGAGAAACCTAAAGATCGTCCTCGGTTTCGAGAACCAAGGCTACATCTTGGACGAGCCGCCACCGAGCGACTTACCGGAGGGGTCCACGCCTGAAGAACGTTTGACGTTCGAGAAATGGCATGAGGACAACCGGAAAGTACGCAGTATCATACTGGCTTCAATGTCTAACGACATCCAGAAGCAGTATGAGAGGCTGGACAACGTCTCCGCCATAATGCTCCGCATGAACGAGGTTTATGCGGTTCCGGATAGGCATATTAGATATGCCGCCACAAAAGCATTCTTTGGCACCAAGCTCGCTGAAGGAGCGTCTGTACAGAGTCATGGGGTCAAGATGCTCTCCCTAGTGGAGAAACTCGAGGACCTTAAAGCTGGGCTTAACAATGACACGTACATTGACGTGATCCTCCAGTCGCTTCCTCCATTCTATGACCCGTTTGTTGTAAACTACAACATGAACGGACTTGAGAAGTCTATTCATGAGTTGATCAACATGCTGGTCCAATACAAGGCAACGACCCACAAGTCAGCGCCGGCGGTATTGATAGGAGAGGCTTCGACCTCCAAGGCGAATGGCAAGAGGGCCGGACGCTAGAAGAGGAAGAAGGGCAAAGTGAAGACGGTTGTGGCCCCTGCTCGCGCTCCAGGCGTCCCTGTTGCTCCGGTTGGACGAGCAAAGGGAAAGGGAAGGCCCGTGGTTCTCAGCGGTCCAAGGTAAATGATGTCTGCATGCATTGCCAAGGGAAAGGACATTGGAAGAGGGAGTGCCCACAACTCCTCTCCAACCCAGGTGTGTTTGTGGTTGAAGTTAATATGATTACTAATTCTGCTTCATGGGTATTGGATACAGGGTGTGGTGCTCACATCTGCAATGATCTGCAGGCACTGCAAAGAAGCAGAAGGCTAACCAAGGATGAGATGATCCTGAGGCTAGGCGATGGCAAGGCCGTTGCTGCGGAGGCCGTAGGATCACTAGAGTTAGCCATTAGTAGTCATGTTAGGATTGTACTGAACGACTGTTTCTATGTACCTAGCATGATTAAAACATTGTTTCCATCCCGGTCCTTGATAAGGAGGGATATGAATTTACCATCAATAAAAACGGTTTTTTCATTATCAAAGATGGTATTTCTCATTTGCTTGGTACATTGGTCAACGGTCTGTACATACTTCAACAGTCTAATTGGATTATGACTGCAGAACACAAACGAAAACGTGATGATCATAATAACGCACAGATATGGCATGCGAGGTTAGGTCATATCTCTAAAGATAGGATAAGAAGGTTGGTGGACTCAAAGAGTCTAAAAATAGACGATTTGAACAACCTACCGACCTGCGAATCCTGTCTAAAGGGAAAGATGATCAAGAAACCCTTTGTTGGACAAAGTACGCTAGCCAGTGGTCTGTTGGATTTGATCCATACAGATGTCTGTGGTCCACTAAATACTCAGGCTAGAGGTGGGTACTCGTACTTCATAACCTTTACCGATGATCACTCACGGTATGGTTATGTTTACCTGATGAGGTACAAGTCTGAAGCCTTTGGAAGGTTTAAGGAATACAGACTTGAAGTAGAGAACCAAACCGGTCGAAAGATCAAAGCCCTTCGGTCGGACCGAGGTGGAGAGTATTTGAGTGGTGAGTTTACTGATTATCTAAAAGAGAATGGGATTCTCTCTCAGTGGACCCCCTCCTGGAACACCGCAGCTTAATGGTGTGTCTGAAAGGAGGAATCGGACCTTGTTGGACATGGTCCGATCCATGATGAGTTTTACTGAACTACCCCTTTCCTTCTGGGGATACGCTCTTGAGACGGCGGCCAAAGTTTTGAACTTGGCGCCATCTAAAAGGTATCCCAGACGCCATATGAGATATGGCATGGCAAGCCTGCCTCCTACAAATACTTGAAAGTGTGGGGTTGCCCCGCATATGTCAAGAGATTAGTGGGAGATAAACTGGACTCGAGGTCTAGTTTATGCAGGTTCATCGGCTATCCGGAAGAAACTGCGGGTATTATTTCTATGATCCCTCCGAGCAAAAGGTTTTTGTCTCGCGAAACGCAGTGTTCTTGAAAAAAGGTTTTCCATCGGATAGTCGACGCGATGAGGTGCTCCTTGAGGAATCAAGTGAGGAACCCCAAGAGGCGACAGTGACATCTGAGCCTGAAGTTCCCACTGATATTGTTCCAGTCCTCCGTAGGTCGGCCAGAGTATCCCATGCACCTGATAGGTATGGATTTCTGGGCCTGACCAGTCAGTTGGATAATGATCCAAAGACGTACGGAGAAGCGATGTCGGACATCGATTCGGACAAGTGGCTTGAGGCCATGAAATCCGAGATGGACTCGATGGGTACAAACAAGGTTTGGACCCTAGCAGATCCACCAAAAGGGGTTATACCCGAAGCTGGAACATATGTTTTGATGAAGTCATACGGGGATATGATTTCATCAAGAACGAGTCCGATCCTTGTGTATACAAGAAGATCAGTGGGAGCTCAGTTGCGTTTCTGGTGCTTTACGTGGATGACATCTTGCTCATTGGGAATGATGCTAAGATGTTGGGTACCACTAAAGCTTGGCTGTCAATGCAATTCTCCATGAAGGATATGGGCGAGGCATCCTACATCCTTGGCATCAAGATCTACAGGAATAGATCTAGAAGGATGTTAGGAATGGCCCAGTCCTCGTACATTGAGAAAATCTTGAAGAGATTCAAGATGGAGAACTCAAAATGAGGATTCCTTCCTATGAGGCATGGAATTAAGATATCCAAGAAGCAGTCTCCTAAGACTGATGAGGAGCTTAAAAGGATGTTGGACATCCCCTATGCTTCAGCCGCAGGCAGCATACAGTATGCTGTTCAGTGCACTAGACCTGATGTGGCTTTCGCTTTGAGCGTAACTAGCCGATATCACTGGAGTGCAGTCAAGACTATCCAAAAGTACCTGAAAAGGACTAAGGACATGTTCTTGATCTACGGTGGTGGAGCGTTGATACTGGAAGGCTATAGCGACGCTAGCTTCCAGTCGAATGACGATGATGCCAAGTCTCAGTATGGTTTTGTATTTAGACTAAATGGTGGCGTGGTTACTTGGAAGAGTTCCAAATAGGCTACCACAACGGACTCCACCATAGAGTTTTGAATACATAGCGGCTTTGGAAGCTGCTAAGGAGTGGTTTGGTTGATGAGCTACATCCAAGGGTTGGATGTAGTACCTAGCATTGCTAAGCCTGTAATTATCTTTCATGATAACAACGGGGCGATAGCGCTAGCAAAGGAACCGAGATCTCATCACGATCCAAGCATATTCTTAGATGCTACCATCTACATAGAGAGATGGATAGCAGGACTGACGTTCGGTTGGACCAAGTCAGCTCCGCAGAAAACATAGCAGATCCACTTGCTAAGCCCATGTCGCAAGTTGCCCATACTCACCATCTGAATAAGAGGTTCGAGGTCAATGGGTGATTGGCTTTGGGTCAAGTGGGAGATTGTTGGAATAGGTGACCAGAAAGCCAATAGGTTTGGCAATTTGTAACCTATCCGACAACTTGATGTGAATGTAATATTATTATGTGATGAATAAGATGAGTGTTCGTCACCAATGGTACCTTCTTTGTTGCGCTCATCTTACATTTGTTAAACCGGTGTTTAACTTATATCGCAACAAAGCCCACAGACCATGGATAACAACTCGTGCAGTTGGTCCACGCATTGGATGGTGGTCATGAAACCAACTGATTAAGAGTTGGGTTTGAAACGTTCCAAGTCGAGGACCTCGAGACAGGACATCGAGAGTCCTATTGAGACTTGCGTCAAGAGTCGTGTTCATTGAATGAGTGCCGTGTTTCATCGGCGACAGGCGTGGGACGCCTACACGATCTTGATGGGTTGGTCGACTGGGGTCGAGCCGACTGGACTGACTCGCGGGGATCATCATATGGAAGCCTTGGAGGCTTGGTCGGTATGATTGGTTTTCCCCGGTTCTGATAGTACGGGAGTAATCCTCAGACTTGAGGGATCATGGCAGTCGCGTGCACAGGACGGCTGTATCTTGGATCTGGCGAGAGGTAATCATTCTGTAAGATGATTATCATAAGCCTTGTCCAGTGTAGTCGGAATGTGTAGCGAGGACGGTGGATTCCAAGAAGAGGATCCGTCCCCTGTCAGTATATGACAGAGGTATCTCCTATGCACTTCGGAGACACGTTCATGCTGTTTGAAGCTGTGGCCACAGTGGTTGGTCGAACAGGGAATGGTTTCCTGTGTCGACAAAATCAAGCATACGTGGTCTCGAGTATTAAGCATAGATGCCTAGTCAAGGATGGGAACCGACGCCTAATTCCATACCCTAGACTAAGACCGGGAGACGGTAGACGGAAGGATCGTACCCGTACGGAATCGGCGCCTAAATGTTCACGCCAATTCACCTAGTCTCTAGTGCCATGGACCGTTGCTAGACGGCCACCCATGGTAACGGGCCCTTGTGGGACACGGGCCCAAGTCTAGCTGAGGGTGAACCTAAAGGGTCACACACAAATCACCAAGGAGGTTGAGAGATCGACTTGGAGTCAATCTCGAAGGATAAAATAAGTAATTAGATTACTTAAGGGAAAGTCCATTGGATGGACGGGCCGATATTGTATCGGGCTTTCATTTAATCGGTAAATTGGATTTTCAATTAAATATGGAAAGTTGATATGTTGAGACGTTGGATCTTTTAATTGGATTAAAAGATCAACGGGAATAATTTAAGTGGACATTAAATTGGATTTAATATTGGGTTCGTCGTAATTGGATTACGATAAAACCCGGTCCGTTAAATTATACCCGAGAGGAGAAATAATTCCTAATTTGGAATAGGAAGAAGTTGGACTTCTTCCCTTAATTAAATATGGCCGACATGCTCCCTTGGAGGAAGCAAAATCAGCCATGTTTCATGCTAGGTGGTATGTTGACTTGTCTCTTTTGGAAAGAGACAAATCAACTCCAATCAAGCTCTTCCCTTTTGGTATGATTTGATCATACCATAAATTTTGGTAGGCTTGATTGAAGAATTGATGGTGATTGATTGGAATGAATCTAGACATCCTTGGATGAACCTAGACACATTCCAACAATCACATTAATTATGTATATATATTAGAATATACAACACCTAGCATAAGTGATTCATTATTCATCTTTTTCTAGGAAAAAGAGAAGACAAAAATCCTCTCCTCTCTCTCAACATTTCGTGCTCCCTCCCTCTCTTACACTTGTGTTCTTCACTTGATTTTGAATCAAGAAGAGGAACAAAGTAAGTTTAAGAGAACACTAATTCATAGTGTTCTTCTCTTAAACCGATTCCTTCCTAAACCCGTTCTTTTCTAGCAAGAAGAACGTGTGTTTCTTCCGGTGTGGTGTGGATCACCTTTGGAGAATCCATACGTTTGGATTTCGTGAGCATTCCGGAGAAAGAACAACGCTAGTATCCGGGAGCATACGCTAAACAATCAAAGGTAACGGTTTATTACGCTTTGATTTAATTTCATTTGTATATCTATGCCCTATGTGTTTAAATATATGTTTTAATATTTACACATCCTACATCGAACGCCCGGTTGAGCACCCAAGGGTACACCCCTTGGGATTCGCGTATTTTGAATTTGATTTAAATTTACGCAATTTCTCGCTTTTCTCGCTTCCGCTCGCGCTCCCGGGCGGATCCGCTTGTCCTTCAGATAGTCGGCAGAACCATTGACTGATGTACTCCAATTAGAGTAAGCAGGGCTCGAAGAGTATAAATTATGATTCTAGATATTTTGTAGTGGATTAATGCATGATTGTGGTATTAATTTCTTTGTGGCTCTGTTGTGATTATATTGAATATTCATGGATTTGTGGCATGGTGTGTATCTATGCGTTTATATAGGATGATTAGCTATACTTATTGAGTAGGCAGCTCATTCCTTGCCAAATATTTTTCAGGAGATATATCACGGTGACTAGGCGAATTGGATCATAAGCCATCCTTCAAGTCTTTTTTTAGGTGGCTCAGCAGTGACATCTTGGGTTCAAATCTCTAGCTACATAACTACAAAGAAATTAAATTTTTATTTAAATTTGTATTTCACAATTTATTAGTTCTAATATAAATTTCTTGTAAACTGGGTTTTATTATGGAGGATGTATTATAATTAGTGGTATCAAAGCATAGTGCTGTAGAGGGTGCTACAATGTGTTCGACCATATGCGAGCTATCACGGATCATCTACTTATTGCGGTATTTTGGTGTTATTGTTCACACACCAATTCCTTTCTTTTGTGATAATGAGGCGACGCTCCATATAGTTGGCAATCCCGTGTTCCATGAGAGAAAGAAACACCTCAAAATTGATTGCCATATCGTCCGGGACAAGTATAAGGAAGGAGTCATAGCTCCTTCGCATGTTTCCAGCAAAAGTCAACTCGTGAATCTTTTCACAAAATCATTGGCTCCCCCATCGTTCATGCATTTGTTGTCCAAACTATGCTTGGCTGATATTCCTGCTCACCCAAGTCCACCTTGCGGGGGGATGATGAAGCTTCACGCATGAATGATCCACTGAAGGCTAAAGATTGCACCCACTTCTCTCCAGCTATCACTTAAGCTACATGCATATAAATCGTGCTTACTTGTACATATGTTTCTTAGAAATACGTTTATGTTAGTTAGCTACTTTTTATTGTAACCGTTGGATCCTTAGTGTGGATGGTTGACAGCTGGCGTTTTCAGGTGGTTAGTTGGTTAGGATATTTTAACCTTTTCCTGCCTACATTTAAGAACGGCTCCAGGGCACTTTTCATATCATGAAATATATGAAAAGCACTATAATTTTTCCTCTCGTGATTTCCTCTCATTTTGCAAACATGAGTTTTGCACAATATCAGCAGTAGAATTCTGAACATTTAGTAAAATTGAATATCATAACTCCAATGAAACATAAGAGAAGATTCAAGGAAGATATTAATTAAGTATTTTTTTAAAATGAAATTAATCATTTGATTTCTAATGGTTATCAACTATCATTGTATTTACTGAAATTTTAAATTAGAAATCCTAATTTTAATCATCAAGTGATCACAAACAACTTTCATTTTTAAGTATAAGTACAAATTTGTACATACAAGATATTCATTTTATATATAAGATTATATTGATATCTATACCACAAGACTTAAAACACCAACTAAAGTTCTTATTAAAAAAGAACATTTAATTTGTCTGTAATGATATGAGTGACCCAATAACGGTATCTTGTTCCCGTGTAATGGGTCACAGATTTGAGTCCTTGAGAAATAGTTGGATAAACAATTTCGATCCTCCTTAAAAAAATAAAAACAAAAACAAAAAAAAAGGACTAGATGTCTAAATTGGCATCGAATTATGGTATTAATTAAGGGTTGGACTACATTGAGTGGCTTCCTTCACCACTGATCATAATATAATTTTAGGACCATAGATCACTTATATAGATATTTACAAATTATCCATTAATTCACTTACATAGATATTTACATATATGTCAAACATCTATCATAATAATCATCAGTACCAAATAATTATATCTAATCAACACCTACTATTAAAGTAGAACGACACCTACTATTAAAGTACAACAACATCTTATGCATTGGTGGGGTTCGAATCGATGTCCTTAGAGTCATGGGGCCTCAGCTTCGCCAATCGAGATAGGCCTCATTGGCACAAATTCAAAGAATTTATAATTAGAGATTTAAAATCCATAATTCAAAATCCATCTATTGATTAAACTATTTTGATTAACAACTACGTTTCTCAAATTTAAGCGCCCATGCCAGCAACACAATATTATCAAATTTAAACTATGTTGATTAACAAATACGTTTATCAAATTTTTAAGAGAACAAAAAGACCTCGACAACTAATTAAAAATTAGATAATATAATTATTAATCGTAGTTTAAAAAATAAATGAGCCAATAGAACTGATTGGTGGGAAAAAAAAAGACCTCGACACCAATACCAACGACATACATATGAGACTGGTGGTCACTATTATAATTTATAATCATCACTAATTTATAATATTTTTATTTTTTACAAAATGTAATATTATAGATCATATTTAATTAATAAATATATTTATTAATTATTAAAAACTTAATTATATTTATTTAGAAAAAATAATTAACATATTATGAATAATAATTTAAATTTTTAAAATAATAATTAATTAATATTAATATTAATTATATAATTAAACTTAATTATTATTTAAAATTTTAATTAATATTAATACATAATTAATTTAAAATAAAATTAAAATAAAAAAACAAAAAAAAAAATTAGAATGGTGCCTGACACACCTATGAAGACGGGGAGACAACCCCCGTCTTCACCCAAATTTAAAATTGGTGTCAAATGACACCAATTTTAAATTTTTTTTTTACATTTAATAAATAAATTTATCGTATATTTATGTACCTCCTCATAAAGGTGAAATTGTACATTCTCGTATACATTAGCGTGGAGTATGTATAAAGGTAGTTTGGTAAAAAAGTATTTTGCATGACTTGTAATAAATTTGTAATTAGTCAATCGAGGGTAAATATGAATTTTCATTTAATTTATTATTTTTATTTTATTTATTTATTTATTTATTTGTTAAAATCAGGAAAATTTGTGAATTTTGACTAATGAATGGATTCATTTGTTGAATTGAAATAAACGTTAAAAATACTAAATGTAATCACACTAAACCCGGGAAAGAACGGTGTAATTATCACTATATTATATAATGTTGTTATAAATTAAAAATAATGATATAAAATAGTAACTAATTAACGTTTTTTGAGATATGTTCAAAAGTACTAGTATGTTGAAATTAACTTTTAATTATTCAAGTGCTAAAAGAAGATCTTATATTTAAGTATAAAAATTCTTCTAGACTAATATATATATATATATATATATATTTAACCACTTATCACTCACAACCGCCCCAACATCAAATTTAAAATATTAATTATATACTTAAATATTTATACCACTATAATTACTTATTTATTAAAAATGGTCCATATCAATTTTTGACATTCAATATATTATCATGTATATCCTCCTTCCCTTTCACTCATATTCATTTTTAATCATATGTTGATTTTTATTTTTAAAGTATATATCATATGTATTTGATTATATGTCCGCAAATATTGAATGTAGGTTAGTTGAAGTAGATTGTATAACACTACCAGAATCATCAAGCTCAAACTTGAAGAACAAATATATATAGGTCCTTAGAGAATGATTTGGGTCGATTTGTGGTACCTGAGTTGATAAGGTGTCTTTTAGTCTTTCTTAGATCGATTTTTTCTCTCTCTTCCTCTATCTCTACCTCGATTGAGACCACCTAATTACATTTCATCTTATAAGAAAATGGGGAAGTTATTGTAAACAGATTTTCGTGTTCCTTTGAATTTATCGAAACAAGAAAATATTACCAATAAATTCTTGAATTGATTGAATATTTGTGGGTGCGAAATCTCTACTTGAAAACCTCTGATTCTTTTCTTCAAGAACGTGATCTTTGACTTTGGCAACTTTGGAGGTGAAACTCTACGTTCGATCTCCTTTGACGTTGACTTTGACTTTGAATAACGTTAATTCGAGGGTCGTTGACTTGTTCCCAGATCAAAAGCTATGAACTTGGAGATATTTGACTTGAACTTGGGATATTTTTTGGTAGATTTGAGACTTTGATCTTCCGCCAAGGTGGACTTCTGTCTTAATAACATTAATTCGCCGGTTTTCGGACTTCTTGTCGAATCAAACGCTGACTTTGGACGATTTTCGCGACGAACGCCTTGAATCTTGCCTAGAATGCCGTGGATCTTCCTTGATTTGTGCTTGAGAGGATTTTGGGTCTCTTCCTTGTGTCTTCAATTGTATGTGTGCGTGTTCTGAATGAGTTCCAAGGACCCCTTTATATAGTTGTCAAAAAGGTAGAGTTATGGTAAACTTGAACACTTATTTTTGTATTATCTCTTTATTTTTATTTAAAGAAATAAATACATTAAATATTTGGAAAGACATGATTGGTCAATTTCAATATTATCTCTTTAATTTTGTATTTGTTTAAAGAGATAATATGAGAAATATTTGTCTTGATTTGATTGGCCGGAACACCTCAATTTGACACTTGTCTACCGTTGATTTGATGACGAAATATATATTAAAATATCAATTAATTTAACTATTTATATTTAGAATTAATTTAGTAAATTCCATAATATAAATAAAAAAATAGAATTTAATTGATAAATAATATATATTTTCCATTTGTCGTCATTTTATTGGTCGCGAAATTTATTTGTCTACAGTTATAACATCAAGGTGTGTTCACAGCACAGGCTGTCGCATTATTATCTATACTATTATATAAAAAAAAATCCATTTTTTACTCACAAATGGCGGTTAATGACTCTGCCGCACCACTTTTTTTGTAATGTCAAAAATAACCCTCAACTTATATGATAACTACTCTATTCAACTTTCCAAATTTTATATTAATTGATAAATTAGTTTTTTCTTTCTTTCTTTCTTTTTTTTTAATGTGATGTGTTAGTTTATATATTTTATTCTTATTTATACTATATTTTAAAGCGTAAAAAATTATTTATTATATACACACAAAAATAATGTGCCACGACAACTAATATTAATAATGAAAAGAAAACGCAGTTCGGTGTGCGTATACAGATGGATGGATAGTTGAGTAGAACCGGCCAGGGACAACATTAAATATATGGCATAACACCACCATGCACCCCTATCCGCTTTATAATTGTCCCCACCCAAGTATAGGGTTAATTACACTTACACCCCCTCTGAGAATGTATAATTACACTTTCCCCCAAAAAAGTTTTGAAATTATACTTACACCCCCTCTGAAAATTCTCTGTTTACACATCACCCCCATCTGTTAGAGTTTGGACGAAAAATGTTCACGTCAACAAAAATAATTACACAAATTTTCAATTTTGCCCAAAGAAGTTTTGAAATTACATTTACACCCCCTTTAAAAATTCTTTGTTTACACCTGACCTCCATTCGTTAAAATTTGGGCGGAAAATGTTCATTTCAACAAAAATAATTACATAAATTTTTAATTTTACCTCTCATTTAACATTCTCGTGTAATAATTTTGTACTTATAAGAAAAAAAATATAATAATATTGGCCTCACTCCATACATATACGTTACACTTATCCTCTTATAAGTACAAAAATATATATGAGAATGTTAAATGATGGGCAAAATTGAAAATTTGTGTAATTATTTTTATTGACGTGAACATTTTTCGTCCAAACTCTAACAGATGGGGGTGAGGTGTAAACAGAGAATTTTCGAAGGGGGTGTAAGTGTAATTTCAAAATTTTTTTGGGGGAAAGTGTAATTATACATTGTCAGAGGGGGTGTAAGTGTAATTAACCCTTATTTATATAAAGATAAGCGTTAGAATTTCTTTAATCGCATCAGAATTGTAGGATTTAATCAAATTTTAGCAGTGATTGATCTTCAATAATTAAAAATCAACGAACTAGATTTTAAATATTTTGAAAATACATTTTGTGTTTATATGTAAAAAACAAAAGGGAAAATTGCATAACACCTCCCTGTGTTATGCGGAAATTGCTAAAAACTTACCTGTGTTAATTAAATAGCCAAAAAAGACCCCATATAATTATAAACTCTGCAAAAAAGACCCTCTCCGTTATAAAAAAACGGAGAGTTACTTCCACGCGCCGAAAATGAGAGTGGGATAACATTTTACCTATTTTCAGCCTTTGACCTTTTTGAAATGATAAAATTACCCCTATCTTATGCAATTATCCCTCTCTTTATTGTTTTTGATTAATTTATTTATCTTTTTCAATTTTATTAATAAAAATATAATAAATATTAAAAAATTAATATTCATCAATATTTATATGTAAAAAGTATTATTACATCAAATTAAATTATTATACAGATTTTATAATATTAAAAATAAATTACAGTAAATTATCTTACGTAACACAATTATCCCCTCTTTATATTTTTTAATATTTTACTTAAAAAAATAGGATAAGTACTAAAAAATTAATATTCATCAATATATATGTGTGAAAAATATTATTAAATCAAATTAAATTATTATACATCTTTTACATATAGAAAAATCAAATTATATTATTTGATGTTCAATATATTTTAAATTATATTATTTATATAAATTACAATAAATAAATTTAATTTTTAATATATTATATTTAAATATAAAAATACATAATTAATTAAATTTATTATTTTTAATTTTAAAAATTAAAAAAAATACAACAAAATAAATAAATAAAAAGAACAAAGCAAAAAAGAAAAAAAAAAAGAAAAAACAAAAGCCATCCAAAACAGACTCATCTTCCTCACCCATCTCGCCCTCCCCAACCCCACGCCTCCACCTCCACCTCCACCTCCACCTCCAAGTGACCGCCTCCGCATGTTCAGCCGATGACGCCCGTCTGCCTACTGCCTCCCCTCTCCCGTCTCTCGCCGCCCAGATCTGCGCGACCAGGGGCGTCGTCGCCGGCCTAGCTCTGGCGTCGCCCCCCAGGCGTCTTGGGCGGCAATGGGGCGTCGTCGCCTGGATGATGACGGCCGGTGGAGGGTCTCTCCACCTCTACCGGCGTATATATATATATATATATATATATGTATACACGATATATATGTTATACTTGTATATATATATTATATTTTTATGATACTTTTTTTTGTTTATATATAAATGTAAAATATATTTTTAAAATACTTATAATCTGGACCGTGCATTTCATGGCTATTAATATTTGATTAGATTCAACGGTTCTGATGAGATCAAAGAAAATCCAACGGTCATTGTAATAACAATAATTTATAATACACAAGGGTATAACGGGAAATTAGAACAAAAATTAACACCGTTAAGTCAAACAAACGGCAAGGGGAGCGTGTGCAAGATTTCAGAAAAACACGGGGTCTTTCTTGCCTATATTTTTAACATAGGGGTTTTTTAGCTGAATTTTCATAACACATGGGGGTTTTATGCAATTTTCCCAAAACAAAACAAAATATTTTATCGTAACTATATAATATTTACATACAAGAATAGTATATACATATATGGATCATATATATCGTGTGTGTGTATATGCCGGTGGAGGGTTGTTGCTCCACCTACACCGCCCGTCACTAACGTCCCACCCAGATCTGGGCGGCGATATCGTGCCTAGATCTAGGTCGGCGATGACGCCTGTCGCCCCCCAAATTTGGGCAACTGCGACATGATGTCGCCGCCACTCACCCAAACATTGCGGAGAGGGGGGAGATGGGCAGGCAGTCTAGAGAGGCAGAGAGGCGGCACGGAGAGGCAGGGAGATGGGGAGGCGGCGCGAGAAACAGACGGTGGGGAGAGAGGCGGGGGAGAGTGGCTGACGACTTGGGAGAAACGATCGCTCTCTTTTCTTTTTATTTATTTATTTATATTTGTTGTCTTTTTATTTTGCAAATTTTTAATATAATGAATTAATTTAATCATGTATTTTTCATATTTAAATGTAATTATATTAAAAATCATTTATTGTAATTTATAAATAATATAATTTCAAAATATGTTCAATACAAAATTTAATTAATTAATAATATTTAGAAATAAAATCATGTAATTTGATTTTAAAAACTTATAAATAATATTAAAATAATCCTAGAAATTTGATAGTGTCCTTTGTAAAATATGTATAATAATATAATTTTATGTAATAATATTATTTACATATAAATCTTGATGAATTTTTAGTACTTATCATATTTTGTTTCAGCAAAATTGAAAAGGGAAGTAAAGAATTAACAAAAACAAAAAAGGGAGAGGATAATTGCATAAGATAAAGGCAACTTGTCCATTTAAAAAGGTCAATCACTGAAAAAAGGTCAAAATATTGTTCTACTTGCATTAGCGTGTGTAGGCAATCCTCCATTTTTTTTTTTTAATGGAGATATTTTTCTTTTTTTATGTACATAATTTATAATTATAAGGGGTCTTTTTCGAATATTTAATTAATACAAGTAAGTGTTTAACAATTTTTTTATTTCATGGGGTATTATGCAATTTTTTCATTCTTTGAGTATGGAGTCATTTTGAAGCCGTTTCTCCAAATATTTCCTTCAAATTTAAATTCATCAATTCAAATGTAGGCTCAAATTCTTTTAATATGGAGTTGTTTAAAATTTGTGTTCCAAATTCTTCTCTTAAATTCAAATTTATCAATTCAAAGCCTTAAAAAAGGATGGTTCCTTGTTAGGGAAATGGCTATAGTAATGTGGACAAGATAAGCCTTATCGTTTAGATGTGCACATATCTACTTCTACGGGCATGTTTACTTTCTTGGATGTGATTATGATGTGATAAATTAAAGAATGATATCTTTTGGGATAAATAGTTGTAGGATAATATAATATTTTGTTTACATGTTATGATATATTGTATGATTATTTAATTTCTTGTTTACTAGCAATTGTATTAATTTGTGATGTTAGAAGGATATAAATATATGACCAAAATGCCCATAGAAGAAAAACATATATTTGGGTCAAAACATATATTTTTACCAAATCTGTCTTTTGTTGAGAAGTACTTGCTTCTCACACGTTCAAATGAATGTGCACATAATTAATTAAAAATTTAATTTTTATTTTTAAAATATGTTTTAATTGGATAAAACATATATTGAATATGACTTCATTTTAAATAGCTAACAGAAACTATTTTAGCTCTTTACCGACAATGGCTTCCCAAATTTCTCAGATTTGGCCTTCTGGAGTATGTATGCTGAGAAAAGAACACAGTGCGCGAAAATCTTGCCCTTTCTGACGTGAAAATGTTAGAGTGGTAGATCTGCAATTTTTTCTAGAATCGAGGGTATTAAGGTAAATATATACCCAACACAAGGGTTATATTGACCAAATAATAAATAATAATTTGGATCAATTTTAGGATGATTTGATCGTGAAATAGTGGTTTTCTTTTTTCCTCTCGTATGGGAGCTTTCTCTCTCTTTATGAGAGCCCTACCAACCCCGTTGACTTTCCCCTCATATCCACGCACTTTCCATGCTTATGCATGCATATTTCCTTACTCACGTACTCCTTTCCCTCTACAGTCTTTCTCCTTCCTAACCTCTTTCTTCTTCTGTAGGTCTTCGTCGTTGATCCACCGGCCGGCAGGACTCGCCCGTCGCTCATACGCCTGACTTATTCCCCGGTCTTCCTGATTACCCATTTATTATTTTTCAGATCATGATTTCATCTCGTATTCTCCCTACTAGGTCTTGTGCTTTTTCCTTGCAGGGTAAGATCTTCTTCACCGGTTCGTTTCTGAGTTCGCCCCTGGAGGTTCACATACCCTGTTCCGTATCATCATCCAATATGGCAGACGATTTGAATAACTTGAATATTGCCCTCTCTCTTACCGATATTGAGAATCACAGTGTCATGCTTCCATCCGATGATAGGCAACCTGTTGTTGAGAAGCAGGGTTTCTTTCTGGTGGGGCGGATCCTTGGCAAGCGCTCATTCAATTTTGAAGCTTTCAAACACACTATGTTCAATGCGTTCAACCCTGGCCATGGACTTGACTTCCGACTAATTGACGAGGGTCGCATCCTATTTCAGTTCCACCATGTTCTTGATCGACGCAGAGTTCTTGAGGGGGGTCCTTGGTCATTCGATAAACATCTACTCATCCCTAAATCTGTGGAAGCTGATGAAAACCCTGCACGTATTGACTTAAATTGGGCCGATTTTCACGTTCACATTCATGATCTACCCCTCAACCGTATGACTGTGGAAGTGGCTTCGTTTATTGGCAATCAGTTGGGTACTTTCAAAGAAGTCGATCTGGAGAAGGGAGGCCACGGATGGGGTTCTTCACTTCGTATTCGTATCAGTCTAGATATCACTAAGCCTCTCAGACGAATCATGAAAGTTCATTCGACATCAGGCAAAGAATCAGTCATCTCGTTCTCTTATGAACGCCTGCCCAATTTCTGTTATTGGTGCGGTCGGATGGGCCACATAATCAAATTCTGTGATTGTCAGTACGAAGACGGATTCGATGAAAAATAAGATCCACTCCCTTTCGGTCCTTGGCTCCGCGCCTCCTCTCCATCGCTACTCCGATCTAAAGGTACCCTTCCACCAGCCCCGCGCTCTTCACTCATTCATACTTCGAGCCCATACCCTCCTCAGCACAATCCGACCCGAGGGGCGGCCATCTTCTCCTTCCCTACTATAAAGCCTCCCTCCATATACCATTCCCAATTCAAACCCTCTGCCACACAATCTTTGCCACCACATTCCTCCATAAGCAACCCCCCAGCCAGTCTAGTCAGAAATATCTCACTCCCATCCAACAAAGAATCCCTTACCTTACCACAACCTTTCCACTCGAACTCTCTACTCTCCACAAATGCGATATCTCCCATATCTATACCTACACTTCACCCGTACACTCCTATCCCTCCACACAATTCAAACCTAATTCTGACTTCCCTCCCTAATCTACCTGAAGAACATCTCCAATTCTCCGCTGCATCTATCCCCTCTCAAACCACTTCCCCTTCCTCATCCTCATCCCTCCATAACAGACGTAAAAAATCCTCAATTCGAAAAACTGTGACTGTCCCCAAGAAACGTAAGCTTATTGATGAAACAGTGGATGCAACGGAAATACCCCTAAAGAGCTCCAAGCACTCAGACTTAGACTCGGCAGACGATACAGACCGTTGCATGGATTTGGCGGAGGCTGTGGATCAGCCCCGCCAAGCATTATGAATCTCCTCTCTTGGAACTGTCGGGGGCTGGGGGGTCCCTCGACGGTCAGATGCCTGGATTCTCTCATCCGAACTCACCACCCCTCGCTGGTTTTCTTATCGGAAACCAAATGCACTTCTTCTAAAATTGGTCTTCTCAGGAATCGGTTTCAAATGCACGGTTTCGGTGTTGACTGTGTTGGCAAAAGTGGCAGTCTAGCACTATTCTGGGATAAAAATATTTCATGCACTTTACGTAGCTTCTCTACTTCCCACATCGATGTAACAGTTTCCATGACAGATGGGTCTCCCGATTGGCGGTTCACTGGTTTCTACGGCGACCTGGACACTTTGAAACGTAAAGGCTCTTGGTCACTTATGAAACAACTAGCACAGCAGTCACAACGAGAATGGATGGTCGCAGGTGACTTTAATGAGATCCTCCTAAAGTCTGAAAAAAGGAGAGGTCCCCCCGTCCAAATTGGCAGATCCGTAACTTTCGCGAGGCTCTTGATTTCTCGGGTTTGAGTGACTTGGGTTTTGTCGGGCATCCTTTTACGTGGTGTAACAGACAAGTTTCTCCAGGCACTATTTCTGAAAGACTTGATCGAGCTTGTGTTTCTCGAAATTGGAGTTCTATTTTTCCGAACGCAAAAGTCCACCATATTCCTACAATTTATTCAGACCACACGCTCTTGTTTATTGAACTGAATTCCAAATCTGTCCGACTACGCAACAGCAGCAAACCCTTCCGATTTGAGGCGGCATGGCTCAAATGTGAAGATTGTGAGGCTATCATCAGAAACGCCTGGACCCATGGAGCTGACTCGTCTCCACAGAAAAACCTGGAAATTCACTTTGCCCATTGCCAGTCGAGACTTCAACGCCTTCCCCGCAACAATCAGTCCACTTTCCACCGAGATATCGAAGATTTGGAAAATTCTCTGTTAAGGATCAGACAGCAGCCCATCACTCCGACTTCTAAATTCACATAAAACAATCTTCGCCGAGAATTGGAGGCTCTTCTTCAGACTGAGGAAATTTTTTGGAAGCAAAGGGGTAAAGCACATTGGCTACGAGAAGGCGATCGAAACACAAGATTCTTCCATAATAAAGCTAGCCATACCTTCCGTAAAAACCACATCTCGAGATTGAAGGACTCGGTCGGGAACTGGATTGAAGAGGAATCAGACATTGAACAACACATTACCGATCACTTCAGTAAAGTTTTCACCTCAGCTAATCCATCGGATGATGATTTGGAACGGGGTGTTGAGGCCATGACCAGGAAGGTTGATTCAGCAATGAATTCGGAGTTGATTAAACCTTACACTGCCGAGGATGTTGTTGAAGTCATCTCTTGCATGGCCCCTCTCAAATCACCCGGCCCGGATGGTATGCCCCCTGTATTCTTTCATAAATTTTGGCATATCATCAAATTTGATGTGATTCGTTGTGTGCTGTCCATCCTTAATGAGCACTCTATTTCCCCTGCACTAAATTTCACTCACATTGTCCTGATTCCGAAGTGTAATAAACCTGTTGCTATCTCTCAATTTCGACCTATTAGCTTATGTAATGTAATCATGAAAATTGCTACAAAATGTATTGCTAATAGATTGAAACCCTTGCTTGATCATATTATCTCCCCCACCCAATCTACATTCATACCTGGTAGGCTTATTTCGGACAACGTCTTTATTACCAATGAGATAAATCATTTTCTTAAAAATAAAACTTGGGGCAATTCCGGAGACATGGCAATCAAACTGGACATAGCAAGGCGTATGACAAGGTTGAGTGGAGCTTCCTCCGGCACGTTCTCCTTAAACTAGGTTTCCATTTACGCTTTGTTAATCTCATCCTTCTTTGTGTTTCCTCTGTGTCGTATTTTGTTATTCTCAGTGCCAGGCAATTCGGTGATATCTCACCACAACGAGGATTACGTCAAGGAGATCCGCTCTCTCCTTATCTTTTCCTTCTCTGCACCGATGCCCTCACGTCCTTGATTGCTCAAGCCGAATCCAATCATGAGTTGAGAAGTGTTCGTATTTGCCGAGGAGTTCCCAGAATATCCCATCTTCTTTTCGCGGACGACACCCTCATTTGTTGTCAAGCATCCGTGGAAGCTATGCAATCGATCAAGTCCATATTACATATCTTTGGCAAGGCTTCGGGACAAGACGTGAATCTTGATAAATCAGTGGTGGTTTTTAGTCGGAACACTCCTTCTCACACGTGATCGGTCATCTGTGTGGGCTTGGGTATCCGCTGCGCTGACAAACATGATAAGTACCTTGGACTCCCTTCGGTTATTGGTAGATCTAAAAAAGAGGTATTTTCTTTCATCCGAGACCGAATCTGGGCACGCATGAACTCTTGGAACGACAAACAACTCTCCCAAGCCGGAAAAGAAATACTGATCAAGGCAGTCGTGCAAGCCATCCCTACATACGCTATGGGTGTCTTTCGCCTTCCCGACGGTCTTATTCGTGAAATTAAAGGTATGATTGCAAACTTCATTTGGAATTCGGGTGATGAAAATAAAATTCATTGGATTGCATAGAATAAACTCACTATTTCCAAAATGCATGGGGGTCTTGGTTTGAAAGATTTAAGATCTTTTAACTCAGCTATGTTGGCGAAGCAGTTTTGGCGTATCTTCGTTCATGCAGATTCTTTGGTCAGCCGTCTCCTCAAAGCCAAATACTTTCCACAGACATCTATACTTGAGGCCGAACTTGGATCCCGACCATCCCTCACTTGGCGCAACATCTTATCAACAAAATCAGTCATCATGGCGGGCTATCGTCGACGCATTGGTGATGGATGTACGACCAGAATTTAGATCGACCGATGGATCCCCCGTACACCTCACTTTCGCCCTTACTTACAGATTAGCCCCTTGCCACCTCCGACAACAGTGGATCATCTTATTGACTCAACGCTCGGCGATTGGAACATCCCGTTAATCGAATCCATCTTTCCGCCACCTGATGTCGAAGTAATACTTTCTATTCCTCTCAGCCGCGGTGGAATGAGTGATGACGTTATCTGGCATTTCACAAAATCGGTTAAATTCTCGGTTAAATCAGCGTACCATCTGGCGTATAATATGATGAGATCTCAGGTCCCGTGCTCCTCGCTCTTCACTTCTCCTGTATATCGCACTGGCTGGCTCGGTATTTGGAATGCCCGAGTACCCAACAAGATCAAGCTCTTTATCTGGCGTCTATGTAATGAAGCTCTACCCAATGGCAATAACCTTCATCGGCGTATCCCCTCATCGACCACCTACTGCCCGTTCTGCAATGACATTGATGAAACCTCTCGCCATAGCTTTCTGCTGTGTCCATTTAGCAGATTAGTCTGGTGTCTCTCGAATCTCAGATGGTCGGATATTTCCTCCTAGCCTACCAACGCTCGGGATTGGATATTCCAGGCTCGAAAATCTTTTGACGCTCAGGATTTCCATCTTTTCTTGGTTATTTGCTGGAGCATTTGGTGGTATCGCAACAAAAGGTGGGCTGATGGTACTCAATCTTCCCCGGACCAGGTTATTTCCTTCGCTAGAAGCTATTTGGACTCCTTCTCATTTGTTCCGGCACTCTCACCAAACCTCTCTCCATCGCCAGCCGGGTACTCTTGGGTGCCTCCGGATCAGGGCGTCGTGAAGATCAACTACGATGCAGCGTTATTTGCGGACAATGGCGATTTTTCTATTGGCATTATTGCTCGAGACAGTCAGGGTCGCTGCACGGCGTGGCTCACCAAGCGTCTTCACCGGTCTGTTTCCCCAGAAATGGCAGAATCATGGGCGGCGCGGGCGGCTATGGAATTTGCCATCCGACATCGCTGGCCTCTTATTATTCTTGAGGGAGATTGTGCTAACCTTCATCGCCAATTCTCCGATCGCAATTGCTCCAACTGCTCTACTGGACCTCTTATCCATGACATCCTTTTATTTAGTTCCTCTTTTCGCATGTGCTCCTTTATGTTTATTCATCGAGAAGGAAACAGGGTTGCCCATTCCCTGGCTCGTTCTGCCCTCTCGTTTGCGGAAGGCCTCTCGAACCTTCCTACACATTGTTCTGATGTTTATTTGACTGATATGCCTTCTTAAATATATATCTTCATTTACCCTTAAAAAAAAAAATCATCAATTTAATCACACACTATAACAGGCCATTAAATTAATCAAGGGCCCATGTTTTTGCAAGTAAACATGATTTTAGTGGTGATTGGGCTATTAATTAAGCCCAACCATGTATAGTAAACATGGCCTACAACAATTGTTGTTATTAATTAGTTCAAATCTCGTTTGAAGTGGGAAAAATGTATTTTTGGTTTTTTAATTATACGGATAATAATTTACATAGCATGAACCCCATGCTATGCATAAAGTTGTGTCATATTTTAATGATTGTTTTATCATACGTAATAATACAAACTTTTTAATACAAAATTCAATATTGAATTCGTTAACAAAGATAAAGAGGATTGGTGTTACCAAATGTGATATGAGCATCAGAAAATGCCTCTGTAAAGTGGTTGGGTCACGATTAATTGCAAGTTCTTGTCCTGCAATATCCCCACAAAATTAAAGTATAATAATTGACAATAATAATTTATCCAACAAACATTAAATATTGAAATGATTTTCTTCATTTGTTAAATGAACAGATTATAAATTCAGAATTTTATATGTCAATGTAATTTTAATGAAAAATTCCGGTTGAGAGCTTGCCGCTGAGAATAATAACAATTACAATTTTATCAATTACATCATTGATGAGAATACTAATTATTTATTAAAATGAAAAATAATAAATTCAAAAATTTACCGAAATAAAAACATGTAATTGTAATTTTGGTAAAACATTACCATTAAAATATTAATGATTAAATCATTAACAAATATTATAATAATAAATTATGAAGTATTAAAAATACAAAGATAAATGATATTACCGTGTACAACTGGAGCAGCAGGTACTGTCTCGGTAGATTGGTTGCAACCATGATTAGCGGCAAGCTCTGGTCCTATCAAAATTTAAAACTAAATGAGTGCACTTCAAACCACTCTAACCAACAAAATTTGATGTGTTTGTTGAAATTATTTACTTAAAGATAAAAAGGATTGTGTTACCAAATGTGATTGGAGCAACAGGGAGTGCCTCAGTAAAGTGGTTGGATCCATTATTAATTGTAAGTTCATGCCCTGCAATAATAATTAATATTTTATCCATTTCTATTCAAACAAACAATATAAAAATGACATAGTACATTAACCATACACAAATGCTATAATAATTATATCACATTTACCATGGCCTTGATATCTAGAGCGGGAGGATGATCCTCAACGTGAACGCGACACCTGCTCATAAGTAGACCTTGATGAAGATCCTCGACGGGTTCCACGCGGGATGGTTCGCCTACTACGTGATGATGGTGTATTGATAGGAGAGTCTTCACTCATCGCACAGAATCATTATTTGGTTCTAATAATAAGTGATACTCTCTATCTATGCAGGCCAAAGATTCTGTTTATATTTTTATGATGTTTGATATATAACTCTCTTCCATTTCAACCTGGCAAGCTTGTATCTAATATGGTTGTTATCCATTTAATACCTATAAAGTGAAACTATATTAAATTCAAGGTAACTCACAATATATATATATATATATATATTAACGATATGCAATCGAAACAATAGAGAAAAATTGAGCACCACTGGAAAAAAATACACCACAAATAGAGAAATTCATAAATAACAAAGAACAAAAGAGTATAAAACACTATATATGTAACAACCAAACAAGAATTACTCTCTCTCTTGAGTGTGTTCTCTCTCTGTTTGGGGAGTTTTTTTTTTCGATTTTGTCAGTTTTTCCCGTTCTCCTTCAGTTTCTTCCCTCGGTTTGGCAGATTCTGGTGGCTTGCAAGAAAGTACGGATAGAGTCAGTGAAGCGGCATCTTGCGATGTTTGGTGTCCATGTTGATTCGGCTGGTAGAAGTGGGGGTCTTGCTTTGTTCTGGCGTCCTGATGTTGATGTTCAGTTGCTTAGTTTATCCTCTCATCATATTGATGTTGTGGTTCATGAAACGTCTTCGTTGTCGTCATGGCGTTTTACGGGGTTTTATGGTGCTCCGGAGGTTAGTCAGCGTAAATCTTCTTGGCATTTACTTTCTCGTTTGAGCGTTGTCTCTTCCCGTCCGTGGCTTTGTGTCGGTGATTATAACGAACTTATGTCTGCTTCTGAGAAATCTGGGGGCGGTCCTCGACCTTCTTGGCAAATGTCCGATTTTCGTAATACTTTGAATCGCTGTGGCCTGTTTGATATCGGGTTTCGGGGCTGTCATTTTACGTGGTCGAATAATCGGGAGGCTCCACACACTGTTCGGGAGAGACTTGACCGGGCATGTGCCAATTTACAGTGGCGAACTCATTTTCCTGATCCTAAAGCTATCTCCTTGCCTTGCCATTACTCTGATCATACAACATGGTAATATGGGCTTATCTCCTAGTTGTAAACGTCCTCGTCAGTTTCGGTTCGAAGCATGGTGGCTTAGAGATGCTTCTTGTGCTGAGGTTGTGGAAGAAAATTGGTGTTCTCCCCCTATGGCAACACCTGCTGAACGGGTCTTTCAAAGAATAAAGAACACTCAGATGGGCCTTTCTGATTGGAAAAAAACTCTCACTTCTCCTCAACGACGCCTGAAGCAGCTGGAGCTGGAATTGAACTATGTTCGGGCTGGCATAATCAGCTCTGAATCCAAACAGCGCGAATCTGTGCTGCAGCGTGAATTTGAGGAAACAGCTGCGCGTGAGGAGGTGAAATGGCAGCAGCGAGCTAAGCTTGATTGGATGTTTTCGGGAGATCGTAACACTTCTTTCTTCCATGCCAAAGCTTCTGCCCGGCGCTCTAAAAATCGTATATCAGGTCTGCGTGATCAGGCGGGTATTTGGCGCGAGGATTCCTCCCATGTTCAGGACATTGTACAGCGCTATTTCTTGAACCTCTTCCGATCCGAGAGTCCAACAGCGGCTGCAATGGAAGCTGTTTTAAGTCGTCTAAATCCTAAAGTGAGCTCAGAGATGAACGAGACACTCGTGAAACCTTACACTGCGAAAGAGGTATCTGATTCCCTATCTCAAATGTACGCTCTTAAGTCCCCAGGCCCTGATGGGCTTCCTCTTATATTTTATAAACATTTCTGGTCTATTGTGGGCTCGGACGTTGTTGAACTTGTTTTATCTGTTCTTAATGATCATGTTATGCCGCCTAATCTCAATCATACTAACATTGTGTTGATTCCCAAATGTAATAATCCTGAAGACATGACACAGTTTCGTCCTATTAGTCTTTGTAATGTCATTTATAAATTGGTGTCTAAGACTATAGCTAATAGGATAAGGCCTTTTATGGACACGATTATTTCCCCTTTTCAGTCGGCTTTTGTGCCTGGGCGTCTCATCTCTGATAATATTCTTATTGCTTTTGAACTTAACCATTTCTTTCGTACAAAAACTAATGGTGCAGATGGTTTCGCTTCTATCAAGTTGGATATGAGTAAGGCCTACGATAGGGTCGAGTGGTCATTTCTTGAAGCGATGTTGTTACATCTTGGTTTTGACCCTCAATTTTTTTCCTTAGTTCTCATGTGTGTCACTTCGGTTACTTACTCTTTTATGTTAAATGGGGACTGTTTTGGATTCTTACGCCCTCAAAGGGGACTCCGTCAGGGATGTCCTCTGTCACCATATTTATTTTTGTTATGCATAGAAATGCTTAGCTATTTGCTCAATTCGGAAGTGGCTTGTGGTCATCTTGAAGGGGTCACTATTTGCCCAGGTTCACCAGTTATTTCTCATTTACTTTTTGCTGACTATACTTTGCTTTTTTGTCCTGCGTCTGTTGGAAATTTTAGGAGTATTGCAGGGGTCTTGGCAGCTTATGCTCGAGTCTCTGGCCAAGTAATTAACTTGAACAAATCAACAGTGGCTTGTAGTAAGAATGTTCGTCCTGTGGAACGTGATCGTTTGGCTCGTGTCCTTGGTGTCCATGGCGTTGATCAAGGTGGTACATACCTGGGCCTTCCTTCTATCGTTGGGCGGTCCAAACGTGGTCTTTATAACAATATTGTGGGGAAAATTAAGCATCGTTTGGAGGGATGGTCTCAGAAATTATTATCTCAAGCTGGCCGTGAGGTGTTGATCAAATCAGTGATTCAGTCAATTCCTACCTATATGATGAGTTGTTTCCGTTTGCCTTATTATCTGTTACGTAAGGTTGAGAGTCTGACGGCATCATTCTGGTGGAATGCTTCGGGGGCTAAACGTATTCATTGGCTTTCTTGGAAGTCTCTGTGCCGTAAGAAGTTCGATGGTGGTTTGGGTTTCCGTCAACTACGAAGTTTTAATTCGGCTCTTCTTGCTAAACGACTTTGGCGGATTCTCTCACAACCGGAAAGTGTTTTGGCTCGTCTTTGGAAAGCTCGTTACTTTCCTCACACGGATGCCCTTCATGCTAGTCCAAGTAGCCAATCTTCTTTTACATGGTCAAGTATTTGGGGTGCTCGGGAGATTATTCGAGCGGGCTCCAGGTGGCAGATTTTCTCCGGCGCACAGGTTTCGGTTTGGGATGATCCTTGGTTACCAAGACCCTTTTCTTTCAAGGTTCTCATTCCCCAACGGGTTCTTGCTAGAGATGCTACGGTCCAAGATCGCACTTTGTCCAATCCTCTTCGGTGGAATGCTGAACTTATCTTGGAAGTTTTTTGGGATTGTGATGCGGTGCTCATATGTTCTCTACCCCTAGGTCCTTGTCCTCTTCCCGATCGGCTTGTCTGGCATTTTGATCATCAGGGAATTTTCACTGTTCGTAGTGCATATCATGTTGCTGTCGGTTTGGAGGCGCGAAATTCTCATTCGGCTTCCTCAAGCACTGCTGCGGAATCTTGTTCTTGGCAGTTTATTTGGTCAGCTCACGTTCCGCCCAAAGTCAGTCTATTCGCCTGGCGAATTTGCTGCAATGCACTTCCAACCATTGTGAATCTGCGTCGACGAGGGTGTTCTATCACTGCTGGATGTCCTTTTTGTGGCTTTGATTACAAGGACGTCTTCCACTTTCTCTTTTCATGTCCTGTTGCTCGTCAAACATGGGCTCTTTCTAATTTGCCGTCTTTGATTATTTTGCAGATTCATCAAACCATGGAGGGCTGGCTTCGCTTTGTCGCATCTAAGCTCACTCCTGATCAGTTTTGCTTCCTCCTGGTTTTTATTTGGGCGATGTGGTGCAGTCGTAATCAATGTTTCTGGAAAGGCACGCCGGCGCAACCTCTCCAAACTGTGCAGTTTGCGGCTCGGTTTTTACAAACTTGGCAAAATCAGAATTCCTTGTTGTCTTCTATTGCACCTGTGTCCTCTGTTTCACGCTGGGTTTCTCCCTCGTTGGGTTGAATCAAGCTTAACTTTGACGGTGCAGTCTTCACGGACATGCCAGCTATTGGGGCAGGCGTTGTGGCGCGAAATTGGCAGGGTGAATGTATCCAATGGGAGACTTGTTTTCTCCATGGTTCATCCGATGCTGAACATGCGGAAGCATTTGCCTTACTAGTAGCAGTGTAGAAGGTGGAGCTTCATGGCTGGCCATTGGTTGTGATCGAAGGTGATTGTCTGAATGTTATTCGGAAGCTTCAAGGTCATGTGTTCGACTCTTCGTGGGTTGGTCCTGTTATAGAGTCTATTCGTCTTAAGCTTCATCAATTCACCAACGTGGCCTTACATTATGTTCCTAGATCAGCGAATAAGGTTGCTCATTCTCTAGCTAGGCAATCTGTTTATTTCCAGCATAGGGGTTCAATCCCTCCTGCTGATTTGCTTCCGACTTTGTTATCCGACTCTTTCATTGAATGAATTTACTTTCTTTCAAAAAAAAAAAAAAAAAAACAACCAAACAAACACAAAAAATACAAACACTCCAAAACAATCTAACACATAGGGTATTCCACCGAAAACATCTATCTACACAAAGCTATATCCTAAGCACTAAAAAAAATAAAGAACTTCATATTTAAATGGCAATTGTTTAGCATATAAGATGTCAGCCAGAGATGAAGGCAAAGACACCACACCCTCTGACATGCAAGCATACATGGACAGCAAAAAAGTTGCGGGATTGCCCATAATAATCACAATAATCACAATGAAGACCAAAATCAAAAGAAACTTAAATAGTGAATTCAATCTAGCACACACTCGTAAATCCAACATGATACTCAACAAAAGCTAATGGATATTAAATTGACAAACCTTTTAAAATTGACAAAGCTAATGAATTCAATGGAATGCCCTGTAAAATAAAATTCCGGAGAAAATGTAGGTGAAATCAATTTGAAACTTGAAACCTAATTGAAATCTAACTGCCCTATAAAGTGACCGGAAAAAAATATAGGTGAAATCAATTTGAAATTTGAAATCTAATTGAATCAAGTTAAAGATAGTATCAAATAAAATTTACTCTTTAAATATAAGATAACTACAAATTGAACTGATATTATATAATTGGATAAATACAAAATAGATATGTTAACCAATAGGATTTTTAATAATTAAATGAATAATTTAAATTTTGAAAATTTAATTGGATATACGATTAGGGATAAATAAAAAATAGTTATATTAATCGACAGGATTTTTTAATAATAAAAAAATATAATCTTGAAAATAGCTATGTTAACCAATAGGAATTTTTTTAATAATTAAAATCTTGAAATATTTTGAATAAATATGAAATAAATATATTTAAAATAAACAATATTTATAACCAATGCGATTTTTTCTTGATATAACAAAATTCAAAATTTGTAGATATACGATTCAAAACTTACTCTCTAACTATAAGATAACTACAAATTGAATTGATATTTGGATATAGGATTAGGGATAAATACAAAATAGATATATAAAATATATTTAAAATAAATAATATTTCTAACCAATGATATTTTTTCTTGGGAATTAAAAAATTCAAAATTACCAAAAAATAGTATTTGATCAAAACTAAATCAATCTGGTTGACTATCGTTTTGCTATATATATATATATATATATTTGCAAATGAGAATTATCATTAAGACAAATAGCACATTTAGCCCAAATTTTGTCAAAAAAATGCTAAATTGGCGCCGGAAATTAACACATACTTGGCACGTGACCGACCCTTTTAAGTTGGGGTTTTTTTTATTTTTCAGCCAATTTTGCTAATATAGCATTTTTGCCCTAACTCTGCTCTGAGGAACGTTATGAAAAAATACAATTTAGTCCTATAGCTACAGAGGAGATGTCACTTTTGGTCCTCTCCAATTTTGAATTTGCAATTGATGACTATAATTAAAAAAAAAAAATAACACATTTAGTCCAAATGTCACTAAGAACAAATGCCACATCAGCAAACTAGCCAAAAAATTATAAATCCCCAAATTAAAGGAGTCACATGCCAAGCGTATGCTAACTTCTGGTGAATTCAACAATTCTTGCAACAAATGTGCAATCTTTTTTTTTTAAATGATAGTCATCAACCGCAAACTCAAAATTGAGACAACCAAAAGTACTGACCTTCTATAATTATATGACCAAAATTGCATTTTTCCTGTTTCAACCCAACTCATACATACACCTATACTCAATTAAGCTTATTAGTTTCCAACTTCAACTTCAACCTTCATTTCACCGTCTAATTTTTGACATTTATGGGAAACTTGAATCCAATGCTGGCATTTACAAAAGAAATTGAATTAGTACAACTACCACATTTTGGAAAAATGTAGAACTTTGAATTAAATAATAATAATAATAGTAGTAGTAGTGATAATAATAATAATAATGACAAATTTTAATAATAATTAACCCGATTTCTAAATATTTTTCTTTTATTTTTCTTGAGAGGATTTCAAATATTTTTCTGAGAATAAGATGGAAATAAATGCTGAAAACCAGCTGTGAGAGGTGTTGGAATGCAGCTTTAAATGACCACATGTGTCATCAACTATGTACAGATTTGATCAAATTTGTAGCAGAAAACAACTTAATTTTAGGAGTAAATTACAGCTACCTCCCTGAATTTTAGCGTAATTATAAATATTCTCTCATTATTTCAAAAATTATAACACTGGCTCATAAGTAGACCTTGATGAAGATCCTCGACGAGTTCCACGCAGGGTGGTTCGCCTACTACGTGATGATAGCCTATTGATAGGAGAGTCTTCACTCATCGTCACAGAATCATTATTTGGTTCTAATAATAGGCAATACTCTCTATCCATGCAGGCCGAAAATTCTGTAAACGAATCATCGTTTACATTTTTATGACGTTTGATATATAACTCTCTTATGTTTCAACCTTGCAAGCTTGTATCTAATATGGTTGTTATCCATTTAATACCTATAAAGTGAAACTACATTAAATTCAAGGTAACTCAGAATATATATTACATATGTAATCGAAACAATAGAGAAAAATTGAGCACCATTGAAATAAAAAATACACCACAAATAGATAATTTCATAAATTGTAACAACCAAACAAACACAGAAAATACAAACACTCCAAAAAAAGCCTAACACATAGGCTATTCCATCGAAAACACCTATCTACACAAAGCCAAATCCTAAGCACTAAAAAAAAAAAGAACTTCGTATTAAAATGGTAATTGTTCAGCATATAAGATGTCAGCCAAAGATGAAAGCAAAGACACCACACCCTCCGACATGCGAGCATGCATGGACAGCAAAGAAGTTGCGCACTTGCCCCCAATAATCACAATGAAAACCAAAACCAAAATAAACTTAAATAGTGAATTCAATCTAGCACACACTCTTAAATCCAACATGATACTCAACAAAAGCTAATGGATATTAAATTGACAAACCTTTTAAAATTGACAAAGCTAATGAATTCAATGGAATGCCCTGTAAAGTAAACTTCCGGAGAGAATGTAGGTGAAATCAATTTGAAACTTGAAACCTAATTGAAATCTAACTGCCCTATAAAGTGAAATTCCGGAAAAAATATAGGTGAAATCAATTTGAAATTTGAAATCTGATTGAATCAAGTTAAAGATAGTATCAAATAAAATTTACTCTCTAAATATAAGATAACTACAAATTGAACTGATATTATATAGTTGGATAAATACAAAATAGATATGTTAACCAATAGGATTTTTTAATAATTAAATGAATAATTTAAATTATGAAAATTAAATTGGATATACGATTAGGGATAAATAAAAAGTAGATATGTTAACCAATAGGATTTTTTAATAATTAAAAAAATAATTAAAATCTTGAAAATAATATTTTGAATAAATACAAAATAAATATATTTAAAATAAAAAATATTTCTAACCAATGAGATTTTTTTATATTAAAAAATTCAAAGTTTCTAGATATACGACTCAAAACTTACTCTCTAACTATAAGATAACTACAAATTGAATTGATATTATATTATTGGATATAAGATTAGGGATAAATATAAAATAGATATATTTAATATATTTAAAATAAATAATATTTCTAACCAATGATATTTTTTCTTGGGAATTAAAAAATTTAAAATTACCACAAAATAGTAGTTGATGAAAATTGAATCAATTTGGTCAACTATCGTTTTGCTATATACATATAGATTTGCAAATGAAAATTATCATTAAAAAAAAATAGCACATTTAGCCCAAAATTGTCGAAAAATGCTAAATTCGTGCCGGAAATTAACACATACTTGGCACGTGACCGACCCTTTTAAGTTGGGGTTTTTTTTACTTTTAAGCCAATTTTGCTGACGTAGCATTTTTGCCCTAACTCTGCTGTGAGGAACGTTATGAAAAAATACAATTGAGTCCTATAGCTACAGAGGAGATGTCACTTTCTGTCCTCTCCAATTTTGAATTTGCAATTGATGATTATAATTTTAAAAAAAAAAAATAGCACATTTAATTCAAATGTCACTGAGAACAAATGTCACATCAGCAAAACTAGCCGAAAAATTAAAAATTCCCAAATTAAAGGAGTCACATGCCAAGCGTATGCTAACTTTCAGCGAATTCAACATTTTCTTGCAACAAATGTGCAATTGTTTTCTTTTTTCTTTTTAAATGATGGTCATCAACGGCAAATTCAAAATCGAGAGAACCAAAAGTACTGACCTCCTATAATTACATGATCAAAATTGATTTTTTCCTGTTTCAACCCAACACATACATACACCTATACTCAATTAAGCTCATTAATTTCCAACTTCAACTTCAACCTTCATTTCACCAACTAATTTTTGACATTAATGGGAAACTTGAACCTAATGCTGGCATTTACAAAAGAAATTGAATTATTACAACTACCACATCTTGGACAAATGTAGAACTTTGAATTAAATAATAATAATAGTAATAATAATAATAACAATGACAAATTATAATAATAATTAACCTGATTTTTAAATATTTTTCTTTAATTTTTCTTGAGAGGATTTCAAATATTTTTCTGAGAACAAGATGGAAATAAATGCTGAAAACCAGCTGTGAGAGGTGTTGGAATGCAGCTTTAAATGACCACATGTGTCATCAACTATGCAAAGATTTAATCAAATTTGTAGCAGAAAACAATTTAATTTTAAGAGTAAATTACAGTTATTTTTCCTGAGCTTCAACGTAATTACAAATATCCTCTCATTATTTGAAAAATTATAAATACCTTTTAAGGTTTGTAACCGTCTAACAAATAACTCATTTTCATCCATTTTTATAGATGAACTGACCAAAATGCCCTTACACAAACTGACTTATTCTTAAAAAAATTTGATTTTTTTTTAATACAATGCGCAGGGAGAGGTTTCTTAAGTTTTTTTTATATAGAAAAACAATAATGCAATTTGCCTCGGTTGATTTTTCTACAATTTTTAATAAAAATTCAAGGGCAAAATGGTCAATTTCAAACCTTTGGTTAAGAATTACAAACCTCAGAAGGATATTTGTAATTCTTCAAACAACGAGAAAATATTTGTAATTATGTCAAACCTCAGAAGAAACGGCTATAATTTACCCTAATTTTAATGGCTATTTTGGATTGAAGCTATGCTACTTTGAATGAAGAACATTGAAAATTTCCAAAGATTTTGTGAAAAAGAAAACCAAATATGAAACAAATGTGTGATGAAATCTGCTTCAAAATGAAGTCTTTGTGTTCCCTTTTTCCCCACTTTATGCACTTCTCATTCTCTATTCTCTCTACTAATTATGAACTAAATTTGCCTTTCAGCAGCTAAAATTCTAATGTATCAAACAAAATGAGAGGAATATAATCTAAACATTGCTCGAAAACGTCGAGTGGACGACCTTGTTTGGCCTTCCCATAAGCCAGAGAAGAGTCTTCCTGGCAAAAGATGGTGCATTTGCCTGGGAATCCAAGCTGTTGCAGCTCTGTATTTCATCGTCAAATCCGTTGTCCCACCGGCTCATGTCGATCTCCGACACGGTCCTCCTGCCGTTCTTCCCCTTCACCTCATCAGCAGCAACCGGTGGCTGCCGACTCACAGGGAACCGGAACGAAAATGCCCGCCTAGACGACTCCATTGTGGCTGCATTAGGCCTATCCTTTCTTCCCCTTAACCAAATTTTCGACACCGAAAAACTCTCCCTCTTACTCCTACCAATGGACTTATTGTCATTGCCATGATCATGCTGAGTTTCAAGAACCTTAAATGCTTCAAAGCCATTGAAATCTCTCCTTGAATCACAACCACACTCAGACATTGCAGGCCTGTGCCCTGGTGTTAGAGGCAAAGAAGGTTTCTTGATGGATTGTTTCTTCTTCATAGGTGTTCTAATGGGGACTTGAAGAGATGAACTCTCATCCATAACATAAGCAAATGACCCCATGGAAAAACACCTTCTTGCATCAGAATCACCATCACTACACCCTTCACCACCACCACCACCGCCGCCGCCGCCGCCGCCATCAACACTCCTAAACTTGCCAAGCTTTACTGCCACAACTTTCTCCCCAGAACCCAGAAAAACCCTCTGATTCTCCTCCTCTTTTGCTTGAATTTCACCAGATTTCTGCACTAAATCTGCATGGGAAAGCCTGAAATCTTCACTCAAATGGGAATTCACCCTGCCCACAACATCCCTATCTGCAACATTAATCTCCCTGGAACTCTCACTCCCAGATTCAAGAACAAGAACTATAGGAGAACAATGGCTGTTTGGTGAGAAATCAGCCAGCAAACTTGCCCTACAAAGAGGGCAAGTTGAGTGAGACAACAGCCAAGTATCAATACAATCCATGTGAAAAGCATGGCTGCATTTAGGCAGCAGCCTGAGCTTATCCTCAGCCTCAAACTCACACAAACAAACAGCACAATCAAAGGGATCCTTCACACCAATAATGGCCTTGTAATTGAAAACAGGAAGAGTGTCAATGAAAGACTGATCAACACCAGAATCATGCAAGTGAAAGAGCTGCTGCAACTGGCCCTGAAGGGCAGTCACATTATCCATTTCATCAGGCTCCCTGTTTGCAGGCCTCAGCAAGAATCTCACAAGAAGGTGGAGCAAACCAGAAATAAAGAAGATAATCGCAAGAATTATGATGATCAGCAGTATACTTGGGCTCACCTTGTTGTTCAAATTGAAACCACTGGACTGAGAAAGAGGAGGTGGGGGTGGTGGCAGAAGCAGGAAATATGGCTGTTGAGATGGAGCTAAAAAACCCATAATTTTTCTTGGGGAAAAACTCACAAAGATTGAAGCTTTATACTAATATCATATTCAAGAACTGGCCCATTTCACAATGAGAGATTGCAGCAAGTCTTTTTTACAGTGTAAAACAAATGAACTGAGATAGAAGCAGAGGGTTTTGCAGGTTATTTTTAACTGGGAAGAGGAGCCTGCAAGGTCAAAATTCACAGAGAGAGAGAGAGAGAGAGAGAAATAAATGTGATACAGAGAAGGTGGAGAGATTTGAAATTTTGGTGCAATAAATTTGAGCAGCAGGGCACCATTATTATTGGATCTAATTACCCAAAAAAATATTCAAAAATCTAGAGCAGGTGACCCTTTATGATTTCATCAAATGCTAGGGCTTTTGGAGTTGACTTGGAAAAAACCCATTTCATTAGCCCCAATGCACATTTAAGTCTCCTAAGCTAAATAAAAGTAATCTTGAGAAGTAAAATAATTGATTTTTTTTTCTTGTGAATTCAGACAGGAGAGGAGACAGCCCACTTCCACTGTTATTATTAGTTTAGTACTTAATTTAAATCTGGTTTAGTCATAGTGAGATTGTTTCAGTTTTCTTATCTGATCTGATCACATATTTACATTCTTGTTTCAGTGCTTCTATTCTGTTTCCTTTTCTTTGTCTGAATCCATGAAAGCCCTTTTTGTGGGTAAGACAAATCACACATGCTCAAAGTCAAAGCTGTGGAGATGAGATGAAATACTTTTTTGGGAGATAGAAAAAAATTTGCATGATTTTGGGGTCAATGTGAGTGTTTTTTTGTTTACTTGAATGGAGATGGGACCCCATTCTTTCTTTATTTTTTTTTGTCTTTTCTTTTTCTCCGCTAATTACATAATTATATTAGTGTTTTAATAATTGAGTAATTGTGTAATGCATCATTTCAATAAATAATAATAAATGCATATAAACTGAGATAAATACTCACATAGAGTGAGATAAATACCCATACGTCTGGTGGGACTTGAACTCATGAGTTATGACCTTAGACTTATTCATAAAACTTCAATTTTTACCATTAGGTAAGACATCATTGGTAGATATGGGACCCCATTCTTACGGAATCGGTAACTATATAATTATATCAATGTTTCGATGCATTGAGTAAATATGTAATACATCTGTTCGATCAACATGACTAATAATTATGTAATAAATTATAGTGAATCCATATAAAATGAGACTAAAACCCACATATTTAATGATAATCGAAATCATGACTTTAAACTTATTCATGAAACCCCAATCTTTATCGTTGGATAAGAGATCATGGGTGGAGATGAGACCCCATTCTTGGAAGTGATAAATTTGGTTGCATTTTGTGATGCTAATGGCCTCTTGCTTTTTGTGCTTAACTTTTTGTGCCAACCTAAAAAGAGCAGTCACCCTCATACAACTTAAATCCATTTGCATAAAGGATCTTCTCTCTGCAAACTTAAATTTTTTCTTTTTTTTTTTTTAAAAAAAATTACACCTTTCATCTCATAATTTTTAAAATGTCGTATCACTTATGTCACGAAATTGAGGGAAACAAAATTACATACAAGTCGTGTATGTCATGTGGCCGTTTCCTCCATCAAACGCCACGTGATTTACACGTTGTTTTTCCCTCAATTGCCTATTGCAAGTTGGCATAATGATTAAAAATAATACTTTTTACAAGTTACGAGACTATTTTAAAAAAACTCAGAAGCAGTGGAATTGAAAATATATGCTATTTAAATTATGTAATGAAAAATGCAATTTTCCTGTTTGTGGGAGCACTCTCCAATGATTTAGGTTTTATATGCAATACGAACAAATAGTTAGGGAAGTTGCAAATTTCGCACGGAATTTCTTTGAATATAGCTAGAAATTCGGCTAAATTTATTTATAATTGAATCTATCTCTTTTTCGGCAATAAATTCTTGCTCGTGTGATGAGATTGAAGTCTGATAATAAAAAAATTGTAAATCCAAGTCCCACGAATATAAATATTCACTTTTATAGTATTTTTTTGGTTTTTTCCATTTTCTTTAAACGTATTCGTTAATTAAAAATTTAATTTATAATTATCGATGTATTAAATCAGTCTCTAAATCTAAACATATGAAAAACAAAACTGTCTCATTCTCATTTACTCAACTGATTTGTTTTTTCCTTTTTTTTAGCTATGTAATAGAATAATTACCGTTATATGATGCAATATATTATTATAATATGTTCAAAAAATAATAATAATTTATCACAAAAAGTAAGATGAATATCCGGAAAATAAAACACGAATTTATAGGCCAAAATTAAAGGAAAGATTACTAGGAAAAGAACGTTGACCTAAATAATGATTAAAAACATGATTAATTAACCCTTTTCTCTTTTTGCTGAATTAATTCATCTTCTTTATAAAGTTTTTCATAGTCATGAGCAATCGTATTATGGGGCCAAAATTAGTCTCGTTGATTATGAGATTTTTACATTTTATCTCGTAACTTTCAAAAGGTAACACTTTTGATCGCATGATACATTTTCCGTGTATAATATATTACTGCTCGTACGCAGCAGTATGCGGAAATTGATTATCCCAATTTTTGTTCCAGCAACATTATTCGCTGCTAAACTTCGTTAATGTTGTTCATCACCATGTGAAACATTTATTGCACAACTTACAACGGTCTAATTTTTGTTTCTATAACATGTTATAGTCCAACTCCAATGAATTTATACAAAGAAACCCTCATTTTAGGACATATTATACAAAACTAACAATTCTGAATATTATAATTTTTATGTCGACAAGAAATACTTTTATTAGATAAAATGGTTTGTTACGTAAACTCGTTCAATTATTATCGACAGAATACGACGGTATATATATAGTCAATTCTGGCGTTCTATTAATAAGAATACCATTCTTTCATTAAAAGTCGAACATAGTACAAGAAGAAGCACGACTTTGAGTCATTGGTTAATATGACTCTGATCTATGAATAAAGTTCGTTTACACATTTTAAAAAATCAAAACGATTTGATTATTACGTTTGAGTCATAAATTCCGACTACTGAATCAGATACGTGTATGGTTCTTACATCTTTTTTGCAGCTAAGACACATAATTATTTCGATTGTTCACTTACACCTAGATTTAGGGCACACCATAATAATTGAGGGTGCCCACAAAATAAATGAGAAAAAGCATTCTTGTTGCACATTATTGTGTGCTCAAGATTAGGAACTCCCAAGTCCTAAAGCCACGCACATGACATGGTCCATAACCAAACTCATGACATTACATCTACATGGATTTTTTTTTTTTTATGAATTAAGTTTGATTTTACTAAATCAGGGAAAATTATAATTTATATTCCATAACTTACCTCATTTGTGATTTTGATCATGTTGTTTTACAACTCAGCAAATTTAGTCCCACAAGTCTAAAAAAGTTGCAATTTCCGTCCCATTAACACTTTTCGTTAAATTATTAACGGAAAGTGCACGTGCCAAGCACATGTTCCGTTAACTTTGTTTCCGAAATCAGCGGTCCATCCGTTAAAAAATTTAACGAAAAATATTTATGGGACGTAAATTGTAATTTTTTTGGACTTATGGGATTATATTTGCTAAGTCGTAAAATACTGGGACCAAAATTGCAAATATAGTAAGTTATGGGACGTAAATTATAATTTTCCCTATTAGATTAATTATAGGATGAATTACAATGACCTCTCCTAAGGTTTGGTATAATTACGGATACCCATTCGTTGTTTCAAAAATTACAAATACCCCCCCCCCCCCCGAGATTTGTAATCGTCTAATAAATAACTCATTTTCATCCATTTTATGGAAAACTGACCAAAATAACCTTATGCAAATTGAATATTTTTTATAATTTTCTAATTTTTTTTTAGACAAAAATGCACGAAGAGGGGTGTCTTGCGCTTTTTACACAGATGAGTAATAATGTAATTTGATTCAGCTGATTTTTCTACAATTTAACAAAAAAAAATCAGGAGCAAAATAGACCATTTCAGGATCTTGGTTAAAAATTACAAACCTCAGGGGGGTATTTGTAATTTTTGAAACAATGAGGGGGTATTCGTAATTATGCCAAACCTCAAGGGAGGTCATTGTAATTCACCCTTAATTATATAAATAAATTTTATTGCATTATTTATATAATTGATCACTCTTTTTTTCAAATTATATAACAATCACAGGATACATATAATATACTTATCATATAATTAATTTAGACGAGTTTGAACTGAGTTCAAATTAAAATTTCCCCACACCCCTTATTTATGCTTGTTTTTAGATCAATGGTCCAATTGATTGTGTATATTTGGATGTTGGATATCACATTCAAATCAGCCCTCCAAAGACCATCTGATGTAACATGTGAATGTGATTAGCGTCCAGTATGGCAGGGTATTGTCCATTCTAACTTCTTAATTTTACGAATTTTGCTTTAAAAATGTGATTCACTAGATGAGTAGTTTAAGGTTTATAACTCGCACAAACTTCTTATCTCCCGTTGTTGTGAAACGCATTAATAACATCACCATTCAATACACATCCATGTTAACATTATCTCAGCAATCCTACGTGGAAAAATTCTAGAAAGATCGAGTT
The DNA here is from genome assembly GCA_034509735.1 of Sesamum alatum. Taxonomy (NCBI): domain Eukaryota; kingdom Viridiplantae; phylum Streptophyta; class Magnoliopsida; order Lamiales; family Pedaliaceae; genus Sesamum; species Sesamum alatum. The sequence goes on from JACGWO010000011.1 coordinate 11,256,563, forward strand.
TTGATCTGATCACAATCAATAAAATGATAAAAGTACATGAGAAATGAATATAATTATATTCATCATCAAAATATTATTGATGAGTGTCGAATTTATCAAAAATAATTCCTACACTAAATTAAACTTGTAAAAGTAATGAGTAGGCTCGATTCACAGAGATTGATTTTAAATTAATTCCTTCAAATGAAAATAAGATAAACGAGAAGGGTTTTTTTATTCAAATTATTACTTCACTACTAGATAAATTCTAAGATTGAATAAAATATGAGAAGAAATTTCAAATTGAAGACAAGACCATGCTCGATTTCACTGTTGATCATTGATGCAAAGATGACAATCGTACAAAATAGATAAACTAGTTATGACAATTGGTACGACCTAACGACCTCACATTTTCTTACCGTTTTGTTAGCCAAAGAACGTCTGTTGGCTAATTCACTAATCAATAGACAACCCTGAAAACGTCCTCAAGATTTAATCTATCAATAGCATTAAAAATCAGAAAAGCCTAGTTCTAACCAACAAATTCCTACGATGATTCATTTAGGCTCGATTGTGTACTCCCCACAATATATTCGACCACTATGATACATAAATGATGTTGCATTGCTACTAGTTATTAGACTAAACAAACAATTACAGATTTGCAAGTCTAATTAACTAGGCGAATATTCTTGACAATGAATAACGGGCCCTATCATTCATAAAATTATATTATTCGTGATGAAAGCACAGAGAGCAACACAAATATCCATATGAACGAAAGTATAAAGCATGAATTAGATCTCACAACATGCGTGAATTAAATAATCGTTGCATCTTCAATCGAAAATAAGAGAATTAGCCTAACATGCTAACAAGATAGCACATAAAAGAAAGATAGAACTTTATAAATAAAACACCGAGAATAAGATGAGAGATGCCCATTCTTGAATTACATCACCTATTTATACTAATTAATTTTCTAATAAACCTCGATACCAAAAAAGTAGATTTCTAATAAAACTCTAAGTTCTATTCAATTAAAAATCTCAACTCTATTCAGACTCCTCAAGAAATGAAGATTCCAAGTGTCCAAAATCACTATACTCCATTTCTGAACCAGCTTTTCTCCAAAAAATTCGTCCATCTTTTCCACATTTCGTTGATTTGTCCGCTGGACTAAACGTCAACACATCTAGTGAAAAATGCAAATCTGTCATAATATTTTCTTCCCCAAAATTTTGTATGTCTTCTCCACTTGTTTGTCTTTATTTCTTCCATTCTTACTCCATAAATACCTTTTTTTGCTAAAAATGTGAATTACCTGATGATTTAGGAGCTATTTAATACCAAAAGATAACCAAAACTATAGCAATTTAGACACCCATCAATTATCTCCCCAACATTGTTAAAAATAAGTTATATATATGTCCACGAAATTCAATTTCTTGCAACCTTTCCCCAAGAAATTGAATCCACGAGAATTCAATCTTGACTGTTGATGTAATAAAACTACATAGCTCTTGTGCTTGTCCTTATTCTCCTAGTTGTTTTAATGAATTCCAGACAGCTCCTAATTTCCAGGTGAATTTCAAAATAATTGTAGACAAGAATGTTATGTTGCAATATTATTGTTAGTGTAGGACAAAGAAATGGGACTTGTGCGGCACAATGCTCTATAAGTGAATAGAACTATCGATCCCTGAATTTAAGTCCTATTATATAACATATGATGCAATCCCAATACTTATTTTTATTACATGTATATATCTATAGGTGTATAGGTTAAGTCTATTTTCAACCATAGATATGATTTTTTTTCTAGCCTTGTTTTATAATATTTCAAGTCAACTATTGAAAGTAGGAAGAATTTTAAATTGTTATAGCTATATTCAATTATTGATTGCTAGTTTTAATTTCTTAATAATTAAGGTTAAGTTTTGATGCAATGCTGTATATATAATTGATTCGTGATTCAAGAAAGATCAAATAAATGTCACTTGATATATTTTAGGGTAAATTACAGTCACCTCTCCTAAGGTTTGGCATAATTACAAATACTTTCTCGTCGTTTGAAAAATTATAATTACTCTCTGAGGTTTGTAATTTTAAATCAAAGGTATGATATTGACCATTTTGCCCTTAATTTTTTTATTAAAACAAAAAAATCAGCTGAGGCAAAATGTATTATTGCTCCTCTGTGTAAAAAACTTAAGAAATCTCTCCCTGCGCATTGTAGTCCAAAAAAAATTTAAGAATTAAATAAAAAAATAATTCAGTTCATAAGGGCATTTTGATCAGTTCACCCATAAAAATGAATGAAAATGAATTATTTGTTAGAAAGTTGCAAACCTTGGGGGGCATTTGTAATTTTTCAAATAACGAAAGAGTATTTGTAATTATATCAAACCTCAGAGGATGTAGCTGTAATTTACCCTATATTGTATTATAATTAGTGATAATTTTAATAGACTACACAATGTTAGTGACAAAACATTAAGTGATGGTATTAAAATTGTCACTAGTTGTATATATTAAGTGACAAAATTTTTTGTTTTGTCACTACAGTGATTCTTATAATATTAATCGTATATACTATCCGATTTAATGTTTAATAGAAAATATTAATGAATTTGATTATTTATAAATTAGTGATTGGCTAACTACAAAAGTTGAATTAAGGGTGTTATAATCAGTTAATTATAGTACTTAATTTACTAGATTCAGTTATATATTCTTATAATTGGGTTATTCAATTTAACTGGATTTATCAATTAGATACTTAATTATTTGTGTATGTACTCAGTTAATTCCTATAACAATAAGGAATTAATGATAAATAATTGAAAACATAGAAAATTATATTTGAGAAATGTTATGCTTATTTAAAAATTATATGATTTTTGAGATAATTCTAAAGTGAAGCTAGAGATGTTATCAAAATGCGCTAATTATAAGAATATGAGGGGTTTCTAATAAAATAAATTCTTATAAATTTATAAAAGTATTAGCCAAGATTAATACCCCTATTGTAGTGTATTAAAATATCACTAATTATAATAAAATATGTTAAGTGACGTTCATTTGATCTTTCTTTAATACTATGTTAACATTAATCTAGTTGTTAAGAATGATGTCGGCAATGATTTTACGATGATGTTAATACAATGATGTTAATTTTGTTACTATAATGATGTCTTAGTTTAGTAGTTAAGATTGAGATCCCATAAATAGGTTCGACGTCATAAGTTTGAATCCCACCAGACGTGTTGGTATTTATCCCACTTTATATGAATCTATTATAATATATTTCATTATTCATTGCTATATTCATGTATTGGTCGAGCCCAAGTATTCCCCAATTTATTGGGATATTAATGTAACCATTGCTAAAAGAATAATAATATAATATATAAGTAAATCATGTTGTCATTAAGTATAATTAGTGATCAAAGGTTGTGCATAATTAAAGTTGTCATTATAAACAATCAGTAGCACATGTACAGTGGTAATATAATAGCAACAAATATATGTGTCGGTGTATTTGTGTTGCCACTAAGTTGTTATTATAGATGTGCCGCTAATTATTTGTAACGAAAATTTAATGCACATATTCACTCAAAATATATCTCTAATAATGATTTTAAAATAATCACTTAATATTTTGTTATTATTATTATTATTATTTGGCGTAGTGATATTGGGCTTATAATATTTTATCACTGTTATTATTGTTTCTAATTATGGTGAGATGATCATAGGATTATTTCACATTAATTATTAGGGTGAATTACAATGACCTCCTCTGAGGTTTGACATAATTACGAATACTTCCTCGTTGTTTCAAAAATTACAAATACCTCCTTGAAATTTGTAATTTTTAACCAAAGGTCAGAAATGGTTCATTTTGCTCTTAATTTTTTTTTTCAAAATTGTAAAAAATCAGCAGAGACAAATTACATTATTGCTCATCTATGTAAAAAAACATAAGAAACCTTTCCATACGCATTTTTGTCCAAAAAAAGTAAAAAAATTTAAAAATAATTCAATTTGCATAAAGGCATTTTGGTCAGTTCACCCATAAAAATGGATGAAAATGAGTTATTTGTTAGACGGTTACAAACCTCAGAGGATACTGGTAATTTTTTAAACAAAAAGGGATATCCGTAATTATGTCAAACATTAGGAAATGTCATTGTAATTCACCCTAATAATTATTATTATTATTATTATTATTATTATTATTATTATTATTATTATTATTATTATTATTATTGTTATTGTTATTGTTGTTGTTGTTATTATTATTATTATTATTATTATTATTATTATTATTATTATTATTACAATAATTATATGGTACGAGTGTAGGTATGGAGTAATATCTCACTAAATCTTACATTGCACAATGTAAGATTGAGTTAACTTTTGGACACGTGAAGCTGAGATGACAAGAACACTTAATTAATACAAAAATAGCTTCGAGATCATTGACATTGGGTCCGATAGGTGTGAACTGTGATGCCTTATTAATTGACTATGCCGTTGGCAACAAGACTTAGTTCGATACGGGACCCCATGACTTTTAAGGTTATGGATTCGAAGTCGGCAAGCATAAAATATTATTTTATTTAATAATATATATAATTTTATTTTATAGTATATGACTAGCATAGATTTTTATAATTGTTGGTAAGTTATTAGATATAAGATATTTGATATTATTATTGTAATTGATTTATTCGAAATGAATAATAGTTTATCGCTTCATTTAAAAAAAAAAAAAAGTTGACTATGGCGTTGATGATTTTTTTGTAAATAAATTTTCTGATGAACGAAGAGTATTTTATTTAATAAGTTATAGGCGATCTTCACACCTTCCTTCTTTTTTCTTTTTAAGTAAGATTTGATTCATTACTACATCATACATTACATAATTTACATTCATTAACATTTTCTTTCTTAAAATGACATTTTTTGACCTTGTACTGCCATATTCGTGGTGGAAGGGATTTTTCACATGTGTTCGGCATATTTTTGCCGTACTATGACAAGGATGAGGTTATTGATTCGAGTTTAACAGAAATGTGAGTATATTTTCATATTATGTAAATTTATTATAATTTATTATTTTATTGTTCTTTTATTTGATTATTGTGGTAGTTATTAGTTATTATATTAATGTATTGATCGCTTTCTCGATAATAATGTAATAATATAATTATCGTTTTTTATGAAAAAAAACAAATTGAGATTCGCCCATTATAACCCTAAGGTTTGACTTTGAGTGACAAAAATATGTAATTGTCAGTGTCTTAAGACTAAAATTTTCTAAAATGTCCTTAGGACAAAAGCCAAGATATGTAAAATAATTTTAAATAACTTCATATAAAATAGATTTCATATTCATTATAATGTCAAAAAAAAAATATTACAAAATATAAATTTAAGAAATTTTCAGTCCTTTGTAACATGGAATTGTTCAGTCAAGATAGGCTAAGATATCACTAGTACTCTTTCCCTATTGGTATAGCAATAAGTGATTATTATTCATTGTATTGATTATTTTTTTTAAGTGAAAGTAATGAACTATCATTATTTGAAATAAATCGATTACAATCATTCATATTAATGTCAATCTAACAAAGACAACACAACAATCATATAATGATCAATAATTATCAGATAAATTACATCTAAACCTCAACCTTAACTACTATGCTAATAGATCATTGGTATTCATTGTACTCAATTGATTAATGAAATATTAACAATGGATAATTACATTTACACCCCTAATCTACGGTCTATTTACACAAATCATCCATATCTTTTGCATAATTACGGGAACCACTCTTGGCAGCCAAAAAAGCAGGGGTAGTTTGTACAATGATATTGACGCACTAAAAAAAACTGATTTTTGGTTACGATTAATTATTATAACCAAAAGAAAAAACATTGTGGTAAATACAAATTAAAAACGACTATGCAATGGCCATTAGCCGTTGTTTCTGCAAGTGTGACCGAAACATTATTCATGGCCAAAACCATGACAAATGTTTTGGCTATAGCTAAAAATCATGACGAATATTGATTAATCATGGTAAAAATTTAAATTTTTGCACTGATTTTGTTCGACCGAGGTTCGTAGTATAAATTTACCATGATTTTGAAGCTGTGGTCATTTATGGTGTAACGAAAACTCAATTTTTTTGTAGTAACGATTCTAGAGATTGTATGTACAATTTTTCAAAAAGTATGGTAGTTTATATAAATGATGTTGGACGTTTTTAGTGGGTATAAGTGTAAATTTTTTAAAAACAAGAGTAAATTATATAAACCAGAGATTATCCCTAACAATCAACAAAATCACTATAATATTTGAATTTAAAAACAAAATAAAAAAAGCACCAATACAAAAACCAAAAACACACAACACAAACACACACACAAGTATTATCAAAGACAATCCCAATTGTCCCAACGGAATGTCATAATCAGTACATTAGAAAACAAGTTAAAAAAAGGACAAACTTCCATATACAAAAACAACTGAAACCTACCAGAAATTATGCTTCAGTACAACTCCAGAATATGTTTCGTTATCATTACTTGCCTCGAAAATCCGGTAATAAGTTGACCCTGCCAGCCAAATTTTGCTCATCTTTTAAAGATTTTTTTTTCTTTATGTTCATAAAATAATAAATAAATATATGTATTTTTCAAATTTTTCTATATGTTTGATTTTGTGTTTTAGTGGGGGATGATTTAAAATAAAGTACTATTACAAAAAAAAAGGGAAATATTATTAGCGAATAAAAAAAATACAATCAAGTGATAATTTTAACAGTGTCATTGATTATACACATATGTAGTGAGTCTAATGACAATAATATTTATTTTGTTACGATAATGATTTTGTAAGATTTGTCGGTAGCAAGAATTAGTGAAAAAAATTAGTAATTAATTAATTACACATGTATAATGATAATCTAGTAACGAGAATGTCTATTTATTGTCCATATAATTGTAAGGAGAATTAGTAGAGATAAAATATCTTAATAATTATATTGTGATAAAAAAAAATTATTATTGCTTAATATATATTCTTAGCGATAATTTTGAAAGTATTACTTAATATTTTGTCCTTAATATTATATTATTGCATGAAAACACCTTAGATTGTGTATTATTATAAAAATTTAGGGTAAATTGCGACAAGCTCCCTTGAGGTTTGGCATAATTATAAATACTTTCTCTTTGTTTAGAAAATTATTAATACGTAGCCCCTGATATTTGATGAAATTATGTAAGTCTTGGATGAAGACTTGAAATTGTCAACTTTGCCCTTACTATGTTTTTTTTCTTGTTCGTTTAGAAAAATTAAAATTTATAAATAAATCGGACGAGGTGGATGGAAAAAATTTAAAAAATGTAAAACAAAAAATTGTCCACTTTTGCTAAAAAAAAAAAAAAAAAAAACTTTTCAAAAATAAGTAAAATTATAATTCATAATCCATATTTTGGTTAGTTCACTACAAAAAATTGATGGAAACCTAATGAAGACTAATGAGATTGGGTTAGTTGTGGGACGGCCGTTAAAATCAAGATGGTATTGATAATTTTTCAAACAACAAGATGATATTTATAAAGGTTAAATGTAGACACCCCGCAACGTATGTGGTCATTTGCACTTTGCCTCCCAAGTATTTTTTTTAATACTTTTCCCACCACCCTTTCATTTTATTGTACTTTGCAGTTTTCGGGGAATAATGATGAAATATTCCATGCACGTGTATTCACGCGCCTAATATATAATATTGGCACCAACAGAAATACACACAATTTGCACACACCTGCTTGGTGGTGGCACCGGCAAAAATACACACATCCCACCAATTCTGACAACCCTGATTTAACTTAAAAAATAAAAATTTCTTCTCACTTCGAACATTTGGCAATGAACTTGCGTATTACAACCCAACTTACAATCCCAAATAAATAACTTCACATCACAGATGTGTGCAAAATACATACATTATCTATACTATTATAGAGAGAATGGGTCTTATAGGCACAAAATGGTAGTTTTGATACCACTACACCAAATTATTATACTACCAACATTCCCTTCAACTTCCCAACTCGTATAATTGAATTAACTATTCAATTTAATTCCTTTAGAAAATTATTTTCATGCAATAACATGTACTCAATAATTAAATTTACTAAGTTTATTGTTAATTGGAATAACATATTAGTATTTGTATTTAATGTATATATAATCATAGTTATCAATATACCATATATTATACATAGTCTAAATTTTTATTTTTATTTGAGTAAAATATCTTTAATAATTAATGTATTAGAAAAAGTTATCAATAGTTTTGTATATAAGGTTGTAAAATAAAAGCATTACTAAAAATTATGTGTGCAGATACTGCGTGCCACAGTTTCTAGTATACATAAAAAGAGACAAATCAAATCCAAAAAAAAAAGAAGAAAAAGAAAGAAAATTTGTGTGTATTTCTGTCTACACCACCATCAGACAGATTGTGTGTATTTCTGTCAGCACCAATAGTACATTTTGACTTTTAATGTGAAGTGTTTATCTGTAGATTTTTCTCCATTATATATAATTTTTCTCCATATTTTTCTCTTTTTTAAAAAAATTATGTTTTAAAAAGCTTGTAGACAAAGTGCAACCGACCTCATACGTTTGACGGGTGTCTGCATTTAAACTTACAATTTTATCCAACCCAGAGTCACCCTTAGGCACGTAAATACACGCGAACAGAATATTTTATTATTATTCTCTAAAAAGTATAAAGTGTAACAAAATAAAAATTTGAAAAAAAAAGTGTAAAAAAAAATAATTGGGAGGCAAAGTACAAATTGTCCCATAGTAATTATATTAAATTTTAAGGAGTTGATTGTAATTTATCAAAAAAAAAAAAATTAAGCAAATATTGTGATGCATTTAATTATCTCTGACACAACTAAAATATAAAAACAATGAAAGCGCATTGTCTTGTGCTGGCCATTGGGTTGGGGATTCAAACGTGGGCACGTAGTGAAATGTATTCACGGGACTCTAACGTTGATAGCTACTACTGCAATTTTTTTCATTTCTGTCATGCAATTTATTCTAATGTTTTTTTACTAATTTGCTAGTGCGGTAAGCAGTATTTAATTACGCGCATATAATTAGATAAATACGATGTAAATTTAAAAAAAAAAAATAACGTACGAGTAAAAGTGGAACAAGTAAGAACATGGTGAAAGTGTAAGATAAATATGACAGTATGTTGGCCGTTAAAAATAGGGTGAATTATATTTATCTCTCCTGAGATTTGACATAATTACAAATACCCCTCGTTGTTTGAAAAATTATAAATACCTTCTTGAGGTTTGTAATTTTCAACAAAATGCCTGAAATTGACCATTTTGCCCTTGATTTTTTAGTTAAATTGCAGAAAACTCAACCGAGGCAAATTGCATTATTAACTCATCTGTGTAAAAATTTTTAAGAATCTCTCCATATGCACTGTAGTCCAAAAAAAAATCAAAGAATTTTAAAAATTAAACAAAATGTATAAGGGCATTTTGGTCAGTTCACCATAAAAATGGATGGAAACGGGTTATTTGTTAGACGTTACAAACCTCAAGGGGTATTTGTAATTTTTCAAACAATAAGGGGGTATTTGTAATTATGCCAAACCTCAGGGAAGGTAGCTGTAATTTACCCTAAAAAATGACGTAGACCATTTGAAATAAATAAGTAATTATATTGATAAAAATGTTTAAGGGTATATTTGGTATTTAAAAAAGTTGGTGTTGCGATGTCCCAGACGTCGGTTGTGAGTGAGATTTGGCTTTTTGTTTCATATTAGTGTAGATGATGTCGACTTTTGTTGGTTAAAATAGATGTTCCATGATAAAGTTGAGGTCATGAGTTCGAGTCCGTCAAATGTACACGTACTTTCTTATTTTATGAGTTTATTGTATTTTATGTCATTATTTTTGCTAGAATTGATGTATTAATGATGGACCCCATGTATACGTATTACTCAATTTATTTAGAATAATTATTGTTTTTATTTAAAAAATCAAATTTATTGATTAATATTTATTGTATGAATCATGTTTGTGTTGGTAAAAGTTAAATGTTTGTGTGTATGTTTTAAAGTAAATCAGGAAAAGCTACCTAAGTAGGATTAGTATTTGGTAAACATTAGATTATAAACACTATAAGATGAAATCTTGATTTTTCACTACATTATAAATGAACATGATTTAAAAGTCGTGGTAATCGATATTGGTTAATCGATATTTGTCACGCTTTTTAGCTATTGTCAAGACATTTGCGATTGTTTTAGTTATGTTTTGGTTTTATTTGCAGAAACAAAGACAAATGACCATTGCAGATTTGTGGCTAATTTGTGTTTACAATAATTTTTTTTTCTTTTTGATATAGTAATTAACTATAAGGAAAAATCATGTTTCTTTTAGTGAAATAGTGAGATCAATATTTTAAATATTTTATAGGAAAAATATGTACTGTATATAAAGCACCACCACCCTAATTTGATAAGCATTAGATTAATTTGATGAATTATTTAATAAGTCGACGCTTTTTTATTTAATTCCTTTTAAGAAAAAAACGATAATTATTTCTTGTCAAATTCGTTAGTGATGCTTCGTATGTTTGAGTTGTACAATCCATTTATTCCGGGCATCACATGTCTATCACCAATAAATTAGTCGATTTTCCTGCTTTTTCTATTTTTTTTCCTTTAATCGAATTGATAATTACATGATTATATTAATATCATTAATATGTTAATTTGATCAATATAACCACAATAAACACACATGAAGTGAGATAAATACGCACACATCTGATGGAACTCGTGTAATGGCTTCAAACTTATTCATGGATCCTCAATTTTAACCATTAGGCTAAAGCATTATCGATCGGTGCATTTTCTGAATTTCTATACCCATTTAAATTACAATAGGCTTCGATCCCCTGATATTTCTCATAATTACAAATACTCTCTCGTTATTTGGAAAATTACAAATAACTTCTAAAACTTATTGATCGTCTAACAAATAGCCCCCTACAATGGGTTGTCACGAGGAGTATCTGTTAGATAATCATTTAAGAGACGTATTTATAATTTTTTAAATAACAATGAATATTTAATTATGATAATTTTTAAAGCAGCCCGATATAATTTACCCTTTTTATTTTTGTGTCCCTAACCCTGAAAGTAATGAGGCCTAGCTCAATTGGCGAAGCTGAGGCCCCATGATCCTAGAGGTCATGGGTTCGAATCCCCTGCGTGGGAAGATTTGTTTCTACTGCATAGTAGGTTTATTTGTGATATTGTTTCTACTGTATAGTAGGTTTATTTGTTGTTGTAATAGCAAGATGTTAGTTTATGATATTGTCGATATGATTGTTAAATTTGTCTTTGTTCAATATTGATGCTGACAGGACTCATTGTAATCGCTTTATTTTAAAAAAAAACCCCTAAAAGTAATGAATGACAACCTACCACTAACAAACCCTTGACTCTTTTAGCTTATTTTGTCAAAAAAGTTTCTCAAAATCAAATTTAAAAACTTATAAAAGTTCATTGATTTGTATTATTATTACAACGTGAACTAATCATTTGACCAAGATTGAGAAAAATCCCGTGTGCATGTGCGAGCAGGTGGTCCTCCCACTCTACCCAATTAAGTTCACATACTTTTTCGCATCGTTAAAATATAAAATATTAAATCACCGATGAGGCCTAACTCAATTGGCGAAGTTGAAGTCTTATGATGTTAAACGTCATAGGTTCGAACCCGTATAGATTGATATTTCTACTACATAATATGTTTATTTGTATACTGTAATAGTAAGATGTTGTTTAGGTTTAATTTATATGGTATTGTAATTGTCGTTAAATAGTGATATTTCAACAGGACCCATTGTAATTGATTTATTTCAATAAATAATAATTCATCGCTTTCATTTAAAAAAAATATTAAATATTAAATCATTCCTAGTAGCTTAAACTTTTAGACAAGATAATTATTTAATTATTTGATAGCACGAAGATCTGTCAAACATCTACAAGTTTCCATGATTCCACTAGCAACTATGTAGTAGTATCTGTTATATTTAATAAGTTGGTGGTGAGTTTATGACCCAATCAACATAAAGTAACACGAAATATAGTGTTTCGTTACAGTTAATTATCATAGTTAAAAGTAAAAAATTGTGATGATTAGTAATAATCACTATTTAATAAGTGAGGGTAAATAGTATCATAACTCAAAATCATGATAAATACTCGATGGGGAATGTTAATTGAATCGGGGTCAAAACTTAAGTTTTCATGTTAATTTGCTTGATCATGGTTTAAAAGTATTGATTTATCGTAGTTTTTAAATCGTACTAATGTAATATTTATCAAGTTCTGGTTAAAATCTAGTTCTTAAAATTTCAATTTCTCATTCCCGTAAATATTTTATACTTATGAGATAATTATATCGTTCTTCCTTAACGTTTGGTGTAATTATACGTAGACCTCATGTGGTTTGAAAAATTACATATAGTACATCTGTCGTTTGTTTTTGTCCAAAAAATAGATCCATATGTAAGTAAAATTCAAGAAATTTGTTGAGATCACCAAAATAAAAAATGAAAATTCATATTTACCCCCGATTGACTTACACACTTATACTGTATGTCAAATAAATCTTTTCTAACCAAACTACCCTTATAAGGGTGAAGATGTACCTCATCACCTGCATTAGTGTATGAAGATGTATAAGAGTATTTTGATCAGAAAATTAATATTTATTTGATCTGCAATAAGTTAATAATAAGTCAACCATGAGTAAATATAAATTTTTATTCATGTTTTTTGCCGATATCAACAAATTTTCTAAATTTTGATTAACAGTGGGATCTATTTAGTGGACAAAACCAAATGTAAGATGCACTAAATATAATTTTTTAAATTATAAAGGATCTACGTATAATTATATTAAATTTTGAGAAGGGTTGTGTAATTATTCTTTTATTTATTTTAGGTGTGTGCCAGCTGCTGTTTAATGATTGGATTACTAATTCCGGAATGGGTAAGAGCGCATTTAAGTTTAATCCTAAGGCCCAAATCATTACCCAACTTGTACATGCGATTTCATGTTAAATGAAGATAACTGGGCTGGAAATTGCTAATTCTACATTAGCAACTTCAAGGAAAGCTTATTCTTGTTTTTATATTTAGGATTAGGGTAAATTACAGTTATCATTTCTAAAATTTAGCACAATTATAAATACTGTATCATTTTTAAAAAATTATAAATGCTCCCTTCAAATAAAAAGTAATTATATAGCCCCTGATGGTAATGTGAAAATTATTACTTTTCCCTTATTAAATTTTTTATTTTTTCAAAAAAAAAATATAAGAAAATAATACTTATAATCCAAAGGGTATTTTGAGTAGTCACTGCAAAAATTAGATGGAAACCAATGCAGACGGAATGGGCTCGTTGTTAGACGGACGTCAAAATCAGGAGGTATTCGTAATTATGTCAAAATTTCATTAATTTGTATAATTTATTTTATAAATGACATAATCAATTGTGTTTATAAATATTTATCTATATCTATGATACACGGACACGGACACGTACAATACAGACATGACAACACGAAAAATTTCAAAAAAATTAGGACACGATACGGCTATATGTAATATATTTTTTATATATTCTAAATTTTTCTATAAAATTTATGCAATATGAAAATATCAAGATAAAACATAAAATAAACATGTCGTATTTCTAAATTTTTAACCAATATACATGACTTCAAAAATATACATAATCAGTTTATTTTAAAAAGTACGTAATAAAAAAAATCTAATTATCCAAATTAGTTAAATTATCATGTCTGTCGATTTTTTAGTAATTTCATCCTAAAACTTTTAATTTGAGAGAAGTAAATTAATTTTTTTATTTAACCATAAACTCTTTTTTTTTAAAAAAAAAAAGGATGGCCCAAAACTTTTTAAAATTATAAAAAAATTTGGACACTCCTCCAAAACGTGTCAGACACTCCTTCAAAATGTGTCAGATACGTCAACAAGCGTGTCCGACACCGTGCCCTTTTTTTTCTTTTTTCTTTTATATTTTTGAACACGCCTATGCCGTGTCCGTATCCGACACGTATCTAACACTGCACCGAATAAATTTTCGGAGTGTCTGTGTATTATAGATCTATATATGTATATAATTATTTTCGAAAAGTAATGTTAAGTGTGACACATTAGATGGAAATAAAGAACTTATGCAACATATAATCCTCAATTTTCATATTTTTTCTAATTAGCGAGACATCTTCTCAAAATAATTTCGTAAAATTTTAGTTAAAATTGACAATATTGCATAAGAACTTTCGATCATAACGAGCATGTGTAGGTTGCATCATTTGGTGCCGTTTGTGCGATCAATTTTGTGTACCCTTTCTGAACCATTGTTGTTGAATTGTGGCCCGAATCCTCAAGGCCCAACCCATACTGCTCTGGATGGCTGGAATCCTCTCTGGCCCAAGGTCTATTACTTCTTAGGCCCACTCATCTTGGCCCATTTTGCTCAACCTGACCCGGCTTGGTTTAAAATCATCTGATGATTTTATAACCCCCTTTTTCAAACTCTAATCCCATTCCCAAGCCACCTCCTCATTTTTCCCGCCATTAATGGCCTCTGTTCTCTCAACAGTCATCCCTCTTCTCCAATCGTCTTCTCCAGGCGTTATCTCGCCTGACTACTATATATACTTTTGGAGGCTTTGTGCCTGGATACACTTCACACTGAACAGTCTTCTTCTTCCTCTCTCACTGATCAAGGCTTCCTCTTCTTCTTCTTCTGAAAACCTTCATGGTTTTGCCTTAGTGGCACTCTTGTCTAAAACCTTTGTAGTTGAGCCTTTGTGGCCAGTGTGTCTTTGTGGCCTGAGATTGATCCTTGCCTTGTGGCATTGGTCGCTCTAAAGATCTTGGTGGTCTGAGCCTGTGTGGCCGAGAGTTTTTCCAAGCAACCAGTGGTTTGAGTTGCAGCCTTTGTGGCTTGGGGTCCCGATCTCCGGATCTGGCTTTCTGAGCCTTTGTTGAGTTGTTATTGAGATTATTTGTTATTCTCATTGTATTGTGATTATGCCTGTTTAGTTATGCAATTAGGGGTTTCTGTAACTCAATTTTTTTATTGTGCTCTCTGTATAAATCTTGGGCTGTTACTGGAGATCGATACCCAACAATTCTAATCATTAATCTTTAAGAAAAAAAACAAGAAGAATAGTAGGAAAAGTTTGTGGAATGATTGTTCTGCCCTTGGATGTCCTAGTAATGTTTATATTTTGAGATGGATAAATGTGTAATTTTTATGTTTTGGAAGTCGTGTTTTGATAATATATTAAAAACAAAATTTGTTTGAAGTGAAAGTGATGAACTATTATTAATTGAAGTAAATCGATTACAATTAGTCCCGTCAAATATCAATATTTAACAGAGACAATTACAATAAATATATCATGTTCTACAATATCACCATAAATTAAAATCATGAAAATACTCCTTTGAAAAATTAAATTGAAAGTTGAAAATGACCATTTTAAATAAATCGATTACATTATATTCCAATTTGAATCACTAACAACTACAACAATTAATATACTAATCATCGGGATTAAATATATATATATATATATATATATCAATCAACAACTATTATTGAAGTAGAATTAATAACACAGACATTAAGAGAATTTGAACCCATGACCTTATAGTGATGGGGATTGTCCAGCTTTGCAAACTAACCTAGACCTAATTGGCCAATGAAAATGTTAATTTGAGGAATTCTAAGGTCATTTTACCTTAAATAAGATGTAAATAGAAACTTTTATTCCTATGCTCATTTTATGTATAAAATTCAAAATAAATTGTTACTGTTTCAAAATAATCATTGCTATAAACTTTTTCTTCAATAAAAATATTTCTCTTTCACTACGTGAAAATGGCTTAATAGCTACAAAACAAATTTGATACTAAAATCAGCGTCGAGCGAATTAGCAAATAAATTTTTCATTGTTAATTTACACTATTTAATTTTCAAACAAAATGTTGCTAAATTCGTTATCAAGTAAATTTTCGCTGCTAAATTTATTAGCAAGTAAATTTCTTGTATTAAATAATGTAAATTAGCAACGGGATCAATTTTACTTGCTAATTAGTTCGACGCTAATATTTTTTCGTTGCTAGTGAGTCGTTTTCTTCTAGTGTTTTTTATATGGGAGAATTACAGTAACACCCACTTGCCTATGTTTATTTACACAAATAACTCCTACACTTTAAAAATTTACCTATACATCCACTAGAACTTCAACATAATTTATTCATGTTTTTTATATTACACATATACCTCCCAAAAATATCAACATAATCACACAAATTATTCTTATTTTTTAGTGTCAAGAGTAGCTTATATAATTTTATAAAAATAGAGATAATTTATGTAAATAAATCATAAATCAAGGTAAATGTAATTATTCCTTTTTATATGTCGAAGCAAATTGTGGACGTGCAGGAGGGGGGGGGGGGGGGGCGACATCGCCGCCAGTCTCCTTTCGCCTCTGGCGACGCCGTCGCCCTGACCTATTTCTAATCCGGGGAGCGACGACATTGCCATCTTCTGCAGCAGCGATGGCGAAGCCACCCATTACCCTTTTTTTAAAAAATAATTATAATTAATTTAATTATATATTTACCTATAAAATAATATTTTATTATTAATAAATGTTTATATGTTATTTTAAGATCTATTAATATAATATATAATGTTATATATATTCTATGTAATATAATATTTTAATATATTATATATTAGATTAGGTTGGGAGAGAGGGTAAAATTGTCAAAAAAACATACTCTCCAGATCCATCTTCGCAGTCACCGCACGAGTACAACCAACTTTAAATTCGAAGGGTTTTTAAAATAAAAATTTATATCACAGGGGGTGTATTTTATATTTTAATTTTTACAAAGAATTTTTTGAACATTTCTAATATTATAGGAGGTCTTTGTATTTTTCCCTTTTATGTTTTAAATATTACTAAGTTGAGGCTCAAGATCTTTTAAATATAAGGTTTAAGTTTTATTAAATGTGGTTATTTGTGGATACGAGCATTTGTCTGTCTCTTTGTATGCGGTGGCAATGAAAATTTCATTTTGTACACATCACAGATTATGAATTAATAATTGCATATAATTCTTGAGGGAAAAATAAATAAATAAAGACTTTATGTAAGATAGCGATTGATTTTTTTTCAGGTGGTAGTTGAAAAGTTGGCGAATATACTGATATTAACCCCCCAAAAGAAACAAAAGGTGTTGATGAGATCTTGCATTAATAGTGAGATTGAAGCTTCACAACTAAAAAATCGTGGGTTTAAACTCCACGAATGTAGGTATACAGTCTACTTCTAAAGTAGTTTCTTACTTTTTTGAACACATTTGTTGATTTTTTGAAAATATTCATATATGGAATCAGTTTTTGAATTTGAATATACTTAATAATGTAATCAACTGAATATTATAAAATTAAAGTAGTAATAAGTAAAAATTTCCCAAATTAAACAAAAAACGGAATTAGTCCCTTGAACATTTAAAAAAGAAGTACACTGCCTCCTGCCCCTCTGCGTTGTCTTTTTTTTATTCTTTTTCTTGAAAAGTTCACAGAATTGCGTTGCTTTTTTTATTATTATTATTATTATTATTATTATTATTATTATTATTATTATTATTATTTGTGTAGTACTTAAGGAAATTCTTTTATCTATTAGTGTTTTCATAGGAGGGTCTGTTGTATTTAAGTAGTGAACAACCAAACATAAGACTACTTGCACAGAGTTAAACTATATTAATCATAAATAGGGTTAGATACATTTTGCACCCTAAATTATGTACGTGGTTGCATTTACCTTCCTAATGTATGAAAGGTAACAAAAACATCCTTACAAAATAATTTGAAATTAACAGAACAAAAATTCCTTTCTCACTTAGTACTTATACTTTTTAGGGTTAATTACACTAACCTCCCCTACTACTATTGGAATTTACAAATTTCCCCCTCTTACTATGAAAATTACATAAACTTCCCTTCCAAATATATCCACCTTACAAATTGCCCCTTCCGTTAGTCAACTTAATGGATTTCGTTGATGTCATAAAAAAATTGGTCTAAACTTCCTATAATACCCTCAACCTGAAACTCTATTTTCTATGACTTAAATACCCTTAAGGGATTATTTGTTATTTTTAAAGTTAATAAGGGTGTATACTCATAATTTTTAGTATATTATTTTATAACACTTTTTTAATCAAATATTGTGTGTGTAGGTTGTGACATTAATTTCTATTCCTAACAATCATCGCTTGCAAATTTTGTTGAAATTACATTATTTTATAGCAAGTAATAAAATAGAGTTTATATTACTCAAACGTTAAAAATATTGAGGCAAATTCTATTATTTTAGCCAATTTTACTATGCCGAATTAAAATTTAAACAAGTCAATTAGTGTATTTTAATTCTTAAAGTTCTATACGTTACAATTCCTAAAAAAAATAAAGACACAAATATATTTTTAAATTATTTGAAAAAAAAAACTTTTTCCTTTTTTTTATTTCAAATAAAGAAAATAAAAAAATACTTCTATTGAATTATTTTCAGTTTTATAAATGAGGGCAAAATGGTCATTTAGGCACTTATTATTAAATTTGACTAACACCTATTAGCTAGAGGGGGAAATTTGTAATTTTTATAGTAAGAGGGAGGAATTTGTATATTCTCATAGTAGCAATGGAGGTGAGTGTAATTAACCCTATATATATATATATAGTTTCAAAAACTCTGTTTGGTGATGAAAAGTAATAAATAATCCTCTAAAAAGTTATTAATGGATTAGTAGAGATGCTAACAATAAAATTAATTTATTATGTTTTTTTCTTTAATTTTGTCTTCCTTAAGAACTGCAAGTGACATTCCTCGAATCATCCTAAGTCCATGTGGCATCCGTACACATGTGACTCCCTCAACATAAAAAGTTTACCTTTATATGGAACTTTAGATCCACTGCATATTCCTATTTCCCAAAATTTACTCTCTTTATCTTGTTTTTTTAATGATTAATTAATTAATATTATTATTATCTTTATCTTGTTAAAATTGCACTCTTCAACCCCTTTGTATTTTGGCATATTCCAAAAATATAAAACTAGCCAACGAGGCTTTGATCATGTTGATGTGGTCCAACAAGTGTTGTACATAAATTGAAGGGTGAATTATAATCACTTCTATTGAAATTTGACATAATTATGGATACTTTTTCATTGTTTTAAAAATTATAAATATTTCCTGAGGTTTGTAGTTTTTAACCAAGGGCCTGAAATGGTCCATTTTGCCCTTGAAAAATTTCTTTTAAATTGTAGACAAAAACAGTCGAGGCAAATTACATTATTGCTTCTCTATGGAAAAAACACATAAGAAACTTCTCCCTATGCATTTTTGTCCAAAAAATTTAGAAAGTTTAAAAAAAGAATGTATAAGGGCATTTTGGTCAGTTCATCCATAAAAATGTATGAAAATGGGTTATTTATTAGACGGTTACAAACCTCAGGAGAGTATTTGTAATTTTTGAAACAACGAAAAGGTATCTGTAATTATGTCAAATCTCAGATGAGGTCATTGTAATTCATTCTAAACTGAATCGAGTCAAATGCATTATTATTCATGCTTGTTTGAATTGCGCTCAAATTTAAAAAAATTGTGTTTGAGTGGTTTGATTAATGATCAAATCAAGTTCAAATGAGCTTTAATTAAATAGGACACAAGCAGAGCTCGAGTACTTTGATGTTTTCAAATATATCTTATTAATCTTTTGATAATTGAATCGAGTTTGAGCCGAATTTGAAGTTTTATCAAACGAAAAATTAAGTGCAAAATTTGTTTGTTTAGGAATTCAAACGAGCTTTTACCAATTACAAATTGAATATCAAATAGTTTGATTATTTTGTCAGCGCTACGTCACAGCTAAAACATTGATTGTGTGTTTGTCTATTTTTATAATATATATATATATATATATTTCATTTGAATATTAATATGGAATTATGGTGTATTTGATTAGTTTTTTATATTTGAATGTGTTGAATGATGTAATAAATCTTATTCATAAAAAATATCCAACATAATTATATATGGCCAAAATTTTCTCTCAATTTACAAAATTGAAACTTCTAAATAAAACCTAATCCTTTTGAGCAAACAATTGAAATATTAGGGGATGAAGCGAGTGATTTGAAAATTGAGTAAATTGAAGAAAAACGTGGAAACAAGAATGGGAAATAGGCCAAGAACTAAAAAAGAGGAAAATGCTAAAAGTTTGGGGCGCAAAAATTGAGAAAAGAACTTCACAATATAGGATTGAGTTGGAGGTTGAGGTAGAAAATTGCATTTTTAGTACCCCACTATAGGGGTCCTTGCAAGTTTGATACTATACCATTTAAAATAGTCAATTTTGATACTATAGTTTACAGAGACTTGCAAATAAGGTATTTTGCTTTCATTTTAGCCCCTCAACCTTTAGATAGTATCAGATTTGGTCCCAAAACTTTTTTTTTTCCAGAAATAGCACTCATGCAATTCAATTCTGATCAGGCCCAACATGCTTCCGAAAATAAAATTAAGCCTCCATAAATTCATACCTTGGTTTGACCGCTTTGCCACCGGGTATTCCAAGTCCTCGTTTTTATGGCTCTTTCTCCAACCACACTACCGCAGCAGATGGTTCGCAGGTACTTGGCTCCTTCAACAACAAACAGCACAGCCCTACTTTGTTTCCTACCTTAGGGCGTAAAAGTACTCAAAATGGAGACTTAATAAAATTTTGGACAAACAAACTGGGCAGAAGCCTTTACTTTATTGAAGAAATACTTGATATATTACATAGAATTTTTATTCCTCTATCGGAGGAGAAAACTATTTAGCCTCTCATGGATAAGAGGACTTGACTTGTTAGGGATAACCCCATACACTGGATATTCTAATACTTAGAGAATTTAAAGACACAATTTATTTTTTCTGAAGAGTTGGAGAAGTTTCTGATGTTCTCCATCTGCTTCCTAGCTCTCTCTTTATAATAGTCCGCGGACTTCAAATCCGGACTTCATTCTTGCTTTGGATGCCAATGTCGTCACTACGTTTGTCACCCATTTTGTTTTTCTATTTTTAAGTTGTGGTCATTATGGCTTGTCGGCCATGTGTTCGCTAGCTAGTGCATCCTGTCTTGTCTGATTGTTGGCTTTTTGTCGTTTTCTGCCGACAGTCTTCTCCTTGCCTTTTTACATTTTAAGATTTTTACCTCTTTTTGTAAAAATCCTTTCTTTTACCGTTTTCTAGTTTCGGTTCGGGTTTGTTTTGGGTTACCCGAATCTTTGTCCCAAATAGGGGCTTTTCTTATTTTTTCACAGCAAGGGCATACATGGTTATGCCATTGCCCAACGTGTATCATGTTGCAGGCCTTCTTTCTTGTGGCCTCTATCGCTGGTAGCTTGTTTTTCCCAAATAAGCATTCGTTTCTTTTCAAACAAGCTCTCCACGATCTCTGTGCTTCTTCCCGTCATGGAGTTCAACAGGAATGATCCATTTAATTTATTGGAAGATATTTTAAATGGATACTTGACCTTATCCATCTCTGTGAGACAGACCCAATAACCCCAAGCTTTTCTTGTGGATGTGTCATCTTCACTGAGGGAAGATACCAGGGGAGCTTCTCCTATGGTAGCCTTGACTCTGTTGAATGCTACCATGTCTGGACTCTGTAATTTGATGAAATGGAATGTCGGATGAGACCCTTTCCCTGCGATTTCTGGAGCTATAGAAATGAATTTGAGCTCCAAAATATCTCCTCGTTTAAGGTGGGGATTATTTTGCCATGCGTCATATACCGCCCCACTAATCCATTCCGGAAGCTTTGAGATTTCCGGAGTGGTGATGTAGTATGAACTGAAGCAAGGGCTCCAAAATCATACCACTCTCGTACCTCTTCTGGTTTAGACCCTTCGATCATCCAGATTCTGTTATATCTTCCGGATGTGTCTACGATGGTCTTGCCTGGGCTTATGCCTTTACGGGAAACAAGTTTTTCCCATGATCTCTGATAATCCTGCCAAGCAAAAACAGAAGATAAAGCTTCGTCAGTATTAACCTTAGAGGTGTCCGTCATTGGACTAAGGTTAATCTCTTCCTCTTTTACCCCAGAGGTGCTGGGTTGACTTGAATTATCAAGACTTTGCACTTCCTGTAACTCAACTTTTGCTTTTCACCAGTCTGGCGATGGCCTTGTGCAAGCAGTACTTGAATCTGCTACTACAGGTTTAGAGCCCTGTTCTCTAATTGCAGGTTTAGAGCCCTGCTCTCTTAATTCTCGGGCTATCACCGAAGATGATGCCTTTTGAATTGGTTCCAGTAAGTCGTCCCATAACGAGCTTGCAACAAGTTTGGTACTCCTGATGGCGGTCTGGACAGTGTCCAGATCAGTTCATTGAACTTGGCCAGCTATTTGGGCTTTAACCGTTAGCTGTCCAAATCTCTTATCAATCTCCTCAAAGTTTTCCCTGAGGTGCCTGAGCCTGATGATGACGGAGTCTGCTTCAGCTGCCTCCATCTCTTGTCAAGAAATCTGCAAGAATATTTTCATGAGATTTGATAACGACAATATTATAATAATAATATTGGCATTCTGCTTGCCATCTAATAATACGAGCTTTCTCAATCTTTGATTCAAGTTTATTTTTTAAGAAAGCTTTAATTCGTATTATCAACTTTTAATGTAAACTCTTTGGCTAGTAAGAACAAAGGCCATTTCTTGAAAGCCTTCCAAACCGCAAAGAATTCCTTCTCGTTGATATGCCATAGCCTGGCTTGATGCTCAGTGAACAACCCTCCTGTGTATCTACAAGGTTCTTCACTCGTAGTTGTCTTTTTCATGAGCACTACTGCCCATCTGTAATCATTGGCGTCCGTATATACTACCAGCTCAGCCTCGTCTTGTGGGATTGAAAGTTTTGGCAAGTTATTGCAAACCTATTTTAACTCACGAACCCTTTGTCGTATGAAATTCCTCCCATTTCCACTTTGAATTCTCTATTTCTTTCAAAAGTTTCTCCCTCTATGGGCTGCAGATCTTTGCAAAGAACATTGGGACGGCTACTTCGGTTGTTACCCCATTCTGGAAGAAGTATTTGCGGAACTACTAGATACATTCATCTACAACACAGATATTTCTTAATTCGAGGCTAAAGAGAGCTTGTGCATACTCCCTAGCCTTTTCTGTTCTGTTTCCTTCGAAGTATCCATCTCCGATGAAGTGAATCTTGATTAACCTTCCCAGTCTATCCGCGATTGCACTTTTAGACTCTCCTTCAAGGATGCTTGCTTTGGTCTCTTCTGGGATATTATCCCATCCGATCTTTACTGACCCTTCCAAGCTTAACTCCAAAAGCTTTATGAAGTTATCCTTGTCTAGTTCCAACGTAGTTGCTGCAATTTTCATGGCTGCAACCCATTCATCTATCAGCTTCTCGATGTTTCGGAAGTCGATAACATCTAGGTTGAGAACAGTGTCATATGGATGTAAGGGCTGGAGCATGGTCCTTGCCCATGGTGTGTTTTCAAGCACTCGACTTGGATTCCTTCCTGGAAAGGTAGGGGTAGCATTGGTGTGAAAATCTGTACCTTGTCTCATTGGATGATCCTGTGGCGGATCATTTGAGCCTGTGCTTCCCTTCGGCGGTGGTAAAGCTGGAGCAACCTCATTGGTTTGGATGTTGACTAAATCCACAATTCCTAGTTGGGAAAGGATTCAGCTAACTCTTGTAGATCCGATAGATCCACTCTTGATATCTCCATTATTTTATGGATTTGATGATCTCGATGATTTGTTCTTCTTGTGTCTTTGGCTTCAAGATCTCCTTCGCCTTTCCCTTATGATGTAGGAAAGATATTGGTCCAAGGGCGTCCTTGATGCGTTTTTGATGAGATCTGGATGTCTCAGGAGTATTCCTTTGATTTCTTTTCTGATCTGTAACCTCAGTCTTCAGATCTGTGAGATCCTTTTGTAGATCTGGTAGGATTTTTAGGATCTCATCCATCTTTTGGTTCAAGAGATCTATTTTTATAGGTATATGGATTAGCCTATGTCCATAGTCTTGAACGGTCTTTTGTACCTCTCTAAGGTCCTGAGAGTACTTCGAGGTATCCGGTTCGAGTTCCCTCCAATCAGTTCCTTTAATCATTATTTTTAGAACTGTATTTTTTCAGGAATCTACCTGTTCCGAATCTCCTAGCTGGATTCTTCCATGGATCTCAGCTCCCTGTAGACGTCTCATCACATTTTTTGGTAACGCCTCTCGGACATGGCGATTTCTGTGCCATTCCTCTCTTTCTTCCTTTGGAAGAAGTGACGCATCGACCAACCTTGGAATTTTGGCGATGGTTCTAAGAATTTCCATAAGAAATTCAGTTTTCTGTATTTTCAGAATCTGAAAATATTCCCTGTTTTCAGTGTAACTCGAACTTTCGTTTGGTTCCATGCTTTTAAAGATCTCCTCCGTTAGGGATAAAATATCAATATGTAATATAAATAAATATTTCTTCAATAAACCTAGGCTCTGATACCATTCTCAGGCATAGGGTACAGGCATAGGGTACTAAATCTGAAAATCTTGGGCAAAAACGGACAAAATCCGTGCGAAAAATAAATTTAGGGACTAGAAATGATATTATCAAAAGATGAGGGTTGGTACTAAAACTGTCAGTTTTATAACTAAGGTATTATATTTGCAACTTTTATAAACTACGGTATCAAACTTGTCAGACTCCTCATTGTGGGGTACTGAAATTGACTTTTTTAAAAAGTACGGTATTGAAATTGCAAAGGGGCCTATAGTATGGTACCTTCTTTGCATTTATCCCGAGGTTGAGGAATAAGTTTGAGTTCGAATTCCATCAAACATATAGGTCTTCGTCTCATCTTACGTGTGAGTGTGTGTCTCACTTTGTGTAAATTATCTATATTAATTTATATCTATACTATTATATAAAGTAAACCCCGTTTTCACTAATAAATGGCGGTTACTTATACCGCAACACCAATTTTTTGACTATACCGATAATACCCCTAAGTTAGTTTTCATTTATTTTCTTTCTTTATTTGTTTCTTTTTTTTAAAAAAAATGCAATGTGTTGATTAATATGTATATTTTCTTATTTACAATAACTTTAAAGCGTGCAATATTATTTTATATGCACGCAGGGACGGCGTGCCACGTCGACTAGTTAATATAAAAAGAAAAGGTCCTACACACTCACAAATGACGGTTAATGACACCGCTGCATCATTTTTTGTGAAGTCAAAATACCCTTTAACCGATAAGATAACTAACTTGTTTAACTTTCAAATTCTATATTAATTGATAAACTAATATAAAAAGGAAAGACCATACACACTCACAAATGACGGTTAATGACACCGCTGCACCATCTTTTGTGAAGTCAAAAATGCCCTTCAACCAATAAGATAAGTTAGATAATTAACTTAATTAACTTTCAAATTTTACATTAATTGATAAATTAGTTTCTTTTCTTAGTGTGATGTATTGATTTATATTTCGCTCTTATTTATAATAATAAATTTTAAAGTGTGAAAGAAAATATTTATTATATGCACGCAGGGATAACATACCACAACGACTAGTATATAAAAAAAGGCCTCCTACACTCACAAATAGTGGCTAACGATACCGCTGTATTAATTTTAAATATGACAATTATACCCCTATGACAAATATGACACAACGGTTACTTTTTTTTTTAATAACAAAAGTGATTCCGTCATTTTAACAGCACTACACCAATTCTTTTGTTGTGCAAATAATACCTTAAGTTGGTTTTCTTTTGTATCTTTTTTAGAATGTTATTTGTTCTTATATATATATATATATATTACTTTAACTTATAATATATTTTAAAATGTAAAAAGTTATTTATTATAGGGATAGTCACACTTCCCTCTTTTGAGGTTTAGTGTAATTATATCTAGTACCCTTAAGATTTTTTTATATCTACCAAATAGGTCACTCCGTTAGTCAAAATTCTTTGGATTTGTTGATATTAACAAAAAAACTGAATGGAAATCGATATTCTACCTCAATTGACTCATTACTGGCTTATTGTAAGTCAAACAAATTTTTTTCTGACTAAACTATCCTTATAACGGTGAAGATATACCTTCTCACATGCATTAACGTGTGGAGATGTATCAATGTAGTTTCATTATAAAAATATTTATTTGCCCGACAATACTGTAAGTCAATCGATGTAAATATCGATTTTCATTCATTTTTTTTGCTAATATCAATAAATTCGATGAATTTTAACTAATGAATGGACTTATTTGTTAGACAGAAACAAACCCTAAGAGTATTAGATGTAATTTTTCAAACTACAAACAATTTATATGTAATTACATCATACATTAGAGAAAAAAAGTATAATTATTTTTTATTATATGCAAGCAAGAATAACGTGTTAGCTAGTTAAAATAAAATAAAATTGAGGAGATAGGAGAGAGGAGAATAATAAGAACCAACTACCAAATATGACTGGCAATAATGAGAATAATAACTAGTGCCAATGATGAAGTGCACACTTTTCTTGCAGGCCTGTTGGTTTGAGGTTGCCGTAAAACTCGCTGTCGCTTCCCCTTTTATTCAACCCGAAGGTCCTAAACAAATACCAAACAAACAAAGCCAGCCTTAATAACTGGCATATAAGACTGTGTGTGTGTGTGTTAATTTAAGCCGAATATTAAGCACTACACCTCATCCAACACATATCTTTATGATAATTAATGTAGAGAGAGAGAGAGAGAGAGAGAGAGAGGGAATGCAGAGAGATTTTTGGGGGATGATTGTCTGTCATTAATATTTGTTTATTGTCTGATAGAAAATGAATTAAGGGAAAAAAGAAAAATCTTTTTTTGGTTGAAGGGAGTGGTGGAGTTTGTGCTTGACATTCATCAAACATGTGAAAAATCTTGGATTCTTGTTGTGATTGTTGTCCCGGAAAATTTGGAATCTGGGCGCCGGAGTTCTTGATTTTCAGGCGAAATTTGGAGGTGGGATTCGAAGGATTTCTTCGGGTTCCCTGGAAATTTTCCGACAAGGGCATTGCGGAATCTTGATGTTGAAGGGAAACAGCGAAGTGGGTGTTTGAATTTTCCTCACTTCGATAAAATTTTCCCGGAAGTTTGTCAAATGGGTTATGAAGATCAAATTTTTATCCTGTTTTCTTTCCTCTAATTAGGAGTTGACGCAGCTTCTTACAGCTGATAATCTGTCTTTATCAAGACATAATTGTTTACTTCATGACATATATTAAAGTTCAAGTGGCAATTGCAAACAGGTCTGTGATGGTGAAATCTTTTCTTTCTCCTGCTCTTGAATTATAACCCTTTGGACAATCAATCAGAGCTCAGTGAGATGCTGATAGTTACAACAGATTGTTTTACAGATGTTTGTAGATAGGTAAAGATTGGTTCGGGGTTAGTTACTGTTTAGGTACAAAACATGGAAAATGCGTGTAAAGAGTTGGTGAATTTGTCATGTTAGGAGATTCCTCGGATGGTTTAAAGGTTAAGGAACACTAGTGTTTGCATAGAGACAGGCAAAACAGATGTATGTGTCTGCCTGTCTGTATTCTGTTGTTATCTCATTTTTGTAATAGAGAGGATCATCATTTCAGAGCTTTGATCTGATCTTGATTCATGTTTGTGGGATTGTGTAAATATGATGACCATGAGATTTTTTAGTCTGGTGGGCAATTCTTTCGGATGTTCTGCATCGGGAGAGCGTCTCGTCTCCGCAGCAAGAGATGGGGATCTTCAAGAAGCCAAGGCTTTGTTGGAGTATAATCCTCGCCTTGCACGGTATTCCACCTTCGGTGTTCGTAATTCCCCGTTGCACTACTCTGCAGCTCAGGGTCATCACGAGGTACGTCGATCTTCATGATCATCTATCTGATGGATTGGGTGCAAACCGTGCAATTAACTTTGTTCATACAGTGCAATTCTTCCTTTAGTAGTAAGTCATTAACTTGGATTATAATCTAAATTCCTTGTCTTTAGATTGTTTCACTCTTGCTGGAGTCTGGAGTTGATATTAATCTCAGAAACTATCGAGGGCAGGTTAGATTTTATTTCTTAGTTCGTCTTTTTTCATAGTTGTTTGGGATATATTGACAATTACCAAATTCAGTTCTTTCAATGCTATAGCAAAATGATGGTTAATGGCTGTGTTTGGTCGTTGATTGCTCGATGATCAATACTTTAGTAGGTAACTAAGAGTGTTGTATTCTTTCTCTTGTGGCAGACTGCTCTGATGCAAGCTTGTCAATATGGTCATTGGGAGGTTGTTCAGACTCTGATACTCTTTAGAGCCAATGTATGACAGATTATGACGGCTTTATGGTTTCAAATCGCTACTATTTCATAAGTTGAAATTCATGTTGGTAATAGTACTAGACACGTTTATGATTGTGTTGTTTCATAGATCCACAGAGCCGATTACCTCAATGGAGGAACTGCACTCCACTTAGCTGCTCTGAACGGCCATTCTCGATGCATCCGGCTTCTCCTTGCTGATTACATTCCCAGTATTCCCAATTTTTGCAGTATCTTAAGGAAAAAATCAAAAACTAATGAATCTGTTTTAGAGTTCGATGAAGGGTACGCCATTCGAAATTTTGTTTTGAATTACGTAAATTTCCTATAAAGTTAGCTAAGTAGGTCTGAATTTCCTATGTGTCTGTCAGTGCACTCTATGAAGTAATCAATAGACCTGCCGATGGAGGCGTCACTGCCCTTCACATGGCGGCCCTGAATGGGCATGCTGAAACTCTTCATCTTCTTCTCGACTTAGGGGCTTCAGTATCTGAGATAACGGTTGAAGATGGCACTACAATTGATTTAATAGGTATGCAGATATTTCATTCTTTTGCAGTCATACAACGTTCCCAGCGAATTCTTACTGATTTATGTTTAATTTTCTGTCTAAGACTAAGTATCGAGAATAATACCAAGCAATTCTCGTTCATTTCTCGTGTTTGATATATTTTTTGTTCCTCTCTTGATACTTTGTTATGGTATTGACATTGAGCTTTCCAGAATGAAATCTCAATGGACACCTCTCTTTGCCTTGTCAGAGCAGAAATGATTTTCGACCCTCTTTAGCACTTTCTCTGATTAGATCAAATTAAGACACCTTTACAAGAATCTAGCTGCGTAATAATGTCACTGTAATCTTAACGGCAAAGTTGCCCGGTAAAGACGCCAACAACTTCTTTTCCGTTATTTGCTCTGCTCTTTAGAATCATTTGCATCCTCAATAAATTGTGTGCCTTGTTCCTCTTGTGCTCTCAAACTTCACCATATCTCAGCTTTATCGGCTTATTTTTGCTGAACTGCTGCTCCCTCCAAAATTAGAATGTTTATTTATTTTAATATCGACCAAATCAAGAAATTCTGATTATTGTATAATTTCCTTACAAGTTCTTAAAACATAAATTTCAATCTCATTCGTGATTTTTCCTCTGAAATAAACCTGTTTTGCTGTAAGTTCTAGTTGTTGCTCGTGATTTGATGACACCAGCAATAGGATGTTTCTTAGTGCTTGTTTGAACATGCATTTTGATAAGCAACCAGAGTGCTTCCCTGATTTATTTAAAGCGACTTCTAAGAACTGAATCCCTGGAAGAAAAGGACACTAAATTGGATAATATCATTGCGTTTGGATCTATAGAATTGGACGGATTAATGAAATATCTGTCCAAATTTGAGCAGAAGTGTTCTAATTCCATTTCTAAGGCTTTCAGTTACTAGATGCCAAACACTGCATTAGCTATCGTTTTGCAGTACGCAGACTTTGATGCTTAAATAAACTTCAATGTAGCTGTAGATGAATAAATGATTAGGCTGCAGAACTGTAGTTCGATTCGATCAAAGGCTGTCTGAACACAAGTTTTTACATGGAATATCAAAAGCATCAAATTTTATACTCTTCCGTTAGCGACATTCAAATGATGAAACTCTCGCATTTTTAAATCCTGATGATGGTGCTATCTGAAACCTATTAATTCCAAGAATACACACTTTTTCTCCCGACAGGTGCTGGAAGCACACCACTCCATTATGCTGCATGTGGTGGAAATGCGCAGTGTTGTCAGGTTGGTTTATTTGGTGACAAAATAAATATCAATCTCCACTGAAATTTGCTCGAAATGTAATTTTGGTTTGGCCATTTTCAGCTTTTGATCGCTAAGGGTGCCAGTCTGACGACAGAGAACGCAAACGGGTATGCAAGTCTCATGTTCCATATGTATTGAGTAGTTGGCTAGAATACTTTTATACTTCATTTGGATTAATAGATTTGGAACTAAAGGTCGTAAGTCCTCGTCGTCTGCTGGTCCTTTTTACCTGTGAAATGCGAGAGAGTATTTACTGTCAGAGGCACGGCTAATAGGAACATGTGGATTTCTGTAAAATCGACTGTTTTTTCTATCATACGACGGTCTTTTTCATGTTACATTCAGTCAACAAAGTTTACACCTTGTCTGATGATGTATAAGATCGTTTTATTCCTTAATGGATTATATTATCACAGTTTTTTTGGTCATTGAAAATTTGAAAGCTTTAACCTTTTATTACTTCCTGTTGAGCATTTTTCTCGTCCAACTTATTTTTCTCTCATTGCATGCACAAAGATGGAGCCCGTTGATGGTAGCTCGTTCATGGCATAGAGATTGGCTTGAGGAGATTTTAACCGAGCGACCAGAAGGCCAACCAAGACTTAGTCCTTCACCATACTTATGTCTTCCTCTCATGAGCATTGTCGAGATTGCTAGGTGAGCAGAAGCCACACTATTTCCCACGAGCATCGTCGAGTAATGAAATTAACCAATTCCCATGGCGGACATAAGACCGTCGAAACTAGAATCATGGCCTCGTTTATTTTTATATACAAACTGAACCGTGTAGGCTGGCATGAGTTCTTTTTGATACTAATTTCTCCTCGGCTGCAGGGAATGTGGATGGGGAGGCAACGATTCACCTTCGACGTGTTTAGATCCGTGTGTCGTTTGCTTAGAAAGAAAGTGCACAGTTGCTGCTGAAGGTACATTGGGTCCAACTCTCTGATTACATTGACAGAGAACAGAAAAGTTTTCAAACACCTGAGTTTCTGATTTGTGTAATAAATATATCTATCATGCAGGTTGTTTCCATGAGTTCTGCACTCATTGCGCTCTGTATCTATGTACAAATAGCACATCGACAGTCTCACACGGGCCGCCCGGCTCAATTGCCTGCCCTTTATGCCGGCACGGCATAGTTTCTTTCGTTAAGCTTGAGGGGACAAGGCCGATCATCAAAGAAATCTCAAGAACGAGCATATCCTTGCCCTTCTGCACTTGTTCGGCTGAGGTTCCAGAATCGGCAGACGCGCTGGAAACACCCTTCTGCAAGCCGGATTTCCATTGTGGCCGTCTTTCTCCTCTAGGTTCTTCTTTCCGCTCCCTCAGCTGCAAACGGTTCCCTTCGGTGAAAATCAACCCCGGCCTTTGCATGGGAGCTCCAGAAACTAGTCCGTGTTTGGTTCCAAGAACCTCGGACCGAAGCCTCCGGAGCCAGTTGGTTAGATGTTCGAGATCGTCGAGCCTTAGGCGCTCGACGTCTCAGAACGAGGGTAGGAGATGGTGGTGTTCTTTCAATCAATCTATGGGAACTGGAAGCAGCTGCTAGAGATTGATGGAGTTGTTAGTTCCACGACCGACGTACTCAGTTTCATGTGCACAATTTTCTTTGAAAAAGAATAATTATCAGGAAAATTAAGCTGGTAATTATTGTGTATGAAAATTTAATTTGTGTAAATATGTGAAATTTGTCATGATTTTCCAAAGGGACATCATCAAATTGCTGTATTTGTTAGATGAAACTACTCTGTTGTGGTGCCCTTAAAATGCCAAAATTAGAAGAGGATGTTCTCTTGTGATTTGCTGAAATTTTGTATTTGAGAAAGGAAATAATAAGAATTATATTTTTAAAGGAGTTTGGTACGATGATGTCTTGCTCGAATTATAAGGTTGTCGCGTCGATATTCTATAATTATGAGATCTTGAGTTTGACTTTGAATAATTAGATATTGGTTCCCGATTGAATTTTTTATATGATATTTACTGACCTTGTGTATAAAAATTATGTTATTTATTCTATTTAATGAAAGATTTAATTATGAATGAGGTGCGTATAAATTAAATAGAATAGAAAATATTATAGAATTTGGAATAAAAAATTTAATTTGATTTTTTTGTTTTAATAGTAGTCTTTTTCTTTCTTAATAGTGGTTTGTTGCTTAGGAATGTAATTTATCAAAATTTAGGCATATTTTGGACTTATTTAGATTTGACATAAGAATTGAACTAACTGATACAAATTTAAAGATAGGGTAAATTACAATGAAATTCTGTAAGGTTTAAACATAATTATAAATATTTTTTTATTATTTAAAAAATTACCAATACCCCTAATTTAACGATCGTCTAACAACTGACCCAATCCATTAATCTTCGTTTAAGTTTTTATTTAACTTTTTTGGCTAACCTACTAAAATGCACTTGTGGATCATGAATTTTAATTTTACTTGTTTTGAAGTTTTTGAAAAAAACAATTATGGGCTAAGTGAATAATTTTGTACGATTGTAAAAAAATTTCATCCGCCTCTACGGGTTTTTCTTTTTACATTTTTTCAATTATTTTTAGAAAAAGAAAAAATATCAAGAATAAAGTTAACACTTTCAATCCTCCATTCAAATTTATATAATTTCATCAAATATTAAGTGTGTTGGTAATTTTTCAAATGAAAGAATATTCATAAGTATATTAAATCTCATTGAAGCTCGTTGTAGTTAAGCCTACGTATCTTGAGATTATCTATATAACTATGTCTACTAATTTTATGATCATAATATTGCTACTAATATGAAAATATGTTTATAACATTGCTTATGATCTTGCAATCATTTCACTTTATTATTAATTTTTTATCAACGGACTCTTTCAATAAATTTATTTTTATTATCCACATATGTAAACAAATAGTAATATGAAATAATGATGAATAAATTTTAAACATATTCCACAATTCTAGACATGACTTTATTTCTCTTCTTATAAACTGTAAAAATCACAAAATATTCACTGAAATATTATTTGCGATCCAATTTTACGATGTTTTACAACAGATATTCTGTACTACATTTATTAATAGGTAATGTGCGGGATTCTTTTTTTTTTTTTTTGTGCTTTTGTTTATTTATTTGTTTTTTAAATACATTTTACCCCCTCAATTAACAATCAAAAGCTTCGAACACACTATTTGTTTGTATTTTTACTTTCAATTTTTAGTTTTTGATATAATAATTAAAATAAAATATGTCTTTTTTTTGTTTGACGTCACTGTTCGATACAAAACACAGTCTTATTAACTAATTCAAATTTATTTCATTTCGCATAATAACATATACAAAATTAAAAATACCTATTTTTCACTAAAAGCTGAAAATGAAAACACAAACAAACTAACATTTTAATGTGATTCACAGATTCTTTCTTCCACATGTACAAAAATTATCATCAACAAAAATATTTCATATTCAATTATCAAAAAAATATTAATAATTCTTGGTGCCCGGAATGTACACAGAGGTACTAATTTCCTACATTCACAATTTATTCTCAAATAATAACTTGATTGACGATGACATATGAAAGATAAAATATTGAGTACATGTGCAAATAAATCTAATTCAAAAATTAAAAAAAATGCCAATTAATTTAATTAATTTCATCATAAATCGAAAAGAGAACTATTGCCCTCACGAATTAATATAAAAATACTATTAAGAATATTCAGCATAATACTATCCATCATTTCATTAAGAAATAATATTCAAATTACAAAAACATAAACGCCGTACCTCAATATTCAAAGGTACTTACAATCTCAAGCTCAGGAGGAATAGACAAAAACAAAAAAGATGGGAGGTCTGAACTGGATAAAAGCAAGTACAAAAAAACACAGAGAAACGTGAATTTAGCAAAATCAAAACTAAACAAGGCAAAAGTCTTGCAAGGTCAAGAAAAAGAAAAAAAAAAATCAAAAGTACAAAAACTACGTAAAACTAAAAGCTCAGTGAGGATAGCACCAGGTGCAATTAAACTTGTTTCGTTCGATCCAGTTGTGTTCGTCGGCATGTGTTTGCTACCGGACATGCATCGTCACGGTGGATGCATGGCCGGGGCGGCGGGGAAGAAGGAGAAGAGAAAGAAAAGACAGGCATGAATAGACTGAAATTTTGGGATGAAGTGTGAAGTGATGGAATATGGCATAAGTTGATGGAGATGCAGCGGAGTTTATATAGAGAATTTAAGAAAACTATGCTGAAAAAAAGTACGCACTGATTAAAGACAAAGTGCAAGTAGGTTTTCTTTTTCTTTTCTTTTTTTATTGTGTTTTGTTGTTTTAATGTATTTATGGGTAAATTACACTGATATTCCTTGAGGTTAGGCCTAATTACACAAATACTCCCTATTTTTTGTGAAATTACAGTTACATCCCCCGAGAGTGTTAGTGTAATGTTTTTCAGGGAGTATTAACCTAAGTTTTGCCTTTGAATAGGAAGTGCAGTTGTAATACAATTATAACCTCAGGGGGTGTAGCTGTAATTTCGCAAAAGTGTGATACCAAAGTGTCCTAGAAGATGCACTATAAGAAAATTACTTAATAACTACGAAAAAAGTTGATGTTAAAATCAGCGTCGAACTAATTAGCAAGTAAAATTTTCGTTGCTAATCTACACTATTTATAATATACATTTTAAACAATTCATTGATAAATTCGTTAGCAAGTAAATTTTTCTTGCCAAATGTATTAGTAAATAAATTTTTTGTGTTAAATAATATAAATTAACAACGAAAATTTTACTTCTTAATTCGCTCGATGCTAACTTTTTTTTCTTTGTTATTGAATTTTCTTGTAGTGATGCCTCTTCTAGGACAAAAAAAAAAAAGGTCAGAAAAATCTCCGTGTCATACATGAAATACATTTATCACTAGAAAAAAATTTAACATTTAACCATGACTAATTATCATGATTAAAAATAAATAGTCGTAGTGAATAGTCATTCACCATAGTCATTCACCATGGTCATACAATGGTTATTGACCGTGGTATTTGCGAGTGTAGCTAAAATATTTTACTATGACTCATAATCATGGCAAAAAGAGTTTTCATGATCGATAATTTAGGTTGTTGCAATGGTTTTTGATTAACCATGATTAATAATAATAATAATTATTTACCATGATTTTAATCCGTAGCCAATAGTGAATTTTCTTCTAATATATACTGAATTACCAAAAGAAAAAAACAAGAAAAAAATTACATTTATTCAACGATAACACTTTGCGAACTGCAGAATAACAATATGAAATCCCCAATAATTAATTCTCATCGTTTAATTACTACATCTAAGTTTATTATATATATAAATTACATTGAATTAAATTTACATAGATTAAAAAAAAAAATGTATATGTTTGAAGCGTGGTAGGTGAAAAGTGAAAGAGAATGGGAAGTAAATGTGAGTGACAGAAGAAAGAAGTCTACTCATCTCTACATCGCATCTGTCACTCCACAATCAAATACACATATCTTTTACCTTCTCAGTTACGTTATAGGATTATGCCCACTGCTCCCCAACTCTTTTTTCCAGGTTTTTTTTTTTTTTTTTAGAAAAGAGAGGAGACTGTAACTCCATACTGCATCAATATTTAATACCTATGTGAAAATTAATACTTTTTTTTTTTTTTTTACTATTTTTGCTGCAGACATTTTTGCCTTCTTCTTGGTGTTTGTTTGAGGAATTCACAAGAAAAAATTGTAATTTATGTTTTATAACTTATTTTATTTGTGATTTTGATTTTATTATTTTATGATTCAATAAATTTAATTTTATAAATCTAAAAAAATTGTAATTTACGTCCCATCATCAATATTTTTCATTAAATTGTTAAGGATGAAGCATTAACTTAAGAAACAAAGTTAACGGAGCATGTGTTTTGCACTTTCTGCTAATAATTTAACAGAAAGTGTTAATAGGACGTAAATTACAACTTTTTTGGACTTGTGCAACTGAATTTGCTGAATCGTAAAATAATGGGGCCAAAATTGCAAAATGAGGTAAATTATGGGATGTAAATTACAATTTTTCCTTATTCATGCTGCATTCAGTGCTCAATTGCTATATACTCCTTATTTTTTAATAATAGAGTACCTTTGAATTGTCTATTGACCTTTCATCATTGTGATCTAGTGGTTATGATCGAATGTTATCGCGTCTACGTGTGAGTTAAATCTTACTAAGGCATTCGAGTGAGGCTAGACGTACTTTCTGATATGTCTGTATATTGATTCTCACATGATTATACCTTAGTTTTTGCGATAGTAAATCAGTTATAGAGATCCAGAATGATGTAAATGGCGCAGGGACAATTCTTTCTGGTGGGCTGTGGAGTGTCTGTCACCCCTATTTTCCTGATTATGTAACCCAAAAATATTTCCCGTTTATATAAACACCCCCCCCCCCACCAAAAAAAAAAAAAAACAACTATGCATGTTTTTCTAGATGGAGATAATAATTATATTATTACATCAATATTTGATTTTTTGAGATAGAAACGGTAATTAAATTATCACATCAATATTTGAATAAATTGACAAACTGAGCAATACATTGGTTCAATCAATACATTAATGTAACTAAAAAATATGAAATAACAAATTACAATAAACTCATATAAAAGTAATATAAACACCCACGCATTGGGTGGAACTCGAACACATGACCTCAAACTGAGTTATGGGACCTCAACCTTAACTTTTAGGCTTGCTCCAACCCAAATTTGGTTGCTTAACCAAATTCATAAATTAAGAATATGAGAAATTAATATTACAGATAATATTATTTATGAATTTTTAAATAAATATTTCGTTCT
Source organism: Sesamum alatum (assembly GCA_034509735.1). Taxonomy (NCBI): domain Eukaryota; kingdom Viridiplantae; phylum Streptophyta; class Magnoliopsida; order Lamiales; family Pedaliaceae; genus Sesamum; species Sesamum alatum. Next base: position 11,293,834 of record JACGWO010000011.1, read on the forward strand.
TAATGTAAAGGTATTTGAATTTAACCAAAATTGACATTGTCATATCTAAAATTATGGATTAAATCGATGATCCACGGAGCTCAAACTTTGAGGGTTTATACGGATGACGTACGATCCTATAAGATGGCCGATTGAACTAATGCATGCCACAATTAGCAGTATAGGTCCTTTTCTTTGGTACATTGTGTCTCTTAATTAGGAGATTTAAATTCGAATTACCAGTGATTCTTTGTTCGGGCGCTGAGGTTGAGGTCCCACAATTAAGAGATTGTGGGTTCAAGTACTACATTATTAGTTCATGCATAGTATTTGTATTTATAGGATGTTTGTATTATTCCTTTGTGTTAGTAAATGTGGATATGTTATTATACGTGGACTGAATAGATGTTGTTATATTGTGCAATGAATATTTTAATAGCAATTGATCGCTTTAGAAACAATGTTGTACTTTCAAATTAATAGTTCATTGCTCATTATAAAAAATAAAAAAATCGAATTTATTCGCTTATTTCAACTTATTAGTTCATGCATAGTGTTTGTTTTTTTAATGGCACGTTACTTATTACATCATTCAATACATTTAAATTTAAAAATTAATTTAATATATCGGAAGTTCAAATCAACGAATAATTTCAAATGATACAAAATAACAAATTATTATAAAAGTGAATATACACTCACATTCGTAAGACTCGAACTCACAACATTTTGATTGTGAGGTTTCAACCTTATCATTCGAGCAATTATACAATTTAAGTGCAGTAACCTTTGACACAATTGCGGAGTGTTGATCCTTGATTTTTCATTTGTTTATGTGATTACAAAGGAAAAAAAAGAGCATCAAAATCAGGAAAATCGTTACATCGTGTAACTATAAGGGTGACAGTTGACACTTTTGATCTATTGGTAATGAACGACAATAATTTAAAAAGAGGGCATATTGATATTTATCGCCGAAAATTGTCAATTTGACTAGAACATGGTACGTGCATGTCATGTGACAATTGCAAATTTGGGATATTTTTCAATCAAAATGACAATTTCTAGCGACAAATGCCTTCAACATGTCATTCTTTTAAATTGTTATCTTTTATTGCCATATTAAATTTCAAATGAACCTAAAGTATAACACTTATAGTACGTATTGGACGAAAAATGCAATATTTTCGCTCAGAATCACAATGAGAAATGAGAATATCAACAACAAATAATCAAATGAAAGTATTGGCCTTTTTGTTTTTTGAGAGGGTATTGGACTTTTCTCTAACTATATATATTGAATTATTAGAAATTTTTATCTCGCACCGAAAATGATTTTTGTAGTTTTAATTAATAGTAACAAATATATATAAACTTATTATTACTCAGCAATAATCAGCTTCAAAAAAATTACACATATAATTATCATTATAAGAAATTAATAATACATTTATAGTGATAACCTAACAACAATATATACAGTTGTCACAATAAATATGTTGTAATTATTAATAATGACAACTTACACAATAACAAGGGAAATTGTATTTTACGTCCCATAACTTACACCGTTTGTAATTTTGGTCCCATTAATTTTTGACGTAGCAATTTTAATCTCATAAGTTCACAGACGTTGCATTTTAGTCCAATTGGCAAAATTCGTTAAAATTTTAACGGAAGCATGCACGTGCTCCGGTAAGTTAATCTGCAACTCAAGCATTTAGAATCCCAACGGGACTAAGATTGCAACGTTTGTGGACTTATGGGACTAAAATTGCAACATTTCATTAGATGAGACTTATGAATTTAACGATTTCCGTTAAACTTTTAATGAATTTCGTCAATGGGACTAAAATTACAACGTTTGTGGACTTATGGACTAAAATTGCTACGTCAAAAATTAATAGGACCAAAATCGTAAACGGTGTAAATTATGAGACGTAAAATGTATTTTTCCTAACAATAACAAGTATAATTGTCACTACAAATATGGGGTAATTGACGAGGAGGCCTAGCTTAGTTGGCAAAATTGAGGCTACATTATTCTAGAGGTCATGGGTTCGAACCCCTGCGCGGGTTGATGTTATTTCTACTGTGTATAGTAGGTATGATTTATTGCTGTAATAGCTAGGTGTTAGTTTATGTGATATTATTGATTTGATTGTTTGTAATTGTATCTGTTCAATATTAATAACCGACAGGACTTGATGTAATCACTTTATTTTCGATTAATAAAATTCATCGTTTCCAATTCAAAAAAAGATATGCGGTAATTATATCAGGGTAATTTATGCAACTTTTATGTTACTATTACATTTTTAAAATTATATTATGGAAAAATAAAAAGAAATTAATATTATTCAATGTATATAATTTTAGTAATAATTTATATTATCAATTAATATTTCATTATTAATATTATGTTATATTGTATTGGACAAATTAAGTTGGCTAATGTTATCAATGATATCTTGGCTTAGTGATTAAATTTGAGATTTCATAAATAAGTGCAACGTCATGAGTTCGAGTTCCATCAAACATTCGTAATTTATTTCAGTTAATGTAATTTTATTGTAATAGAAATTTATTGATTGATATATGTATTAGTAGTTGTAATAGATATTTATCTAAAAGGAAAAAGCTGCCTAATGCTTCCCATTTTCATTTATGTAAATTACAACGAGCTTGACTGAAGTTTGATATAATTATAAATACCACATCGTTATTAGAAAAATTATCAATACCCCTAATTTTATAATCGTCTAACAACTAGTTCAATCCGCTAATCTTACCAGGTTTTCATTCATTTTTATGGTGAATTAACTAAAATATTATTGTGGAACATGAATTATAATTTTATTAATCTTTAATTTTTTTTGAAATTTTTTATGAGATAATATTTTTTTTTACAATTTTTTAAAAGTTTTCATCCATCTCGTCCGATTTCTTGTATTTTTTATTTTTTAAAATAAAACGATACAACAAGAACAAAATTAGCAATTTCAAGTCTCTATTAAATAATTATATAATCTTATCAAACATCAATATTTATTTCCAATTTTTCAAAAAATAAAGAAATATTATTAAATATATTAAAATTTGAAAACTCGTTGTAATTTACCTTTTGTCGTATGAAACGAAAAAACCTTGTACATTAATGCTTCTCCTATACATATTGACCATTTTGTCATAATTGTCTGAGTTTCTTGATCACTGTGTAATCTCATGGCGTAAAGGCGTTTCTTCTGACACACAATTTTCTTGACAGAAACAGTTCATAGCTATGCAGTGAGTGATGATAGCGTGTTTCTGTTTCCCCGCCTTCGCGATGAAGAAGAAGACTGTCATTGCTGAAACCTTATTCAAGTCGTTACAGTAACGCTTTTGCGTGTATTATTACTCACTGAATTGCTCGACTTTCAATTTTCAAACTCCAGAAATGGCAAATGCAGCAATAGTAACAACTCAGTGCTTTTATGTAAACTTTCTGCATCTGTTTATTCTCATGTTAGAAAATTAGGGTAAATTAAAATTAGATCAAAATATACGAATATCTCTTATTTTTTGTAAAATTATAATGATACTTTTTGAAGTTTATTTTTTGAATTGGAAGTGATGAATTTGATTAATTGAAAGTAAAGTGATTACATTCAGTACTGTCGTCTATCAATATCGAACAGAGACAATTACAAACAATCAAATCAATAATATCACATAAACTAACACCTAACTATTACTTAAATCATACCTACTAACAGTTAAAATAACATCAACCCACGTAGGGGTTCGAACCCATGACATCTAGGATCATGGGGCATATACTCTTTGAAGTTATAGATGTAATTACAACTACACTATCTCAGATGCAAAGCTTAAACAAATATCCTTAAAAACATTACACTAACACCCTTCAGGGGTGTATCTGTAATTTTATAAAAGGAAGAGAATATTGTGTAATTTGACCTAATTTCAAAGAATGTCAATATAATTTACCCTGCATATAAACTAGAGATAATAATAATTAATTAACCCAACCAATTTTAATAAATCGATAATTCAATATCTCAAAATATTATTCTGAATACCGAATCAAATTAATCAATTCGATTTGGATAACTAATTTTTATATTTTACTTCAATAATTCTGTAAACCGATTTTTTTTTAAAAAAAAAATTAAAGACTAAAAATAAAAAAAATTGTTATGTTTGAGAAATAAAATAATAAAAATGGTACAAAAATAATATATCGATATAACTTATGTACATAAAATCCAATATATATATATATATATAATATTTTGGTATTTGGTACAGTTCAGTAAATCAAAACTCTAAATATCAAGTTTTTATTAAAAAAAAAAAAAAAAACTAAATGCAATTTGGCTCGATTTTGGTATGCACTCAATTTTCAATTAGTTTGATTTGAGTTGATCAATTTATTGTGATGTGAGTTGAAAGAACTCGTTTTTGGGCTTGAGTGAAGTGGACCTTGGATTTCTGCAAGTTATGAAAAAGGGACTTGCAAAAAAAAATGTTAGCACTCCGATTTTTAAGTTAATAAACAGTTGTAAAGGAATAAATGTGAATAAAGTAAAAAAACGATGAGATCTTGTGAATAAAGAGCATAATATGAACTTAATGATAGTATGAGAGTATAAATTCGTGTATTAAAGTGCTAGAAAAAAATGTTACTTGAGCCAGTCAAGTAGGTTGGTATTTATAGAGGAAGAACCATAGCTAGGAAGGACTCCTCGTCAAACTGGACTCTGGAAGGACCGAGTACTGGCCTTCCTAGACTTCTACAGCCTTCGGACTCCTTGAAAGTGGGAAGTCGGTTGAAGTGGTCTTCCGCGGATAAGGATAAAGGGTAGACCCAATCTTATCCCTTTTTGGTAAGCCTGGGCCTCTGCCTTGGGCCTCCTTGATGGGGCTCCTAGATGTCTTCTTGGAATTTTGGGCTGACAATTTTGGCATATATAAATCAATCCCCCCAACTCTGAGAGGTAGGGCTCGCCATCATTCCCACTTAGAGTAGAGGCCTTCTAAGGTCAACGAGGGAGGTTTGACATCCTTTCTTTCTTATTGGGCTCCAAGTGAGCTTCTTTCCTGGCTAAGAGAAACAAAACAGTTGTCTAGGGTTACGGGCGCCTTGCGTCATGCCTGTCATAATGGCTGGAGGCTGCCTTTATGGCAGGCTAGGGCGTAGGCCTCTGCAGAGGCTACATGAGTGAGGGCCACATGCCCCCGCATGGAGGTGGCCCCCGTATGGAGGGCAGTTATTGCTAACTGCCGTGTCGTTTATCTTTTTGGCTTGGCAAACGCCCAATGGGAGGCGGTTTCTTGCACGATCTCTGGGTAACTACATCTTCCCACGTCTTTTCCCTCGGTCACGTTATTACTCTTGTCAACTTCCATTCTTCCGCCTTCCCACGTCTTTGCAAGAGGAAACTGCAACCTTATACATTCCACAAGCTCTGTAAGTTCAATTTTCCCTTCTCTCGTATTTTCTTAGCGTTTTTCTTGTAAGAAATGTCTTCTTCTACCCCTTTCGACGAGTCTATCCAGTTCTTGGGGGAATGGGTTGGAGGCGATGATCCCTCCGTCACCTCTTCGATAGGGGCAGCCTCTGGTCCCTCAGCCTACCGAGGTGGCAGGAGGTGGAGCCTGAGGAACCTCTCCACCATTCCTGGACATTTGATTGATGAGGAGGAGGATGAAGTATTTGGGGAGGCAGAGATCGTGGTTGGGGGAGACGATGAAGAAAGGTCTTTCCTGGAGAGGAGAGAGATGAGCCACCGGAGACGGAAGAGATGGAGGAGGAGCAGGAAGAAAGGGAGGCGAGTCCCACTCCGTGGGAAAGGGCCTCCTTGTTCCGGGCTTCTAACGCTACACTATTATGTCCACTTTCTTGATAGCTCGCCGGAGTTTCCTCCCTCCGGTTGTTTGTGCTTCTACTGGGCCGAGTTGAGGGTTGGCATTAGGTTTCCCCTCCCCTCCTTCTACCAGGATGTTTCTAGGTTATATAGGGTTCCTTTGAAACAGTTGGCCTCCAACTCCTTCCACCTTCTTGTCAGTTTTGCCATTATTTTTACGTACCATAGTTGGCCCGTCACCAGACAAAATTTTTTCTTTTGTTTTCAATTAAGAAAGTCAGAGCCCGACACCTTCCATTTCTTCCCCCGAAGGGGGATTCGTTTCTTTCCTGTCCCAAGCGCCTAAGTCCTGGAGGGGCAACTTCTTTTTTTGTGCGCCCTCTTCTTCCTTAGTCTTTCCCTGCAAGTGGATTTCTGATATCCCTCCTGCTGACCCCGCATCTGGGAAGGACAGGCTGTCAGCCCTCGCAGCCTTCTTGGAGGAGGTGAATGAGGACCCTATGATGTTCGGGGCCTCATTGAGGAAAGGCTTCGTTATCGGTTTGGACTGAGTCCCAAGGAGGTCCCCTTGGAGGAGCCCCTGGGTATCCTTCATTTTTTGCCTTCTGATTTTTTTGATATATGTTGTGCATTTTCTGAAATTTTATTCCTCCTTTTGTGCAGAGAAAATCATATTTGACAAGTTTCTCTAGAAAACTGCTCAAGGGAGTCCAGCGGGGACTCCTTCCGCCGCCCGAACTCCAGAAGGGACCTCAACCCCTAATAATGGTAAGGGAATGCGTTCGGCTGCTCCCTCATATGGAGGGTCCTCTAAGTGAGTGAAGGGGAGCTCGTCTAGCCATCCCCCCTCAGGGAGCTCCTTGCGGGTAGCCACCCCGTTCGATTGCCGCGCCTCCTTCTCCCCCCCCCCCCCCACGTCTGAGGGCTCCTCCCCTCGGCGCCGGTGATTTGTCCCTGATTGGGGGGTGTACACCCATCAGTCTATACTAAGGAAGAGGGAAGGAGAGTCAGGGCTCTTTGCTAAGTTTCTTCGGGAGCTGATCCTTCGAGTAGTGGACAGGCGTTCGTTGGCCTCCCTTTCTAAAGAGGAGTTGGCTGGGGCCATCGTATTGTGTCGGATTTTGACTTTTTTCATTTGTTCTTTCTTTTAGGTGTCCTTGGTGGCAGGGGAGTTTTTAAGTCGTCCTATGGAGACCCTTCCCCCTCATCCTACGGACGCCCAACGGAAGCGGTTGCAGGATCGTGTGGAGCGATTGGCCTCCGACCTGACCAAAATGAGGTCACCGGGAAGTACCAACAGGCAGAGGAGAGAAAGAGGCTGCAATAGGACTTCCTGGCCTTGTCCCAGGACCAATCGGAGGCCCTGAGGCAAGCTGCTGACAAGGCACGCTTAGATTTTCCCCACACTAAGGAGGGTAAGCAGTTCCTGGCCTCATAATGCGAGAGCCGCCTCCTGGAGTACAAGAAGTCTGAAGATTTTCAGAGAGAGGTGGCTAACGTGGCAGGGTCGTTCCTAAGGTATGGCTTTGAGTCTTGCCAGTAATTGTTTGCGGTGGAAGGCTATCCTTCAGATGGGGTGGATCTTTCTTTCCTGGACTATGAGGGGGTTCTGAAGAAGGCCCCGAACCCCTGAGGCTGAACCTTCCCCTGAGGCTGAACCTTCCCCCTTGATCAGGTAACAAGTTTACCCGATTCTCTTCCATTTTATTTGAAATTTTTGGGCTAATAAATGAAATGGATGGTAAATTCTTTTCAGATGAGGAATTGGAACAAGTGTTGGAGACAGTGATGGGGGAGATCCGAGCCCCGGAAGGAAAAGATGTGGAGGCTCCGACCAATGAGCCCTCTGCGACTGATCTAACCCCTTTAAGTGAGCCTGCTGATGATGTTACCCCCTCCCCTAAGCCGGAAGCCCTGAAAGAGCCTGAGAAGACCACGCCTGTGGCGAAGGATGATTGACTGTACCCCCCTCTGATGCATTTAATTTCTTTGCCGTGCTTGCCCCCATGGTGCATGGGGATAAAATAATTTCTTTTTGTTGTTTTTTTTTTAATGTTGTTACTGCTTATTCCCTCCACCCCCCAAGACGGTTTGGCTTGGGGGGTTTTGCTATGATATACCTTTTGCTTTGCTTCATATGGATGCCTTTATGCCTCTGGTGATAGGGGTCTGCCCGCCCCAGGCATGTTTTTTTATAGTTCCAGAAAAAGGAGATAGAATAGTTTTGCTGATGAGAATACCTGAGGTAAGAAGTGATTTTCTTCCTCTCTGGGGGGGCATTAAGTATGCCTTGATTTGGCTTCAGGTTTTGCTACCTCTATCTGGGTGTGACTGCCTGAAAAAATAGGATTTACTTCACCTGAACACCTACATTAAGGCATGATTTGTTTTTATGATGTGCTTGCAAAGTGACAAGGCATGCTTGAATGCCTGCAAGGTGGCAGGGCTTATTCGACTGATTGCCTGCAGTGCAATAGGGCTTTTTTGAAGGAGTGTCTACCATGCAATAGGGCTTATTGGATGGACTTCCTGCAATGTGGCAGGCTTGTTGGATAACCTGCATGCAAGGTGACAGGGCTTGATAGATGGCCTGCCTGCAATGTGACATAGCTTGTTAGATGGGTTGCCTGTAATGTGGCAGGGCTTATTCCAAGACATACCTGCCAAGAAAATGGGATTGTTTAGCACGAAGGGCATATTTGTGATGAGGAAGATTTTACCTTTCCTGGACTGTCTTGTAAGGGCCTTTCTTGATAGTAGGTAGTGGTATAAGTAGGGGTCCTGCTTTTATGTAGGAGAAAGGCGAAGAAAGGCCCCCTGAGGGCTTCGCTCTATTATTTACTTGGGGGGTTCCCACTTTAGGAGGAAGATATCCTTCTGTGTAGGCCCTACTTTGGAAAGCGAGATTAGTCTTTCGTTGGGGAAGGCACGAAGATGTCCTTCTCCAAATGGGCCCGCCTGCACGGGAGGGGAGCTTATGCGAAGAATCTTTTGAGATTGTGTATGTTCCATGAGCGAGGGAGCGGGTGTCCGCCTTCATCCTCTAATTCATATGCTCCATTGCCAGAATTCCCCTAACTTTGTAAGGTCCTTCCCATGTAGGGTCCCCCACACTGGAAGGCAAGCAGTTCCTGGCCTCATACTGGGAGAGCTGCATCTTGGAGTACAAGAAGTCTGAAAATTTTTAGAAAGAGATGGCTAACGTGGCAGGGTCGTTCCTGAGGTATGGCTTTGAGCCCTACTAGGAATTGTTTGTGGGGCAAGATTATCCTCCGGCGGGGGCGGATCTTTCTTTCCTGGACTATGAGGAGGTTCTGAAGAAGGCCCCGAACCCCTTTGCTCCTTCTCCCCTCGAGGCTGAACCTTCCCCCTTGATCTAGGTAACAAGTTTACCCGATTCTCTTCCATTTTACTTGAAATTTTTGGGCTAATGATGACATGGCCGGTTTCAGATGAGGAACTGGATCAAGTGTTGGAGACAGTGATGGGGAGATCCGAGCCATGGAAGGAGGAGATGTTGAGGCTCCGGCCAACGAGTCCCCTGCGACTGATCTAGCCCCTTCAACCGAGCCTGCTGATGTTGTTCCCCCCCTCCCCTGAGCCGAAAGCCTTGAAAGAGCCTGAGAAGACCCCACCTGTGGCGAAGGATGATTGACTGTACCCCCTTCTGATGCATTTAATTTCTTTGTTGTGCTTGCCCCCATGGTGCATGGTGACGAAACAATTTCTTTTTGTTGTCTTTCTTTTTTTCTTTTGAATCTTGCTACTGCTTCTCCCCACCTTCCCCTAAGCCGGTTTGACTTGAGGGGTTTTGCTATGATATGCCTTTTGCTTTGCTTCATATGGATGCCTTTATGCCTCTGGTGATTGGGGCCTGGCCGCCCCAAGCATGTTTCCTTATAGTTCCTGAAAAGGGAGATAGAATAGTTTTGCTGATGAGAATACCTGAGGTAAGAAGTGGCTTTCTTCCTCTCTGGGGGGCATTAAGTATGCCTTGATTCAACTTGAGGTTTTGCTGCCTTTATCTGGGTGTGACTGCCTGAAAAAGCAGGATTTATTTCATCTGAACACCTGCATTAAGGCAGGATTTGTTTTTAAGATGTGCCTGCAAAGTGACAAGGCTTGCCTAAATGTTTGCAAGGTGGCAGGGCTTATTCGACAGACTGTCTGCATTGCAGCAATGCTTTTTTTGAATGGGTGTCTGCCATGCAGCAGGACTTATTGGATGGACTGCCTGCAATGTGGCAGGGCTTGTTGGATGACCTGTCTGCAATGTGGCAGGGCTTGTTGGATGGATAGCTGCAGTGTGGTAGGGCTTATTCCAAGGAATACCTGCTAAGAAAATGGGATTGTTTAGCACCAAGGGCATATTTGTGATGAGGAGGGCTTTACCTTTCCTGGACAGTCTTCTAAGGGCCTTTCTTGGCAGTAGGTAGTGGTATACGTAGGGGTCCTACTTTTATGTAAGAGGAAGGCGAAGAAGGCCCCATGAGGGCAGGGCTCTATTATATACTTGGGGGGTTCCCACCTTAGGAGAAAGATATCCTTCTGTGTAGACCCTGCTTTGGAAAGCGAGATTAGTCTTTCGTTGGGGAAGGCACGAAGATGTCCTTTTCCAAAGGGGCCCCGCCTACACGTGGGGGCTTATGCGAAGAATCTTTTGAGATTGTGTATGTTCAATGGGCGAGGGAGCAGGTGTCCACCCCCATCCTCTAATTCATATGCTCCATTTGCCCAGAATTCCGCTAACTTTGTAGGGTCCTTGCCATGTAGGGTCCAGCTTGCCATCTAGCTTTGATGCTTCCATCTTTTGGAGCACCAAGTCGCCGACTTGGAACCCACGGGGCTTAACCCGCCTATTGTAGGCATTGATCACTATTTTTTTGTATCTTTGCATTCGGAGGAAGGCTTTTTCTCTGAGCTCCTCGATGAGATCGAGATTCTCGTTAAGTAGATTATTGTTATTATCTTCCGAATAACACATTATCCAGTGGGAAGGCATACCTCAGCTGGTATTACAACATCCGTCCCGTAAACTAGGAAAAAGGGGCTTTTGCCCCGTAGAATTTCTAGGCGTGGTTCAATAGGTCCATAGGACATTAGTGAGCTCTTCGACCTAGTTGCCCCCTGCTCTGTCGAGTCTTCTTTTGATACCTTGTAGGAGGGCGCAGTTGCTGACCTCCACTTGATCCTTGGCTTGAGGGTGAGCTACAGAGGTGAATCTTCGTCTAATTCGTAACCCCTTTCACCAATCTCGTATCTTATTTTCTTGAAATTGTCGTCCATTGTTTGAGATGATTTCACGAGAGAGCCCGAAGCGACATATGATATTCTTCCACAGGAATTTCATGACCTCTCCCTCGGTAATGCGGTAGAGGGGTTCGGCTTCCACCTATTTTGTAAAGTAGTCTATGGCTACCAGCAGGAATTTTCGTTGCCCAGGGGCCATGGGGAATGACCCACAATGTCCATCCCCCATTGAGCAAAAGGGTATGGGGCCAGCAATGTGGCCAGTGGTTCAACAGGTTGATGTATTAGAGAGGCATGCTTCTAGCACCTCTCGCTCTGTTTAACCAGGGCCTTGGCATCTTACTTTATTGTAGGCTAGAAGTATCTTGCTCTCAAGGCCTTGTTGGCTGGAGCCAACACTCCTATGTGTGATCCACAACATCCCCCATGAAACTCTTTTAAGACATGTATCCGTCCCTCTTGTGACAGACATCTCAGGGGAAATGCGTGAAGGATTTCTTGTACAAGGTGTCTCCCACCAGGAGGAAACGGACGACCCGCTTCTTCAAACAGGCATCCTCCCATCTGTCTGTAGGGAGGCGACCTTCCTTTAGCCAATCCAAGATAGGTTGCCCCCAGTCCCCCTCAGGGAGTATGGCCTGAACCTCTAGGGCGACATCGGGCTTTGGCATCCGCCTAGTTTGGCAGTCATCTATGGTGCTGGCCAACTTTGACAAGTAGTCGGCTTTGTTGTTCTCTTCTCGAGGGATTTGAATGAGTTGGAAGGTGTCAAACTTGGTCTTCCATTCCCCTATCCTTTGAAGATATTACTTCATACTTTCCTCCTTGGCTTCGGTATATTTCCTCAATTTGCTTAATGATGAGCTGAGAGTCAGATATAACGTAATTTTAGGAAGACCCAGTTTGAACTCATTTCAGGCTATAGTGTCCACCTATCACCTGAAGATGAAATTCCTGACAGCATGTGGGTTGGCAAAGTATGTTGCGATCAGAAGGTTGCAAGAAGATGTTATAACTTATCCCTGAAAAAGGGTGAAGGAAAAAATGCAAAGATTAAGAGCAAAATAGGGATTGATCACCCAATGGGAGAAACGGACACCTTGAAAAAGTCAAAACCCGAGCGGATAGAACCTCCTGAGGAACATAAGACAATTGAATTGGTACAAGGGGAACCAAGCAAAACAACTAAGATCGGTTCGCGCATGACCTCGAACCTGGTCCACATGGCTTTATCTTGGAGACTCGGCATCGGATATGGTTCGGGTCGTCAGCCCGGGTCGGGTCGCATGACCCAACCCGGTAGAATTATGGGCGGATCTTAAGGCTTTTAGGGGAATTTGGCCCTTTTCAGGGCTATTTGTGCCTTTTTCAGGTATGTAGGTTGCACCCCCATTATTAGCCCCCCACTTCTTCTGGTGTAAATATTTACATTAGAGGAAGTCAAAAAGTCGCTTCGCGAAATGTCACCTCTTACAGCCGTCGAATATAGTCCACGTGTCCACATCTTGATGCTTTTCAGACAGGCGCACCTTGCCATGTTGGCCTCCTATATATAGGAGGCTCATTTGACCTATTCCCTTCTCTCCTCTTAGTTTTTTTTTTTTTTTTTTTGACTAGATGTTGCATCAGATACCTCTATTGTTGCGCCCTTTTCAGGCGCCTCTCCACTATCTACTTCCCTGGGCTCCGCTTCTATCGCTCTCTCTCTTTGAACAGTTGTCTGTTCATAGTGTCACAAGCAACTGGGGTTGCAGTTCTCCTCTCATATTCTACTAAAGCATTCCTACTCCCTCTCCTACTCACTTCATCAATCATTCTTTGGAGTTCATCCTTGGTGAGACGGATGATCTGATCACTTTGCTTTTGTGGGGGTTCGTCATTGTTCCTCGACCCTTGTTCTCTCCTAGATGGTCTTTCCATCCCAAACTACAAATACTCTTCTCAGATTTCCCATAAACGAAGCCAAATTGATCCAGGTCGCTACCTGCGATCTCTAGTGAGGACCCTACTAAGCAATCTTGGAAGCTCCCCGGACTAAGTGTCCCTGAGAAGAAAAAAGCACGTCAGGCTAGCCGGGATGGTCCTTGGCTAAATCCCTCCGATGCTTAAGTCAGTATAGGTCGAGATGACAATATGACGATCCAATGTAATAAATGCGGTCGAATATAATTCAAGTAACTTACCATAAATGTTGTGGGGTACGTATATTTGTAAGGCCAAGTGTTAGTTCATTTGAAAATAAATATATTGACTGATTAAATGAGACGAATCTTAGAAAAAGAGCTACACTTTTCGGTAAATATTGAGAATTAATTACTTACAAATGAATGATCCACATATATTTCTTTGGTAGATGCACATGAGACTTGACTACGGACTTATGTTAGCACAATAATCCATGCATGCATGCAGTTTGAACAGAAAGAATCCACTGTAAAAAGGGTGATCGTCTGACGATTTTGAGTGTAATAGCAACACAACAGCTTTGCAATCAGAGAGTTTTTCCTTCGTAAATTGTTATTAATTGATATAATATATATTAGGGTGAAAAGTAATTAAAGCTGCTATTCGTGTAGGGTTTTGTGCTGTTAATTTATCGTCTTGTTGTTTCTAACTTTCTGCTGCTCCTGTTTTGATTTTTGTGTTGTAAAGATGCGTCGGAAAAGCAATTATTCCAGTAGCTTCAGACTACATCAACTACTTTCATTCATTTCATGTACACTGCGATATTATTAAAAAAAAATCATTATTAATATATTAAGCAAAATAGAGGATAATAGGGGGTGCAAAACACTACAAGAAAATAGCTTAATAGCAATCAAAAAATTTATTGCTGAAATCAGTGTCGAGCTAATTAGCAAGTAAAATTCTTGTTGCTAATAATATATATTTTAAACAATTCGTTGCGAAATTTGTTAGCAAGTAAATTTTCGTTACTAAATTCATTAGCAAGTAAATTTTGTGTATTAAATAATGCATTAGCGACGAAAATTTTATTTGCAAATTAGCTCGATGTCGATTTTTTTTCGTTGTTATTGAGCGTTTTTCTTGTAGTGATATGCCAATTACCCTAAATATAAGTAATTTGCACCTTTTTTATTTTTTTGGATGATTACACGTAGACTCCCCTGACGTTGGTGTAATTACACGTCGATCCATTGTGATTTGAGAAATTACATTTAGTATCATTGATGTTTGTTTCTGCCTAACGAATAAATCCCCTAATTAGTTTTAAAAAAAGGTTGAATGAAAATTCATATTTACCCATAATTGATTTATTCCTGATTTATTATAGGTCAAATAATTTTTTTAAACCAACTACCTTTATAAGGGTAAAAATTTGCATCCTCATGCATTAGCGAAGTCTGTCAAAAAAGATTTGTTTGGTTATATGGGTAATTTGCTCATTTTTTAATATCGCATTGGGTAATTTGCATTAAACCTATAAACAATTGTGGGTAAATATGAATTTTCATTAAATTTTTCCTGCTATTATCAACAAATTAGTGAATTTTGGCTAATTGATGGATCAATTTGTTAGATGAAAACAAACGCTAGGAGTATTAGACGTAATTTCTCAAATCACAAACAATTTATATGTAATTACAACAAATTTCAGGAGAGAGCGTGTAATTATCCCTTTTTTTACTTCTCATCATCGATCATCTTGATCTCTTCTAATCTAGCGTTATCTTCGTCTTCTCTTCCAAACTAGGGCTTGCAGATTTCTTCGTCCCCTCTTCGGAAAGATTGAATGTTGAACTAAAATCTACAATATTGAACTTTGTGAATCAACCATGGTAGCATGTGATTATGTGAAGCTCCAAAATATGGTATGCATTTTCTACTTATCTTTTTTTTTATCATCTTGTGATATTAAAATTATACATTGTAACATAAAAATGTGGGAAAATTGTATTTTGCGTCCCATAACTTACACCGTATGCGATTTGGTCCCATTGATGAAATTCGTTAAAATGTTAACGGAAGGAGCACGTGCATGGGACTAAAATTGCAACGTTTGTGGACTTATGGGACTAAATTGCAACGTTTCATTAGATGTGACTTATGCTTTCGTTAAATTTTTAACGGATTTTGTCAATAGGACTAAAATTGCAACATTTGTGGACTTATGGGATTAAAATTGCTACGTCAACAATTAATAGGATCAAAGTAAAAAATAGTATAAATTATGGGACGTAAAATACAATTTTCCCTAAAAATGTCATGGGTATTATTGTCGAAGAGTAGGAGATGAGTGAGAGGTAAATTTGGAAAGTGAAGTTCTATATAGTAACTCTATGTTTTCCCATCTACATATTTGTTAAAAATACAAAATTGGCCCCGCTATTTTTTTACTTTGTATTTTCCTGTAGAAACCTCACTAGAAATTCACTAGAAGAAAATTTACTATTAGCTACATTTTTTATTGGTTTTGAGATAACACCATGGTAAATAATTATTATTGTCCATGATTAAATAAAAATCGTTGCAAAAAACCTAGATTATCCACAATGAAAATTATTTTTGCCATGGCTATGAGCCATAACAAATATTTTAGCCACACTCACAAAAACCACAGCTAACAACTGCTGCGTGACTGTGGTGAATGACTATTAACTACTGCTATTTTTTTAGCCATTGTTAAATGTTAATCTTCCTCTAATGATTGTCAATTAATATATATTTTTAATAATAATATTGCATTCCTCTAAAAAATGATAACATTGATTTAATTATCAATATTCATTTTTTTTGGTCATTAATATATTTTTTTTTTATTGTAGTTAAAGAAAGTATTAGGAATACCAAACTTATGGATAAAATTTAATAATTTTATTCTCTGTTATATAAAACCCCATTGGAGCTAGGGTACTTGTATGAACAATGCCTGAGGCTCTGAGCTAAAGATAAAATTCCAGTTTCCATGAAAAGCACCTCAAATAAGATCATGCGTAGGCTCATAGCGATCAGGATTTATCAGAATTCAGATGTGACATTACATATAGTCAATTAATTATAATAATTTCTGACTATTTTCCTTTCTTTTTTTCATCTAAATAAAAAGGCCAAATTACATAGATCTTTTCAAAATTTGGTCTAATTATATAAAACAATCTATATTCTTTTCGAAATTATAAGTACACCCTCTTGTAATTTACGTCAAGACGTGTATTTGTAAAAATTTACCCCTAAATAGAGTTATTATACATGTGATTACAACTAAAATCTCAAAACTATACTAATAAT
Organism: Sesamum alatum; assembly: GCA_034509735.1. Classification (NCBI taxonomy): domain Eukaryota; kingdom Viridiplantae; phylum Streptophyta; class Magnoliopsida; order Lamiales; family Pedaliaceae; genus Sesamum; species Sesamum alatum. Next base: position 11,310,186 of record JACGWO010000011.1, read on the forward strand.
TTTTAAAGCATAAATAATAATAATAATAATTGTGTATAATTAAATCTAGCATCAAGGGGTTGATGTAATTTACCCAAATAAAAATGTTGCCATATATGCACTAATAAACCACTACTTAAGATTGGATGTGAGATACCTATTATTACTTCCTGCATCGAAATATTATAGGTTTAGACTATAATGGATTCTAAATGAAATTTGAAAAGATTCTATATTTCTGTATTATTGCTTTTAAAATTGTGGTTCATAAGTAGTAGTGTTATATCATTATGTTACTGCAACGATAGCCCTGGAAATAAAAAATATTATGAAGCACGAAAATACAAATTAAAAAAGAATAATTCTATTTGGAGTTGTTTCAAGTATGTTTTGAAAAGTTTAAAAATTTGTATTGAGAAATGTTGGAAAAAGGATGGATAAAAATAAGGGTAAATTACAGCTATTTCTCCTAAGATTTGACATAATTATGAATACCCCCTCATTGTTTGAAAAATTATAAATACCCGCATGAGGTTTATAACCGTCTAACAAATAACCCATTTATATTCATTTTTATAGGTGAACTGACCAAAATGCCCTTATGCATTTTAATTATTCTTTATTTAATTCTTAAAATTTTTTTGAACTACAATGCGAATGAAGAGATTTTTTAAGTTTTTTATACAGAGGAACAATAAATGTAATTTGCTTCGGCTGATTTTTCTACAATTTTAATAAAAAATTCAAGTAAAAAATGGTCAATTTCAGGCCTTTAGTTAAAAATTACAAACCTCAGGGGAATATTTATAATTTTTAAAACAATGAGGGAGTATTTATAATTACGTCAAATCTTAGGAGAGGTGGCTGTAATTTACCGTAAAAATAAATTTCACATGTACAAATTTATATGCGCACTAACGTACTATTGGACACATTGTTACATAAATGTTAATTTGGTGAACTTGTACGTAGTAGCAGAAATATGTAAACCACGTATCCGAATCTAACTCGTTTACAAGTCTTTAGCCTATTGGATCAAAACAACATTTTTCTTTTCATCAACAAGACCACTCACACTATGATGTTGCTTACAAATTTTTGTGACCCAACCTCTTGCGCACGATGTTAATTTTCCTTTGCCGTCTCGTGAACGGGTATTGCCGGTGGAAAAATGAGGCAAAAAGAGCTGAATCTGGTGTCTAAATGCATTTGCTGCCACAGATCTGAAACTCTCCCTCATTCATTCCTCCAAAGCACGACTGTTTAGCAAGGGTGGGCATGTTTGCTTATTTCTTTAGGTATAGTTACCTTCAATTGATTCGGTTCAATTAATGTTGGGGCATATTCAGTTGTTGATTCCTATGCTTATTTTGTCGTTTACTTGGGGAATGGAAACGATGCCAAGCATTAGGCGCGACCGTTCCAACCAAAGGAAATCATACGACGTGTGTTAAGTCACCTCCGCATCTTATACAAGATAAGAACTTTCAAATAGGCACATTGGGAAGGTGATTGGGAAGTGGCGAATCAACTTGGTTTTGGCTTTGTTGAATCCCGGAAACCTAGGCCTAAGTTCGTCTGTTGCATTCCTCTTGAAATGGGATGGTGAAAATTAAATTGCGACCATGCATTGAGGTGTAGCTTGGGTGATGCCGGTAGCGGTGGAGTTTTGAGAAACGTTGATGGCTGGGGTGTCTTGGCGTTTTATGAGTATGTTAGTGAGGCCACCAACACTTCTGTTGAGTTATTTGCTATTTGTAAGAGGCCTGGAGCTTTGAGCTGAGAGGGGCTGGCGGCGGGTGTGGGTGGAGACCGACTCCATGGATGTTTTGCACATTTATGCAGAACGATGAGGCGCATTGGCATTTGCAGCACTTACTGATGCGATTGAGGATCATTAGGAGGCAATTGGATCTTCGTTTCACACACATATCGGGATGGGAACCAGATGGCCTGGGGATTCGTTGGCCAATGTGGCCAGTGACGAGAAGACATGTCAAGTGATTGAGCAATAACATATTAAGGGACGTTTGTATAGTTTAATTGTAATAGACATGATCTTTCATAGTTTTAGATTCTGATTTTGGTTTTGGAATGTAAGGTAGTAAATACTCCTTGTTTACAACTTTCTAGTGCTTGTATGAACGTCTTTGAGATTTTTGATATTTTAATAAATGGGTAGGTGTTTTCCGAACTCCCCCAGGCACAAGTTGCTTTTGATTAAGAAAAATGGGGGAAGATCACTCGCACGAACTTATGTCATCTTCTAGATCACCATGATGTACCTTGCTCCAATTGATGTGCAAATCACAACACGCATTCCTCGTTTAATTTGGTGGATCATTATCAAATAGACCTACTTGTTTATACAACTCAAATCTATGGAGTTTTTGGTTATGTTTCAAGAAAAGTAGTAACAATATAATCTATGGAATTTTTGGTTATGTTATGGAGTATATCAGAATTTGGAAGCAAGAAAAAGTAGTAACAATATAATTAACAAAATTAAAATTGTATTTAAAATATACATACAAATTTAAGAAAATAAAAACAACAAAACCCGACCCTAATCTAGATCGGGCTCCCCATCTTCTGCTTCGTCGTCGGGCATCGAGGGATCAGCTGAATGTTGTGACGCCTAGGACGGTTGGGCCAGTGGGCCCGGTGGAGGTGTGGGCTGGTTGCCCAACACATTATGAACTCTTTGAGCCCCGTGACCCGAACATTGAGGTCTATGTGTTGCTCTTGTGGTGGCGGGGGCGGTGGAGCAGTGGACGAGTTGGGTTGCGATGGTCTAACAATCGTATGGTGGCCTTGGAGCTAAGACCAAATAGACGACCCTCTTTCGACCGCCTGTTGCCGACATCCAACACTGTTGTTCGGTCATGTCCACCGAGCCTTGAGAAGACGCGCAGGATCTTGCTGATCATTCGGTGGTCGGGTTTGTTGTTCCTCTATCCTCTAGAAGGCCTCCTGTGAACAGAACAGTTGATTAGTAAAAAAAACAAATTGTAATATAAATTGAAAATCAAATGACGATTGTAAAGTTACTTACCGCCACCTACTCTGCCATCGGGCCGCTCCATTGTCCATCCACATTCCTCTTGTAAACTTTGAAGAACACCTCCATCTATTTGACCGGGCGACCCGGTTTTGCCTCCTATCAAAGATAAATTTAAAATTCTAATCAATGCATTAAAAAAAAAAAAAAAAAGAAACGACTTAAAGATACTTACTATCTTTCGTTTGTGGTGGCCAACGAACGATGACTTACCGCGGTAGACGATCGCTGCTGCGGTCGGGTTGGCTGCCTGGTTGGCCTTATTCTTTGCAGACTGGGCCTGGAAGTCTGGGCTCACCCAGTACTCCAGTAGTTGACACCAAATCTGATCGGCCAGCCATAGCCGTCGGGACAACTGAGCCGGGGCGTCCGAGAACTGCTTCAACAAAAAAGCGACTGGCCTGCCACCTAAATACGTTGAACATCGACTCGTCGTCGCAGTCCCACCAGTAAGTAAGCTGCAGATTCAGATATTAAAAAAGATATAAGTAATTGATTAAATAATCAATTATTCACATCAATTGATTAAAACGTAATTAAATAAATCTTACCTTAAGATTATCATACCAAAAGAGCTGGTGCTCCTGCGGAATTTGCTTTATAGATCCCCAGGGATAAGGATAGTGGTTGCACACTGTAGCATTGATCGCACTGTGAAAATCTCGATCCAACCTGAACCAATTAATTTCAGAAAATTCGAATTAATTCAAAAGTATTTACACAAAATAATCCATACAGAAATGATAAAAAATAACAATAATCATCCATACAGAATGTTAATTAACAATAAGTAACATCATCATACAAAGTTACAGAAATTAATCAAAATTAACAAAAATTACAGAAACAACAAAAATTATAGAATTCACAAAATCAACAAAATTAGCTATAATTTTAACATCATCCATACAATATTTACAATAATTTAAACATATATAATCAACAAAATTACCCCAACAATTTCAGCAAAATAATATTTCATTTACAAAAGAATAGAAAATATTCAGGGGTTTTTGGCCATGCCTACTTGGCAAACAATATGTACAAACAACGACGTTTCCTTCGCAAAACGATGACATTCTGATACAAGACGACGTCGTACGAACATATGCCTATATGTTGTCCATTCATATACCCATTCCAAAGGGAGAAATAAATAAATATTCGTGTACACGGTTGTTCCAAATAGAGTTACAAAACAGTGCACACATACTTTATTGATTATTTGTGTAGTTAGAAAGTCGTTCCAAATAAAAAAATGCTTTTCAGAAAAAATAATTAAAAATTAATAAAAATCCGTACCAAACACGTTGATGTTAAATAAAAGTATATAATGGGTGTACTAACACAATTGAAAACATAATACATTTTGAAATGAGATTGATATATGGTTACAATATGAAATAAGTTTGTATATTCATTATTGTTAGTATTACATTGATCAAACTATCATCACATATTGTTATACTGTATCGCTTAATCAAACCATCAAAATTTAGATCGGACCATAAGATATGATCAAACAATAAAAAAAATATCTTTGATGAAGTTTTGGACTAATTTGGTACACGGATGTTGAGATATCATATCCGAAACCAAAGGGTAATCTTTCAACATGGTGCATCATTCAATTAGGCCATGTGATTTTAAATCGGATCGTCTTGATCAAATGGACAGAGCTTTATATGCATTTAAGTTTGGTATGAATCTGCTACACAAATATTGAGATATCGTATTTGGAACCATAAGTATTTAAATTTGAATACTTATTGTAACCATTTTTTACACAACCCTGTATTTTAGATTTTGGAACGGCTTTAGGTACCACACGTGGAATGACTGTTTTAAATTTGAACTCCCCCCAAATTTTAAAAAAATTTCGCCAAATGAATCAATTGGACTGGTTTTAGGAACAACCGGTACAAACGGGCCGTTCCAAAATTTCAATTTCCCTCCACATTTTGCGGTGGCGCCCAAAGAACCGCCAAATATTTTATTATTTGGAACGAACGTTGGAACCACTATCTTTAATGCTGGCCATTCCAAATCTTAATTTTTATTTAAAAAGAATAAAAAATTCTGTATAAAATATTACAAACTTAAATATTTTAATACAAAATACTAGAAAGATGGAATGTCATCTTCATCACTCTCGTAGTCCTCGAAGCTATCTTCGTCATCCTCGTCTTCTTCAATATCCGTGTGACCTTGGAGCGTTTGGGATGTTCTTGCTCCCTTTTGTTGTGTCATCGAAAGATCAACAAAAAGTTGTATACCATCAAGATCATGCAGGTCGTACATCTGATTATCCGTAGCAACTTTTAGGAACAAGTATGACTTCCTCTAGCTAATATGCGATATCGGTCCATCGAGAATCACCAACTACTCTACGAGACTTGATTTTGCAAACAACCATCCATCCGTTTTGTCTCTTTTCATGCTTGGGTACTCTGTGTAGTAAACTTGTATTGCTTTTGTCTCTTTTCATGCTTGGGTACTCTGTGTAGTAAACTTGTATTGCTTGATGTGCCAGTATGAATGGTTCATCTTTTGGTACAACTTTCTAAAATTAACTTCAACGAGGTAATAACGAGAGTGTACCTTCATGCCTCTTATCGAATCGATCCAACGATACTTAAACAGAACGACATGCAAGTTCAGAATAAGTGGGTACTCCAATTGAATTATCTCTTCAAGTATCCCATAGAAGTCATTATCCGTGTCTGTATACGATGAGTTTTTTACACACATTCCACAATTCATTGTTGACTTGCCGATGTTGTGACGTTCCATGTGGAAGTTGAAACCATTCACAAAGTAATAAGGGAATGTCGTCACCTCAGCGCCCAAAGCCCAATAATCACACTTCAGGAGCTCTTGATTTGTATAATTCAATTCAGGATAAACCTGCAGTTCATATATATACAACTTTAGTTTACAAATATACTTTGGAACCAAATCACGGAATACAAAAAAATCATCAATTTACACGACATTTGAACCGATCCTGGATCAATAATTGGATCAGTCAAATTGTGGTCGTGCTGATATAGTTCGTTCAGGAATTCTCTGATTGTAAATATATATATATATATATATTGAAAATGCACATCATATTCAAATTTTACACATATATATGTATATGCTTACTCGTAATATGGCATGATTACTTCACAATTGCACAACACATACGTCTCGAGTATATGTCGTTCTAAACTAATGAGTCATCTCTTCTTCGAGGCACCACTAGCTTGGCCAAAGTGGTTGAAAATAGACCGTTGGGTTTTGTCATCGTTGGTGGTGAGATCATCATTTCTATCGGGCCTGCTTTGTTTGCACAAAATGTGCGGCTCAAATTATTGGGAAGTGAATAACCCTATTTCTTCGACAATGTATGCTCCACAATAGACGCCTCGATGTTTGCTTTGTTCTTCACCTCTTCTTCAAATCGAGAAGGAACCTAATTGTACAAATGCTTACTAACACACGGATGATAATAAAAATGTAACAAAATAGATTATAAGAAATTGTACAAGGGGGCTTACCTCTCAAATTGGTACATCCACCTGTATTGGACCGGCTCTCCATCAGTAGCCTCGTATGGAAGGTAAACAATGAGGTGCCCCATTGAATCAGCGAAGCTGGAGGAAATATTTTTTCAAGGTTGCACATGATCAAGGATATTCGATCTTCCACCTCCTATAGTTTGGTGACCTTAAGCGTGGTCGAGCATATGAGCTGAAAAAGCAAACTGACTCCGTCAATGCGCTCCACACATGCTCAGGAAGCATCTCACGAAAGGCAACTAGGATCAACTTCTGCATGAATACGTGGCAATTATGGCTCTTCATGCCGTGCATCCTCAACTCCGTCATGCCGACATAATGAGAGATGTTAGATGTGTAATCACCAGGGAAACCTCGGACAATGAATCCAATCATATATCCTCCTTTTCTACTCTTTCGTCAAGGTATACACTGCTTTAGGCATAGTGACTACATATGATTTTCAAGTCCTTCCGTGTATTCAAATTATCCTTCGTTTTCCCCTTTATGTTTGATAGGGGTTATGCCCCATTTATGCTAAAAATACGTAAATACCCTTTAAAAGAGGTCAAAATTGCAAATGAGTCTAATGACCCGCGTTCAACACGGTCGCGACCCGACCCGGGTACACGACCCGAAACCCGCTTAAGAAGACCCAAGATCTGGGCCCTTGGTCTCCTGACAGTTGAAGCTTTGAGATGACGCCACGTGGACCAGGCAAGTACACGCACTTGGCTCTATAAATACTCCTGTTCCACCGCATTAATGGTAAGATTTATTGATAGCATTCGACCTGCACTACTACTAAGATCGCATATTTACCATCTCGAGCGTGTGCTGACTTAAGCATCGGAGGGTCTTCGTCGGGGATGCTCCCGGCTAGGCTCACGTTTTCTTTCTTCTCAGGTACCCATACTATCCAGGTGTCAGGTGGAGATCGCTCAGGATAGACGTCTTTGGAGGTCGCTATCTGCAACCCGGATCAGTTGGCGCCGTCTGTGGGAAATATCTTGAGAAGAACACAAGTTTCGAGATGGAAGGACCATCAAGAGGCGAACAAACACCAGGCGACTTTAATGACCATATTTCGCGACCTGGAGAGCAAATTCTTCAGATCACCAGAAACGAATTGCAAAGGATGATCGATGAGGCTGCCCGGAACGCGACCAGAAATGCCATAATCGAATATGAGAGACGAACCGCGACCCCATATGCTTACGATTCAATGAAATGTCAATTATTCAAAAGAAAAGAGGTGGAAGGTGACCCGAAGGAAGTGACTAGCAAAGGGATGCCTGAGAAAGGCACAGAAATTGAACTTTCAAATGAAGCTTCAAGTGAAAAAGGAAGAGCTAGAATAAGAGAGCTCGGAATATCAAGGGCGGAGGTGGAGAACGTGGGTAGCCAGATCGAAAGGTTGGGGCTACAAATAGACGAGCTAAAGAGAAAAGGAGAGATAGTGGCCCAAACAAGAATTCACCGTTCACAAACAAAGTGTTGACTGAGGTCGTAGATCCCAGCTTCCGGATGCCTGATCTACCTAAATATGATGGGACCAAGGACCCACAAGAACACGTCTCAGCATTTGAACCGGTAATGAACTTATATGGTCAATCTGATTCAATTAACGCAAAACTTTTCGTGACAACCTTTACAGGGAAAGCGCAAGAATGGTTCACCAGCTTACCAAGTGGAGCGATAGACTTGTATAAGCAGTTGATTCAGAAATTCACGTTCCATTTTGCAAGTAAGAAAAAACAGAGGAGGTCAGCTACCTATTTATTCACCATAAGACAGAAAGCAACGAGTCGTTAAAAAGTATCGTAGGAAGGTTCAATAATGAGACCCTAGAAGTTCAGGACCTCCGGATTGACATGATGATAAGCATTCTTATCCATGGCTTGAAAAAAGGACCGTTTGCATCAGCACTTGCAAGAGATCCACCAGAGGACGTAGAACAACTGATGAAAATGGCACAAAAGTACATAGACGAGGAAGAGATGAATGCAATGAAAGATGGGGAATGGACGAACAAAGGTCGCGATGCTGGGGGACGCGATGTTGGAGGTCAAGATCGCGGGAGAGACAGGCGGGTCAGATCTGAAAAAGATCGAGAAGCACCCTACCAACCCAGGTACCACAAATACACACCTTTGAATGCTTCAAGGGCGAGAATGATGATGATGGTAGAAAAAGATAACGTGTTGCAATGGCCTAAGAGAACGCGGGCTACCCCAGCCAAGAAATACTTGGGATCGAAGTACTGTAAGTTTCATAGAGAAAAAGGGCATAACACAGAGGATTGCTACCAACTAAAAGATGAGATAGAAAGGTTAGTCAGACAAGGGTTCTTCAAGGACTACATTAGAGGGACGCGCGACCATGAGCGTGAGCCAAGGAAAGATAGAAGGGAAAGGTCACGAAGTAGACCAAGAAGCAGGGACCGATTTCGTAGAAAAGAACGAAAAGAAGAAAAAGGGGATGAGATAGGTGACAACGCTCTTGTGAAAGGAGTTATTCACACGATCGCTGGAGGACCAACGGGAGGCTACTCGATGAGGTCCCGAAAAAAGATACGCCCGAGGTAGGCTCGAAAGTAGGAAGGAAATGATTTTGAATGTTGAGCAAGAAGAAGAGATCACGTTTCGCAGAAAGGACATGGTATAAAAAATGGGGTCGCAGAATGACCCTATGGTGATCAAGATGGACATAGCAAATTTCCTAGTACATAAGGTGTTAGTGGACAATGGTAGCTCGGCAGACATTTTGTTCATGGGAGCACTAAGGAAAATGGGGCTTGACGATGCATCATTGCAACCAGTGCGGACCCCCCTGATAGGATTTGGGGGCAGGGAGGTGACGTCTTTGAAAGATTGTGGATCGTCCCGGGAAAATAGCGCGAATGCGGAAGCGCGGTATAAAATAAAAATTGCGGAATTAAAACATGCTTTAACGTAAATTAAAGAACACGTTCAAGGGGTGTGCCCTTGAAATTTTCGGGTGTTTGGTGTATCTCATGAATTAAGAACATACAACAATCATGGAGGCCATAGAGTGGAAAATTAAGAGGGACAAAAATATTAAATCGAGACATACCCGTTGTCGTTTTCATCTTCAACGGCTACTCGTGTTGTTCCCCGTTTTGCACCAAGACCTCGTTCTTGAGATCCTCCAAATCGTGACACACGATCCACCCACGTATTCTTGCACGTCGTGCTAGCAACGAACAAGTATTATTTTTTTGGAGAGGATAGATCAACCACGCGTTATGAATTAACGGGATCGATCTTCCTAAGTTCTAATGTTCCAAGAACAAGAGAACAAGAAAATATTTTCTTGGGAGAGTGAGAGGGGGCGGACGAGAGGGAGAGGAGAGAGCACGAGTAGTGTGTGTGTGTGTGTGTGTGTGTGTGTTTTGGAATTTCAAGATTCATCATCCTTGAATTGTAGGAGGCTAGGGGTTTATATAGAGGAGGAGTTTTAATCCTCTTTAAACTCCAACTCTAAGAGGTCTATTTTGACTAGAATTTTGACCTAGTCAAAGTCCTAGTCAAAGTAGTATTTGACCTAGTCAAATCAATCCTAGCCATCCATCTCTCCTTTCCATCTCAACCGTTAATTTAATTTAATGGAATATTTAAAACCTATTTAAATATTCCAAGAGGCCAAATAAATATAAATATTTATTTTAAGCCCATTAAATAAATTCCCTTAATAAATCTAATTTATTAATTTAATTCCTTTTATCAAATAGAAGGAATTAATATTCCAAGAAAATAAAGGACCCGATTAAATCCAATTTAATCATTCCTATTCTCCAATATTTAATTCTAAATTAAATACTAAATGTGTGTGTGGATAGTGTGTGACTCTTTAAGTTCACCTTTCAGCTAGACTTGGTCGGATTCCTAGAATCCGTCCGTTACCATGGGTGGCCATCTAGCAACGGTCAATGGCACTAGAGACTAGGTGAAATAGTCGGGGATGAACATTTAGGCTCTAACAGTACACTTGTCCTTCTATCTACGGTCTTACCACTTAGGATCTAGGGCACGGAAAATGCAGGTACCCATTTTGGACCTAAGTGTCGGTCTGTCCTTACTAAACGCCTCAAGGGAATCCTTCCCTTCTGTTCAGTTACTGTGGCCATAGATTTTAGGGACAAGACACAGAGCATACGTGAGATTCAACTGTCAATGCCTTTTGACAGGAGACAGATCCTTTCTTGGAAACTACTGCCACTCTGTATACCAGAGCTGCACTAGACATGGCTTATGACTACTCAAGTGCTTCTTGGCAATCTCTCACCATATCTAAGATACAGACCTGATATACAGGTAAACTCAGCAGTTCCTCAAGTCAAAGGACTTGACCTGTACCGTTGGAACAGGGAATACACGTCATACCATACTGACCATACTTAAGGTCCTCCATAAGACGGTTCCCGCGAGTCACCTCAGTCAGCTTCTCCCTAGCAGGCTAACCCACTAACACTGTTTAGACGACCTTCGTCACCCGTCGATGAAACACGACAGCAGATGCTTAGTGCAAGTCTCAAAGGGAATCTCGGTACCCATTTTCGAGATTCTTTGACTTGGAGATTTCCGGACTGATTCGGCAAGACTGATTTCATGGACCTACCCCCAAGCGTAGTCCCAGTCCCCGAAATAGATTCTCAGTCCATGGGCTTCGTTTGCATAGCGAAAAGATATGTAATAGCAAATAGAAGTGAGCACAAACAAAGTAATGCCAAATGAATCTCACTTCTTTATTCATAAATGATTTATCAAAACACACTGAAATTGTCTAGACATAGGTTACATTTTTCCTGCCAAGATTGGCTACATGGTCACCTATTCTTACAATCTCCCACTTGACCTTTAAAGCCAATCGCCCATATGTCTAATCCCCATCTTCTCAAGATGTTGCCTATGAGCGCTCTGCGACATAGGCTTTGTGAGCGGATCTGTTGTGTTGTCTGCTGAGTTGATTCGGTCCATCCGAACGTCACCTCTTCCTACCATTTCTCTAAGAAGATGGTAGCGTCTAAGAATGTGTTTGGAACGGTGATGAGATCTCGGTTCCTTTGCTTGCGCTATTGCACCGTTGTTATCACAGAAGATGACAATAGGCTCGGCGATGCTAGGCACCACACCCAACTCTTGGATGCAGTTTCTCATCCAAACCGCTTCCTTTGCAGCTTCTGAAGCTGCTATGTATTCAGCCTCTGTAGTGGAGTCAGCAATGGTTGCTTGCTTGGAAATTTTCCAAGCCACTACTCCTCCATTGAGCTTGAATACGTAACCCGATTGAGACTTGGCATCATCGTCATCCGACTGGAAGCTAGCGTCGCTAAAGCCTTCCAGGATCAGCTCTCCATTGCCATAGACTAAGAACATTTCCTTAGTCCTCCTTAGGTACTTAAGGATTCCCTTAACAGCATTCCAATGTGCCTCTCCTGCACAGGACTGATATCTGCTTGTTACGCTCAAAGCGTACGCAATGTCAGAACTAGTGCAGTGGACCGCATATTGGATGCTACCTACGGCAGAAGCATAGGGGATGACTTTCATCCTTTCAAGTTCCTCATCAGTTTGTGGAGACTGTTTCTTGGACAACTTGCTCCCATGCCTCATGGGCAGGAATCCTCGTTTGGAGTTGTCCATTCGATATCTCTTTAGGACTTTCTCTATATACGAGTTTTGGGTGAGCCCTAACATCCTTTTAGATCTGTCCCTGACAATCTGGATGCCTAGGATGTAGGAGGCTTCACCCAAGTCCTTCATGGAAAACTGGATTGACAACCATGCTTTTGTGTCTCCTAACATTCTAACGTCATTACCAATGAGTAGAATGTCATCCACATAAAGCACTAGGAACACTATTGAGCTCCCACTGACCTTCTTGTATACACAAGGGTCAGATTCGTTCTTGATGAAGTCATATCCCCGTATTACTTCATCAAAGCGAATGTTCCAACTTCGGGATGCTTGTTTGAGGCCATAGATGGACTTCTGGAGACGACAGACCTTCTGTTCTTCTCCAGTGACTGTGAAACCCTCCGGTTGATCCATATAGATCTCTTCTTCAACGAAACCGTTGAGGAAGGCCGTTTTCACGTCCATCTGCCATATCTCATAGTCATACCATGCTGCTATGGCGAGCAGGATCCGAATGGACTTAGCCATGGCTACTGGCGAGTAGGTATCCTCAAAATCGACCTCGGGTCGTTGAGTGTATCCCTTAGCTACAAGCCTAGCCTTGAAGGTTGTGACTTCTCCATCAACGCCAAGTTTGCGCTTGTAGACCCACTTACAGCCCACTGGCTTAACACCTTTCGGTGGATCTACAAGTCTCCAGACTTGGTTCTCGTTCATGGAGTCCATTTTGGTTTTCATGGCCTCAAGCCATTTCCCGGAGTCGATGTCAGACATCGCTTCTCCATATGTCTTAGGATCGTTATCCAGAAGATCGGTCGTACTCAGAAAGCCATATCTCACTGGAGGTCTGGACTCTCTAGTAGACCTACGGAGAATGGGAACGTCAGTGGTGACTGTGGGCGCTGACTGTATCGGAGCTGGCGGTTCAGGGACTGGGGCTGGCCGTTCCTGAGGCTGTCCTTCATACCTAGCATGTTGGACTCCTCGAGGTTGGTCAGCCCTTCGGCTGTCTATCCTGAATCCTCTAAGTGAGGGTTCCGCGGCTACCTCTGATGGCTGGATTCCATCGCTTGATTCCTCAAGAATCAGCTCATCAGGTTGGACATCCTCTGGGAAGCCTTGCTCCAAGAATACTGCATTCCTTGAAACAAACACCTTTTGTTCCAAGGGGTCATAAAAGTAATAAGCCGCAGTTTCTTTAGGGTATCCAACGAACCTGCATAAGCTAGATCTGGATTCTAGCTTATCTCCCACTAACCTCTTGACGTCTGCGGGGCTACCCCACACCTTCAAGTAGTTGTAGGATGCAGGCTTGTCGTGCCATATTTCATATGGCGTTTGGGTCAATGCACTGGTAGGCGCCAAATTTAGCAACTTGGCCGCTGTTTCTAGTGCATAGCCCCAAAAGGATAAGGGCAATTTGGTAAAACTCATCATGGACCGAACCATGTCCAACAGGGTTCGATTCCTTCTTTCAGAGACACCATTGTGGTGTTCCGGGAGGTGTCCATTCTGATATTATACCATGTTCTTTTAGATAATCTAGGAACTCGGTACTAAGGTATTCACCCCCTCGGTCTGACCGTAGGATTTTAATTTTGCAGTTGGTCTGGGTCTCCACTTCAAGTCTGAATTATTTAAACCTCTCAAGAGTTTCAGACTTGTACCTCATTATGTAAACATAACCATACCGTGAATGATCATCAGTAAAGGTTATGAAGTAGGAGAACCCACCTCGGGCCTGCGTCCTTAGTGGTCCACATACATCTGTATGGACCAAGTCCAACAGACCTGTGGCAAGCCTGCTTTGTCCTACAAAGGGCTTCTTGGTCATTTTCCCTTTTAGACAAGATTCACAAGTTGGTAGCTCACTCAAGTCCCCTACCTCTAGGTTCTTTGAGTCTACCAACCTTTTCATCCTATCTTGGGATATGTGACCTAGCCTAGCGTGCCACAGTCGTGTGTTCCCGTTATTATCTAATTTACGTTTGCGTTGAGCGTTAAGAACGAAGTTCGTTTGTTGCAAGATATAGAGCCCGTTATTTAATGTACCAAGCAGATGAGCAATTCCACACCTCATAAAATAAAAGCAATTTTTATTGATTCTAAACTCATAACCACTATTGTCCAACAATGGAATGGAAATGATGTTTTTAATCATACTAGGTACAAAATAAACTTGCTCTAATTCTATGCTAATATTATCACTAATCACTAGAGTGGCGGATCCTACTGCTTCTGCCGAGATGGCCTTGCCATTCCCGAGCTTAAGAATCATGTCCCCGCTACCCAGTTTTCAAATGTGAGCTCCACAGTCGATATCTAATACCCAAGAGGCAGAATTAGTGATCATATTAACCTCAATCACAAAAATACCTTGGTTTGAGAAGAGTTTGGGGCACTCTCTCTTCCAATGTTCTTTCTCACGGCAGTTGATACATATGTCATATGCCTTTGACTGCTGCTTGGAGACAACCTTTCCCTTTCCTTTGCCTTTCCCCTCTTTGGCAATGGGAACACTCTTAGTGTTTGTAGCTGCTTTGACGGCCTTTCCCTTCCCTTTCTTCTTTTTCCAACGTCTGGCACCCTTGCCTTTCGTCTTGAAAGTCGAAGCACCTCCAAACAATACCGAAGGCGTGGACTTCTTAGTCGTTGCCTCGTATTGCACCAACATATTAATCAACTCATGAATGCCCTTCTCTAGTGCGTTCATGTTATAGTTGATGATAAATTGGTCGAAGGAAGGTGGGAGTGACTGAAGGATCACATCTATGTACGTTTCATTGTCGAGACCTGCCTTTAGGTCCTCGAGCTTTCCCACCAGGGTAAGCATTTTAACCCCGTGCTCTTGTACAGAGGATCCTTCTGTCATTTTAGTTCCAAAGAACGCCTTGGTCGCGACATACCTAGTATGCCGGTCCGGGACTACATAGCAATCCTTAAGGCGAGCCATAATGGAAGGGACATCGTCTAGCCTTTCATATTGCTTCTGAATTTCATTTGTCATTGAAGCAAGTATGACGCTACGGACCTTCCGGTTATCCTTATGCTAAGTCTCGAACGTCTCACGTTCTTCTGGCGTGGATCCTTCCGGTAAGGTCCTAAGGAGAGGCTCGTCCATGACGTAGCCTTGGTTCTCATAATCCAGGACTATCATGAGATTGCGCAACCAGTCGTTGTAATTGGTTCCATTGAATTTGTTTG
The DNA here is from genome assembly GCA_034509735.1 of Sesamum alatum. NCBI lineage: Eukaryota > Viridiplantae > Streptophyta > Magnoliopsida > Lamiales > Pedaliaceae > Sesamum > Sesamum alatum. Next base: position 11,325,635 of record JACGWO010000011.1, read on the forward strand.
TCTCAAGAATGGTAGAAAGTGGGTTCTTAGACATTTTAAAATCTACATTTTAAAAAAAACACAGTACGCGATCAGCAGAAAATAAAGACGGTGGTTTGACAAAAATAATTAAATGCTTGGTCTTTAGTCATTTAATCCTCCCACTATTTATACGAAAACACGGTACTCTCAAACGTGATTTTCGGGAAATCCTTTCCTAGTGGGCTTGGGATCCACAGCGATTTTTCCCATACCCCGCTTTTACGATTCGCATGGAAAAGATCATGTGGGAGGTATACCATACCATTCTCGTTCCACGAGATTCCAAGATTATTGCCTCACCCTTTCACATGATCCTGAGGACTCCAAGAGAATCATGCTAATTGGGCGTTAGACCCAACCCAATTGACCGAGCCACAGACCCACTGCTACCCCCACGACTCGTGAGACAGGTAACAACAGCCTATTTTTCGTTCATGACATAGTGCAGCTTCTTTTAAGTACAACAACGTGCCATGACTCGTGAGACCACGCTATTGACCTAAAACAACTTCCTCACTATGCCATGGATTGGAAGGCATGAACAAACTCCTAGAGTCCATGTTCATTTCGTCTAGGGTCTAATATTTGAACATTGGTCCAACCAATGTGAGAGTGGTAAATGACCGAGATCTCATAATATAAAACATCCACACATCCATCCATAATGCGTAAGTAAATCTATTCACAGCAGTTATATGATAAATAAAACGCCATTCATCCATCATAATAACCACATGCAAAATTAAAGCCTAGCACGCCCCTGTTGGATGATCACGAGCCCGAATCCTATGCGATCCACTGAGCTCGCAGTGGATCTATGGTCAATATAGGGTTGGTCCTATACTATTACATTAATAGTAACCCAATCATCATTCTGATGGGCCTTGGTCTCTTTTTCAGGTCGCGCGCGCAGGCTCCCATGCCTCGCGCACGCGCTGGCCTGCTGGTCGCCAGCCGCGCATCTGCGCCTGCGCAGTGCGCGCGCAGACGCGCACTAGGCACGCCTGCCGGGCGCGTGCGCGCAGACACCTCCGTCTGCGTGCGCGCGCGCCTAGCGGCGCTGCCTGGTGCCCGTCCGCGCGCGGACTCTTTGGCTCGCATCCGTGCGCACGCGCGCGCCTACCGGGCGCGCGCGCCAGGAGGCGCCGCCCTGCGTGTGCGCCGTGGCCGCGCGACCGGGCGCGCAGACTCCCTGCACGCTGGCCCTGGCGTGCGCGCGCGGGCTCCCCTGCCCGTTTGCACGCGCGCCCGGCCAGCGGCCTGTCTGAGGCCCGGCCGCGCTGTCTGTCTGGATGGCTGCGTGCGACCTTGCGCGTCCGGCTGGGCGGCCGCGCGCAGGCTTCCCTTGCTTGCGCGCGGCCAGCCTCCGGCTGGTCGGCGTGCGGCATGCGGCGTTTCTTCATTTTTCGTTCAATTTTCACCCCCGTTTCCCAAAAAAAAACAGAAAATACCAATTGTGCAGAAATCACACGAATCAAAAGCAATAAAACGACATGCTTTAATAATCAAGTGAATCAAGAATTAATTAAAACATGCCAAAACACGTTTCATGCTTAAAACGCACATAAAACCCTAGACCTATACACCGAACCGGGCTCTGATACCACTGAAAGATTGTGGATCGTCCCGGTAAAGAGCGCGAATGCGGAAGCGCGGTATAAAATAAAAATTGCGGAATTAAAACATGCTTTAACGTAAATTAAAGAACACGTTCAAGGGGTGTGCCCTTGAAATTCCCGGGTGTTCGGTGTATCTCATGAATTAAGAACATACAACAATCATGGAGGCCATAGGGTGGAAAATTAAGAGGGACGAAAATATTAAATCGAGATCTACCCGTTGTTTTCGTCTTCAACGGCTACTCGCGTTGTTTCCCGTTTTGCACCAAGACCTCGTTCTTGAGATCCTCCAAATCGTGACACACGATCCACCCACGTATTATTGCACGTCGTGCTAGCAACGAACAAGTATTATTTTTTTGGAGAGGATAGATCAACCATGCGTTATGAATTAATGGGATCGATCTTCCTAAGTTCTAATGTTCCAAGAACAAGAGAACAAGAAAATATTTTCTTGGGAGAGTGAAAGGGGGCGGACACGAGGGAGAGGAGAGAGCACGAGTAGTGTGTGTGTGTGTGTGTGTGTGTGTTTTGGAATTTCAAGATTCATCATCCTTGAATTGTAGGAGGCTAGGGGTTTATATAGAGGAGGAGTTTAATCCTCTTTAAACTCCAACTCTAAGAGGTCTGTCTATTTTGACTAGAATTTTGACCTAGTCAAAGTAGTATTTGACCTAGTCAAATCAATCCTAGCCATCCATCTCTCCTTTCCATCTCAACCATTAATTTAATTTAATGGAATATTTAAAACCTATTTAAATATTCCAAGAGGCCAAATAAATATAAATATTTATTTTAAGCCCATTAAATAAATTCCCTTAATAAATCTAATTTATTAATTTAATTCCTTTTATCTAATAGAAGGAATTAATATTCCAAGAAAATAAAGGACCCGATTAAATCCAATTTAATCATTCCTATTCTCCAATATTTAATTCTAAATTAAATACTAAATGTGTGTGTGGATAGTGTGTGACTCTTTAGGTTCACCTTTCAGCTAGACTTGGTCGGATTCCTAGAATCCGTCCGTTACCATGGGTGGCCATCTAGCAACGGTCCATGGCACTAGAGACTAGGTGAATATTCGGGGATGAACATTTAGGCTCTAACAGTACACTTGTCCTTCTATCTACGGTCTCACCACTTAGGGTCTAGGGCACAGGAAATGCAGGTACCCATTTTGGACCTAAGTGTTGGTCTGTCCTTACTAAACGCCGTAAGGGAATCCTTCCCTTCTGTTCAGTTACTGTAGCCACAGATTTTAGGGACAAGACACAGAGCATACGTGAGACTTAACTGTCAATGCCTTTTGACAGGAGACAGATCCTTTCTTGGAAACTACTGTCACTCTGTATACCAGAGCTGCACTAGACATTGCTTATGACTACTCAAGTGCTTCTTGGCAATCTCTCACCATATCTAAGATACAGACCTGATATACAGGTAAACTCAGCAGTTCCTCATGTCAAAGGACTTGACCTGTACCGTTGGAACCGGGAATACATGTCATACCATGCTGACCATACTCAAGGTCCTCCGTAAGACGGTTCCCGCGAGTCACCTCGGTCAGCTTCTCCCTAGCAGGCTAACCCACTAACACTGCTTAGACGACCTTCTTCACCCGTCGATGAAACTCGACAGCAGATGCTTAGTGCAAGTCTCAAAGGGAATCTCGGTACCCATTTTCGAGATTCCTTGACTTGGAGATTTCCGGACTGATTCGGCAAGACTGATTTCATAGACCTACCTCCAAGCGTAGTCCCAGTCCCCGAAATAGATTCTCAATCCGTGGGCTTCGTTTGCGTAGCGAACAGATATGTAATAGCAAATAGAAGTGAACGCAAACAAAGTAATGCCATATGAATCTCACTTCTTTATTCATAAATGATTTATCAAAACACACTGAAATTGTCTAGACATAGGTTACATTTTCCTGTCAAGATTGGCTATATGGTCACCTATTCTAACAGTCTTTGGGAACAATCGACCTCCCAGCTTCGCTGGGGGAGGAGCCAAGAAGGAGAACAATGATGGTAAGGTTTTTGGTGGTAGACACGCCCTTTGCATATAACGTAATTTTGGGGAGACCCAGTTTGAATTTGTTTCAGGCGATAGTGTCCAACTATCACCTAAAGATGAAGTTCCCAACAAGGCACGGAATAGGTGAGGTACTTTGCGTCCAAAAAGAGGCGAGAAAGTGTGATAATCTCTCCTTGAAAAAGGGTGAAGACGATTTAAGGACCAAGAGAAAGATAGGGGCCGAACACCCAGAGGAGGAAGTGGACACTTTAAAGAAGTCCAAGCCCCAGCAGATAGAGTCAGTGGAAGAATATAAAACGATCGAGCTTGTACAAGGGGAAGCAAGTAAAACGACAAGAATTGGGTCGCAGATGAACTCGAGTTTGGAGGCGATGGTGATTGACTTCCTTAAGGAGAACACTGATATGGTTTCATGGAGCCCGTCAGACTTCAAAGGTATTGGTCCAGAAGTTATAGTGCATAGACTTAATGTTGACCCACAGGTTAAGCCTGTCAAGCAGAAGAAAAGGATGTTCGGGGTCGAGAGGAATAAGATCATTGAGGCCGAGGTGAACAAGTTGCTAGAAGTCGGATACGTAACTGAAGTACAATACACCAAATGGTTGTCGAACGTGGTGATCGTTCCAAAGACGTCTGGGTGAGAGGTGGCAAGTTCTTGGGGTATATGGTAAGTGAGAAAGGGATAGGGGCAAATCCAGAAAAGATTGAAGTGATCATGGGGTTGAATTCCCCAAAGATGGTGAAGGAAGTGCAAAAGTTAGCAGGGAAGGTCACATCCTTGAATCGTTTCATCTCACGATCAGCAGATAGAAATTTACCATTTTTCAAAACACTGAGGAAAATGAAAGACTTCAGGTGGACAGAGGAGTGCGAACAGGCGTTACAAGACTTGAAGCGTTATTTGACAAATCCGCCATTACTAGCGAACCCAAGGGTCGGTGAACCGTTGTACTTATACTTGGCAGTATCCGAGGATGCCGTGAGCTCGGTGTTGGTGAAAGAAGAGTCCGGGTCGCAAAGTCCCGTATATTACGTAAGTAAGATGTTACAAGGAGCCGAGAAACGATACATTCAAATTGAAAAGCTTGCATTAGCACTAGTCACCACGGCCAGAAGATTGCAACCGTACTTTTAATCGCACAAGGTGGTCGTCCTGACCAATCACCCATTGAAGCAAATCATGTCAAAGCTAGATGCTTCGGGTCGCTTAATTAAATGGGCCATCGAGTTAGGAGAATTCGACATTGAGTATCAAGCAAGAACTTCTATTAAAGCCCAAGTTTTTGCTGATTTTATTGTGGAGCTCGCAGGTGAACAAATACAGGAGGAGCAAAAAGGATGGCTCTTGCACATAGACGGGTCATCTAAATCGAGCAATGGAGGAGCTGGTATTTTATTGCAAGGCCCAGAGGACGTTGAGATCGAGGTCGCAGCCAAGCTTGCATTCCCTGCAACCAACAACGAGGCTGAGTATGAAGCCCTAATCTTGGGATTGGAAATGGCACACCGAGCTGGAGTAAAAAAGTTAGACGTTTACACTGATTCGCAGCTGGTGGCCATGCAGATAGAAGGATCATATGAAACGCGTGAATGGTCCATGACTCAGTACCTGAAAAAGGTAAAAGAAATGATGAAAAAATTTGATAAGTGCACGATTCAACAAATACCAAGAGAGGAAAATGAAAGAGCGGATGCCTTATCGAAATTCGGAGCCCTGATCACTGGTGTGAAGAATCGAAAAGTTGTTGTAGTGATCAAAGAGATGGCAGCAGTGGATGAACCCACCTGCGAAGTGCAAAGTGTAGAAAATGAGAGATCATGGAAAACTGACATCATCAAGTATCTGGAGGAAGGGGTCGTCCCCAGCGACCCAACTGAAGCCAAAGGATTGAAATTCAAAGCAAATTAGTTCACGATGTTAGGAGGTGAGTTGTACAAACGATCAATTGACGGACCTTTGTTGAAGTGTCTCACACTGGAGAAGGCAAAATACGTGTTAAGGGAAATTCATGAAGGAAGCTGTGGAAATCACTCGGGTGGAAGGTCGCTAGCACAAAAGGTAACCCGGCAAGGATATTTTTGGCCGACTCTGGTAAAGGACGCGATGGAATTCACTAAGAGGTGCGAAAGCTGTCAAAAAATATGCGACCCTGATACATGCACCGGCGACCCCAATGGAACCTATCAAAATCACATGTCCTTTTGACCAATGGTGGATCGACATCGTAGGACCTTTCCCACCAGCACCAACTCAGAAAAATTTTGTTATTGTAGCAGTGGAGTATTTCTCCAAGTGGGTGGAGGCAGAAGCTTTGGCAAAAATCTCTGAGAAAGAGGTGATAAATTTCATTTGGAAGAATATCATTTGCAGGTTTGGCATACTGTGCGTCTTGATCTCAGACAATGGGACGCAATACCAAGGAAAGGGGATCGTGGCGTGGTGCAAAGAGCTTAAGATACAACAAAACTTCACTGCGGTAGGAAACCCACAAGCCAATGGACAAACCGAGGTCACCAACCGTATATTGCTCCAACATTTAAAGACAAGGCTGGAAGGAGCCAAGGGGTCGTGGGTCGAGGAATTGCCAGGAGTGTTGTGGGCATATCGTACAATTCCTCGCTCTTCAACAGGTGAGATGCCTTTTTGTTTGGTTTATGGAACTGAAGCAATAATACCGGCAGAAATTAGCGAAGAGACAGCCCGGGTCGCGCAATACGATCCACAGGAAAACCAAGGAGCAAGAGCTTTTCGATCTCACCACTATTGAGGAGAAGCACAATCATGCTTACGCGCGGATCTTGCACCACAAAAGCTTAATGATGAGAAGCTACAACCACAGGGTGAAACCAAGAAACTTCCAAGTAGGAGATCTAGTCCTAAAGAAGGTTGAAGTATCTAAACACGTGGGGAAGTTAGACCCAAGTTAGGAAGGATCTTACAAGGTTGTTGAAGTAATGAAGAAAGGAACGTACAAGTTGCAAGATCTGGAAGGAAAAGATCTCCCACGACCATGGAATATTCATAACTTGAAAAAATTTTACGCTTAAGGAGGGAAGCGCAACCAGAAGGCAATTAGTCTGAAAAAGACTACTTTTTGTGCCAAGTTTCAAGACGCAGGTCTGCGAAAGACACTCAAGACTTCATGCAAGCGATCTGTGAAAGATCTAGAATATCAGGGTTTGAAAAAGACCCCTTTTGTGAGTAGTTCAATTTTTGAAGTCATCAATGTAAAGATCTGAGAAAGATCGTGTAATGCAATCAAGCTATTCAAATTCGCGACCATTTTATGCAATCGAAGTACTTAAAACGATCTGAAAAAGATCGTTCACCTCAAGTGATCTAAAAAAGATCACCTCAAAACGATCTGAAAAAGATCGTTCACCTTAAGTGATCTGAAAAAGATCACCTCAAAACAATTTGAAAAATATCATCCCAAAGTGATCTGAAAAAGATCACCTTAAAAACGATCTAAAAAAGACCGTTCACCTCAAGTTATCTAAAAAAGATCACCACAAAACGATCTGGAAAAGATCGTTCATCTCAAGTGATCTAAAAAAGATCACCACAAAACGATCTGAAAAGATCGTTTGCATCAAGTGATCTGAAAAAGATCGTTCGCATCAAGTGATCTGAAAAAGATCGTTCGCATCAAGTGATCTGAAAAAGATCACCTCAAAACGATATGAAAAAGATCGTCTCAAGTGATCTAAAAAAAATCACCTCAAAACAATCTGAAGAAGATTGTCTCAAGTGATCTGAAAAGGATCACCTCAAAACAATCTGAAAACGATCGTTCATCTTAAGTGATCCGAAAAAAATCACCTCTAAACGACCTGAAGAGTCAAGTGATCTGGAAAAGATCACCTCAAAACGACCTGGAAAAGGTCACCTCAAACCGCTATGGAGAAGATCCGTGTTAAATGACCTGAAAAGTTGGTGCAAATAAAGAGAAACGCGACCACAACAAGTAAACGCAATAACTAATCAAGATAAAGGATCACATATAAGCATCCAAGTTTCATACATAAAGCGATCTGGAAAAGATCGTAGGATGTTCAGAGGTACAGGGGGTGACGATAGCTACAAAGCGTTCCTATGCACGATGTCTAAATACCTGAAATCAACAAAACCTATCTCAAGTGATTACAGGAATAACATCAAAGAACCATCTCCCTACAAAATGTACTAAAAGGGGGTGATGGCTAAGCGATCTCACTAGAAGGTCTATCAACAAAAGTATACCTCCACAAAAAGTCCATCTTGACAAAAGTATATCATGAAAAAAGTGCTAAGTCCTGAGATCGCTAAAGGGGGAGGGGGTACCCTACTTCAGCGGCAAGCACCTCAAACTCATCCACCACAGTGGTCAGTGGCACAACTTCGTCTGGATAAGGCTGGAGTGTAGCGCCCAAGGAAGGATCAAGATGAGTACGATCAAAGTCGTTCACAAAGCCCTTGAGGTAATCCACTTGAGACACGCACTTGTCGAATCCCTCGTTCAGGAAACGAGCGGACTGGATGTCAACAACCAATTTGAAGGTAGGCGTCTTGAGAAAGTCTCGAGCCCCTTCGAGACGATGCATAGCTATCATTTTCTTGTACTCGTCGGAACCAAGAAAAGCTTCACGTCCTTCAGCGACGCCTCGAGCATGACCCGCGACATCACCCGCGGAAAAACCGTCTATCCGTCCACGCTCAAAAGCATCTGCTATAGATTGTTGAGCAGCTTCCTTAGCACAATGAAGTTGTGCCTTCAGATCAGCGTTCTCGGCTTCAAGAGCAGCTTTAGCATCAAACGCGTCCTTCTCTCTCTGTTTAACTTCTGAAATTTCTTTTTGAAGATCAACAACTTTCAATTCAGCTACGCCCTTTTGATGGCAGAACATGGAACACTTCAAGGAGAGATCGTGGCTGAAGGCCATCGCCTGCAAAATCAAAGCGTAAGAAAAGCCAAAATCAAATTATAAGACAATACAAACTATACCTGAGTAAGCACGTGGGCAATGTGCTCCTCTACTCGCGTATGGGCAGTTTGGGCGAGAAATACTTGGTCACGTTCAAGAAGGCAGGCCTTGTATAGCTCCCAAGAATCTTGACCCACCAACGAACGCAACACGGAACTCCGAGCTGATATGGCCCAACCGGGATCCAATTTCTCCCCTACCATCTCAGCAGTTCTGCTACTTGGTGCCTTCAACTCCTCGCGAGCCTGCCCCCACCCAATGAGCATCTCCTTCAAATGCTTAGTGTTTTCTGCTTCTTCGGCGGCGTCTTTAGCGGCTCGACGTTCGAATCGTGACCGACTTCGTTTGCTCGACTTACTTGAGCCCTTGCTACGGTGCTTCTTATGCTTACGCCTACGTTTCTTAGACGGGCCGGCGGCTTCAACAGTGACGCCAGTAGTAAGGTCAACAGCGACCAGTCACCAGCGAGCTCACCTGCGATCTAAACACCTCCAGCGACCTCAGCTGCGAATTCACCTGCAAGGACCGAATTTTCAGCAACCATAATCATCATATTCCCAGCGAATTCACCAAGCATTAAAAGGATAGGTATACCTTCCGTTAGACCAGCTACTGCCGGCACATCACTACCCGCGACCCGACGAGTGGGGGGGACTTGGGCTAGGAAGCTCGGATGTATCCTGAGAGGGGGCGTGAGTAGCTGAAGTATCAACCTCAGATGAGCGACCCACGTTTACGGACGAGGAACCACCACGTAAAGCTCGTGAAAGCTGGGCAATGTGGGCGTTCATGACTACCGAATCTGAAACATAGCAGCAATCAGAACAAAACAAACGAGCAAATAATGTAGTTAATCCAAGCAAAAACAAGAATCAATCACCTATAGAACCCCTAACACGAAGGGGTGCTGGAGAAAGCCCGGCAAGCTTCAAGACCTTCTCTACCAAAAGTTCTTTCGGATCATATATGTAAGAGGTAAGCGCTCATATTTGATCACCTTCCAACCCCCCTCCTTGGGTCTGAGAAACAGGTTTTGAAACGCGCCAATCACACCGAACAGACCAATTTTGGCCGGATGGAGGACGAATAAAGAAAAATCTATTCCGCAAAGGACCTACGTTTGATTTTAACTTGTCTCAGTATTTACATTCTTTACGAAAGGAGAGATAAAAAAATCCGCGATCGGCGGACCTAGTGGAGGTGGTGAAAGAATACAACGACTAAAAATTGTCAAAGCTGGGACTAAGGCGATGGTGTCGCATTATTATAACAAAAAGAAGTATGTGACGAATGGAGTTGGGGGATAGTTGCATGGGACAAACACCTAAGCCTCGAAGGATACATTTTACCGGACGGGACAAGGGAAATCGAAGACCCGCATCTAAATGTACAGTTGAAAAGGGACAAAAACCTTGTGGCGGGCAATGCATTCTATCAAAAGAACGAGGAATTAAAACTTCGTAATCATGCGGAATAAAATATTTTTCCTTCAATTTATGAAGAGGGATTCTTATATTGCTGACGATACCGGCCCAAGGACTTTTTTCCATCATATCTAGATACTTAGAGACTCGGGGGATTTCAGAATCAGACGCGTCTAAGGAAGACTCAGCGATTGCGACCGCGACCCCAGCACGGACAGAATGAACTAAGGGCAGGACGTCTGAGGTCGCGGCAGCGGATCGCGAGCAGGCACCTGCGGTCGCCGAGGGGCGGCGCGGGCCTGTGCCCAAGTACGGGGAGTTCGCCGTCGACCCTGACGACGAAGAGCTAGTGCCCCACTCGGAACTCGACTCAGACGACGACATAGATGAAGAAGACTGCAGAATTTAGTGTAAAATTAAGAGAGGTCGCGAGCGAGTGTACCTGCCAGGAGGTCGCGAGCGACCGGAGCGAGCTAGGAGCGCACTTGGGGAGGGGCGGCTGGAGGCTGGTCGTGAATGCAAGGAGAAAATGAGAGACTTCTAGGGCATCACTTATATTTATAAGCAAAAGGGGTTGACCTCGAAATGTGTGCCAACTAAAGGAGCTAAGATGAAGACACGTAGGCGAAATTGGACGATGGGGATCGAAGCGAATTAAAAGGCGTTTAACGAGCTCATATTGCGACTTCTCCTAGTGCAAAAAATTACACTAGCAGAAGTGGGGGACTAATGGTAGGGGTTATACCCCATTTATGCTAAAAAGACGTAAATACCCTTTAAAAGAGGTCACGATTGCAAATGGGTCTAATGACCCGCGTTAAACACAGTCGGGTCGCTACCCGCGACCCGACCCGACCCGACCCGGGTACACGATCCGAAACCCGCTTAAGAAGACCCGAGATCTGGGCCCTTGGTCTCCTGACAATTGAAGCCTTGAGATGACGCCACGTGGACCAGGCAAGTACACGCACTTGGCTCTATAAATACTCTTGTTCCACCGCATTAATGGTAAGATTTATTGATAGCATTCGACCTGCACTACTACTAAGATCGCATATTTACCATCTCGAGAGTGTGCTAACTTAAGCATCGGAGGGTATTCACTGGGGACGCTCCCGGCTAGGCTCACTTTTGCTTTCTCAGGTACCCATACTATCCAGGTGTCAGGTGGAGATCGCTCAGGATAGACGTCTCTGGAGGTCGCTATCTGCAACCCGGATCAATGTTCATCACGTTGTTGAATATGTTGTCAAATATATTTTTCTCAATGTTCATGACATCAAGGTTGTGTCGTATCAAATGCATTGCCAAGTATGGGAGATCCCAAAAGATGCTTTTTTTCGTCCACTTATGGTCGGTACCCTAACTTGGTGGGAGTGTCAACGGTTCTTCAACTGCAGGACTGAAGTCTGCTACCCAGCGAATCTGCTGCCTAGTAAGCCTCAAACATGCAACCTTCCTTTCCACTCAATTTTTAGTGAATGCTCTCTTGTTCCTACAGTACGGATGGGCCTTAGGGAGGAACTGTTTGTGGCAGTCAAAGTAGCACGCCTTCCTACCATGCTGTAGATGGAATGCATGTGTGTCCTCTATACAAATTGGACACCCCATAATACCAGTGGTACTCTATCTAGACGTCATCCCATAAGCGGGTAGGTCGTTCACGATCCACATCAACACCGCGCATATCATGAAGACCTGGTTGGTGGCATTGTTATGCGTCTGGATATTCACATGCCACAATTGCAATCGCTCCTTGATCAACGACTCCAAGTACACTTCGATCAGACGCTTCGGATTAGACGGGCCAAGTAGCGCCATCATCAGGAACATATACTCAGACTTCATACACATCCCCGGTGGGAGATTGTATGGTGTAAGTATAACCGGCCAACATGAGTACGTACAACTATACTGCCCGCGGCGCACACCCGTCTATGCACAGCCTCAGCCTAACATTACTGGGCTCCAAGGCAAAGTTTGGATATGTCTGGTGGAAATACCTGCAAGCCTTTATATCAGACGGATGACACATGGAGCCCACCTCCATCTAATGTGTGGCATGTCATGTCATGTGCTCCGCAGTCGCTGCCGAAACATACAACCTCTGCAGTCGGGGAGTAAGTGACAGGTACCTAAGAACAGCATACAGGGACTTTTGGGTATGGGGTCTCGCTGCCTGATCGGCTTGTACCTAGCATTTCTAGAAACCTTGCAGTACTCCAGATCCATGTCGTCCTTCCAGTACAGCATGCGGCCATTTTTACATGCATCAATCTTCTCAACAGGTAAACTCAAGTCTCTTATCAATTTCTTCGTACTGTAAGTAATCGAGGGGGGGGGGGGAATGTGACCACGGGGCATTATATAATCAACCCACTGGCACAATTGATCATATGTCCATTCGGAAAAATTGCCCACGGCCTTGATATTCACCAAATCAGCAACCATCGTCAACTAAGATTGGGTACAACCGCTCCACAACGGCTGGTCGACAATCTGCACTACATTGAAAAAACGGTCTGACAACCCTAACACATAATTATATGGCCCACCCCCATACCATGAACTAGGACTAACATCAGTAGGACAGGACCTCGTACCATCATCAGGCACACCCTCGTGGTAAGAGAAAAATAAGTCGGGCTGACTGCATCATAAACTATCATCTGCGCCTAATCCATCTGTTGTTCATCACCTCAATGCGAACTAAACTCCTCCTGAGTAGCTGGGATTTGCTCCTCCTGCACTGGAAGGGCTGTGACGTCAATAGATTTTTATATACAACTGAGGGGCTAATTGATAATTATTAAGAAAATATAATTTAATTATAAGTTATAGGTTGAAATTTTAAATATATTAAAACTTGAAGGGACTAAATTGAAACTTTATAAAATATTTATGGTTATATTATATATATTAAGAAATTGGGAACTAAATTATAATTTTAATAAAAAAAATATAAAAAGGAAGAGATAAAGGTGGGTGCGGCTCATGAGGCCAGCACCCAAAAATTTCATATGTCAAAAGTACACACACAAACAAAAGCACATACAATTACACAAAAACACACACATATTAAAACAAATAGGCGTTGGGCGACAGGTAAGATTTGATTTCTAAAATTATTATCAATTTCTATAATAATATTATTTGATTAGTGCATTTATTAAATATGCTTTATACTGTTCAATTTACTATTTAACCTTAAAATTTAATAAAGTTGAGCATTTATACAAATTAGTGATCGGGTAAACATGCAATTGGAACGGGGATATTATAGCTGATAAACTAAAATTATTTAATTTAGGTCGTTGTTATAATGGATTATTTAAAATTAATCGGATTTATTGACTAAATACATAACTAGATGAACTAGTGTCTGAATAATTATTGCTATAGTGAAAAAATTGGCAAAAATTAATAGGGATAGTAAAAAATTATATTTGAGAAATATTGTAATTATTAAAAAGGATATTTTTGTAATAATTTCATGTGGGGTTGTTATAGAGAACGATAGTTGTAAAAATATGAGGGGTTTGATGCAATAAGCTCTTAGGAGTTAATTGATAAATTATATATATATTGAAAAAGCTTATAATGTATAATTGTATAAACAAGGAATGAACGGAGGTTCGAACTTCAATATAAATGAAAATTGAAATACTGGTGGAAAAAGTACGAATATTATTTATTAATTTCATTTGAAATTCACAATATTTTTGAAATATTAATTATACATATTATATCCTGCTATAGGATATGAAGATAGAGTAGAGGGCTGAGCAGTTCTTTCTATTAACGTGATCTTTTGAGTTTGTGGTAAGTATAGTTAATTGAATTTTTTATATATACGTATATATATTTATATATATATATGGATATATATATATATATATTCTTGTATTATACACGTAATTGTGAATTGTTGGCTATTTGCCTGGATTACTTATTATTCTGTGAATTTGTCATTATGTGGTTATGGTGTACGGAAGTTAGATGAATGATTGTGTGTACTATATTTGATTGTTAAATAAAATTGAACGCTGAAGTTACTGATGGGGATTTGATTGTTAAATGAGGGCAAATGATGAAAATATTGTGAATTGAGATAAAGAGATGGCTTACCTAACTAGGGAGCATACTGCAATGACTTATGATAATATGATTAATAACGAGCCGTGTGTTGTCATTGATCAGTGGAGATGATGTGGCATATCATACGAGTTGTGTGCTATGTAATATGACTGATGATGGGATACGAGTTGTGTGATGTCTGGTATTATTGATGATGTGGTATCATACGAGCTGTGTGTTGTGTAGTACTGAGAAAAAAAAAAAAAGAGATATTATGATTGAGGGGACGACAGCCGACAAAGACCATTGAGTGATGCACTCCAGCATGGTTAAACAGGGCCCTAAGAAAATAAATAAACATGTTGAGTATTTCGTTGTGGAATGATATATGTTTATTGGTATGTGTTATTTCTTGCATTGTTGTGAGTGCATGGCGAATATGTGTTGGTTGGTTTCATTACATTAAAAATTTGTTTTTCTGCATATGTGCATGTATATAAGAGCCGATTAGCTATACTTATTGAGTAGGCAGCTCATTCCTTGCCAATGTTTTCAGGAGCTAGGTAACAGTGACTAGCTACAGCATATTTGAGGTCGTGCCATGGATCTTAACGGGTGGATCAACCGTGACACTTGAAGCCAAAAGTTTCTAGCTATGTGACAATAGTCTTTTGTCGGGTTTGCATTCCAAATTCTATAGTGGTCTGAAGCGCCTTTTTTTGGAGTTATGTACATGAGTATATATGTGGCACACTCTCTTCGCCATGTGAACTCCAATTATAATATTCTGGCATACCCTCTCCTATAAGTCCAAATTGACCTCGTCAGGTGTTTTCAACCTTTTAATTTTGCACTTCGAACACGAACACCTAATATTATCTCTGTTCATATGTTTAAGCTGACACTTAGCACATTCTATGAAAGTCTTAACACCATCCTCAAACTCCGCCATAAGACCTATTAGAATAGGTGCCAAAAAGCCAATTGGATTGGCGGTTTTGGGTTCTATTTAGCAATCTTTATTAAAGTAATATTGACTCGATGAATATATTAAGTATTTATCCTTGCCAGTATGTGTTTGTTGTGCTTACTAATTACGTTAAACGGCGTTTTAACGTCACAAAAAATGCCCACAGACTAATTGTATAACCCATGTAGTTGGGTTGCGCATTGGATGGCAGCTATGAAACCAACTTCTAAGGGTTGGTCTGAAACTATCCAAGTCGAGGACCTCGAGACAGGGCATCGAGGGTCCTATAGAGACTTGCACTAAGGATTGCATTCATTGGATGAGTGTCGTGTTTCATCGGCGATAGACGTTGGACGTTTATGCAATATTAGTAGGTTAGTTGACAAGGGTGTCAGCTGACTGAACTGACTCACGGGAATCGTCATATGGAAGCCTTGGAGGCTTGGTCGGTATGACTGGAATTCCCAGCTCCGATAGTACGAGATTAGTCCTCGGACTTGAGGAATCATGGCAGTCACATACATATAAAAGTTGTATCTAGGTCTGGCAAGAGATGTCTGTATCTGGGATACGTTCATCATAAGCTTTATCCAGTGCAGTCAGAATATGTATTGAGGACGGTGGATTCCAAGATAGGATCCGTCACCTGTCAGTATATGACAGTCGAGTCTCCTATGCACTCTGAGACGGTTTAAGCTCTTTAAGTCTGTGGCCACAGCGATTGGTCAAGTAGGAAATGGTTTCCCACGTCGATCAATAGAGCAGACGTGTCTCGAGTTATTGAGCATAGTTGTCTAGTCCAGGATGGGAACTGACGCCCAATTCCATGCCCTAGACTTAGATCGGGAGATGGATGATGGAAGGACCGTACCCGTATGGAACTCGGGAGCCTAAACGTTCACGCCAACATTCACCTAGTCTCTAATGCCATGAACCGTTGCTAGACGGCCACCCATGGTGACTGTAAGAATCAGGTACGGCCCGGGAACGCAACGGAAGCGTAAAAATGTTAATTTAAAGCATAATATTAAACGGGTTCAAATGGGTGTTCCCTTTGAAGTTCCCAGGCGTTCGGTATATGTCAAAGCATAAATAAAAGGGTAGAAGAATGCTGGACATGTGACTAAAAGGATATGAACAAAAATTACATGAAAATGTAAAGAAAACCTACCTTTTTGTTTACTACATGTATAACCGGTACGTGCGTTGTTTCCTTTCCATTTCTCCTTCCGTTCACTTGAGAATTCAACGTAGAACTCCTCTAATTTATCCACACCACACTATAGAATAGATCTCTAATCTATTGCTAGATAGAAATAGAGAAGTGAAGAAGAAACACTTCCAAAACAACACTATTGATTAGTGCTTTTGGAATGTTTTAGTTCAAACCTTTCCAAAAGGTATGAACACAAGAAGGAAAGATTTTCAGATCTTTTTGGAGAGTTTTTGAGGGAAAAATTCGTGCAAGCTAGTACCATACAAGTTATGTGAATGATTTTGTGTATGTAGAGTTGTTGAATTCAAAATTCAACTTCTCTTGTCAACTTCCAAAGTAACCTACATACACACACTATTATCTATATAATCATGCATCATTATAGCAAATAAAACCACCCACCAAACCATATAAAGGTTGGTCACATGTGTCTCACATGTGGATGATTTTAATTCTTCCTTCACTTGCTATAAATTGAATTTTTCCATGGACTAGGACTACTAGTCTTGGACTTTTATTTAATCTAATTAAATTAAGTCCAAAAAAAGTCAATTGGGCATTAATTAATCCAATTAATCTCAATTCAATTGAAGCCCATAAGTTTATTTAATCCAATTAAATAAACATAAGTCCGAACTCTAAGATCCAATCAACTAATTAATCCAAACCCAATAAATTAATCCAATTAATTTAAAAGTTCTAAGTCCAAAAATCAACTAATCCAATTAATTAATTCTTGGACCATCCATCAAATGGATTTTCCAATAAATGATCCAATCCTTTATTTTTCTCCTTGAATTAATTTAATCCAATTAAATTAATTCGCTTCTTCTAGAATTAATTCCAAATTAATTCTACCAATTTCATAGTGATTTGTGTGTGACTCTTTACGTTCACCCTCAGCTAGACTTGGGCTTGTGTCCAACACAATTGGTCAATTAAATCTAATTTAATTAACTACTTTCCAATTAACCATTAATCGGAAAACGCCCATCACCATGGGTGGTCGTCTAGCAACGGTCCATGACACTAGAGAATAGGTGAATGTTGGCGTGAACGTTTAGGCTCCCGAGTTCCATACGAGTACGGTCCTTCCATCATCCGTCTCCCGGTCTAAGTCTAGGGCATGGAATTGGGCGTCGGTTCCCATTCTGGACTAGAAAACTATGCTTAATAACTCGAGACACGTCTGCTCTATTGATTGACGTAGGAAACCATTTCCTACTTGACCAATCGTTGTGCCACAGACTTAAAGAGCTTAAACCGCCTCAGAGTGCATAGGAGACTCGACTGTCATATACTGACAGGTGACGGATCCTATCTTGGAATCCACCGTCCTCAATACATATTCCGACTGCATTGGATAAAACTTATGATGAACGTATCCCAGATACAGACATCTCTTGTCAGACCCTAGATACAACCTTCATATGTATGTGACTGCCATGATTCCTCAAGTCCGAGGACTAATCTCGTACTATCGGAGCCGGGAATTCCAGTCATACCGACCAAGCCTCCAAGGCTTCCATATGACGATTCCCGCGAGTCAGTTCAGTCAGCTGACACCCTTGTCAACTAACCCACTAATATTGCATAGACGTCCAACGTCTATTGCCGATGAAACACGGCATTCATCCAATGAATGCAATCCTTAGTGCAAGTCTCTATAGGACCCTCGATGCCCTGTCTCGAGGTCCTCGACTTGGAACGTTTCAAACCAACCCTCAGAAGTTGGTTTCATAGCTGCCATCCAATGCGCAGCCCAACTACATGGGTTATACAATTAGTCTGTGAGCATTTGTTGTGACGTTAAAATGCCGTTTAACGTAATTAGTAAGCATAACAAACACATACTGGCAAGGATGAATACTTAATATATTCATCGAGTTAATATTACTTTAATAAAGATTGCTAAATAGAACCCAAAACCGCTAATCCAATTGGTTTTCTGGTCACCTATTCTAACAATCTCCCACTTGACCTAAAGCCAATCACCCATGTCGCTCAGACTTATCTGAGCATGAGTAATCTGCGATATCCGGCTCGGTCTCATGGGTCTACCTTATTTCTGCCAAGATGATGTGGTCCAATCGCACCTCTTCATACCATTGCTCCAAGCAGATGGTACTGTCTAAAAATTTTCCTGGATTCGTGATGAGATCTCGGTCCTATAGCTTGCGCTACAGCCATGTTGTTATCCTCCAAGGTAACTACTGGCTAGCCCGTGCTAGGCACTACACCCAACCATTGGATGTGGTTTTTCATCCAAACCACTCTCCGGAGCAACTTCTAAAGTTGCCATACATTCAACTTTCATGGTCCGTCGTGGTGTCCCGCTTGAAACCTTTCCAAGCCACCACCTTACCATTAAGCCTGAATATATGTTCATACTGAGACTGGATATTATTCACATGATCCTGGAAGCTAGTATCGCTATAGCCTTTCAGAATCAACTCTCCATAGAACTTGCATCAAGAACACTTCTTTAATCCTTATTCAGGTATTAAAGACTGTTCTCAACAACAGTCTACTGCCTTCTCGGTACACACCCGATTTCTGCCGTTACGCCCAAAGCATACACAACATCAAGTCCAATGCACCAAACAACATACCCATGTTGCCTACGGCAAAGACGTAGAGGATGTCAAACATTTGAGCTTCCTCATCAGCCAACCCTGACTGAGTCTTGGACGGCTTAACCCTATATATAGGAATCCAATTCCTTTCATGGAGAATTGCGTGAACAACATTCGTGTTTCAGTGTTTTCTAACATCTTAAATTCATTCCAAATGAATAAGACGTTACACACTTAAACACTAGGAACACAACTAAACTCCCACTGACCCTCAAAGCTCGTTAGTGATCGAGTCATACCCCGCATGAACTCATCAATACGAATATTCCAGTTACATAGAGTTTCAAACCTAGTTTGAATTCCATGTCGAATTACATGGCTCCAAGCCATTGATTCAATCCAATGTCCAACATTGCTTCTCCTCATGTCTTTTGGATTATCATCCAATTGATCGGACTGACCCAGAAACTTGTACCTCACAGGTATCTAGGATATTCTGGTCATCCTTAGGAGAACTGGAATATAGTTAGTAGGAAAACTTGATTACAAATGATGTTTGCTATATCGTACTGAGGTGTCACTCTACTTGATTCCTCAAGGATCTACTCCTCACTCCGGTTATCCTCTGAAATCTTATTTCCCTTAGGACAACACATAAACCTGTGCCAACCTAGTTTGCCTCCCACTAGTCCCTTGACGTATGCAAGACCATCCTACATACTCAAGTACTTTATAGGATACAGGCTTGCCATGCCATATCCAATATGGTGTCTGGTCTACGATCTTTAGAAAGTGCCATGTTTTACAACTCGGTCACTGTCTTATGAACACGCCCAGATGGGCCAAGGTAGTTCAGTGAAACACCGATCGAACCATGTCCAACAAGGTTTGATTTCTCCCTTATCAGAGACGTTGTTCAATTGTGGCGCTTCAGGGAGAATTCCACTGAGTGAGAATTCCATTCTCATTTAGATACATCAAGAGCTCCCACTAAATACACACCACTCGATCCAATCGAAGGTCAATTTTGCAACCAGTTTGGTTCCCACTTCAAATCTAATTCCCTGAGCCTTCCAAAGGCTAGTGAACCCTCTACTGGTCTTGTGTATTCAGTGACCCACAGATGTCTGACTGGATCCAATCCAACAGACTACTAGCAAGCATACTTTGTCCTGCAAAGAGCTTCTTTGTCATCTTCCTGCTCAGGAAGGACTTGCAAGCTAGCAGGCTCAAATTGTCTATTTCTAGACTCCTTAAATCTACTAACCTCCTTATCCTATCTAGAGGAATGTGACCTAGCTTTGTATGCCAAATATGTGAGTTTATCTTGATTATCCATTTCATCATTTGTTTTGAGCATTCATAATCTAATTATGGGATAGTATTGAAACAATTATGCAAACAACCTAGCAGACAAGAATAACCATTCTTTGTCAAATAAAAGAAACTTTCACTGATAAAAAATATATAATCCTTATTGTCCAACAATAGAAAAACACAATCTGATCATGCTAGGTTACATAATTGTGAACTATCAACTCTATCCTAACATGGTCACTAATAGCTAAGCGTTACTAGTTCTATAGCTTCTATGGCAATAGCCCAGCCATTGCCTAACTTTAGAACATCTCCGTCTTAGCTTTCTACTCCTTTCCATCACCTGCAAACCATTTACAGATATGAGCTCTACAGCTGGTATCCAATACCCAAGAGTAGAATAGTAATCATGTTAAAGCTCAAATCAAATGTACCTTGGTTTGAGAGGAGTTTAGGACACTCCCTCTTCCAATGCCCCTTTTCACGACAATATATGCAAACATCTTTTGCAATCCTTAACTGCCGAACCGCCTTCCTCTTTCCATTGCCCATGCCCAACATGGCAACAGGAGCGCTCTGTGCGCTTGCAGCGGCTGATTCTGTCTTACCCTTCTTCCTCCTCCAGCGTCCGGCGCCTTTGCCTTTCGCTCTTGAGGTCGAAGCCTCCCCCACCAATACCGACGGTGCAACTTTTCAATCGTTGCCTCTTATTGGACCAATGTGTTCATCAACTCATGAAGGTCTTTTTCAAGCCCATTCATGTTATTGTTAACGATAAACGGGTCAAAATAGGGAGGAAGAGACTGAAGGATCACGTCGATATACGTTTCTTTTCCAAGATCAGCTCGGAGGTCTTTGAGCTTCTCCACTAGGGATAGCATCATCACTCCATGCTGGTGTATAGACAACCCTTCTATCATCTTAGCTCCGAAAAATGCCTTCGTCGCACCATATCTAATATGCCGGTCCGGTACCGCATAAACGTCTTTCATGCGGAGCATTATCGAGCTGACATCATCCAGCCGATCATACTGTTTCTGGATCTCATTAGTCATGGATGCCAGTATGACGCTGCGGACCTTGCGGTTGTCCTTCTGCCATACATTGAACGTCAAACGCTCTTCTGACGAGGACCCCTCCGGCAAGATCCGAGGAAGAGGCTTATCCAGAACGTAAGCCTGGTTTTCGAAATTGAGGACAATCCTCATATTTCGCAGCCAATCGTTATAGTTTGTTCCGTCAAATTTATTAGTCTCAAGAATTACAGCGAGTGGATTCTTAGACATCTACATTCAAAATGTAAAGCAGAAATTTAGTAGATTATAATAATATTGAATTCAAGTTAAGACTTGGTCTTTAGTCATTAACCCCTCCCACTATTTCTTCAAAAAGCCCACCACTCTCAAGTGGGGTTTTCGGGAAACCATTTCCTAGTGGGCTTGGTGTCCACAAACGCAATTCTCCATGCCCCGCTTTTACGATTCACATGGGAAAGGCTTTGTGGGAGGTATCCAATACCATTCTCATCCAATGAGATCCCCAAGATATTTTGCCTCGCCTCTTCACATGATCCCAAGGACTCCAAGCGAATCATGTTACTTAGCGTTAGGCCCGACCCATCAACCAAATGAATATCTTAACTATCGCCCCCCACGACTCGTGAGACAGGAAAATAGGAGTATATTCCATTCGTTCACAACAACAATGCAACTTTCTTCCATTCCAAACGTGCCACGACTCGTGAGACCACGAATGGGTGAAAGTAGCTTCCTCACTACATTGCTATGGATGGAAGGCTTGGAATAATCAAACCATTTGATTTTAATTCCATTTTGGGCCTAATATTTACTTGGACCATCCAAGTGAGAGTTATAGTTTATTAAGACCGAGACCTCATTATTATTAGTATTTTGCATGCTCAAGTTTTAAACATTTAATGTAAATAGATGCATTCCAAACATATCATACATCAAAGCATTAAAACATTAAACACATGCAAAAGAAGCCTAACACGCCCCTGTAGGATGATCACAAGCCCGTTCCTAAGTGATCCACTGAGCCCGGAGTGGATCTATGGTCAATCTAGGGTAAGCCTACACTATTACAATTTTTACATCCCATTATCATTCTAATGGGGCCTTATAAATCCTTCTTTGTTCTTCTTGGGCCTTCCTTCGTGGGCTCCGTCCAACGGACCTCTTTTGGGCCTTCATCTCCATGGAAGCTTACATTAATAAAATAGAGCCTCACAACCTAATCTACTCTCATTACAACTTAAAAGAAACCCCAATCATACGTCGGGGGTAGTACATTTAAAGAGAGGAAAAAAGCTTTATTATTCCGGCAAAATTATTTATTAAATGTAAAAAAAAATAAAAATTTCAAAATTGGTGGGCAAAGACGGGGTTACAAACCCCAACTTTACCCCGTCACTTTATATTTTTTATTTTATTTTTATTTTATTTTTTAAAATTAATTAAGTATTATTATTAATTAAATTTTAAAACAATAATTAAATATAATTTATATAATTAATATTAATATTGATTAATTATTATTTTAAAATTTTAAATTATTATTTATAATATGTTAATTATTTTTTCTAAATAAATATAATTAAATTTTTAATAATTAATAAATATATTTATTAATTAAATATGACCTATAATATTATATTGTGTAAAAAATAAAAAATATTATAAATTAGTGATGATTATAAATTATAATAGTGACCACCAGTCTCATATGTATGTCGTTTGTATTGGTGTCGAGGTCTTTTTTTTTCACCAATCGCGTCTGTTGGCTCATATTTTTAAACTATGTTGATTAACAATTACGTTTATCAAATTTTTAAATAACGAAAAAGACCTCAACAACTAATTAAAAAAGTAAATAATATAGTTGTTAATCGTAGTTTAAAATAAATGACTAAATTGAGAGACATGACAAGCACTTTTCTGGCGAGAAATGTGAACTCCGGCGAAAAAAATGACTAAAATTACAAAAATTAAAATGATACAGGACCATAATGCTATCCTAAAAAGTTAAAGGACGAAAATGTCAAATGACCTAAGTTACCCTAAACTATGTTGATTAACAACTACATTTATCAAATTTTTGAAAAAACAAAAAGACCTTGACAACTAATTAAAAATTAGATAATATAGTTGTTAATTGTAGTTTAAAAAAATAAATTAGCCAACAGAACCGATTTGGTGGAAAAAAAAAAAAAAGACCTCAACACCAATACAAACGACATACATATGAGACTGATGGTCACTGTTATAATTTATAATCATCACTAATTTATAATATTTTTTATTTTTTACACAATTTAATAATATAGGTCATATTTAATTAATAAATATATTTATTAATTATTAAAAACTTAATTATATTTATTTAGAAAAAATAATTAACATATTATAAATACTAATTTAAAATTTTAAAAATAATAATTAATCAATATTAATATTAATTATGTAATTAAACTTAATTATTATTTTAAAATTTTAATTAATAATAATACTTAATTAATTTAAAAAAATTTAAAAAAAACATAAAAAATATATAAAGTGGGGTGTGTCAGGCAATTTACAATTTTTTTAAATTTATTTATTAAACAAAAAAAATATATAAAGTGGGCGATTGGTGAAAAAAAAAAGACCTCGACACCAATACAAACGACATACATATGAGACTGGTGGTCACTATTATAATTTATAATCATCACTAATTTATAATATTTTTTATTTTTTACACAATATAATATTATAGGTCATATTTAATTAATTAATATATTAATTAATTATTAAAAATTTAATTATATTTATTTAGAAAAAATAATTAACATATTATAAATAATAATTTAAAATTTTAAAATAATAATTAATCAATATTAATATTAATTATATAAATTATATTTAATTATTGTTTTAAAATTTAATTAATAATAATACTTAATTAATTTTAAAAAATAAAAAAAAATTAAAAAAATATATAAAGTGGGGTGTGTCAGGCAATTGCCTGACACACCCCAACAAAGTCTAAAGTTGGGGTTTGTAACCCCGTCTTTGTCCAATTTCAAAATTGGTGTCAAATGACACCAATTTTGAAATTTTTATTTTTTTTTTACATTTAATAAATAATTTTGCCTATTATTCCAAGGCTAAAAATGAAAGAAGGAATAAAAAGGGCTAGTGATCATCCTTATTGTTTATCAAATAAACAACAACAAAACACATTTATATGTAATATAAACATGTCAAGCATATAAATACATCCCATGCATTTATAAATAGATATGCAATATCTAAAACAATAAACATAATAAAATGCAGAAAATAACATATTAATAATACAATTAAAAATATGGATATCAACTATACATCCTATGTACAAACATTTTTTTTTTTTGTTTGGAAATCATTTCCAAAATAATCTAAGGCATAAAAAATAATTTTAGAAAAACCAAATTTAACTAAAATTAAAATATGCCAAAATTAATAATTTCAGAAAACTAGCAGAAATCAGGAAAATCCAATTTTTCGGAAAAATGGCAAAAAAGGGCACAAAACAGTGCTGCCGGCCGGCCGTCCCAGACGGCCGTGCGCGCGGGCTGCTGCCCCTGCCGAGCGGCCGGCACCGTTTTACACTTTTTCTCTTTTTTTTTTTAAATTTTTGCTAAAAAAATGAAACATAAACATGCATTTACAGAAAATCCAATTCTAAAAAATGGATGGATATCCATAATTTCAAAAGCAAAATTAACACATATTACCATGCATTAAAGCCATAAATCATGCTTTCCAAAAGCAATTTAAACATGCTCTTAATGCTCAACACATAATAACATGTAAATTCTATAGCCACAACACCGAACCGGGCTCTAATACCACTGTAAGAATCAGGTACGGGCCGGGAACGCAATGGAAGCGTAAAAACGTTAATTTAAAGCATAATATTAAACGGGTTCAAAGAGGTGTTCCCTTTGAAGTTCTCGGACGTTTGGTGTATGTCAAAGCATAAATAAAAGGGTAGAAGAATGCTGGACATGTGACTAAAAGGATATGAACAAAAATTACATGAAAATGTAAAGAAAACCTACCTTTTTGTTTACTGCACGTATAACCGGTACGTGCATTGTTTCCTTTCCGTTTCTCCTTCCGTTCACTTGAGAATTCAACGTAGAACTCCTCTAATTTGTCCACACCACACTATAGAATAGATCTCTAATCTATTGCTAGATAGAAATAGAGAAGTGAAGAAGAAACACTTCCAAAACAACACTATTGATTAGTGTTTTTGGAATGTTTTAGTTCAAACCTTTCCAAAAGGTATGAACACAAGAAGGAGAGATATTCAGAGATTTTTGGAGAGTTTTTGAGGGAAAAATTCGTGCAAGCTAGTACCATACAAGTTATGTGAATAATTTTGTGTATGTAGAGTTGTTGAATTCAAAATTCAACTTCTCTTGTCAACTTCCAAGGTAACCTACATACACACCATTATCTACATAACCATGCATCATTATAGCAAATAAAACCACCCACCAAACTATATAAAGGCTGGTCACATGTGCCTCACATGTGGAAGATTTTAATTCTTCCTTCACTTGCTATAAATTGAATTTTTCCATGGACTAGGACTACTAGTCTTGGACTTTTATTTAATCTAATTAAATTAAGTCCAAAAAAAGTCCATTGGACATTAATTAATCCAATTAATCTCAATCCAATTGAAGCCCATAAGTTTATTTAATCCAATTAAATAAACATAAGTCCAAACTCTAATTAATTGATCCAATCAATTAATTAATCCAAACCTGATAAATTAATCCAATTAATTTAAAGGTTCTAAGTCCAAAAATCAACTAATCCAATTAATTAATTCTTGGACCATCCATCAAATGGATTTCCCAATAAATGATCCAATCATTTATTTTTCTCCTTGAATTAATTTAATCCAATTAAATTAATTTGCTTCTTCTAGAATTAATTCCAAATTAATTCTACCAATTCCATAGTGATTTGTGTGTGACTCTTTAGGTTCACCCTCAGCTAGACTTGGGTTGTGTCCAACACAATTGGTCAATTAAATCTAATTTAATTAACTAATTTCCAATTAACCATTAATCGAAAAACGCCCACGCACCCTAATCGGCTCCATTTGCACATCTAGTCCGTTTTTTGACAAATTTAGTCCTAAATATCTCACATTTGGTCATTTTTTGCAAATTTTGTCATGTGTTTTGATTCCCTTCACACTGAAGTAGATCTCATTTTTTGTCATGTAACTATAGGTCGCTAGGACCAAAATTGTTAACACATGACTAAATGTACCAAAAAAGGACCAAATGCGGAGATTTCAGGGCTAAATTCATTTAATAGAGGACTAAACATGTAAATGGAGTAGGTTACTTGACCAACTAATGACCTCTAGTTATAGGACCAAAAGTGTAATTTCTCCAAAAGAATAATATAAAACTACATAGTAGAATTTGAGATGGAGCTGTGGCGTTAATCTGAAATCTAAGCAGGATTGTTTGTTAACACGGACCAGATATCTTGCCAAGGTTGGGATCGTTGAAGGAGGTGAATTCTGTAGGGGAGTCGCTTTGCTTTAGGTATGTTGCATTTGGGATTGTATGTTAGAATTCAATATATTCCACCTCTACGAGGCCTGTAGAGCAAATTGTGTATAAATTTGCATGTCCTGCACGAGATGATTCCTTGAAGAGGGATTATTTAGGATGTGAATTCCACAACGGCCGACATATTACTGGTTGTGCTATAATTTTTCAGGTGTATATCAATATTATTCGAGATGGTATGTCAAATCAAATTGTTTCACTTATGAACGAATACATTGCTATCAGCATCTAAGTGCAATCCTATTGCACCTATAATGTGGAAATTCACGCGTTCATTAATGGTACCTTTCATCTGCCTTGTTCTTTAGCGACTCTGAGTAACACGAGTTCTTTTTTTCAGGAATAAGTGACTTATATGTTCACATTGTTGTAGACAATGAGGCAGCTAAGAATCTGTACTTGAAGAGTGGTTTCACTTTAGAGAGCGATGTACCTGCATGGCAAGCTAGGTAACTTGGATCGGCCCGTAGGCTCTTCTGTGGACAGGCCTCCCCATTGCATACGAATTGTAATGGATTGAACCTTATCGTACTCACTCTTCCCGCTTTGTATGTCTATAATACTACATTCTTGTACCATGTCCTCTGCATGCATTCCTTAACACAGGCAACTATGTTCCTCATTGAAGTAGATGGACTTCAACAGAAACGAGGTAGTCTGCCTTCAGTGATAGAAATACTTAATTTACGACTTACAACTTATGATTCTTCGTTTTTTGTTGGAATGATGAGCAACGAAATACAGAAAAAGAACAATTTCCAGTTACATTTTTCGTTGTAATGTATTTCAGGGGTTGTTTGTGCAAGCTTTGCATTTAAATAAAGTGTAGTTGTAATTGCAATTATAATCTCAAGGGTGTATTTATAATTTTACAAAAAGAATAGAGATGTTTGTGTATTTTAGTCTAACTTTAGAGGTGTCAATATAATTTACTCTATTATAAAAGACCACGCTAGTTTAGTTATAAGGCATCATATAAGTAGTAGAAATATAAAAATAACATATAAATGTGACAGAAAAAAATAATTCATGAGAGGAGAGAAAGATATAAAAAAATATTTAAAAGTGTTCTTCAATTATATAAGAGTATTTACAAATTTCTAGAAAAACATAGCATTGTAAAAATTAGAAAAAAATTATTTCTTGATTTGCTGAGTAAAACCTAAGATCCTAACATAGTGGAAATGGACTGAAAAATAAAAGGAAAACCAAATAACAGTATCTTACTGGTCAAGAAGCCCAAAGGTAAAACACATTTCCAGAACTTTCTTTGATTCCAAGAGCGCTCCATCCATCCCATCTCCAATGGCTGAGGTATATCCATTTCAGATGTTTAGGGTTCCTTATTTTGATTTCTTTGGGAGAATGCTCTTTTCTCGTTAATAAATGATTTTCTTTTGGAATTTGTGATGATCTGTTCTGCATTTGCAAATCCCTTTTTGCTTTTTTCATACTGTTCCGGATGTTTCTCTTCTTCCCCATTAACAATCTTGAATCCGCGCGTTAATAATCTCATTTCCGCGTGATTTTGGGCCGTCAAATTTGTTCGATTTTTGCGTGTTATGACCTGTATGTATACGTATCTTTGATTTAGGTTTATTTTGTTTGAACGTTGATTTTCTATTTTTAAATTTTTGATCTTTTTTTGATAATTTGGTGAAAGGGTAAATCATGGTAGGTTTTGCAGAATTTAGTGCCTGGTTGTACTTGATTCTGTTTCACTTGGTTTTTTCAGATTGAACTAAAAACTGCACCTGCTGATTTTCGATTCCCGACTACGAACCAAACCCGGCATTGTTTCACCCGTTACATTGAGTTTCACAGGTTAGTTGGAACATTGTTGTTTAATTGCAATGGGACAGTTGCTTTTTTATTCTTGTTCTGCTGATGAGCTTGTTACGATATCTCTAAAAGTTTTTTGTATTCTTCTGTTCTATGATAGTGTTAATTTATTTGGCCTAGTTGAGTTTTATCTATGATACAAGTCCTTCTAGTTTGGTATGGATGAATCTTTACGTTACTTTTACAAGTCATCGGTGCAATCATAAATTGATGCATATTTACATCTGCTAGATTAGATAGAATGTGGAGATGTTTAGGATTTTATGTGAGAATTCTTGTAATGAATGATTAGAACGAAACTAGCTATTTGTATGAGTTTAGAGCTGTTTATGGTTATCCTTCTTCACATTAGAGCCCTTTACATGAATGGATTTCATTAAAAATGAAGAAGAAGAAGGAGGTGGTGGATGATATATGTATTGCTGATTTAACAATTTGGTTTCATAATATCTGAGATTTCTTTGTTTTTATAATATATTGTGAGTGAGCGTACTACTTATTTCTGGTAATGAACTAGCTTCATTTTGTGCCGTCAGGTGCGCGGCTGCTAAGGGGGAAGGATCTAGTGATTGTGACAAATTTGCCAAATACTATCGTTCCCTTTGCCCAGGCGAATGGGTAAGTTTATGTGCTAGTGGCTGATCCTTTCCGTTTCGTTTATGATTTAAATGTGTTCTGCCTGGTTCTAGTAAGTTGGGCCGTTGAAAGGCTATTTCTTCTATTTAGATGATATTTCTGTAGTGATAGAAATACAATTCATTTCATGCTTTGCAAGGGTCAGTTTAGGAAGGCATGTCTGTCATTCTCTAAATCGTATGTAATAATGCATGCTGACTAGTGTTCTCCTTATGCTTTTAGCAAAGAGGTGATTTTATTCTTGCCAAATCAGTAGTTATTTATTTTTATGCCAAGACGACATCTGTAGCTCAGACCAATTAAACACTGGAATTAGGACCTAGATCCTTGGTTGAGATGAATGCTACTTGTATTTTTGTAGGAAATCCAAGTACCATGTTTACATGTAGTCTTATTTTGGTGTGTCTTAATATTGAGATACTGGAAATATTTTCCTGTTGATGTGAAACATTTTTCTTTGAGTTTACTCCTACCCGTAAAATAGTTGCAAATTTAAAGATCTGCTATCCGTTGTTGCTTCGTATATCATCAAGTCCTTCCTATATTCAAGCATTCCAATCATTTTTTAGGGTTGAGAAACACATGTAAAAAGGATTTGATGAATATGGATTGTTCTTAATATTAACAAATCCAGTAGTTTCGAAGTTTATGGAGTGTATGGGCGGGGTAATGCACTCCGTGCTCTTTGATGCCCAGGTCTTTGACCATGCTATAAGAACTTTTATACGTTGCAATGGTTTGTTAGAAGCTGGTATTGGAGACAATTTCAAAGAAGTGTTTGATTTGAGCTAGTGCACACAATTTTGATGCAACCCATATTACTCAACTTTCAATTGAAGTATATATTTCGCTTATTCTTGTAGTTTCATCATGTTACCAGAGACACTATTCCGTTGTTGCTATTACTCGTTAGTTCTACAACAAAGTTTCTGTACTACTTAACTGTTTGAATAGAGTTTTCTTGTGGAAGGTCTATGAGATTGTTCTATTTTTGTAAGAAGTGGCTGGATTCACTCCATGCGATAGCCCCTATATTATTGTGCTCTAGTATTCCCACTGACTTGTTTTGACTGGTCCGCACGAAATAGAGTCTGAAACATGAGAGAAACATTTTACTCTCCTCAAACATTAGTATTGTTAGAATCACTAAAGTTTTACACGACATTTGACTGTTATTTTCCGTTGATCACATTGCTTTCTTTTCAGATTGAGAAGTGGAACGAGCAGAGGGAGAATGGAACATTCGCAGGGCCTCTCTAATTAAACGCAATTTTAGGTTTGAGGTCTTCGGTACTCGGATTTGCTGTTTACTTAGTTACTTGGCTTTGGTTTAAAGCTTAATAGGTTAATAAGTAACTATTGCAAATATCTTCATGTTGATTCTTATGCTTCTGCATTGCATGAAATAGAGTTGCTGCAGGAAACCAATGCGTTTCTGAGTGTTGATTGGATTAATGTTGTTCTTATTGACATTCCCCTTGGTGTTTGCTTGAGAGTCTACTGATTTTGTGCTCCTTTTCTTGGTTAATATTCAACTTTCATTTAGTCCCTAAAAAGTGACAATATGGTCTTCAATGCCTGTTTGGCCTTGCGATTGAGCATGCGGACTTGTGTTTTGAGTATAAACGCAATTTTCCGTGACGTTTGATCCCTTTTTCAATAATTATTCCTGAGATTAAATTCCATTAAGATCATGTATTGATAGAGGATTAATTTGTAGTGTTTAATCTCATTGGAATTGTTTTCAATAATTACGCTTAAGATTAAATTATTCATTATGTCTATTAAATATTTTTTTAATTTATTCATTGACATTAAAAATAGGGTAAATTACATTCACCTCCCTTGAGGTTTGGCATAGTTACAAATACCTCCTCGTTGTTTGAAAAATTACAAATACCCTTTTGAGGTTTATAACCATCTAATAAATAATCCATTTTCATTCATTTTTATGGGTGAACTGACCAAAATGTCTTTATATCACTGAATTATTTTTTATTTAATTTTTAAAAATTTTTTGAACTACAATGTACAGGGAAAGGTTTCTTAAGTTTTTTACACAGAGTAGTATTAATGCAATTTGCCATGATCGAATTTTCTATAATTTTAATAAAAATTCAAGGACAAAATGGTCAATTTCAACCTTTGGTTAAATATTATAAACTTTAAGGGGATATTTATAATTTTTCAAACAATGAGGGGGTATTTGTAATTATGCCAAATTTCAGGAGAGGTAAATGTAATTTATCCTTAAAAATATTGTTAGTTTTAGAATTTAACTATAATATGCATTTGCATAAATGTATTATAAAATTGTGAATTCAAGTGCATAATTATTTTTTCTAAAGTTAATTTTTTCAAACTCAATTCTCTCACATTCAATTATTTTATAATTAATTATGTAATGGTCGGCACCAGGATAATGATAATTCTTATTGTGGTAGAACTTACCTTTGAGGATTAATATGAAAAATGGGTTAATATACTCTTATATTTTATTTTTTATAGAAGTGATTATTACATAAATATATCAAGTAATAATATTCGACCTCATAACTTAGTACTTATAAAACAATGAAAACTCACCAAAATCACATTTGTAAATTAGTCTTCCTTCTAATTATGCTTGAACCCAAATTTAAAATCTCGATATCATAAATTTAATATTTATTCAGTTCTATAAAATTGATATTGATTGTCGATGATTATTGATGGTAGATGGTTGTAATTAATAGTTGATGATTGCAAACTGTTTATACTTTGACTTAGTGTTGCATTTGATCTATTCATTGTTAATAAATTAATTATCGTCCTTGCTTGTATAAAAAATAATATTGCACGCTTTAAATTTATTGTAAATATAATATACATATATATATATACCAACGCATTATATTTCAAAAAAAAAAAAAGAAAAAAAAATTAACTTTAAAGGTACTATCGATATAACCAAAAAATCAGTATCACAGTAGTGTCATAAACCATTGTTTATGAATAAGAAATGTATTTTGTTTATATATTAATATAAATAATAATGAATAAATAAAAGCAGTGGGTGATCAGCATTTGGTGTCTCACAATCACCAATTGCATCTGTTTCAGTGCAAAGAGTTGGGTATATGCATGAGTTGAATGTATGCCTTGAAAAAAGTATAACTAGTTTTTTTCTTTTTTTTTTTGTTTTTCTTATAGAAGAGATAATTAAAATAATTACATTAATATTAATAAATTGAGTAATATGATTCGATCAATACACTAATATTCAATCAGTATGTCAATTTACAATAAACGCACATAAAATAAGACAAATACGCGGGTGGTCAATTCTTTAGGCTATATTTGAATTGATGAATTTGAATTCACTGCAAGAAAATAGATGATTAACGACAAAAAAAATCAAATGACAATATTAATATTATTACTAATTACATATATTTAGTGACAAGAATATATATTTTATCACAATAATGAATTTTATTATTTTAATAATTATTATTATTATTTTGTAAAAACTATTATTAGCAAGACTTAGTGACAAAAAATGTACACAAAATTGTCACTAAATACAATTAGTGACTCATGTATGTTGTCACTATAGACATGTCATAACTGTATTTAGTGACAACTTTATACACATTTTTTTACACTAATAATTATATAGTGACAAAATAAAAAATATTATCACTAAATATATATAATTTTAATGACAAATTTAAAATTGTCATTTGATATTTTGTCACTAACTTGTAGTGATTTGATCGAAGGATTTAGAGAAAAAAATTCAAATGACTCGTATGAAAGAATTTAAAATCCATCAATATATAACAAAATATAGTTTAAAATTAGACTGAAAGATTTGAAATCTGTTAACTTTAAAATTAGCCAGACATGTTAGGGCCTGTCTTGTTTGTGTTTTCATTCTTGTTTTTAATTTTTGAAACAGAAATTAAAATGAAAAAATATTTATTTATTTGTATTTTCATTGAGAGTATATTTATTTGACACATAGAAACAAACCTATCTCATTTCACACGAAAACTTATAAAATAGTTGAAAACACATATTTTTCACTGAAAAAAAAAACACAACATTAATGTATTTGAATAATAATCTAATAATACTATTTGTCAATATAAAATTTCACTAAAAAATTTGAAATTATGAAAAGATCAATATGACGACTTTTATGAAAAGGACAGTAATTAACACTTTTGGGTTAGAGAGTATTTTTTTTCTTTTTGTTTAGGTGAAGAACAAAAGTGGATGACTTCAATGACCGGAAAGCGCCATTGCTTTTATTTATTTATTTATTCTTCCTCTTTAAATAACGTTTTTTTCTTAAGTCAAATCACATAAGAAGAGAAGAAGATAAGCCGCGTTTGGCAGTCACAATCAACATTGCCAGCTGCTGCATTGTCTGAAATTGATGTTGAGAATGCATGTGTCCACATCATCAGTCTCCCGAACAAGGGGCTTATGACGAGCACATAACCTCATTCCCATAACTGAGCTTAAATGATGCAACTTACAACGCAATCAGTGGCCCGTACTCTGACTTCTTAGGAGCTTTGTCTTGGAAATGCGTCCCACTGGGGAGATGAGGACTTTGGATTTATATGTCGTTCAAATCCTTATCTGCAACTTTTGATATTAGGACGTCTTTTCAGGACAAAAATTTTAATTCTCGGTACATAACAAATTTTGATGGAGTATCATTTTAATAATGTTTTTCAATTATTTCATAAGAATTTAGTGATGTCTCTGCTTTAATATTTTTTTGGTACTGTATTGTTGAAGATAATTGTGTTGTTTGCTATATCCACATTTTGAACTGGATATTATGAAATGGGAGGTCTGTTTCTTTATTAAAAATAAAAAGGAAAAGAAAATGGACATTAAATTAATAGGGAAGCAAGATTTAATTATAATGGGTCCAATTTTTTATTCTTTGCCCACTTTACAAGTTCTAAACTACCCAAGTGGATAAATTGCTTTGTAATGAGATGGGTTAATTTGATTGCTTTGCTTACTAACATAACCTAAAAGGTTTAAACACTAATTTTGTGCTTATTTTAAAATATACTTCTCCTTTTCTTTTTCCTTTTTTATTTCATTAATGAAATTTTAATGTTCAAAATATAATACTATATAAACAGATAATGATGTGGCTTGGAATGCGGTTGGTGTCCCATTGTGTAAGATATTGTTTGTTTTGACTTTGTATGAGCTTTATAAAATTTGTTCTGAAAATGTGTCTCGCTGGTGAGAGGAGGTCTTATGGCTTATAAACTATTTAAGCTTCGTGTCTGCAATCGATATAAGGACGTCTTTTCATGATAAAAATGTGAGGTTCATAGAAAATCAAAACAGCCAATACCGTATGCAAATGAGCAGCGATTGCGTTGTAACCGTATCATTTGGCGTCGTTTTATAGGATGAAACCATGTGCCCGTCCCAAGCCCATTATCTGAGAGTTGGTGATGTAGCATGCATCCTATATCAATGGCAAATGAGGAGCTTCAATAAATTATAAATCTCAGGACATTCTCTCCCTACCAAATTATGGAAGTAGTGGTACGAAATTAAATTGGGTAAAATGCAATTTAGCCTACAGTGTTTTTAGAAATATTAAAAATACCCTCTATAAAAAATAAAACACTAAAAACCCTCATGTGATATTCAAAATAGGGCACAACACCCCCTTCATGCATTAGGTGCACCACACACGCCTCTTTTTATTTTGTAATTGTGAAATGCCATTTTTATCCTTACCTATACATCATTAGATTTCATCTCTTATAAATGAACGGTTCAGATCTTATCAACATTAAAAATATATATTATAAAATTAAATATTTATATATATATATATCTATATTTAAATATAATTTATAAATCTCTAAAAATTTTATATATTTATTTATATATAAATATATATTATATTTTATGTGTATATATGTATATATATATATATATAGAATGGGAGGGTTGCGTCGGAGCCAGGGAGGGCAGGAGGTGGGACGGCGCGCGTGGAGGCAGATGGGAGGGAGAGGGCGGCGCGCACAAATGAGGGGAGGTGGTGGTGGTTGGGAAAAAAAATCTTTTTTTAAAAGATATTTTAATATATTTAAATAATTTATTCATATTTAATAAATTAAAAATATAAAAAATATTTGTATATTGAATCTCGACAATTAATTAAAATTAAGTGAAATTTGGACCATTGAATTGTGTATTAAATCTGGACCTTTGATTTCTAATCGTTAATTTTATTTTATTTTTTAAATTTCAACCGTTTAATGTATAACAAACAAGATATAACGGTTCATAAAAAAAGATGTAAATTGATTTATTGGTAAAATTGAACACCAAGTCGCATGAAAGGCACGTGTGATACACTGCCGGTGGGTGGGGGGTTTGCCCTATTTTGGAGATCACAATAGAATATTTTAGTATTTTATTTTTTACGGGGGGTTTTTTTTAAATATTTGTGAAAAGCAAAGGGGGTTTGCATTTTACCCAAATTAAATTAGTACATACATGTTAAAGAATGATGACAAAAAAGAGGTTTTAGGTAATATGTGTGTGTTTAACATATTGAATATAGAAACTGAACTGCATGCAGAGAATAAAGTACTGAGTAAAAGAAAATGGTAAAACTTAAATACAGAGAATGTTTGTGTCGTTAATAATAACGTGCGTGACAATAAGTACGGTAAAATTAACAAAGTAAAGTTATATTGATTGTGGTAAAATTAAAAGAAAGGGTAAATTATATTGACACCCCTTAAGGTTAAGTTCAATTATACAAACATCCCTGTCTTTTACATAATTATTTTTCAGGGGTATTAGTGTAAGTTTTGCCTTTGAATAGGAATATAGTTGTAATATAATTATAATTTCAGAGGGTATAATTGTAATTTTATAAAAAATAGAGTGTGTTTGTATATTTTGATTTAATTTCAAAAAGTGTCACTGTAATTTATTTTAAAAGTATCTAAGTTTGATAAAAACGATAAAAAAAAAAAAATCACTTTAATTATGTACTGACAATTAGCATAATTTGACCAAGTCAGTATTAGTCATATACGAATAGAAATTGGAGAAATCGAGGTTGTGTTTGGTAAAACCGTGGGAAGCTGCACCCGGACAAACGGAAACGACGTCGAATGCTGCAAGAAGCTGCTTCCTCGTTTGGTTCTTCTGTTTGACACGATAGGAAGATACATATACGTAAGACTAGTAGTTGTGGTATGTCGTCACTACGTGCATATAAAATAATATTACATGTTATAAAATTATTTAAAATAAATAAATAAATATATATATATATAAATCAACATGTTACATTTCAAAAAAAAAATAAAAGTAAAAAAAAAAAAACTAACTAACTAGCTAGGGGTATTATCACATAACAAAAAATTAATGTTGCGGTGTCATAAACTGTTATTTGTAAATGAAAAATATCTTTTTTTTTAAGTGCACATACCATAAAAATTTGAAGTTGCATTTGAAAATTTGAATTTTAAGGGATTTCAAACAATTCTATATTAAATAAATTTAAAATTATGACATAGAATATAATTTCAAGTGAAATTTTTTAAGGATTCGAACTCTTTCGTGTGACGTGAAATTATCCAGATATGTTTGATGAATTTGTTGTTATGAATTTGAAATCTTTAAGTTCAAATCCATCGATTCTAATAGAATGTTAGTGTATTAAAAACTTAAATTCAGACTCCATTATTTTTGGTTGATAAAAAAGGAGGATTAGAGTATTTGGATGAGCTTATAAACTCTTTAAAATATTTTATAAAATGTTAAAGAGCTTATAAAATATTATGAAGTAATTGATTTTTTTTATAAAAAAAAATATTATAAACTTTAAAAATAAGATTTTAAGAGCTTATTAGTTCTTCAAAAAAAAGTAAGGAGTTGTCAACTTATTTATAAAATCTTAAAAAATTCATTCAAAATTAATTATAAATTTATCATCACTAATATCTTATAAGCTCCATAATTTTATTTTATCCAAACACGAAATGAACTTATTTTTAAAACAAAATCTAACATTTTATAAGTTTTAAAAATATTTTAAAATACATGATTTTATAACACCTTTTAAATAAAATTAGCCAAATACCTTTAACTTCAACTATCTACGACTCGATGCAGATAGCCATTTAAATTTAATTTTTGAAATAATTAGGAAAGAAATTACTAATTACGAGTATATCTATACTATTATATAAAGCAAACTCTATTTTTACTAATAAATGACTATTACTTACACCGCAATACCAATTTTTTGGCTATACCAATAATACCCCTAAGTTAGTTTTTATTTCTTTTCCTTCTTTCTTTCTTTTTTTTTTTTAAAAATAAAAATAAAATGTGTTGATTAATATGGATATTTTCTTATTTATAATACCTTTAAAATATGCACTACTATTTTATATGCACGCAAGAACGACGTGCCACGACGGCTAGTAATTAGATAAGCTAAACGCCATGTGCATGGTGTATGAAATTTCGAAACAAACACATGTAAGTCAATCATAGTGAAAATATACAATCATTAATTTACGAAATTTCTAAGGAGTTTCGCCATCATCTCATAATATCTTACAATAATAATTCCGTCGTATTTATATACGGGCAACACATGTGCCAATTGCAAAATCCAAACAAACATACGCGGAATGACCTAATCAAAGTCTCTCTCTCTCTCTCTATTCCTAGGGGAAAAAAATTAAATAAATTAAAGACACGTGGACAATTTTGTGTTCTGAAATATTGGTCAAACTAACTTTACTTAAATCGCGGAGTAGTATCAATGATGTCTTAATCTAATGATCAGGATTGAAATTTCATGAATAAATTTAAAATTATGGATTTGAATCCCTCACATTGTGTGAGTTATTCATAGTGTTTGGTTTTATTTTTAGTTTGTTTTGCTTTGATTTGTGGAAATAGAGAGAGAAAAATAGAGATAAATAAGTGTGTGTTAGAGATATAGTGTATGTTTGAATTTATTTTTGGAGTTAATTTTAAATAGTGTAAAAATATATTGTATGTATTATGTTATATATTGGCAGACAAAAAACACTGTTTATTGTCAAATCATGTCTCTTTTATATATTTTTATATATGTATATAGTAATATTTATTTTTTTATATGTATTGTGTTGTATATTAGGAGACAAAAAATACTATTCATTGTCAAATCATATTTTTTTATATATTTTTATAAATGTATATATATATAATAATAATTATTTATTTGTAGGTGGATGTATGTATATATGAGAAAACGTGCCAAAACACCCAGTAAAGGTGTTTTGAGTAATATTATGTTTGGTTTTATTTTCTCAGTATCTCAAAAACATTGGGGAAATGAAACCAAACAAAGGGATTATAATTTATTTATTTTTCTGAATCATATTGATTATATTGTTGAATTAAAGTATTATTTAATAGGCAAAATGCAAGAAACCCCCTTGTGATATTGTAAATGAGCAAATTACCTCATTATGAAAAAATAAACAGCAATATACCCCCTGTGTTTTTCAAAATGAAGCAATTTACCTCCCTGCCTAGGGGGATAAATTGGTTCATTTTTAAAAACATAGAGGGGTAAATTATTTTTTTTTTTCATGAGGGGTAATTTGCTCATTTGCAATATCACAGGGGGTAAATTGCATCAAATTTATTATTTAATTTATTAATATAGTGATGTAATTATGTATGTGATTGTCAATTAAAAAAACGAAATAATTAAGTAGGCATTTACTGAATAAATTAACATAATAGATAATTAAAAAAATATATAAATACTGAATAAGAAACTCAGCAAACAGGAGAAAGAAAAATAAAATAAGCAGTTGAAATTGAACGTGTGGGGTTTCACATTTACACGGCCCTGCACGTCGTTCCTTGCCCGTAACCGTTTCTGCGTGCTAAACTCACAGACCTTTCATTTCAGTCACTCACCAACCTTTTTTTTTTTTCTTTATTAATTTTCTTTTAGAGTTCGTTTGGTTCAAATGAGAGGGAAGGGGGAGTGGAAAGGGGAAGGGGGAGTGGAAAGGGGAAGGGGAAGGAAAGAATAATAGTTTTCCTTCAAGTTGTTTTGTATGATTGGAAGGGAAGTAAATTTCAAATACTTTCCCTTGTTTGGTACGAGAAAATTAGATTAAAAAGAAAAGATTAATTTTTGTAATTTTACAGTTTAACCATTTCTTTTCATTTTGTATTAGAAAATAAACAAGTTAATATTATACTAATATTAAAGATCTAAAAACTTTAGTAATAAAAATATATATCAAACAAGAACAATAATATTTTTTTATTAATAAAAATATTCATCAGAACGAATATTGTTCATTTATTCTAAACTATTCAGTTTAAATAAAATAAAAATTACTAGTGCCGGCGGCAGGAAGAGAGAACACAATTAGGGAAAAGAATTATTCAATGAAAATTAATAGCAAATTAGCAATAAAATTTTTTGAAAAATTGCAAATGCAAAGTATGTTTACTGAATTGTTGATTTCAACGTAGTAGTTTTTCCAACGATTTGGTTATATTTTTTCTGGTGATTATGTACGATGTTATTAGCGGGAAGTAGAAAAGAATTGGAAAAAAATAAAATTTAACATACCAAGAAATTAATACAGCAAAAGAGTGTTACTAACTTTGTATTCTTCATGTTTAAATTACACTACTATTTTTATTTGCTATTTTTTACTATTTTTTCATTTTAGATTTATTACTAACTTCAGGATCGAAATGCTAGTATGTTTTTACTAATTCTAATTCTTGAAGCTTGCACCAAAAAAAAAAAAAAAAAAAAAAACCAAATGATCCTACTCCATTCACTAGACTCGACCTTTTTTCTCGTATCATATATATAAATTCGACAATTTCTTAAACAAAATTTATTTAAATTCCACACATTTAAAAAAGGATCTCAATAACTTAATAATCCACTCAAATTCTAACATTCTAAAATTTATATTCTGCTTTATTCTACAAATATTGAAATTAGATTTGCAGATATGAATTTCTTTGGATCCCATCAACTCAATTTAAACATATTGTAATAATATTTTTTCTTTTTTTGTACAGTTGAAGAGGATTATTTTCTAATTAGAGTGTAATTAGAGTATCATTACCTTCCCCAACATCAATTCCTTAATTACAAATTCAATGCAAATAAAGTTTAGTTAATAGAAATAGAAATTAACCTGCCAATGAGGTCTAACTCAGTTGGCGAAGCTGAGGCCACATGATCCTAAAGTTCATGGGTTCAAATCCCCTATGTGGGATGATTTGTTTCCATTGTATAGTAGGTTTATTTAGTTACTGACAATTGTAATCGCTTTATTTTAATTAATAAAATTCATCGCTTCCAACTAAAAAAAAGAAATAGAAATTAACCTCTTCTTTTCAATAATTTTAAATTCATATATTCATCGGAAAACTACCTATCTTAGCACCAAATACATTCAATATTTTAAGATGGTTAATTTCTTTTATATTTAA
The DNA here is from genome assembly GCA_034509735.1 of Sesamum alatum. Lineage (NCBI taxonomy): Eukaryota > Viridiplantae > Streptophyta > Magnoliopsida > Lamiales > Pedaliaceae > Sesamum > Sesamum alatum. The sequence goes on from JACGWO010000011.1 coordinate 11,366,537, forward strand.
ACAAAAAAATTAAAAAAAAAATTTACTACTTGGGTGGCAAAATAGAAAAACATAAAACCTGAGACATACTCCAGATTAACAGACGGTCACCCAAACCCGTGACAGCCCCGCCGTTACGTGAAAGTTGACCGTTATACCATACAACCCACCGGGGGGGCCCACGCTCTACGTTTGTTTCAAGTAAATTTCGTAACTACAAACATTTCCCAATCAAACCGCGAGTGTCACTCTCAAACCATACTCTCAAGTGCTACACGTCATTCCTCCACTCGCCAACGCGTCGTTTCATGTCGGTTTCTTCATTCATCACCTCCTCTAAACCTCCTCCCATATAAATCCAAATCCCATCCCCACTCAAAAATCCTATCCCCACCCAATTCATAATTTCTCTTGAATTCTTGATATTTTCCCTTAGATCCCACCAACTCTTTCTTCTTCTTCCAATCTCAGATTCTTAGCTCTGTTCATCGAGAAAAATGGTGCGTTTGAGTAACAATTTAGTCGGACTTCTGAACATAATCACTCTCCTTCTGTCGATTCCGATCATCGGAGGTGGGATATGGCTTTCGAAACAGGCGAACACCGAGTGCGAGCGGTTTCTGGACAAGCCCGTGATCGCTTTGGGAGTGTTCATTTTGCTGGTGTCGATAGCGGGGTTGGTGGGCTCTTGCTGCAAAGTTTCATGGCTGCTGTGGCTGTATCTGTTGGTTATGTTCTTGTTGATTGTTTTGCTGTTTTGCTTCACGATTTTCGCGTTTGTGGTGACGAATAAGGGTGCGGGTGAGGCGCTTTCTGATAGAGGATACAAGGAGTACAGGCTTGGGGACTACTCCAATTGGTTGCAGAAAAGGGTCAACAATCACTGGACCAAGATCAGGAGTTGTCTTGTTGATAGTAAGATTTGCCAGAAGCTTCTTGATGCTGGGTCAACCCCTGTTGAAGTTTTTTACAAAGAACACCTCTCTGCTCTTCAGGTATATGTTTTTGGCGGATCAATCTCTTGTTTTCTGGATGTTTGTTCATATGCATGGTTTAGATTCTTGTTTATGTTTTCTTGATGATTCTGGATCTTGGGTGGTTAATTTGCCTTCTGGTACTGTTAATCCACAAATCCGATCTTGATGATACGGGTCTGAATTTTTTCCAAAATGCTAATTTGTTAAGCTTTTGTGTGTGAAAATCATCTGATTTTCTGTACAGATTGATATCCAAGAATCGGTGAAAACGGTGGATATTTATCAATAGCATTTGACTTTTGGTTAATTATGTCTGTTACAGCAAAGAATGCATACTTTTTTGAACTTTTTTGTTCCGGAATTTATTCATTTTGGTTGGTTAGTAGTGCTCTTGGAAAGTTGAGTACCTTTTAAGTTGATCTTTTGCATAATAAGTCTCAAAAAGTTTGTCTCCTTTTTTCAAATTCTTCTCTCGTGTCTTCTGCCTGATGAAGGTTGTTCCTTTTTTTATGTTTTCAAATTGACCCCAACTTTCCAAATTATTTGCTCTTTACCCCCAAATATTTATCCACTGTTCCATGAATTTGCCTAGCACTGGAATGAATGTGCATAAAGAGTTGATTTTTGAGAGGCAGAGAACAATTCTTTGTGTGTATCTATAGTATTCTTGTTGCCCTTGATTTTTCTTGGAACAATTACATTTACGCCCCTTGACATATAGTCTGTTTACACAAACCACCTCTACTTTTTGTATAATTACAAAAATCACCCCGAACAGTAGAAAAGTAATGATGTTACGTTTTTTTGGGGTGTATGTGTAACTTTTCAAAAAACAGGGGTTGTTTTGTATAAGTAATGTTGACGTGTTTGATGGGGTGTATGTGTAATTATTCAAAAGCAGCGTGATGTGTGCAGATACTGGCTTAGATTATCTCTACAAGCAATATGTCGTTTTGATTAGTTCAAATCGAATGTTTTAGCGTTGTAGTTATATAAGTGCAATCCTACATGAATTTGCTCGAATGATTACGCTTCCGTGATGTTATCTGTATGTTCTGTTCTTATATCCGATTGCTGCTTTTGCTCTCCCAAGTTATTCCGCATGGTGCTAATTGATTGTGATATTGGTTATAACAGTCTGGTTGCTGTAAGCCATCGAACGACTGCAACTTCCAGTATGTCAGCCCGACAAACTGGACTCAGAGCCCGGCATCCTCCTTAAAGAATCCCGACTGCAGTGCATGGAGCAACGACCCCAACATCCTCTGCTACAACTGCCAATCATGCAAGGCCGGGCTGCTTGACAACATCAAGAGCGACTGGAAGAGGGTGGCCGTTATCAACATCGTTTTCCTCATCTTCCTCATCATCGTCTACACCATCGGATGCTGCGCGTTCAGGAACAACAGGGAGGACAATGCTTGGAAACGGTATCCCTGAACGCACTGAGGGTGAAAGTGTGTGTGTTTGAGTAGAGATATCAGGAGAGAGTTTTGAACTTTCCTACTGATTTCTTGCACTTTACATATATATATATATCAGCTTGTGTACCTGCTGGTTCATTAGATGTACAGTGCATTTTTTTTTTCTTTTTTTTTGGGTTTTTGCAACCCATATTCAGACCATATTCCGTTGCTAGATTCTGATTATATCTTTGTTTGGATATTTCTTGTTAGCTCATTGTACTATTCGTCATCTATGCTTCAGTTTGCTTCTTCAGTGTATCTCTTATGCTTGCATATATGCTAAATTTTATTGATTTTTTTAAAATTATTTCAAATAATACCCGAATTACGAATTCTTACTGCTACATATTACTATGTTTAACCGTCAAGAGCATTTTTAGCGATTGAGGAAGAGAATTGGATCATCTATCTTAAATACTTTTGCATTTTCTATTCTATTTATATATATGTTTTTATATACAAATATCATAATTACAAATATTTATTCATTGTTGGGGAAATTATAAATACTCCTTTAAATAAAAAATAATTATGTAGCCTATAGACCGGTCAAATTATGACTATTTATTCATTATTGGGAAAATTATAAATACTTCTTTAAATAAAAAATAATATGTAGCCTTTAGACGCGCGGTAGACGGAAAACTACTTTATTGATTTTGAAAAATATTTGAAAAAATATTAAAAAAAATTTCTGAGGTGTGAGTAAAAATAATTCATAGGACATATTAGTCCAAAATTTTTTTGATTCTTTTAAAAAGATATAAATTTAAAAATTTTAAAAAAATATATAAAATAATAATTTTTATTGAAAATGACATTGTAATCAGTTTCACCATAAAATTGGATGAAAACCTAACGAAAATTAACGAATGGATTCGTGATGAATACCTAGCGTAAACTAATGGATGGACTCGTGATGAAAACCTAACGTAGGCTAACGAAATGGACTCGTGACGGGCGTTAAAATCAAGAGGGTGTTTGTAATTTCACAAACAACGAGGAGGTATCCGTAGTGGTGCTATACCTCAGAGGAGTTGGCTGTAATTTATTCTTCTATATAATATATACACATTGTGTATACAAATATCGGATCATGTATTTTATTTAAAGAAAATTTTTCTACACATGACACAGATCTATATTAATATAAAAAGAAAATGCCTTTTACACTTACAAGTGACGCTTAATGACACCGCCGCACCAATTTTTTGTGATGCCAAAAATGCTCTTCAACTGATAAAATTAATAACTAACTTATTCAACTATCCACATTTTACATTAACTGATAAATTAGCTTTTTTTTTTTACTTTCTTTCCTTCTATTTTTTAATATAATATATTGATTTATATATTTTATTCTTATTTATAATATATATTTAAAATGTGAAAGATTGTTTACGATATACACGTAGAAACGACGTGTCACCACGACTAGTATATATCTATACTATTATAAAGAGAATGGGTTTTATAGAAACAAAGTGGAAGTTTTTATACTACTACACCAAATTATTGTAATACCAAAAATGCCGTTCAACTTCCCAACTCAATTCAATTAAGTTCCTTTGAAAAATTAATTCCATGCAATTACATTACTAAAAAATTAATGTACTCCCATTTTATTTAAATTTATTGTTAATTGAAATTAAAATAAAATATTAGTATTTGTGTTACATGTAATTATAATTGCCATTGTCAATATAACAAATATTCTATAAAGTTTTAATTTTTAATTTAATTTGAGTACAATACTGTATTGATAATTAATGCATTAGAAAAAAATTATCAAACTGTTTTTATATGTGAAGTCGTAAGGCAGTAATAAATTTTAAAATACTGGCATAAGTTATGAGATTCAATGAAATAAAAGTTTTATTTAAAATTATGTACGCAGATACTGCGTGCCACAGTTTCTAATATATATATATATATATATATATATATATATATATGGGCAAATGTCACATTTGGTCCCTTAAGTTTTTGTTAAGAATCACTTTAGTCCCTTAAGTTCATTTTTTGACATTAGCATCCCTAAACTTTGGTTTTTGTCCCAGTTTGATCCCTCTGACCATTTTCCGGTGAAAATGTGGCTGGATTTTGACTTTTTAGGGGGTAAAATGGTCAAATTAAGTTTGACTTTCTCACTTTAGTCTCTTAAGTTTGTAAAATTGTCAAAATAGTCCTTTTTTAGCCAAGAAACCATTTTTTAAAATTTTTATATGCTGAAAATGATTTAATTATATTGTGTGAATAATTAAAATTTTGAAATCTTGTAAACATAATAATAATAATATATTGCGGAATTTAAAACAAAATAGTCTCTTTTTTTTTTTTTTCATTTTTTGAAGTTACAATAAAAATTAAAATTATGAATAAATTTTACAAAACTTATATAATCTGAAAATATAATAAAAAAATTTAAGTTAGTAATTTTTAATCTTAGAAATTAAAGATAAGTCTAAGAACAAAAATTTTAACAATGTTATGAAATGTTAACATTTGAGGTTTTGAACAAGAAGTTGGTGGAATGTACTTGTATAACTAGATTATTTAGTGGATTTCATATATATATATATATAATTTATTTCAAGAGATTCTTATAGACATTTTTCTATAAAATGTAACTATATATTTATAAAAACCTCTTATGATAAATTATATATATATATATATATATATGAAGTCTATCAAAAAATCTAATTCAAAAGTATATTTCACCAACTTTCTATTCTAAACTCTAATCATTCAACAAATATTTTTAAAGTTTAACTTTTCTAGACTTCTCTCTAACACTTAAGATAAGAAAAAAATATTGACATAGATTTTTTTATTATATTTTCCAATTAGATAAGTTTTGTAAAATTAATTCATAATTTTGATGTTTTTTAACTACTGAAAATGAGGGAAAAAAAAAAAAAGAGACTGCTTATTTTAAATTAAGCAATATGTGATTATTATGTTTACAAGAGTTCAAAGTTTTGATTATTCACATAAGATAATTACATCATATTAAACATACAAAAATATAAAAGAGTTATTTTTTTTCACTTAAAAAAGGACTAATTTGATAATTTTATAAATTTAGGGGACTAAAGTGAAAATCAAACTTAGATTCACCATTTTACCCTCTAAAAAGTCAAAATCTGGTCACATTTTCGCCGGAAAACGGTCAGAGGGACCAAATTGAGACAAACACTAAAGTTTAAGGATGCTAAAGTCAAGAAATGAACTTGAGGGACTAAAGTGATTCTAAACAAAAACTTAAGGGATCAAATGTAGCATTTACCCTATATATATATATATTAAATGTTGATGAGATTGAGGGTCTGCCACTCACTATGTAAATGCTGGGTTTAAAGAAGATGGAGCTCTCTATGTCCACAAATTCAAATGAGAATGGTTGAGTGATAAGTAGTAATCTAGTGGTTGCACCTGCCCTGCCTAATTTAATGCCTATATTTTTAAATATGGCCTTCTTTTTCTTCTCCCAAGTCATTATCTATCTGTTTGTTTATTTATTTATTTTTCATGGCTTAAATTTAGAATATTCTTCATTCTTTGTCTGACTGTAAAATAAAGTGGTATGTGTCGCATTGTCTTTGGACAGGTCATTGTTCGTTGGTTGATGATTGTTGATATATATAAATGTATATATATATACTAAAAAATATGAGTATTGACATAAAAAAATAGGAATAAATAATCAATAAAAAGTGTAAAATGAATTGACTAATAATTGGGTTCCAAATTAAAGTTCATAACAAATTCGGGCTTTTCATAAATTCTATACGACAAATTCGCATAAGTGTCCATACTAAATTTGGGCCTTATGTGGATAAGTCATCTTCTATTTTGGAATGGTAAATTGGGTCAAAGTATGTTCAAGTACAACCAGATAGTTGATGTATCTATATCAAAGCTCACGGTGTTCAAGCCTAACAGACGTGAGCCCAAGTTACTGTAGCCTACTCATGTCTATAAATAAGGGTCTCCATCGCATCAAAGGACCTCCACCACATCACAAGGGATGGAGATTCCATCAAACCCTGAGGGGAGAGGATTCCATCAAGCGTTGGAGACAACACAAGTCCTCCATCCAACACAAGAAATCCAAAGTGATCCAAGTCCAAAAGAACTCTCTTGTACAACGAAGATCTACAATTACAAAGGTTTCATGCTTTCCTTGGCATCAAATTCATCAAGCCTTGATACCAAATTTCAAGGTGACACGTAGTTTGCTCCACAAATCTAGAGAAAATTCCACATCGACATCCAAGAACAAGTGTCAGCCCTTGGATCGACTCCGCCACGACGAAGATCTACACCACGAAGATTTCACATCTTCCTTGGCATCAAATCCATCGAGCCTTGATACCGAATTTCAAGGTGACACGTAGTTTGCTCTACGAATCTAGAGGAAATTCGACATCATTTGGTGAGTCGGTCCACAATGACCCATATGGCTTCATAGTCCTGTCGCGTCCGCGGTAGTCTTACCACGAAATCCATTGTGACATGTTCCCAGTTCCACTCAGGGATTTCCAAGGGTTGTAGATAGCCTCCTGGTCGTTGATGTTCAGCTTTAACCCTTTGGCAAGTTAGGCATCTAGCCACGAAGTTGGCTATGTCCTTCTTCATGCCGTTCCACCAAAAATTCTTTTTCAAGTCCCTATACATTTTCGTTCCGCCTGGGTGGATAGAGAATTTTGATTGATGGCCTTCTTGCATAATCTCGTTCTTGATATCCCAATTTCTAGGGACACAGATCCTCCCTTTCATATACAGTACTTCTTCTTCCCCTAATTGGAAGTTTGGCGTTAACCCCGATCTAGCATCTTTCTTAATTTGTTGGAGCTCTGGGTCCAGGTCTTGGGAAGGCTTAATCCTTTCCAAGATCGAAGGGCGAGCTTTTAATGCAGCAAGCACGTTTTCAGTGGATTCCACTACCTCCAGGTTTAAAGATTCGAGTTGCCTTGCCAACATCGCAGCCAGTGTGACGTTCCCTTTTCGACTGAGCTCATCTGCATGCGGTTTGCTTTACCAGGGTGGTAGTTAATGTGTACGTCATAGTCCTTAATCAACTCTAGCCACCGTCTTTGCCTCATGTTCAATTTCCTTTGGGTGAAGAGGTACTTGAGACTCTTATGATCTGTGTATATGTCACATTTCTCTCCCTATAAGTAATGTCTCCAAATTTTTAACGCAAAGACTATTGCCGCCAACTCCAGGTCATGTGTGGGGTAATTGAGCTCATATGGTTTTAATTGCCTAGATGCATATGCTATAACCTTCTCGTCCTGCATTAAGACACATCCTAGCCCATTTTTGGATGCATCACTGTATATCGTGAATCCACCCGTCTCAGACGGTAGGGTCAACACCGGTGCCGATGCCAACCTCTGCTTGAGCTCTTCAAAGCTCTCCTCACAAGCTTGGCACCACTCAAACTTCGTCCTTTTCAGAGTCAACCGAGTCAAGGGCATTGCTATCTTAGAAAACCCTTCCACGAACTTCCTGTAGTAGCCAGCTAAGCTGAGAAAACTTCTCACTTTCGATACGTTTGTGGGTTTGGGCCAATTGACTATTGCCTCCACCTTCTTGGGATCTACAGACACTCCTTCTGCCGAAATGACATGTCCTAAGAAAGCTACCCTCTTGAGACAAAATTCACATTTGCTAAACTTAGCATAAAGCTCCCTGTCCAACAAGGTTTGTAGAACCGTCCTAAGGTGCATCTCATGCGTCTGTACGTCAGACGAGTACACCAAGATGTCGTCAATAAATACCACCACAAACTTGTCAAGATGTGGTCTATATACACGGTTCATCAAGTCCATGAAAGCTGCTGGGGCATTCGTTAGCCCAAACGGCAATACAAAGAACTCGTAATGTCCATACCTGGTTCTATATGCGGTGTTAGGTATGTCATCAGCCTTAATCCTGAGTTGGTGATACCCCAACCTTAGATCAATCTTAGAGAATACCTTTGCCCCCTTGAGTTGATCGAATAAGTCGTCTATCCTTGGTAAAGGATATCTGTTCTTGATGGTGACTCTATTGAGCTCCCTATAGTCGATACATAACCTCATACTACCATCCTTCTTCTTGACAAACAATACCGGGGCTCCCCAGGGCGACACATTAGGCTTTATCTGTTTCTTGTCTATCAACTCTTGCAATTGCGCCTTTAGTTCCGATGGTGCCATTCTATATGGGGCCTTCGATATTGGGGTGGCATCTGGGGCGAGGTTTATCTCGAACTCGATCTCTCTATCGGGAGGGGGTCCGGGTAACTCGTCAGGGAATACCCCTGGAAATTCCCTAACCACAGGGATATCCTTTAGTCTCACTTCTTGATCCCGGGTATCACTTATTAGAGCTAGATACACCTCACATCCCTTTCTAATGTCTCTCCATGCCCGTGCTGCTGAGAGCAGTGGTTTATTCTCCTTTCGTGGTGCCTCGTCAGATCCATGGAAAAAGAACACCTCATCCCAGGGGGACGAAAATTTATCACCTTATTCCTGCAGTCCACATGAGCATAGCTCCTCGACAACCAATTCTTTCCTAAAATCACATCAAATTCCCGCATATTGATTTGTATTAGGTCAGCTTTAAATGGGTGACGGTCATCGAGGCCTATGACACAGTCCTTATACACCAACTTAGCTATCAGGACTTTGTTCCCAGGCGTAGCTACTCTATAGGGTTCATTCAGGAGTTCAGGCTTGCTACCTAATTGCCTAGCAAACCCCTTGGATACAAAGGAATGTGTAGTGCCACAATCAAATAAAGTATAAGCGATAGAGGTATTGATCATGAGGTTACCTGTGACCACATCCTCTGCATCCCTCGCTTCCTCTTGCGTCAGGGCGAACACCCTGGCATTCCCCTTGTGTTGCGGTTGGGCACGAGTAGGGGCAGCGACCGGGTTGGAAGTGGTTCTCGGATCGGGGTGAGTACACTCAACCACTCTATGACCTTGTCGTCCGCATCGAAAGCACGCTCCTGACACCCAACGACACTCCCCCACATGTCTCTTGTGACAACGATTACACTCCCCTATTTAGGCCTTGGGCGAAGCTGCAGTAGGTGGAGCGGGCCTTTTATTCGTCGATGATGCGGGTCGGCAGATGGGGTGCCCTCCCACTGGATTTTGTCCAGGCCTGGGCCTTTTCAACCTATTCTCGATGTCTCTCCTAGCGATATCAGCCTCAACCCTAATGGCGGCTCCCAAGAGCTCATCGAAACTTCTTGCCTCATAGATGGCTAGTGCGGTTTGAATGCGACTCTTAAGGCCCTTCGTGAACTTATGGATTTTGAGTAAGGGGTCAGCCATGATCGTGGGCGAGTACTTCCCAAGGGTATGGAATCTAGCTGAGTATTCCACCACAGACATGTCGGGGGCTTGGAGTAGGGCGTCAAATTCTGCCATCTTTTGCAACCTGACGGCACTAGGGAAGAAATGCTTTAGGAAGGCCTCTTTAAATCCATCCCAGGTTATGGGACATCCGACTAACAGTACGGGTGACATGCCCTCCCACCAGAGGGCTGCTTCACCAACCAAGAACGGTACCACCACCCTTGGTCTAATTCCCATGGGGATCTCCATCAAATCGAAATTATCTTCTATCTCCTTAACATTTTTGTACTACCTCTGGATCATGGGATCCATCAAAGGTGGGTACATGAGCCCTCCTCAAGGCCTTATAGTGGGTCATGGTCCCTAAGTTATCCTGGGCTTGAGCCGCGGGTTGAGCTTGGGTTTGGTTCTGATTTTGGGCGCAAATTGCTTGGGCTACCGCTGTGGCTATGGCTATGAGGTCCTCTTGTATAATGTCAGGTTGATTCATCGGCTTGGATTTGGTTGGGGTACAACCGGTGGTAGTGGCGGGGGCTGAATAGGTGGTTGCTCATTGGTAGCCTCACTGCTAGAGGCATAACGGGAGTTTTGTGTAGAGCGTCTAGGTCGGCCCACCATATTCCTACAGAACGAGAAAGTTGTTATAATGAGTTTGACCTACCATCCTTTCGCCCAAAATACAGATATTCATTATTATCATTAGTAGTAGTGGTGGTAGTAGTAGTAATGCATATTTGTACGTACGAAGCTCCTGTTTGCTTAGAGTGCAACAACTAGTTCAAGTAACATTGGTCAAAGAGGAGAATGGGAAAGACCAAAATAATTAGGAAATAACATAAATAAGTCAAGAGCTGCCTTTAATTACTAATGTCAAAAGTTGTTGTACTCATCCCTGAGGACTATACTTGGTAAAAATTAAAAAAAAAACTTCCTAGAAAATAAAAAATAAAGTGTACTTTCATTGACAATATCCTACTACCACCCATCCAGGGCACTGCTACTAGCTTTCTTTTTTTTCCTGCCCCTAACGTCTACTCATCAACCTTCAACATGTCAGCTGCCTCTTCCTCGGGGTCCTCCTCAGATCGGACTTGGCATTTTGTTTTGCCAAAAGTTCCTCTAGGTCACGCCTTACTACATCTACTTGGTGTTGCAGGATTTAGTTCTCCTCCTTGAGTACACTTGTTTCAGCTTGATACTTAGTTGATAACTCCCCATGGGCCTGCTCCAACTCATCATATCTCTTCAGCTCATCTTGGTATATGAGTGCCAAGCGGGTACACTCCCTCCTCAAGAAATCATTTTCCCTTTCGCTCCTATCCAAACACCTCTACAAATCTACTATCAACATGGCCATATCCCCAAGCTGCCCCATAGTTGCAACTAATCGGTCTGTTAAGTGGCCGGCAGGCTGTGGGAAATCTCTATAGCCAGTCACTCTAGATCCATCGCAGCGATCCATTACCTACACATGAGACGAGATTCTATTAGCTTCTAGTGTTGCCCGGCTCGTGAAAGTCTAAGAGGAGAGAAAATTAGACCTCGAATGACCTTCTATTATCACTTCGTGAGATAGATCCCTATTTGGTCCATACTTGCATGATCCTAACCTATAGTTCGGGGTGTAACCTAAAGTCATGAGACCATAATATCTCTACCCAAAGTCATAACCTGGCTCTGATACCACTTAACTGTCACGCCCCCTTTGGGAGTGTGCCAGCGGCGGTGTTCTAGGTACTAGGACCAAAACACCAAGCCACTTTCGCAGATTTGCTAACTCGAAAGAAATCCCACCGCATCCTCCTTATTATTCAGCAATAACATCCCAACAACCCATAACCATTAATTCATAGATATTACAATTTTGAATGCTAACAAAGAAGAAAAATGAAAGTCTAACTAGTACTACGAGTCCTGAGTTCTCCTATCTTCGACGTCCACGCTTGGATCACCAACCCCAATATTGCTGTCATTTTTCTCCTTCCTCTAACTCATCTGCAAGATGTGTAAGGGAGGGGGGGGGGTTGAGCGACTGATCGCCCAGTAAGTGGTTCCTTCCGTCTATAGCGATATTAGGGCCACAGGGTACTTAGATATTTAAGAGATACAATTCACAAAAAATATTGGTTAACTGACAAATAGGAATATGATAGCCAAGTAGTTCATCATGAAATCAGTTGAATACAAATGAGGAGCATGCATCAAATATTGTGGGCTCAATCTATAACCCCGATTGAGGAGGGTCCAGAGCAACTTTTGTACATGCTTAGGGGCTTCAGTTATCTCAATCTATAACCCCGATTGAGAGGGTCCAGGACGGCTTTTCTACCCGCTTAAGGGTCCTTTCTTATCTCAATTTTTTACTCTAATTGAGAGGGTCCAGAACAGCTTTTATACCCGCTTAAGGGTTGTGATTTATTTCTCACATTAATCTTCAAATCCACATGAACAAACCACCGATTCGCACAACCAAAAAGAATACTTATGATTTCTTTATTCAAATATATATATGTTGGTACAAATTTTTAACTCCATCAAAGTCTCCTATCAAATTTGTTGGTACAAATTCATAACTCCATCAAAATCTCCTATCAACTCATCTTCTTCTCCCCAAGCTCCCCTGCGTCTCACGTAAGTAACCCTTTTTTACTAGAAATTCACCTCCCCTCATACAATGTACAATGGACTATATATATACACTAGAAAGTGGGGGGGGGGGGGGGTGAAAAGACAATATCGCCCCCCCAACCGCCCACTAACCCCACTAACTTAGTGGGTGTAACCGCCAACCGCCATGGGTAACTTGATAATTTCATAATACTCCTCCGAGAAATTACATTTTGGTCCTTTGGTTAAATTCCTATACCATCAGTAGCCCCCCCTCAACTCCGAAATATTCTATAGGAATATTTACAAGATTGACTCCTCTCCAACATTCATGTATACCCGTGCAAAAGTCTGTACATAGTTTCAAACAAGCCGGTTTATTTTGATTCATTCTATGGTTAAGAAGACAACTATCTACTAGATTTTGTTAAAAAAAAATTTCTCATGCTTGAGAGTCTGTATAATAGGTCTTTTCATGGTAACTGAATTGGTATATTTCTTAAATATTTATAATAGTTGGATTCTTGGTCCTCAGCAGAGCTCATTTTTAGATGATGGTTAATCACTAACATTAATAAGTTGTTTGTAAACTTGACAATTTTCATTCTATGTGAATTCATTTTGTCCAATTTTATGGATAGTCAAATATAGAATATCCCTTGCCCGTTGTACCTTGATCTCCGCACATTGTGCATGTATCTCTTAAATAAGTCGCTTTCTACTAACTTCTTAATGGGATCCCGATCAATCCTCAGGAATTTTTGTAAGCAAATTCATAGAATCAAAAAATGTTCAATTTGATTTCTTAGCTGAAAATAACAATGTCAAGCAACTCAATGTTATGTGCATCTAGTCAAAAGGAATTCTTATTCACTTTATATTTTTGTTGTAAGCTTCAATTATTTTGTATGCCTCAAGGAAACTTTAGCTTTTCTCTGGTGTGTCTCAAGGAAGCTTTTTGTTTCTGGGCTCTTGAGGGGCCGTCCCCCTCTATGGTTAAGTAAAGTATCAATGTAAGGGGCCATCCCCCTCTAAGAGAATCAACGTGAGGGGCCATCCCCCTCTAATGAGTATCAATATGAGGGGCCATCCCCCTCTAAGAGAATCAACATGAGGGGTCATCTCCCTCTAACGAGTATCAATGTGAGGGGTCGTCCCCCTCTAATGTTTAGATAGAGTACTGATGTGAGGGGCCATCCCCCTCTAAGAGTATCAATACTTTTTTGTTTATTCTTCACAATGCGCATTTAGCTCAAGAAGCTTTTAGGATATTTAGTATAAATGAAGTTATTAAACATTTATTGTGAAGGACTTTTATATATATTTTTATATATGTAATTTAGGAGATATTCCCTTTCTAGATATTTAATCGTAGGAAAATAGAGGCGGAAAGCCAAAAACCGAGCACAGGAGGGGAAGAGCCGAGAAATCCTCGTACCATCTCCCCCTCAAAACGAAAATAATTCTTTTATTAGGTGCTTTTTCGCTAGACGGATGCTCCTATCCTGGCGGATGTCATCTTTACAATCATGTGAGTCTTCTAACTCGTTCTACCATCCACCGTCGTGCATATATACAGAGACTACTATGCTAACCAATATGCCAGAATATTTAAATAAAAAATCACAACTAATTCCCCTAATTATATTCATTCCCTCGGGATCTTGTATTCACCGAGAACTTGACCGAATCTCTCGAGGACTCTTGCACTTTTTCACCTGGTCAAATTCGCTTTGGCCTCCATTGAGCATGTAGGATCATTAGGATAGGGTAAAAGTGGCAGTGGAAGTCCAGGAAGAGAGATTCTTCTTGGACTTCTGCCTTGGGGATGAAATTTACTCCAGGAAGTTGACGGCAGAAGGGCCTTCTCAATTTGCTACAAGAAAATTAATAATTTGATTAAAAGAGGTTTTTTATGTGAAACCAAAAAAATGAACTAAAAAGAAAATGAGAATGGGTTTCCGCATTTCGGTATTTAAGCTCAGGAAGAAGAAGACGGGTGCGTGGCCGGACAATTTTGCCGGCGGCCGAACGATGGCAGCGTATTAGCTGAGCCAACAGACCTCTCCTTTTTGGGTTTTCAGAATCTCTCGTACTCAAAAGACATCTCTGAACGTTCCCACAGACGACGAAAATTTGTTAGTACAGATTTATAACTCCATCAAAATCTCCTATCAAATTTGTTGGTACAAATTTATAACTCCATCACAATCTCCTATAGACTCATCTTCTTCTCCCCAAGCTCCGCTGCCTCTCACGTATGTAACCCTTTTTTACCAGAAATTCCCCTCCCCCATACAATTTACAATGGACTATATATATACACTAGAAAGGGGGGGGGGGGGGAGACAATATCACCCACCAACCGCCCACTAACTTAGTGGGTGTAACCGCCAACCGCCATGGGTAACTTGATAATTTCGTAATACTCCTCGGGGAAATTACATTTTGGTCCTTTGGTTAAATTCCTGTACCATCAATATAAAAAAGGGATATATATGTATATATACATAGTATACGCATAGACAAAGTACACGAAGTCTACAGTACATGAAAAAGGAAGAAAAATCACCTTGCTCATTCTCATTCAATCAAAATGTCGTCAGGTATACTTATTTCTTTCCTCAATTTCGAACACTAACTTATTGCAATTAAACTAAGTGGGTTATCCTCATATCATCTACATGCTTACGCCTTTATATATATATATACCCTTATATGTTTATTAAGGAATGAAATGGATGCATCGGGAAGTATTTAACTTAGCAGAGCAACTCTACTATAGCAAGGAATTTCACGTTTTCAAGGTATTAAAAACTTCTATCACCACGCCATACATGAATAATTCGAAGGAAAAATTGCGAACATTGCAAAAGGGTTCCTATTCTAACATAGTGGAAGAATTTTTGGAAGGAAACAATTCACGTGAGTACCTTTATCCAATTCGACGAAAGAAATAACTTTACCATCTATTAGAAGAAGAAGAAGAAGAAGAATCCACTTACCTCGGAGTAACCTCGAACAACTTAGATCGACAGTTGGCTCGTGTCCTATAATAATTCAAATCGGAACCTTATTAGTCACGAATATCTTAACGAGACTATATCCCAACTTATCGCTACCCTCCTCTCCTACGATTAAACATTATTCCAACTACTAATAAATCAACTTGTTCTCTATAGTAATTTATGCATGTCATCTTTTCCTAATTCCCACCCACTTGTGATTACCTCCATCCCCTAATGAAAACCAACAACCACACGCAACACTGTACACCTAGCAGACTTCATTAGAGCTTTTGTACTACAATGGAGATACATAACAATATATATATATATATATATTTATAAGCATACGATCAGCCGCAGAAACTAACGCAGAGAAATTCATTGTTAAACCACCCTACGATGACGTTCAATGCTATAAATTACCTCGGTAATTCGTGTGGGTAAGATCTCGCTATTTTAGGACGTTCCTACTTGGGCCTCTTCACCTACAAATCAACAGTACCAATGAATTTCGGTGAGTTTTCGATGAGATTGGCGTAAAGAAGGGAATGAACGTGCTGCAGAGTTTGAGGCGATTTCACTTACCTTTCCTATGTTTTCAGGCTATGGTTTGCCTACAAATATATCTAGGGTAGAAATCATCCCATTGCAAGTGTTGTAGGGAGAGTAGAAGTCTTCCTTTTGGTGTGTGTCCTCATAAATTCGAAAATTCCAAAAAGAAAATAAATAAAGATATTATTCCATTTGCCCTTTTGTTTATTTAACATTTATTAGGAAAATTATGCCTTGTGTAGCCCAACCTCTACCAATAGGCAGTTGTTACATATGATATTGTACACTAGAAAAGTTGCACATATACAACCCAGCAAAATAGGGTCGTAGAAAGAAAACATAAGCACCTACTACAAATGACTAGAGCCTTAATGTTCGAGTATCATCTACATAGGTCCTTTTGGGCTGATTCCATACTCACTGCCACACTTATTATCGAGAAATTACCTACTCATGTTCTGGATGTCACCCTTTGAGTTTCTCTATAAGTCACCTCCTTCATATGAAAACCTTAGAACCTTCGGGTGTTTTGTGCTTTGCATCCAATATCCATCCTCATAAATCAAAATTTGACCTAAGGGCTTTCAAGTATGTGTTTATAGGCGATGTTCAGGGGCAGAAAGCCTATAAGCTTTTTGACATTGAGAACAAAAGGGTCCTCATCTCTAAGGATGTCCTCTTCCATGAGAATACCTTTCCTTACAAGTCCACTCCAACTACCAACACAGATTCTATTCCCTTCCTACTTTCTTGATCCAGTCCCTGCCTCAGGGTCAACTACTTTTTCTACCAATACCTTAGAATCTTTTGACTCTATAAACAATCCAACTCCCATCTCTGATCAATTTCTACTTCTATACCTGCTGATAATCCTCCTCCTCCTGAACCATTAAGAAGATCACAACGAAATTCCAAACCATTTGTTTATAATTCCCAGACACAGACCATTGACTTTTCTCTTCTTATATTATCACATAAATGAGTTCATGGCTGTTTTGTCTGCTGTACAGGAACCTAGGTGCTACAGTCAACCTAAGGGCTGTGTGGAATTGGAGCAGGCTATGCAGCAAAAACTTCATGCTTTAGAACAAAATAATAACTAGTATGTGGTTGATTTACCAGAGGGGAAACAAGCTATTGGAAGTAAGTGGGTATGTAAGGTAAAGCTTAATCATGATGGTAGTGTAGAGAGGTACAAGGGGTTGCGAAAGAGTATAACCAGGTTGAGGGGGTTGATTACTTTGACATATTCTCCTCAGTAGCCAAGGTTGTTACTATTTGAATTCTCTTGGCAGTAGCTTATGATAACGACTGGCCTATCCATCAGATTGATATTAACAAACCTTCCTTCATGGTTTTTTGGACGAAGATATATACACGGTTTTTCCTGAAGGTTATGCAGTGCACAAGGCAAGGTCCGTAAGCTTAAAACATCTCTCTATGGGCTTAAGCAGGCCTCTAGGTGATGGAACTTAGAGATGACGAATAAGTTGACACTCTACGGGTTTGTATAGTCACCATATGATCATTGCCTATGCATCAAGGATACATCTTCTGGCTTGATTGTTCTATTTGTATATGTGATGATTTGCGCCTTACGGGTCCTGAGCATCTAATCATTGAGGTCAAGCACTACTGGGACATTGCTTTCACTATCAAAGATCTTGGTTATGCCAAGTATTTTCCTTGGCTTGGAAATAGCTCATTCTACTGCAGGGACTTCAATCACACAGTAGAAATATATAAGGGACATTATTCAAGATGTTGGCTTGCACAACTCCAGGCCAGCCTACACTCATCTTCCTTTGGGGTTAAAACTCACATCTCATGACCATCTTCCACTGACTGATCTTGAACCTTACAGAAGGTTGGTAGGTAGGATTCTGTATTTCGATTCCACTAGGCCGAATATATCTTATGGGGCTCAGCAATTGAGTCAGTTTGTCCACAAACCCTGCCAGATACACATAGATGCAACTATGCATCTGGTTCGATACTTGAAAGGCTGTTCTAGGTACAAGCCTTTTCTTCCCTTTTTCTAATCCAATGACACTTACAACATACATTGATGTTTATTGGGCTAGTTGCATTGATTCCAAGAGTTCACTGATTGGGTACTGTATATTCTTAGGGAAGGCCTTGGTCTCATGGAAAATGAATAAACAACCAAGTGTCTTAAGGTCCACTGTAGAGGCTGAATACAAAAGCTTGGGCACCACATTTTGTGAGCTTCAATAGATATCTTTCCTCTTGCAGGACCTTCACATTTTCATCCCTATTCCAATCCCTCTTTTCTGTGAAAAACAAGTAGCTCTTCACATTGTGGCCAATCCCGTTTTTCATGAGTGAACCAAACATATGGAGATCGATTGTCACCTCATTCGGGACAAATACAAGTCTTGTTTCATCATTCCCTCTCACATTTCAGGTAAGATGCAACTCGTTTATTTGTTTGCCAAATCGCTCCCCTGTTCGGTCTTCGCTTCTTCTCTGTTCAAGTTGGGCATTGTCTCTTTCCCCAAGTCCAACTTGAGGGGGTGCTGTTGAATTTCAAGTGTAGAAGCTCATCCTCCATGCATGCGTGTGTTCTTCCATTCTTATGTACATTTAGTTGCTGGGTAGATAACTCGCATTTCCAATATTCCGCTTTTATTAGTTAGCTCATTCATGCGCTTGTTAGCTTAGTTAGTTGGCAACTAACGTGGAGTTTGTTGGAGTTATGTAGGGGCGATTACCAATTAGTTTTCCACCCACTTTGTATAGTATTTAAATCATTTCAGCTCGTTCACCCCTGATCAATATACTGAATGATATTTTCCAGATTTTGATGGCTTTGCCTTCTCTGCATTTCTCTCTCATGAGTCCCCTCAATTTCAGCAAATAGTGTTAAAATTATAAGGGTAAATAGTGTAATTGTTCTTTTAAGTTTGCATTTAAAATTAATTTAGTTCCTTAAGTTCATTTCTTGACTTCAGCGTCCCTAAATTTTAGTTTTTATCTCAAATTAGTCCCTCTGACCATTTTCAAGTGAAAATGTGGCTGGATTTCGACTTTTTGGAGGGTGAAATGGTCAATTTAAGTTTGTTTTTCTCATTTTAGTCCCTTAAGTTTGTAAATAATAAAATTAGTCCTTTTTAGGTGGGAAAACAAGTTTTAAATATTTTTGTGTGCTGAATATGATGTATTATCTTATGTGAATAGTTAAATTTAAACTCTTCTGAACATAATAATAACATATTGCTTAACTTAAAATAAACAGTCTCCTTTTTTTTTGTCATTTTGAGAAGTTACAAAAAAAAAAAAAAAGTATGAACAAATTTCATAAATCTTATCTAATCTAAGAATATAACAAAAAATTCTAAATCAATAATTTTTAATCTTATGAGTTAGAGATTAGTCTAAGAAAATCAAACTTTAATAATATTTATTAATGTTAACAAATGGGGTTTCAAACAGAAAGTTGGTAGAATGTATGTTTTAACTAGATTCTTTAGTAGATTTCATATATATATATATATATATATATAATTCATTTAAGAAGTTTTCCTAAATATATAATTCCATTTTATAGATCAAGTTCTATAAAGACCTCTTAAAATGGCTTATATATATATTATATGAAATCCAATAAAGAAACTTGTTAAAAAGTATATTTCACCAACTTTTTTTTCAAAACCCTAACTATTAACATTTAATAAAGATTGTTAATTTAACTTTTTTAAATTTATCTGTAACTCTTACTATAAGAAATTATTGACTTAAAATTTTTTATTATACAAGTTATATAAACTAACAAAATTTAGTCATAACTTTTGGTTTTTTTGTAACTTCTAAAAATGAAAAGTAAAAGAGACTATTTATGTTAAGTTAAGCTTATTATTATTATGTTCACAAGAGTTCAAAATTTTTATTATTCACGTAAGATAATTATATATATCCTATTCAAAGTACAAAAGCATAAAAAAGTTGTTGTCTATCCTAAAAACAAGGACTAATTTGATTTACAAACTTAAGGGACAAAACTGAGAAAAACAAATTTAAATTTCACTACACTTTCCTCGAAAAATGGTTAGAGGGACCAAATTAAGGCAAGAACTAAAATTTAGGGCTGCTAAAATCAAGAAATGAAAATAAAGGATTGAAGTGATTCTAAATCAAAACTGAGGAATTAATTATACTATTTACCCAAATTATAAATATTAATTTGTTTTCCCAACCACTTAAACTTCAATTTGTTTTTCCACTTTCCACTATTATTTTCGAATGCTCCAAACTTTGACTTTTTTACTTACAACTTCTTCCACAATTCAATTTGTAAAATACAATTAGAAGTTATCGCAAAGACCCCTGAACAAAGTTCAAAATTTGAATTAACTCTTCGTTGAATCCATTGTAATCAGAACAGTTTAATATGTACTGTAGTGCTCACAAATGTGGAAGACTTTGGCTGTAAATATTTCTAATCATAACTTTTTTTTTTAAGGGAAAATCGAACCTTGCATTACTCAACTTTGGAAAACAAAAGTGTCAAGTGAGACTGGGGGAAAACAGAAGCCCCATAAACAGAGTTATCAGCATGTCTAGCCAGCTGATGCGCTACTACATTCGCAGATCTACGAATAAGAGAAAACTCACAGCTCTCAAAATTTGAAACAAAATGTTTAACATCCCGTGTAATAGCCCCCACAGCGGAACAATCCAACAATGGAGAAGACAACTTCACATACAGGTTTGAACAATCCCCTTCAAGAATAACCCGACGCCACCCCTGCTGAAGAGCAAAGGAGATGGCCTCCCGAGCAGCTAGCGCCTCGACCAATTCTGGAGCAGCCTCCTGCTGCTGTCGAACCGTTTTCCAACCCACACAGCAACCCAGGGGGTCTCGGGCCACAATACCCAAGCTTATCTCCATGGTAACCGGGAAAAGTGCATCATCATAGTTGAGTTTTACCCAACCGTCCCCCGGGGGGGGGGGGGACCAACAAACAGGGGCTGGGTCAAGTAGCAGGCCTGGCGGAGACGCAGTAACCTGTCGGAAGGTGTGCAAATAGTTAGCGGCAAAAGCAGTAAGCTCATCAGGGGGGAGGGTGATATGTTCCATAAGTGTACGATTTCTATTCCACCAGAGCGCCCAACAGGTAGTAATGAACAGCTCAAACTCATCTCTGGTGAAGCGCTGTGCGAGCCTTACCATCCAGTCACAAGGATCACCATGATAGTTAGAAATACACGCCCAACGCAGGTGGGACAGACACCATACTTGACGAGCAAACGGGCAGCGCAGGAAGGCATGTTCGACGTCCTCTTTCTCCGTCTGGCAAAGGGGACAAACAAAGCAATCAGCAGGCATTTTGATACTCAAATTCACCCCGGTCGGGAGGGCATTTTGGGCTAATCTCCATGAAAAAACCTGAATCTTACGAGGTACATTGGCCTGCCAGATTCTGTTCCAAGCGGGAGGTTCAGACTGTGAGGAACCAGGATGAGATAGATTAGCCAAGGAGACGACAACATGATACGCACTGCGGACGGAAAACCTGCCATTCGCCGTGTGGTGCCAAACAAAGAAGTCATCCCCCTCGGTCCTGCTAAGCGGAATACGGAGTATAGTGGCTGCCTCGTCGGGCCAGAACAAGGCCTGAACCAACGCGTGATTCCAGTCCCCGGTTCCACTGTCAAGAAGGTCATGCACCCGCATATGGTTGTGTTCAGCGTCGTGGGGTGTCAAAGCTCGAAAGGAAAATGGCCTAGGAAGCCAAGGGTCCTCCCAGACGCGAACCGTCGTGCCGGAGCCAATACACTATCGAAAACCGCCTTTGACAATATGCATGGAGGCAAGAATGTTGCGCCATGTGTACGACGGATTGCGGCCTGCTGAAGCATTCAACACATCTCCATCAAGGAAGTATCTGGCTCGCAGAACGCGACTGAGCATGGTGTTCGGGTGCAAAAGGATTCGCCATAGTTGTTTTGATAGTAAGGCAAGGTTGAAGGCTAGAAGGTCCCGAAAGCCCATGCCCCCGTGAGACTTCAGTTTACACAGGTTCTGCCAGCTTATCCAGTGGATTTTTCGGGTTTCACCAATGTGCTACCAAAAGTTGGAAACCATTGATTGGATCTCCTTGACCAGTGAGATGGGTAGCTTGAAACAACCCATCGCATAAGTGGGAATGGCCTGAGCAACTGCTTAGATTAAGATTTCTTTGCCGGCCTGTGAGAGATTCCGCTCATTCCACCACTGCACCTCTGCCAAATGCGGTCCCGAATTGAAGTAAAAACAGTCCGCCGCAATTTGCCAACAACCGAGGGGAGACCTAGGTAAAGATCATGTCTACCTTCCATTCGGATCCGAAGAGCCCCCTGGACGACAGATTTGATGGGTGCTGCCGTGTTTTTGCTGAAGACGACCGAGGACTTTGCAAAGTTTATTTCTTGCCCCGAAGCACTACCAAATGTCTCCAAAACCTGCAGATGCAACCAGCTGCCTCAGGGGTGGCTTGACAGAAAATTAGGGTGTCGTCGGCGAACAGCAAGTGGGAAACTCGAGGGGCTTGGCGACAGACAGCCACGCCCTGCAAACGGCCTCGCCTCTCCTCCAACTGCAATAAAGAACTAAACGCCTCCGTACAAAGTAAGAACAGATAAGGAGAAAGGGGGTCGACCTTGGCGGAGCCCCCGTTGAGGAATTATAGAACCAAATTGAGAGCCACACAAAACAAAGGAGTAAACCACAGTAGATACGCACAACATAACCAACCGAACAAATGGAACAGGAAAACCTAATCTAAGGAGGACTCTTTCGAGAAACTTCCACTCTACCTTGTCGTAAACCTTGCTAATGTCCAACTTCAATGCCATGTGCCCCGTCCTACCCCACTTCTTGGTCCTAAGGTAATGGTTAACTTCAAAGGCTAGAAGGACATTATCCATATTTCTAATCATAACTAGATACATTATTACATTTAAATAGTAAAAATTATCTTTCTCTGAACAAAATAATATATTATCGTGTTATTAACCGGTTGGTAAGAACTTAGGAAGAAAACAAATCCATGTGCATAGCGAGGGGACAAAAAGAGAGTACGTAAAGATTGATTGCCCCACATATTTTTATACTAAAGCATGTGGTCGCACTACTTACAAATGTCCGAGATATTTATTTTTCGGTTTTAAATTTTTGAACAAATATTTAAAGTGAATACATGTTTATTTATACATATTTATATTATAAATCTATTTTATTGACACAACAATTAAATATAAAACAACATCTCATTAAGTAATCCAAACATATTCTCATGTTACATGAAACCCTATACAAAATTTGAAAATGCATATTTTCCACTGAACATGAAAACACAAAACACATCCTTCAAACCAGAGGATTAAACCCAACTCAAATCTTGTTATCGAGTTAGCTCCAAATTACTCAATACCAGCAGGCCCAAACCCTACGAGTCCACTCACTATTAGTAGATTAAGGATGCGTTTACTTCTGTGTTGGGATTAAATACATGATCGAACTAACTTGTATTAAATGCAGGTTTGGATTGGGCCTAGATAAATAGTAGGTTGTTTACTGCAACAGAAATTGGTTTGTTGGATTAATAATATTTTCCTATGTATGGTTTACTACAATGGATTAAACATTATTTTGGTATTGAAATACCAAAAATACCCAATGTAGTATCTTTACTTGTACATAATTTTACTTTTTGAAAATTAATAATGGAGAGTATAAAAACTAAATTAACATTTCTTCTTTCCACAGCATTAATCGGAAAATTGACGACGTGGGTTCATCATTTTAAATTCATGCTAATTTCAAAAAATTATAGTAATTATGCATTGAGATATCTATATATATATATATATATTCTACTTTAATTGTCGAGATTATGTCATGCATATGTAGTAGATAAGAGAACTATGCACTTTATATGGAAATTTTTTAACTGTAATTACAAATTAGAAAATTACAAATGTTAATTATAAATTAGTATTAGAAAATTCCTCTCTGGAAAGTGAGAAAATAAACATAACACTGTGTATAGATTTTTTAAGCTGAAGAGTGAAGCGGGTAGCTAACCTTAATAATTGAGGGCATTCACATAAAAAATCGGCCAAACCTTGAGGCATTTTGGACTTTTTAATTTGGCCAACAAAGTAGGACTTGGGCCAAGATTAAAAATCCAGACCAAATGGAGATAAACAATGCAACATTTAATCTAAAAGTACCAGGCTCTGCTATTTATGTAGGACCTGCGAAAGTTCAAGCAAACATTGGATTGGTAAACACACCCTAAAGGACCAGAAACCCAACCTCTGCTCATGCTGACAGGACAACACTCAGTCTAAACCGTCTATCCACCTCACCTTGACATATCCGCTTTATTGTACCCATCAAAAGCCACATCACCCTAAAAGTACACCAACAGGAATGCACATACCAACAACTTTCAGCTGAATAAAAATTACATATACACATCAAATGTCATTTTGCTGCTGGTCTGGTAGGATATCTTCCTGTTAGCGTGGCGCCCAGATGACGTGGCCAACAGGAGAATAAGCATTATTTCCACAAAATAGACATTTCAAGGGTTTCGGAGATATCACAACCTCCCAATTGATCCTTAAATATCTCAAAACTTGCTCCTATACGTAGAGGTCTAAGTAATTAAGTCAACGAGGTAAGTAAGCTTCTTCGGCAAGTTAGCCGGATCCTCTCTATTTTCCACTCTCCACCCACAAATTTCAACACCACTTTCTATATTTTCAGCACCTCACACTTGAATCTAGGGGTGGCAACGAGTTGAGTTCGACCATTTTTGGCGAGCTCGAGCTCGAGCTCGATTTTGAAGGGTATGGCTCGAGCTCGAGCTCGAATCTCACCTAATGAGCTCGAGCTCGAGCTCGAACTTGTAATTATTTGTATAATTTTTTATATATTTTTTAATTATTGGTATAATTTTTTAATAAAATTATATTATTATAAATTATAATAGTATAGAATATGTATATATATAAATTAATTTTTAGGACTTGTTAATTTAAAAAAATTAGAAGAGATTACAAATAAATATTAAAATATAATATAGAATTTATATGTGTCATATTAAAAAAATATTAAAACTTACTAAATTGTTGATTAAGCTTGTTGATTTCATTATTATTATTATTATTATTATTATTATTATTATTATTATTATGATCGTCATCATCATAATCTTTAGATTAATTCATGAAAATCACTAAGTTTTAACATAAATTTATATGTGTCATTTTAAATAATTATTTCTAAAAAATTATAATTTACTAAATTATTGATTAAGTTTATTTTTATATAAACTATAAAAGTTAAATGTATAAATAAATGTATAAATGTATAAACATATAAAAATTCTAAAAATAAGAAAATATATAAAAAAAAGGAAAAGCACGCGAGCTTAACGGACAGTGTATATTAAGCTCGTGCTCGAGTCGAGCTCAAAATCAAGCCTTGCGAGCCGGCTTGACTCGCCTGCCACCCCTACTTGAATCACACAATTTAACTTATTAAATCTCAGGGTTTGCCTTGTGTTTCTTATTTATTCCATCTTATACACTACTGATTTAAAAATTGGAGTACTAATATTTATTTTGCGGGTTAGTTCTATTAATTTTAGAAATCCAAAAAGATCCTTCGACAATGTAGTGTTACTGGACTCTGACATGCATAAATAATAATACTACTGGACTTATTATTAATTAATTGGTCGCATTATATATTATTATTATTATTACTATTATTTCTTCTGAAAGTTGATTAATAATTATTAATCAATCATACGGTGTGTACAAATTTTCTGAATGTCCTACCAGAATGAAGCATGGTCTTTCTGAAACAACATGTTATTTTTATTTTAGGTAAATTCAAGTAAGTATATGAAAAATCAGTATAGTGTTATACTAACAAAATATAGTGCTCGTATTAGAAATAAACGTGAAGAATATTTCAAATATGAAAGTTTACATAAAAAAAATATTTAAAAGCAGAAATTGAAGGAGAAAAAGTCCCTCTGCAAATAACGTCAATTTTAACCCCAAACTTTTTTCCACGTGAAAAAATAATTAAATATAAAGTGTAGTATATTATTAGCAACACAATATATATCTAATTAAGATATTACTTGCATTAAATTAATATATATACATATATATATATATATGATGCCCTCTCAAATATTCTTTTTAAAAGTTCAAGAGCAAGAAGGTGAGCCATAGTCAAGCAACCCAGCAGGTAAATCCCAGCTGGCCCAAGAAGCAAGACCTTTAGCCCATGAGGCGACATTATCTTCACTAACTTGACAGACCCAAAAAGAAAACCCATTTCAACAAGCCCAGTTAACATACAATAAAGATTCCACGTCACACAGGTAGTTGACACGGGGAGATACATCATATTTAAAGATCTCCAATAAATTTCTAAAGATTCGACTGGAATCCGCATTTTACTCAACAAGTAACAGATTTTTGGAAGTACAAGTTGACTTGGCAAGACTAAGTAAAACAGTTATATCTCAGTCAATATTTATCCAAATCACGAATGGTCTTTTCGAGAAGATAGAGGACTCTTGTAGATTTCCAACAGCGTACGACCCTCTATAACTTCCCTCCGAGTCCGGCTCCATGATCGTCTATAAAATGATATTTTTGTGCAGTTATTTGTCAAGTAATATTTCTCTACTTTGCAATTGCACTCTCACTCACTTTTTCTTTATGTTTAAACTATTTCAAGCTCACTATACACGAATTCATCACTTCACAATCACATGTTACCATTATTCTCATTTAGATTCAAGTTTTTGGTTTTTTTATTCAGTAAGAACATTACTAACTTAAGTATCAAAGTGTCTACCCTTTTTGCAAGTTAGTCCCCCTTTTATTTTGAAATTTTTGTGAAGATCCCTCAACTTTTGTGGTACTATTGGACTCCGGTACGCATCAATATATATATAAACAGAAGAAAACATTCTAAGTATAAAGTTTTCGAGAAGAAAATTATTTAATAATTTTTTAATGAAAAAAGATATATTTACAACAAAATTTTCAACTAATTTTTTTATGTTCGTATAATTTGATTTTAGAATCTTTTGCTTTTGTTCGAATTTTCACTATTAATTATTTTCTTAATTTAATTTTATATTTAAAATGCATTTATTTATTCTTATTCAAGGAATAAACATATTTTTGTCCTTTTGATTGAAATTCCAAAATTGAGGAGGCTTTGAATACCATCTTCACAGACTTTCTTCAAGTCTATTAGCTGAAAGTTGCTAAGACCAATGTTAAAATGACATGTATAAAAATTTTCTAGTATTCGATTTAATTTTCTTCTATTCATATATTTTAAAGTTAATCAAATATATATTTTATAATTTCAAAGGTAAATAGTTAGGATATTTATTTGATTTTGCAACTTAAAAGTAAGAGGCTAAGCAAGTCGGGGCACATGACGCATTCAATTATATTCGACCAATAAATCAAAAGGTACAAATTTGACCTCTCTATTTCATAAATGCAAATATTGAAGAAATAAGTACTCAGAAAAGTTCGAGTGATTTATGAGACTCCTAACCAAGAATTTATACAACCGTCAGTTGTAATAATTTCGAGTTGAATTTGACGTTGAGATATTTTGAAGTGTGTTAGGTTATGGGATGTTACTAACTTTAAATTATATTTATTTGAGACCCGACCCGACAACAATAAAGCAAAATTTAATCATTCTTTTTAAAAAATAATTAAACTTTTATATTTTTCTTTTATTTTTGTAAAATTCTAAAGATGCCTCCGACATTTGTATTGATCAAGTAGAGAAAATTATAATTTTGGTACCAAAATATACGGTGGTTTGCAATATTAGTCTCATACTTTTTGAAATAATCAATACTAGTCCCAAATTTTAAGAAAATATTGCAAAGTTAGTCCCACCATGAAAAAATTGCAACTTTTGGGATTAACTTTGCAACATTTGGGACAAACTTTTGGACTAATTTTACAATATTTTGCTAAAATGTGGGACTAATGTTGCAACGCTTTTATAAAATGTGGGACTAATATTGCTACATGGGACTAACTTTGCAACGTTTTCCTAAAGTATGGGACTAATGTTGGCTATTTCAAAAAATATGAGACTAATATTACAAACCACCCTACATTTTGGGACCAAAATTGCAATTTTCCCGATCAAGTACGCAAACTAACACGTGGATAGGTGAAATTATAGTTTACAATGCCGATAGTTTTTCAAAATAGCATATGAATATACATAAAGAAAAATAAGGAAACTATTTTAATTTGTTTGAGTTAAAATAACAATTCTAAAGTACATGTACGTATCTAAAAGATGCGTACATAATTATTATTACTTTTTAAATCAAATATTTTGCTTAAGTATAGTTAATGAAGTCATTTCTTTTTGGGTAAATTACAGTGACACCCTTGAGGTTAGATCAAAATACACAAACACTTCATGTTTTTTGTAAAATTATAGCTACACTCCCTGATGTTATAATTGAGTTACAACTACACCCCATATTCAAAGGCAAAACTTACACTATACCCCCTTAAAAATATTACACTAACACCCCTCAAAGGGTGTAGCTGTAATTATGCAAAAGACGGAGGGTGTTTGTGTAATTGGACCTAATTACCTCAGGATGTGTCAATGTAATTTACCCTTTCTTTTATTGAATCCTTACATATATCACTTCCCGACCAGGGATTGTTAACGTTTGTTCACTCAATTGATAAGGATACGTCCCTTCAGTCTTCAGTCGTCAAATAATTATGAGATTGATTCCCTTTAATGATATGCTGGGATATAATAACGGTTAATTTGTAAGTACCCCTCAAGCAGTTTAGGTCTCAAAAACATGTCATAACCCATGGTGGTGATTGGCCCTACAAGAAAAACACTCAATAGCAACGAAAAAAAATCAGCGTCGAGCTAATTAACAAGTAAAATTTTCGTTGCTAATGCATTATTTAATATAAAAAATTTACTTGCTAATGAATTTAGCAACAAAGATTTACTTGCTAACAAATTTAGCAACGAATGTTTAAAACCCAATATATATGAAGTAATGTAGATTAGCAAAGACAGTTTTACTTATTAATTAGCTCGACGTTGATTTTAACAACAAAAATTTTCGTTGCAATTAAACTATTTTCTTTAGCTCTACATATATGTAGGAAATTTGTGAACAGAAATCACTTGAAATTTTGGTGGAAAGCTAAGTATAAAGTGTAGGGTAAAGGTCATAAATGTGGGCAGGGGAGTAGTTATCTGATTTGAAGCATCACTGCTGGCTGTATTGTTGGGAGAATTCAAATGCATTAATTAGTAGTAATATATAGTCACAAGGTTCAATCCATTTCTACAACATCCCATGTGAGGGCATGTACTTTGTAAGTTAGTAGACACTTTGATACAAATAATATATATATATAATATTAATTTTACGCGTCAAGTTGATATATTTGTACGACGAGATAAGATTTAGTATCGTAGAATAATAATTACAGTTGAAAAAATAAAAAATATCTTCAAGTGAAAGTACATATGGATATCTCGCTCTTCAAGTTCATCGCAGCAAAATATTCTTACTGATCAAACAATATTACTCTTGATTTATTCCCTTCAGAATATAATAGTTTGATGAAGTCGTGTTGCTCTGACTCTGGACAAGTTATAGAGTCTAAAACTCCACAAAAAAGAACACATTCTTTCGCCGATGTAAGTTTCAACAAGAAGGATGATCCCTCTTTTCTAGGTGTAGAAATCATCCGCTATTTTAATATGAAGTAATGGACAGTAATGTGATTAAATTACAAGAGATAAAAATGGATATGAAAGAACATAAGTTATATAATTTAAATATTTTGATACGTGACCTCAACATCAATGGAGGATTATGAACTAGCATAGGTTATATAAGTTAAATATTTTAGTACGTACATAGCACCAACGGAATAATTATATACATTTAGAGGGAAAGTATATATTGACACTAAAAAAAACAAAAAAAAATTCGATACACTATAAATGACCACGACCTAAAAATTATGATAAATCAATACTATTAACCACGATTAAATAAAACTAATGCGAAAATTGAAAATTACCACGGATAATCAATATTTGCCATTGTTTTTTAGCTATGACCAGAACATTTGCTATGGTTTAACCACGGCTAATGTTTCGACCTCACTTGCAGAAACAACAACTGATTATATTCATCATAATTTTTTTTTTCTATAATAATAATTAACTGTTGCGGAAAATTATATTTCTTCTAGTGCATCAATTGTTTACAATTATACTTATAACACATGACTTTATTATTTCAAATATTTGAGTTTCATATTTAAGAAGTGGGAGTCGACCCTTTTTTTTTTATTTATTTATACGTGTTATTCTTGAACAGGGGCCATATTAGTTAATCTTTTCGATGTCGTTCCAATTTTATCGGATGTCCGAAGGGACAATAAATGAGAGGCTTGACTATAATGTATACTTTCACAACTTTCAAGCTGACTCTATATGTATGTATCATTTGTAGAATAAATATTTCAATTTTTTTTGCCCAAAAGGAGTTCCAATTCACATTTGTTTTATCTTTTTCGTTTTAAAAAATAAATAAATAAAATTGGCCATCAATGATCCGGGTAATTACATTGGAATCCCTGATATTTCAAAATATTACAAAGAAATCCCCTAATTTTAAAATTTGTACCTCACACCCTACAACCATTAAACCATATTTTATATATTATAAGTTAAGTGGTCCACGAAGAAAATTTTATGATATAAAATATGATTATAGGACACTGCAAGAAAATATAATATTAGTGACAAAATATCATATGATAATTTTTAAAGTTATCGTCATTAAAAATATATATTAAAAGTGACAATATTTTTTATCTTGTCACTGTATAATTATTAGTACAAAATTTGTGTATATAGTTGTTACTAAATAAAATTAGTGACACATCTATAGTGACAACACAATATAATGACAACAATTATTTGTTGCACTAGGTTGTCACTATAATGAGTCACTAATAGTATTTAGTGACAACTTTGTGCACATTTTTTTTGTCACTAATTCTTGTTAATAACAATTTTTTACAAAATAATAGTAATTATTAATACCAAAAAATTCATTATTATGACAGAATAAACATTCTTGTCACTAAATATATATAATTAATAACAATATTAAATTATCACTTGATTTTTTTGTCGTCAATATTCTATTTTCTTGTAGTGGGAATACAGTATCATTTTTTCAACAAACCAAAACAATTTCTTTTTAATGTATGCACCTAAAACATTATACAATGTTAACATAATTATCCATTAATAAAAATCAAATATGTTGATAAGGCATAATTTAATTGACGAAACTAATAGATCAGGAGTTCGTCTACTACAATAGTAGTTGTGGTTAGATTTTATATATTAATTATCAATAAATAAAATTAAAAAGAGCCAAAAAAACCCCATATATTCGTATGTTCATACGCCAACAAAATTTGACTTTCAATTTTATCCGTCGTTATTTACAGATACCAAAAAGAGAATTAATTCCAAGTCCCTGTGGCCTAGCTTCTTACACCTCTGTTGCCAACCCATCCTCCCCCAACTCTCATTGTACAATTTGTAACATTAAATTCAGCTGCCCCCCATGAAATACACACACATCACACACAAAATTTATTCGGGCAGCTATGTGTGAAAAGCTTCGTATTCTGCAACATTATTGGTAATCGTCGTAAATAGCGATAGCGACGAATTAAAGGCCTCTAAATCAAGTAAATTGCAAGTTGTCTTCCATCTATATATATAGGAGCAAGGCTATGAGAACAAATACCCCAATATTTCATCCTTCAACACTAACACTCGATACTAAGAACAAAGCGTCGCCTTTTAACTAAATCCGTCGCTATTTTTCTACAAGAATCGCAAGAAAGGGAAGTTCGTCGACAACCGTCGTATACGCCATGGCTGCGCCTTTGTTTGCTTGGCCATGGGAAATCTTGGGGAGTTGCAAGGTACATTCCGTCGCGTAAATTATGATCATGTTTATTATACGCTTTTTTTTTTTTATTTTTTTTTGCGATTGATGGGGTTCAAACTCATGAGGTGTTTTTCTGTTTTTGCGACAGATTGTTATTTATGGGTTTTTTCTGGCTAAGGGTTTGTACTCAATTAGATATGAAGAAGAGTACTCCATGAAAGATGCTTGGTGTCTTCATATCTTCATTGTATGTATGCTCAGACTACTAATGTACCAGGCATGGACCTCGTACAGCAACATGCTCTTTCTTACACGGAACCGTCAGATTGTCAAGAAAGGAGTTGATTTCAGACAGATTGACAAAGAATGGGACTGGTAATTATTGATCTCTTGTTAGTTAATTATAACTTTTTCTAATTGGATTGGACACCATGGAATTAACCTTAATTATGATCATGATTCTGACGTGTTTGAGTTTGTTGTTGTCTTACGTTTGAAAAATAATTAAACCTTGAAGCAAATTATGTTGTTGTAAAGGCTGGAGTTGGTCGAGATTGTGGTTTTGTCCCAACATTCTTGTAACGAGTTACATGCAACAGAATCTCGTTTTTAAAACAATAACGAAATAAAAACCCTCGAAAGAAAGAGAAAAAAACCACAAAACCCCTGAACTTTTAGAAAGTGGGGTAATAACGTCGTGAGCTTCTTTTTTATAAGTTCAGATGTTGCGTTGCTATTTTTTCTTATCAGGAATTTTTATGGGTCAAATCAGTACTTTTACATGCCTAAAATACAAACTAACCCATAATTTTTGTAACGTACCTAAAGTTTCCTTTTCTTATCACGACGCAATTTAAATTTTGTGAAGTCTTTCTAAACTTAATAAATCTTTTCCGCACTTATAAGAAAAAGGGTTTTATCCAAATAGAAAAAATGACAATTTTGGTCCTAACGTCCTATAGTTATAGCACCGAAAATGAGATCTGCTCCAGTGTGAAGGGAATAAAAAATGTTAACGACCTATAGTTACAAGACAAAAAATGTAATTTTACCTGTATAATTTGTGGGAATTTCTGATGATTTATTGGTGTTCTTGTCCAATATTCAGGGATAATTTTATTTTACTTCAAGCAATTGTGGCTGGTCTGGTGTTGTACATTTTTCCAACGTCTGCAACAACACTTGCTGTCTGGAACAAAACTGGCATCACAGCAGCAATAGCACTTCATGTCGCAATTTCTGAGCCTCTTTTTTACACTATACATAAATCCTTCCATGGAAATTATCTTTTCACAAATTACCATTCACTCCACCATTCATCCCCAGTGCCTCAACCCTATACAGGTAATTCATTACAATTCAATATTTATTAGGACAGGGTTGTCATAATTATAAATACTTCTCGTTGTTTAAAAAATTACAAATACCTCCTGAAATTAACGGTTGTCTAACAAATACCCCCATAATGACTATCTCGAGAGCGGTGTTAGGCAGCCATTAATTTCAAGGGGTAATGTGTAATTTGTTATTACAATCCTATTTGGTCTTAGTTTCGTCTTAGAGTTATTACTCAACTGTCTTATTCGTCTTTGATTGTTTGCAGCTGGACATGCTACATTTCTGGAACATCTTTTTTTAACGGTCGTGATTGGAGTACCCATAATCGGTACATTCGCGGTTGGCCACGGATCAATAATTCTAATCTACGGATACGTTTTGGTATTCGATTTATTG
The DNA here is from genome assembly GCA_034509735.1 of Sesamum alatum. Lineage (NCBI taxonomy): Eukaryota > Viridiplantae > Streptophyta > Magnoliopsida > Lamiales > Pedaliaceae > Sesamum > Sesamum alatum. The sequence goes on from JACGWO010000011.1 coordinate 11,400,299, forward strand.
AGATGCTTAGGCCATTCCAACGTGGAAATCGTTCCTCATCAGTTGTTTGATCTCGTCCCGTTTCTCAAATATATGATCTATACTCCGACGTAAGTGGATTTCGTCCCAAAATGTTGTAAATATTGCATGGAGATATGAACATGTGTCATTAATTATTTGCAGCATTAATTTTCATCAATTATAGAGGCAAAATTTGATTTTGGACAAGTACATTATGAATAATGTTGTTACATGGTCCTTTGCTATACTTAGCCAAACCATAGGAGGCCTAAGCTTGACATAACTCTCTATTTTTGCTTTAATTAATGATTCAGCTAGCCGTGTAAGAATCTTGATTCATTTAATATTAATTAGTTTCATATATATATATATATACCTAAAATAATAATGTCTTATATTTACAACAAATTTACTTTTATTTCCTAGTTTAGGATATTTACGCACGTAAATATCCTAAACTAGGAAATAAAATTAAATTTGTTGTAAATGACATAAACTTGGAGAAGATGTAATTTTGTAATATTCAAAGAAACAAAAATAATTTTGTAATATTCAAATTTTGTAATTCTGTAATTTTGTAGATTTGTTGGTTGGTTTTGGTCGATTGTTGTACTTAGTTGCCCGGTTTGGGCTCGTCAGGGCAATCTTGTTGTACACTTTAATTTCCTTTCTATGAAATTTATCTTAAAAAAAAGAAAAAGAAAAAAAGAATATAACTAATAATTATATTAACTTTTAGAAAAAGTTACTGTAACTAATCCTAATAATAATATTGATTTTATGACAATGAATGCATTAGTGGTCCTTAATAATAAAGCTTAAATGTATTTTTGATCTTGTAATTTAAGTCATTTGATATTTTCATCTTTTAATTTGATAGGGTGGCATTTTGATCCTACATCTTTTTATTTTCGTGATTTTAGTCTTTTTTTTTTTTTTTTTGTTAGAGTTCATCCTTCTCGTCAGAAAAATATGTGTGCATCTCACGCGGACTTTTGAAATTGGGGCTACTGTTCCTATTAATTAATTTTTCAGTATTTCTATCATTCAACTTTTTAAAATAACATTTTGGTCTTGCATTTTTTTTTTATTTTTCGCGATTTTAGTTCGTCTTTAGGGGCCAAGTTCATTCTTCTCAGTGAAAAACTGCATGCGCATCTCATATGATCTTTTAAAATTGGGGTTACTTTTTCTATTGGTGCATGTGTATCTCACATGACCTTTTAAAATTGGAGTTACTTTTCCTATTGGTTCATTTTTTTCTAGCATTTCTGTCCTTTAACTTCATGCGGTAGCATTTTGGCCCTACATCATTTTACTTTTCATGATTTTACTCATTTTTTTTGTCGGAGTTCACCCTTTTTGCTTGTGGAGGTAAACTCCAGTAAGAAAATGATCGAAATTGTGAAAATTAAAAAAAAATATAGAATCAAAATACAATCTTAAAAAGTTAAAGGATGAAAATGCTAAATAACTTAAATTACGGCACAAAAGTGCATTGAATCTTAATAATAATATCAATCTTAATGTAATAAGGTGGTACGTCCCATCCATACAACTTTATGTAATAATGACAACAGTTGGCAATTTCAATTCTCTTACATAACCCTAACTGTCTCTTTTAATATTTCTGAATCATTTTTGCTATTGATTTTGCAGGTACCACAGCCTGCATCATGCTGAGATGGACACCAATTATTGCCTGTTCATGCCTCTTTTTGATGCATTAGGGAACACATTGAACACAAAATCATGGGATGTGCACAAGAAAAACAGCTTAGATTCAGGTTAATTACCTATTCATCATAATTCCATTTAAATTAATTTGAACTGTATAATATTCACTCGTCGTGTAATTGATAATTATACATAGTTCAACTTTACTCATAAATCAGTTAAAATTTCAAAACGTTCAATGCAGGTAAAAACGGAAGAGTTCCAGATTTCGTGTTCCTAGCCCACGTGGTGGACTTTTCGTCAGCTATGCATGCGCCTTTCGTGATCAGATCAATAGCGTCACATCCCTACTTCACGAGAATGTACTTGCAGCCGTTTTTGCCTGTATCCTTCATCGCGATGTTGTTGATGTGGGCTAAGTCCAAGACGTTCTTGGTCTCGTTCTACAACCTTAGGGATCGGCTGCACCAGACGTGGACCGTTCCCCGATTTGGTTTTCAGGTTTGGAATTCCTATAGTTATAAGTTGTTGTCTGAACATGAAACTTTGGTCATTGTTCAACTTTGCTGATGATTGTGTGTGCATTTTGCAGTATTTCTTGCCTTTTGCTGCACAAGGCATCAACAAGCAAATAGAAGAGGCTATTCTTAGAGCTGACAGATTGGGCGTTAAAGTCATTAGCCTTGCTGCTTTAAACAAGGTTACTCATCCCCATCCCTTTCTGTGTCTTTCCCATCACCTGATCGGAATTTCGATTGCAAATTTTATTCTATTCTACGTGCATAAAATTATTTTTTATATAAAATACATGATATCATCTTTATATATGTGGCGTGTGTATGTTGAAAATGTAATACGATTTGAAACAGAAAATTCAATCCGCCGACTTGTCCGAGTGATCACATCATGTATAGAAGGGGGCCTATTATAAGAGGCCCCACACTATAACTAATGTGGATCATGGCTGACTAAGGGGTTCGCACAAAATACGGTGCAAACCCCACATCATAAATGCTACGGATCACCAAGACCAGTCAATTTCAGTTGTTTTTACACATTATCTGTTGTAAACCAGACCTTTTGATGTTTATTACAAGCACACGAACACATTCGTGGTTAGACAAATACTAAACATGTTTGGTTATGGCAATGTAGAACGAGGCCCTCAATGGAGGTGGGACACTTTTCGTGCAAAAACATCCTAACCTTAAAGTTCGCGTAGTACATGGCAACACCTTAACAGCAGCTGTGATTCTCAATGAAATCAAAGATGTAAGAGAAGTGTTTCTGACTGGAGCCACATCCAAACTTGGAAGAGCTATTGCTCTTTATCTTTGCAAAAAAGGGGTTCGAGTTCTGGTACGTACACCGTATAAATACTTGTTCCCAATGTCGCAAACAAAATGTGCATGGAGTCGTACTAAAATTATTAAACTATTTGGGACTGAAAAAAGTGTACATGTGATGTATTATCGTGCAGATGCTAACTCTATCGACTGAAAGATTTAGAAACATTCAGAAAGAAGCACCGACTGACTGTCAGAAGAATCTTGTCCACGTGACAAAGTATCAAGCCGCACAGAACTGCAAGGTATGATATTAAAGCTGGTTTCTCAATTTCAGTAGGATTCGAACCCATGATCTATCTTTTAAGTAGAATTTGTGGGATTCTGATCAAATTGTGGTCGGTGTATTGCAGACATGGATAGTAGGCAAGTGGATCACACCGAGAGAGCAAAATTTCGCTCCGTCTGGAGCTCATTTTCATCAGTTTGTGGTTCCACCGGTCTCGCCATACAGAAGAGACTGTACTTATGGTAATCTTGCCGCGATGAAGCTACCTGAAGACGCCCAAGGGCTAGGATCTTGCGAAGTAAGCACATCTTGTTGTACTTTCTCTTAACCCTTCAACATCACATGAGTCTAAGACAGAAAAGTCTATTCAATCTATTCTAATAGCAAGAAAATCTATTCTACACCAAATTATAATACCATTGTCTTAAATGGTAAGAACAAGTACATAGGCAGAGATCCCATGAAAAAATTTGGAAGAATTACACAAAATTTCCTTCAATTATGAAAAAATTACATGATAGAAAGGGTAAGTCAGCATAATCATCCTAACAATATATAAAAGGATGACTTTAATGCATTTTTGTCCCAAAATTTGGGTCATTTGGAGTTTTTGTCCTTTAATTTGTAGGATAGTATTTTGGTCCTGCATCTTTTTAATTTTTGCGATTTCAATGCTTTTGTTGCTAGAGTTCACCATTCTCGTCAGAAAAATGTATTTGCCTCCCATATGACCTTTTAAAATTGGGGATACCATTCCTATTGGGCTCATTTTTGTCAGCATTTTTATCCTTTAACTTTATAAGGTAGCATTTTCTTCTTACATTCTTTTAATTCTCGCAATCTCAAATTTTTTTTTTCGTCGGAGTTCACCCTTCTTGCCAGTGGAGATGAACTATGACGTAAAAAAAGATTGACATTGCGAAAATTTAAAAGATGCAGGACCAAAATGTAACCCAAAAAGTTAAGAGACGAAAACACCAAATGACCTAAGTTACCGAACCAAAAATGCACTTAAGCCTAAAGAATTATAACCGGCAAAATGCTTTTTTTTGGTCCCATAAAACTAGGGTATTATTTGTTTTGGTAACACAACTTAGGTAGGTGGCTGTTTTAGTCCCATAAAACACGTTTTTTCAGTTTTTTTGGTCCCAACACATGACATTTTTGGACAAAAAAACTGAAAAACGTGTTTTATGGGACTAAAACAACCACCTACATTTGGGACCAAAAAAACTGAAAAACGTATTTTATGGGACTAAAACAGCCACCTACCTAAGTTGCACATGATTTTTTGGGACAAAAAAAATTGAAAACGTGTTTTATGAGACTAAAACCACCACCTACTTAAGTTGTGGTACCAAAATAAATAATGCCATAATCTTACGAGACCAAAAAAATATTTTACCCGAATTATAACATAGAGATTAATTTGTTTCTTTTTTTTTTTTTTTTAATGTTGCAGTATACAATGAAAAGAGGAGTCATCCATGCTTGCCATGCAGGTGGAGTGGTTCACTCCTTGGAAGGATGGAGTCACCATGAGGTTGGGGCTATAGACGTCGACAGAATTGATTTGGTGTGGGAAGCTGCACTAAGACATGGGCTCAAGCCGGTCTCAAATATTCTTACTAGATAAATTCTTGGATAAGATTTAGAAATTAATTAATATATATAAATACTTTCTTTCTTGACATATTCAATCAATCCATAAATAGATAGTCGTCCGTTCTAACAGTTGAGCAACGACAGAGATTTGGTTATTGCAATATCATGATTTGAGTTCAATTAAGTCATCCTAGTTATTTCTTCAGAGGTTGCCTAGATATATATAATATATGATGTAATATTCAATATAATTAATTTGTATATTGCTATATCAATATATATATATATATATATATTACCATTTCATCTTGATGTTCTTCCACATTTTGTTATATATCTGAAATATATTAATAGTTCTAAATCAACCAACATATACTATTATTACAACATTTAGTACGCAGTACACGAATATTTTTAAATCAACCAACAAATCCGAAGTAAACAAAAGAAAAACATACTACTATTAGAAGTAGACCAAATACCCACTGATCCGGGTATGGTGACGATCCTGGATGGAGGTGGATGATCCTTGGAATCGAACAACAACCCAGATGAAGTGGTCCCTGAGAAGAGAAAGCACGTCAGGCTAGCAGGGATGGTCCCCGGCGAAGACCCTCTGATGCTTAAGTCAGCTCAAATCTGAGATGGTGATATGCGATCTAAGTGTAGTAAATGGTCGAATATATTCAATAAATCTTACCATAAATGCGATAGAATGGTGCTATTTATAGAACCAAATGCCTGTACTTGCCTGGTCCACGTGACATCATCTCAAAGCCTGAGATGTCAGACGATGGAGGGTCTAGATCTTCGCTCAATGTGGGTCTCCGTCCGGGTCAGGGTTTCGGGTCGGGTCACAGGTATTCGACCCGACTGACATACACGCGGATCCTGATCCTTTGGTTGTAATTTTGTCCCTTTTCCAGGGTCAGTTTTGTCTTTTACATAATTAGGGGTGTACCTCTATCATTAGTCCCCCCACTTCTTCTAGTACAAGTCAATGTGGTAGAAGCAGTCGAACCATCTACTCGCGAAGCGTCGCGGCCTACCCACCGTCCGATCGCGACACGTGGCGCTATCTCAATCTCCTGATCGACGCGCCTTTCCACGCTTCGAGCTCTATAAATATGCCAAGCCTTCATTTCAGATTCTACTCACAAAAAACGGTGTCGCGTGATCCTCCTTCCTGTTGCCGTCCTGCTCGTAGATCGCTTCTCCTGCCATCGATCGTCCTTTGATTAGTCGCTTGCTCGCTCCCAGGTACCTCTGCGACCCTTCTTGTATATATTCTGTTCGTGCGACCGTCCTTTGCCACCATCACCTGCCATTATCACTTGTCGCACACTTTGCACTATTATGTCTGAAAGCTCTAGTTCGAGTTCCGAATCTAGCTCAGGTTCTTCCTCTTGTTCCGCTTTGACCGCGACCTCTCCTTACTTGGCTCACGTCCTTCCCCTGCAACTCAAAACGATCCCATGCGTTCACCCGCGACCTTAGCAATACACTTAGAAAATTCTCCTAGGGTTCCACCTGCTGCCCCTTCTCTAGGTGTGACTGATTCTGAAGTATGATAGCTGGATATCAAAGTATGATGAATAAAAATCCTTGGGCTGGGATAATTAGTAATGTGAAGACTCCTGTTCATAAACTTAAAGAAAAATATTTTATTCCCCATGACTATGAGGTTCTGATCCCGCGACCCTTCGATCAGATGCACTGTCCACCCCAAGGTTTCTGTCCGGGCAAATTGCAATTTACCTACCTGTGTTAACCAAAAATGGCAAATAGCCCCCTCGTGAAAAAACCCCCATCAATTTACCCCTTCAATGTTAAAAAAAGTAGCAAAATACCCCTTTTGCGTAGGAGGTGTGTAGCACGCACCTTGTGTGCGATTTTGCTTAATTTTTTGTTATAAAATTACCATTATACCCTTAATCATAAACCATTGGATTTTGTTTATATATATATCAATGGTTCAAATTTAATAAATAAATCAATGATCTATATTTTCCTAATATAAATCAACGGTTTATATATGATATGCAAATCAATGGCTTACATCCATTTAGGTTAGATTAATGGCTCAGATTTTTTTTGTTACAAAAATAAATTTATAAACTAATAAACATAAATTTATACAATAAATAATATATAAAATATATACATACACATGTAGATATACCATATATACACACACCATTAAAAAAATAAGTAAAAATAATGAAAAAAATGGGGAAGTCGAAGGGTGAGGTCGGAGGTGGAGCCAGGGAGAGAGAGGGAGGCGGACGTCGATCTGAGAGGCTGGGAAGCGGCGGCCGACGATCTGAGGGGCTGGGGAAGCGGCGGTGGGGAAGGAGAAAAAACTGAGGTGGCTGGTTTGAGAGGCGGCCGCCCGATGGCCGCGGATCTGGAGGTGCTGATGGAAATGGGGGGAGAGAGGGCGGTGGTGTGTTGGGCTGAGGGGAAAGGCGGCGCAGATCTACAAGGGGTATGGGGGCGGCGGTGCTGGCGGGTTTAGACGTGAGGGCGGCGGTGCTGGGCGGGTTTAGGCAGGAGGGTGGCGCTGGCGACGATGAAGAGCGGCGGTGCTGAGTGGGTTTAGGCAGGAGGGTTGCGCTGGCGACGGGCGGTGGTGCTGGGCGGGTTTAGGCAGCAGGGTGGCGCTGGCGACGGGGGACGATGAAGGGCGGCGCCGGGTGGTTCTGGGCCGGGGAAGGCCACCGCCGGCGTGTAAATATAAATATAAATATTATTTATATATATACATATTATAAATATAAATACTATTTTTATATTTTATACTTTTTTATAAAGAATTATATATTAAAATTGAATCAGAACCGTTGATTTGTTTTAAATAAAATCTAACGGTTGTGAAATAAAGATAAGAATAAAAAAATAAAAAAGAGAAAAATTCGCGCGTGTAGCTCACCTCTTGCATGAGGGGGGTATTTTGCACATTTTCTAAGAATTGAGGGGGGTAAATTGGTGTGTTTTTTTTTTCATAGGGGGGCTTTTTTGCCTATTTCCGGTAACACAAGTAGGTAAATTGCAATTTGTCCGTTTCTGTCCCTTATCAATTGTTCACCTAGATGCCGGTCTTCGCTTTCCTCTTGCCCGTCCTGTAGAACGTATTCTGCGTGCCTTAGATATCTGCCCCATGCAACTGACTCCCAACTCTATAAGCCACATACTCATTTCTGTTATAATAATGCGACATCATAACCTCCGACCTAGTTTTGATAACTTTTGGTCTTTGTATTCTCTCACCTTTTCTACGAGATTTGCCGATCGTGGTTTCTTTTATATTTCTGTCCGTAAAGAATGTAGGTTCCTAGATAAGCTTAGGTCGAATGTAGGTCCTTGGCGGGAGAGGTTTTTCTTTATTCGCCCTCCTCCGAGGAATACTTGGGCTTTCCGCTGTGATTGGCGAGTGTTGGCGCCCGAGCCCGAAACCCATGGAGGTGGGTTGGAAGGCGATCAAATAAACGCACTCACTTCTTATACATATGATCCGAAAAAATTATTAGAAGAGACAGTCTTGACGCTCGCCGGGCTTTCTCCAGCACCCTTCTTGTTAGGGTTTCAATAGGTAAACCACCTCTTATCTTTGTTGCCTTTCCTTAGCTATTTACTATTCTGTTGGATCCTGACGGTGTTGTTGCTATCCTCGCAGATTTCCGCCGTCATGAATGCGCGTATTGCACGGCTATCGCGAGCACTGAGGGGTGGCCCCGCACCGGTGGTTGCTGTTCGTTCTTCTAAGGCTGAGGACTCCGTTTGCGCAAGGTGGCCGACCCTCCTGGAAGTTCCTCCGAGCATCCACCGTCGATCCCCCCGTACTCGTAGAGGTCGTTGGAGACGTAGGTGGCCTGATCGCTGCTTCATCCGAGGGTGTTCTGGCCTTGGGTGCTAATCAGGATGCCTCTGGGTCGAAGGAGGCCGTGGTCGCTGAACCGGCTGAAGGCGACGAGGGACCCTCTAAGAAGCGGCGCCGCAAAGGTAAAAAACACCGCAGTAAGGGTTCCAGCAAGTCTAGCAAATGCAGCAAGTCTCGATCTGAACGCCGGGCGGCCAAGGATGCCGCCGAGGAGGCAGAGAACACAAAGTACTTCAAGGAAATGGTGGTATGGTGGAAACAGGCTCGCGAGGAACTCTGCCTCCCCAATAGCAGAGTTGCGGAAAATGGAAGGGGGAAAATTGGATCCAGGGTGGGCAATTTCTGGTCGGAGCTCCATGTTGCGCTCACTCGTGGGTCAAGATTCATGGAATTGTAAAAGCATGTTTACTGGAAATGTGATCAAGTCCCTACTGGCTCAGATTCACCATACACGTGTTGAGGAACATATTGCTCATGTGCTCACCCAGGTACGACCGTCATCTTTCACATTGATTTTATCATCCTGTCACCCATTACACCTTGAATGTTTTCCTAATAGGTGATGGCTTTTAGCCATGATTGTCGCTGAAAATGTTCCTTGTTCCGTTACTAAAAGGGGATCGCTGAGTCAAAAATCCTTGAGCTTCACAAGGATGTCCTCGAAGCTCAGCAGAGGGAAAAAACAGCCTTGGATGATAAGAGCGCCCTTGAGGCCCAAATTGCTGACCTAAAATCCTTGCTCCAACAGTCTACAGAGGCGACCAGGAAGTCTGTGGCCGAGGCATTGGAGCAAGGGAAAACCAAAGGGTTTCAGCTAGAAGGGTCGCTGGCGAAACAGAGGGCCTTAACGAGGGTTGAGACGCCTTTTCTGCGATCGAACGAGTACAAAAAAGCTGGTCTCCAAGCATCGTCTCCAAAGGAGCCAAGGATTTTCTAAAAGCGCCAGCCTTTAAATGGCTGTGGAGAATCAAATCAGCTCGCTTCTCTTAACGAAGGGTTCGACAAGGTGCGTCTCCCAAGTGGAGCATCTCAAAGGTTTTGTGGATGGGTTCGATCGCAGTCTTCTTGATCCCTCCTTGGATGCGAACCTTCAGCCCTATGTTGATGATGCGCCTCCTGAGGTCGAGGTGGAGGATGAATTTGAGGCGCTCACCTTTGAAGTGGGGGGCAGGTTCCTGGGTGCTAGGTCGCAGCTTAAGACCGGCCATCTTTTTGCCCGAGGCTCCCTTAGTTGCCCTCCTTTTGTGAAGATGCTGTCAATATACCTTTTGTTGGGACACCTTAGGTGCCTCCCTTTTGTGAAGTTCTGTGAAAATACTTCTGCTAGGAAACCATGGTAGGGTAGATTTCAAATGGTCTTGTAATGTTTACCCTAGGAAGATCTCTTAGCCATCATCCTTATTACCTTTTGTCGGGTGGATGGCTCCCTAATCTTGCCTTTGTAATTGATTCCTGACTGAAATAACAGCTTTACGCAGTTTGTTGCTTAATGATATCTTGTTCTTTTCTACGCTTATTTTCTTCGTATACCATTCATGCTTTTCGTTTCAAAAGGTGATCCTTCTGGTCTTCGGGAGAGAATCTTTTACAGACCATGTCGGTTTTTCAGGTCGCTCAAGCGAGCCTTCCCTGGTGAGGGATACCTCGTTAAATGGCCTTTCCAGGTCAATTGTGAGGGTGACCTTTTCCAGTCCCATTATATATAAGGGTGAACCTTTTTTCAGGTCATCTCCTATTACCACCTTTTCCCGTCAGTTGAGATTGATCTCCCAGATTTTCCATGGCGATCTTTCCAGATCGGCTATGGTTGATCCTATTCTGGTCGCTCCGAGGGTGGTCTTTTTCAGACTAGGTGATCTTTCCAGATCATTTTATTACACCTTTTTCAGGTTGCTTTTAAAGGGGTGATTTTTACCATTCCATATTGCTCCAAGGGTGATCTTCTCCAGACCCATTTGTGAACTTTCCCAGGTCACTTAAATTTGTGATCTTTTCCAGATCCTTTCAAGAAGTGGTCTTTTCAGATTAATTTATTGATCTTTTTCAGACCCTTTGGGAGTCTGCGCTTAAATTATTATGCGATTGTGCCTGCTTTTACGGTCCCTGCCATGCGATGCTCGATACGCTGAACATGATGTAAGAGATTTGGAGACAAGTAATTTGAATGGCCTTTAACAGGTCCTAAACATAAAACAAAGGGGATCTTTCCAGATCCAAGGGCCTAAAAAAGGGGGATCTTTTCAGATCCAAGGGCTTACAAAAGGGGATTTTTCAGATCCAGACATTCAACAAAAGGGGCCTTTCTCAGATCCCTCTAACCCTATGCTTTTTCTTCACCTCGTTCTCAATTGTGCCTCTAACGCATAAAATTTTTTCAAGATTGTATGTTCATTTCTTCTTTACCTCGATCACCTTGTATGGACCCTCCCAACTTGGGTCCAATTTTCCAACGTGCTTGGACACTTCCACTTTTTTCAGCACCAGGTCACCCACTTGAAAGTTTCTAAGCCTTAACCTATGGTTGTAGCTTCGCATCATGAGGCTTTTGTGGTGCAGAATTTTTGCATAGGCGCAATCACATTTTTCCTCCACGGTAGTGAGGTCGAAAGCTCTCTCCCTCTGATTTTCTTGCAGATCGTACCGCGCGATCCTTGCAGTCTCTTCACCTATTTCCGCCGGTATCACTGCTTCAGTCCCATAGACCAAACAAAACGGGGTCTCGCCTGTTGATGATCGGGGGGTAGTTCGATAAGCCCACAGTACTCCTGGTAATTCCTCGACCCACGATCCTTTAGCCCCCTTCCAGCCTCGTCTTCAAGTGTTGCAACAGGATGCGATTAGTAACCTCCGTTTGTCTGTTCGCTTGGGGATTACCTACTGCTGTGAAGTTCTGTTTGTATTTTGAGTTCCTTACACCATGCCACCATCCTTTCCCTTGGCATTGTGTGCCGTTATCTAATATCAGGATACGTGGTATACCGACCCTGTAAATAATATTTTTCCATATAAAACTTATATCACCTCTTTCTCAGAGATTTTAGCTAGATCTTCAGCCTCCACCCACTTAGAAAAATATTCAACCAACAACTATAACGAACTTTTTCTGTGCCGGTGGTGGGGGAAACGGACCCACGATGTCTATCCCCCATTGGTCAAATGGGCATGTGATTTGATTGGTTCCATCGGGGTCACTGGTATATTGTATAGGGTCCCATATTTCTGACAGCTCTCATATTTCTTTGAAAATTCCATTGCGTCCTTCACCATAGTGGGCAAAACTATCCTTGGCGAGTCACCTTCTGCGCTAAAGGATCTTCCACCTGAATGATTTCCGGCAGCTGCCCTCGTGGATTTTCCTCAACACATATTGCGCCTTTTCGGGTGTAATACACTTCAGTAGAGGTCCCTCGACTGATCGCTATACAGCTCGCCACCCAACATCGTGAACTGTTCGCCTTGTACCTAAGTCTTCTGGCCTCGGTCAGATTGCTGGGGGTGACTTCCTCCATGAGGTACTTGATGATGCTGGTTTTCCATGACTCTATTTTTTCCACGTTTTTTGCACTATGTCTGGCTCGTCCACGGCTGCTGCCTCTCGAATTATCACAGTGATCTTTCTATCTTTCACCCTCGACACCATGGCCCCAAATTTCGATAGGGAATCGGCTCTTTCGTTTTCTTCTCGAGGTATTTGCTGAATCGTGCACTTACCGAATTTACTCATCATCTCTTTTACCTTTTTCATGTATTGGGTCATGGTCCATTCACGCGTCTCATACGACCCTTCTATCTGCATCGCTAGCAATTGCGAATCGATGTAAACATCCAACTTCCGCACACCTGCCCCGTGGGCCATCTCCAATCCCAATATCAAAGCTTAGTATTCCGCCTCGTTATTGGTCACGAGGAATGCCAACTTAGATGCGACCTCGATCTCCGTGCCTTCTGGCCCTTGCAATAGAATACCTACTCCACCATTACTCGAATTGGACGACCGTCAACATGTAGGAGCCATCCCTCTTGGTCATCCTGCACCTGTTCACCTGCGAACTCGATGATGAAATCAGCAAAAACTTGGGCTTTAATGGATACCCTTGCCTGGTATTCAATATCAAACTCTCCTAATTCCACCGCCCATTTGATCAAGCGACCCGATGCATCTGGGTTAGCCATAATTTGCCTTAATGGGAAATTGGTCAATACTATCACTTTGTGCGACTGGAAATACGGTCGTAGTTTTCTTGCTGTAATTACCAAAGCCAATGCTAGCTTCTCAATTTGAATGTACCGCTTCTCCGTTCCTTGTAACATCTTACTTACATAATACACAAGGTTCTGTTATCCTCCATCCTCCTTCACCAACACGGAGCTTACAGCATCTTCCCATACCGCCAAATATAAGTACAATGGTTCTCCCGCCTTCGGGTTTACTAGTAAAGGTGGGTTTGTTAGGTATTCTTGCAGGGCTTGCTCACACTCCACCGTCCACTTGAAGTCTCTCATCTTCCTTAATGTCTTGAAGAAGGGTAGGTTCCTGTCTGCTGATCGCGAAATGAAGCGATTGAGCGACGCGACCTTTCCAGCTAGCTTCTGCACCTCCTTTACCGTTTTTGGAGAACTTAACCCCATGATTGCCTCTATCTTCTCAGGGTTCGCCTCAATCCCCCTCTCGCTCACCATGTATCCTAAGAACTTGCCACCTCTTACCCCGAATGTGCATTTGGTCGGGTTTAGTTTCATCCCATACGCTCTCATTACTTCAAATGCTTTCTTGAGGTGGTTGAGATGGTCATCGTCTAGCTTGCTTTTGACCAACATGTCGTCAACGTAGACCTCCATGGTTTGACCTCAAGTCCTTAAACATTCTGTTCACCAATCTTTGATACGTAGCACCTGTATTTTTCAAACCAAAGGGCATCACATTATAACAATAAATGTCTTTCTCAGTTACAAAAGATGTCTTATCTCGGTCCTCCTCCGCCATGAAGATCTGGTGATAGCCATGATATGCATCCATCATCCTAAACAATGCACATCCCTTGGTGGAGTCCACTAAAAGATCAATTCGAGGTAGCGGGTAAGGGTCTTTAGGGCACGCCTTGTTCAGATATGTGAAATCGGTGCACATTCGCCATTTTCCTGCAGCTTTTGGCACGATCCCCACATTGGCTAACCATTCTGTGTATTGCACCTCAGTCACGTACCCGACCTCCAACAATTTGTTCACCTCGTCTTCAATGATCTTGTTCCTTTCCGCTCCAAATGTTCTATTCCTTTGCTTAACCGGCTTGACCTGCGGGTCTATATTAAGTCTATGAACTATTACTTTTGGGTCAATACCCTGGAAATCCGACGGGCTCCATGCAAACATATCTATATTTTCCTTGAGAAACTCGATCATCATGTTCTCCAAGGTCGAGGTCATCAATGACCCAATTCTGGTTGTTTTTCCCGGTTCTCCTTATATCAATTCTGTCACCTTATGCTCCTCCACTGGCTCCATGCATTCAGGTTTCTACTTTTTTATATCCACTTCCTCCATCGGGTGGTCTGTTCCTATCTTTCTTTTGACCTTTTCAGCCTCATCTCCGCCCTTTTTCAGGGATAAGTTGTAGCATTTTCTTGCTTCTCTCTGATCGCACTGCACCTCACCTACTCCATGCTTCGTCAGGAACTTCATCTTTAAATGGTAGGTGGACACTATTGCCTGGAATAGATTCAAGCCAGGTCTTCCCAATATCACATTATATGCAAAAGGGGTGTCTACCACCGAGAATCTTACCATCAGCGTCCTTCTCCTTGGCTCATTTCCTAGCGAAGCTGGTAGGTCGATCATCCCCAAAGGTGTCACCTCGTTTTTCTCCAAATCCCACTAATGGTGTTCGCACTGGTTGCAATGATGCATCGCCTAGCCCCATTTTCCTTAATGCCCCCATGAATAAAATATCCACCGAGCTCCCGTTATCTACTAGCACTTGTGCACCAAAAAAATTGCTATGTCCATTTTTTATCACCATTGGGTCATTCTGCAACCCTGTCCCTGCTATTAAGTCCTTTCGATCAAAGCTGATTTCTTCCTCCTGTTCCACCTTTAAAACCATCTCACCATGTACAAAGTCATTGTGTCGGGCATATCTCTTCCTTGATCTCATAGAGTCCCCTCCGGTGGGTCCACCTGCGATCGTGTGAATGAATCCTTTCACAGGAGCATTGTCACATGTCTCCTCTACCTTTTCTTCGTCCCTTTCTCTCCTGCGAAATCGCTCTCTACTTCTGGACCTGCTTTTCGATCTCTCCCTCCGTCTCCTCGATTCTCGGTCGACATCGCGGGAATCCCTTACGTATTCTTTGAAAAAACCTTGTCTGACTAACCTTTCAAAGCAATCCTCGGTGTCGTGCCCCTTTTCCCTATGGAATTTGCAATACTTATTTACCGAATATTTTTTCGCGGGTGTTGCTCGCGTTTTCTTGGGCCATCGCAGTACATTGTCCCTTTCCACCATCATCATCATTCTTGCTCTGGAAGCGTTCAGTGGGGTATACCTGTGATACCTGGGCTGGTAGGGTGCCTCGTGGTCTTTCTCAAACCTCGTTCGCCGATCTTTTCCTCGATCTCGACCTCTGTCTCAACTTCGACCTGACCACTCATCATCCTTCATCGCATTCATTTCCTCTTCATCAATATATTTCTGTGCCATCCTCATTAATTGCTCCACGTCTTTAGGTGGGTCTCTCGCTAAAGCGGATGTGAAAGGACCCTTTTTTATTCCGTGAATGAGAATGCTGATCATCATATCGATCCTAAGATCTTGTACTTCAAGGGTTTCATTGTTGAATCTACCTACAAAGTCTTTCAAGGATTCGTCTTCCTTTTGTCGTATGGTGAACAGGTATGTAGCCGACCTTTTTTGCTTTTTCTTGCTAGCAAAGTGGAACGTAAACTTCTGGGTCAACTGCTTGTAAGACTCGATCGTGCCACTTGGTAGGCTAGTGAATCATTCTTGAGCCTTTCCTGTCATGGTAGTCACAAAAAGTTTGGCGTTAATAGAATCGGACTGCCCATATAAATTCATTACCAATTCGATTGTTGCCACGTGCTCCTCTGGATCTTTTGTCTCATCATATTTAGGCAAATCCGGCATCCGAAAATTGGGATCGACTATCTCAGTCAGGATTTTGTTCGAGAAGGGTGAATTTCTGTTTTGTGCCACTATCTCTCCTCTTCTCTTTAGTTCATCGATCTGTAAACCCAGCCTTTCTATCTGGCGACCCACGTCCTCGACATCAGCCATCGATATTCCGGGCTCCCTTCTCCTGGCTCGCCCCTTTACATTAGATGCTTCGTCCGAGATTTCAATTTCATCGCCTTTCTCAGGCGTCCCTTTACTATTTATCTCCTTAGGATCACCTTCTACTTCATTTCCTCGGAATAATTGTCATTTCATAGAGTCGTGGGCATATGGGGTCGCGGTTCTTCTTTCATACTCGACTATAGCATTTCTGGTGGCATTCCGGGTGGCCTCATCAATCATCCTCTGTAACTCGCTCCTAGTGACTTGTAGGATTTGGTCCCCCAGTCGCGGTGTGGTGTTGTTACATGCTCCTGGTGTTTGCTCTCCCCCTGAAGATCCTTCCATCTCAAATCTCAAACACTCTTCTCTAGTTTTTCCACAGACGGCGCCAACTGATCCGGGTATGGTGACGATCCTGGATGGAGGTGGATGATCCTTGGAATCGAACAACAACCCAGATGAAGTGGTCCCTGAGAAGAGAAAGCACGTCAGGCTAGCCGGGATGGTCCCTGGTGAAGACCTTCCGATGCTTTGAGTAAATTTGAGATTTGGATACTGCATGTACCATGTTCTTCTATGCTTTTTCATTGTACAAAATGCAATTTGCTTTCATTGTTATCTTTATCTTCACTACTGCAACAATGTACATATATATTTATCTTCTATTATGTTCTTTAGAATTTAATGCTTTTACATTGAACAATATCTAGATGTGGTTTTTGTTGTTTATTAATATATTTATATTTTCTTAGGTAATTGAATATTTTATTTAGTTATTAAAAGTTTTTTATATCACGAGTCGCGTGTGAAAAAAATACAGAAAATGTTTATAATTTGGCAATCTTTCAGTTGAATGCGAGTTGATCTGCAAAAGTGAGGGTTCAACCCACCTTCTATTATCAATTTTGGAGGGTATGGTTTTAGATTTGACGCTCTATTCTTTCAATTTTGATTTGAAGGGATATGATTCTGGATTTTTTTTCTCTATTTTTTTCAATATTGATTTGAGGGGATATGGTTCTTGGTTTGAGTAGATTAAAGCTGAACTAGGGAGGATCCAACGGAATGTTTTTTGCTTCTTGAACCACTTAGTATGTACTTTGGACATTTTATATTAAATTGTATTGGATACATTATGTTAGATGGAATATGTGGTAAACGAGAAAATAAAAGAAGTAATGTATATAGAGGCTTGCATAATTAGTTGGTTATGTTTATGTTCTTTTTAGAGTGATCAACTTTCTTTGATTCAAATGAAATAGAGTATAGATTTTGTTATTTGGATTTCTTTTTCCCTTCAACATCTCTTATCCCTGTATTTCTTCTCATAGTTTAAACGTTGTGGAGAAACTTACTACATATGATTTACACCATGTTGTTAATGCCCCTTTATCTCAGACTTTTGTTTCTAATTTCTGTCTTTTGCCTTCTGCATGTACACATTTAAATATCTTTTGGAGCAAGAAACAAAAGTTTGTGCATTTATGATTTTGCACCATTAATCTCTATTACTACAAGATAATCTCCCTCCCCCCCCCCCCCCAACCACCCTCAATCGCCCCCCCTCCCCCACTCCACCCCACCCCACCAGCCTTTCAACTTTAGAAGTCGAACTCAAAGAGTTCGACTTGAAAAATAATTAAAGAAAAAGAAAAAAAATTAAAGTCGAACTCTTTGAGTTCGACTTTTCCCATTATTGTTATATATTATATATTATAATTATTTTTGTTATTTTTTATTTTTTAATATTAATAAAATAAATAAGCCATAAGAACTACCATAAAGAGTGTAAATTGTTATTTTTTGTCCTCTACAAATTCATTAATTCATTTTGTAAAAATAAGTTGATAAAGGAATTACTTAAAAACAAAGGGTAAATCTTGTAAAAAGCACAAAAAAAAATTCCACTTTAGTCACAAAATGGTGTTTGTTTTTATAATTAGTATAGATGATGATGAAGTATCAGTCAGTCGGACTGCACATCATCATAAAAAATGCCACGTCATAAAAATGGGAACCTAGCTGGATTGAAAAAAGGCCCAATTCTAAAAGTATTGAACGGAACAACACTAAAATTATCAATATTTGTGTTTAATGTAATTTACTTTTATGTGATATTGTAAATGAGCAAATTACCCCTATGAATAAAAATTAGCAATTTACCTTCTTGTATTCTCTAAAATAGAACAATTTACCTACCTCAATAGGGAGATAAATTGCTCAATTTAAAATATACGGGGAGGTAAGTTGATTCATTTCAAAAACCACAAGAAAGAAAATTACTATTTTATTTTTTTATAAAGGATAATTTGCTCATTTGCAATATCAAAGAGAGTTGCTTGCATTATTCTCTCTTAAAATTACATAATTAAATTACGAATATTAACTCATGCAAGATCAAAATACCATTTACTTCACGGGGAAAATGCAAGCAACCCCCTATGAGATTGAAAATGAGCAAATTACCCCCCTATGAAAAATAAAATAGCAATTTATCTTCCTGTATTTTTTAGAATGAATCAACTTATCTCCCCATATTTTTTAAAATAGAGCAATTTACCTCTCTAGACAGAGAGGTAAATTACTCCATTTTAATGAGGGAAAAAACCTTTTTTAGTACACTAACTTGGCTCTCGTTCAATTTTAGTACACTAACTTTGGTAATTATCACATTTTATACATTATGTTGCAATTTTGTTTCAATTAAGTCCAATTGAGAATTTTTGTTCCAATTTTCCAGTCAATTGACCGGAATTTGCTGATGTGTCCGGCGAAATTAACCACGTCAGCACATAACATGGCGGGCGGCTGACGTGGCGGGATGACTTGGATGTATTTTCTTTCATAAGGATGAATTTTAGTACACTAACTTTAGCATGGTTTAATTTTAGTTCAATAACTTTGAATGAGGTGAAATTTAAGTACAGAATAATAATTATAATAATGATATAATATTTTTATTTTTTTCGTACAGAATGTAATATTATTAAGATAATTTTAATTAATTTGATAATATGGTTGTTAATATGAATTAATTTGATATAGATTAATTGTTAAAAATTCAATAATATAGTTGTTAATCATAGTTTAAAAAATAGATGATCCAACTGAACTGATAAGTGTGAAAAGGAAAAGATCTCGGCTATAATAATATCAACTCTATTGATAATTATAAATAATTATCAAATATATTATCAAATTATTAATAATTATAAAATATATAAATATCTATTTTTTAAATTATGATTAACAACTATATTATCAAATTTTTAATAATTAATATATATCAAATTAATTAATATTAACAACTATATTATTAAATTTATTATTCTCTAATTAATTAATTTAATAGCTATATTAACAATTATCAAATTATTATTAATTAATTATATCTAATTAAGTATTAATAATTATTATTTTAACTTTAACTAATATTTATAAAGAATTAATAAATTTAAAAATTTTTGAGGGTTGGTCGTGAGTGCAGCTCACAACTAGCGACCAATCATAAATATATAAATGTACCGTTTTCAGCGGTACACTTATATATTTTTTTTATAATATAAATATAAATGGGCAGTGACACCCCCTAGACTCAATGACAGGGGACTTAAATTTCACCTCATTCAAAGTTATTGGACTAAAATTAAACCATGCTAAAGTTAGTGTACTAAAATTCATCCTTATGGAAGAAAATACATCCAAAAGTCATCCCGCCACGTCAGTCGCCGGCCATGTCATGTGCTGACATGGTTAATTTCGCCTGACACGTAAGCAAAAATTGGCCACATCAGAAATTTCCGATCAATTGGACTTAATTGAAGTAAAATTACAAACATAATGTATAAAATGTGATAATTACCAAAGTTAGTATACTAAAATTAAACGAGAGCCAAGTTAGTGTACTAATTTATTTTTTTTTCCCTTTTAATAAACATAAAGAGATAAATTACTATTATTTTTTCATAGAGAGGGAATTTGTTTATTTACAATCTCACATGAAGGATTAATTGCATTAAACCTTTTACTTTACATAGAGTGAAATTCAATAACAAAATTCTCATACAATCTACAGACACCTAAGAGTACAAATCATGGATCTTTGTGCTGGACCGCCACTTGTCTAAGCCAGCAGCACACGTTGCGCCGTCTGCAGCTCCCCACGTACCCACCACCTCTCCAGCAACCGCCACACTTATCACCATTCCTCCCTCCGCCGCCCATTCTCCCGCGTCTCTTTGCTCAATCCATCGTTCGTCCCTCCGTCCAAGCAATGGGGAGAAAAGCCGTCTCAGTCGCCGACGCACTTCACATGAAGAAGAAGCCCATACTCAAACGCAGCAGCAGCCGAAGGAAGCAACTGATCAGGACAGCGTTCAAGAAAGTCTTCAACTACATGAAATCAGACACCTACATGTTTGCGCCTCTCCTTTATCCTCAACATCCTCGCACTTCTTCCTCTGTTTCTTTTGGTAAGAACCATGTCTCTTTTTTTTTTTTTTTGTCTGATTTTGGTGTTGATCAGAGGATTTCTTGATTGAATATAATAGGGTGATTTTTGTTGTAGCAGGAGAAGTAGTAGAACTCTTTGAACCCATCAAGAAGGAACTGGGGAAGGATGTTGAGGAGTATTTGAGATGTGATTGCTACATGTATTCTCCATTGTTTCTGGATTCTAATTCTCGTATTCTTGGTATGAATTTTGAATTTTGTTTTTTAGATTAGCTTACTCGTTGAATCTTCTAATTTTGTCATATTTCATTGTGATTTTTATGTATTGCATTTTTCTACAATACGATAATATTAGTAGCAAAATATTAAGTGCAGTATTATTAATTATAATAAGGGGAAATTGTATTTTTCGTGCCTTAATTTAGATTTATACATTTTCAATCCCATGGCTAATTGTGGGATTTTAGAAAATGGTTCTGTAACTTGCGAAAGCCTCATTTTCAATTGCTCTCCCAATTTCCTAACGAAATTGACGGAAAAAATCACGTGCAGGTCACGTGCTCATTATTTTTTTAGAATGGATCAGGTAAATAGTCACATGACTTTGACGTGATTTTTCTGTCAATTTCGTAAGGAAATCTTGTAGTGCTATTGTAAGTGAGAATTTTAGAGTTATAGGATTATTTCTTAGAAGCACATAAGCGATGAGATTAAAAGTGGAACCTGAGTTATTGGACAAAAACTGCATTTTTCCCTTATAATAATTTCAATTTTGTAGTAACGTGTTTTCCAAGAACTTTACTAGTGATATAAGAATTTGGTTTAAAAATTTGTGATGACTAGCAATATATCTATGATAACAACTTAATAAAACTACAATTATAGTAGCATCTATATTAGTTAAATTTCACTCGATCGTCAAGATACATACATTTCTAATCGTGCAATTTTATAGTAACAACTTTTTACGTAATAATTGTCATTATTAAATTGTAAAATTATTATAGCAGTAAAATAATAAATCTTATCACTTAATTCATATAATTATCTTGATTTATATATAATTTGATCTTGTTTAACTTTTTTTTTTGTTAATATTTTTCTTTTCTAAGTGGATTGTGAATAATTGTGTATATACTTATGGTAGGGGATGCCGGTCGAGGAAAGAGAGCCACTGGAGCTACTGTTTGTGATGAAATGGAACCGGGAGCGGGGCAAAGAAGAAGACAAGATCAAAACAACATGAATAGCCTCAAAGAGACGGATTATAGCTATAATGCTGTGATGCGATTTGCTGTTAAACACATCGTGCATCAAAAGGAAAATGTTAAACACTTAGTTAAACGGAACTATCGCCCTTCGTCTTCGCCAGGTTATATTTCTGTCTCTTTCTGATTTATCTTCCTTATGCAAGTGAATGGTCTGTCGTATATGCATGCTTTTGTTGGCAAAATTACACTTTTAGTTCCATAAGATAAGGGGTTCAACACTTATAGTCCTATAGGATCTATGTCTCGACACATTTTGTCCTCCGCTTTATAGGATTTTCAAAATGGTCTCAAAATTGAGAAAATTCGACATATTTAGTCTTCTGGTTTACATAATTTATGGGACTAAATGTGTCGTGTTTTCTCAATTTTGGGATTATTTGGAAAATTTCATAAAGCATAGGACTAAAAATGATGCACCCCTATCCTGTGGGACTATAAAGGTAATTTCGCCATTTCTTTTCTTTCCTTTGCAAAGTGGTACAGTCCCTCTGTTTTTTGCATTCGGTATTCATTGTGTGATTGAACATAGAGTCTTAGATTAATAGATGAGAATTGCAATTGGTAAAGCGAAAAACTTATCTGCATATGTATATATTTGAAGAAAAGGTTGCAAGTGGTTCCGTGTTGAATGGATTTAAATTTATGGCAATGCTACTAATCATCTGCAGCCCAAAATGAGAATTGACGGGTTTTAAATTTGTTGTAATATGAAACTATCTGGATATCATCATGAAATTATTATTGCTAAATCTATCAATCCAAACACGACAGTGAGGAAGACAGTAGGGAATTTAGTCGGACTGTAGGCAAAATTACACTTTTAGTTCTATAGCATAGGGGGCCCAACATATTTAGTTCTCTGCTTTACATGATTTCAAAAAGGTTCCAAAATTAGGAAAACCTCGATATATTTAGTCCTATGTTTTAATGGATTTTCAAAATGATCCTAAAATTGATAAACCTCGATACATGTAGTTCCATAAATCCCGTAAAGTAGAGGATTAAATATGTCGATTTTCTTATTCAGGGCCATTTTGAAAATTCGTAAAGCAGAGGATTAGATGTGTTGAATTTTCTCAACTTTATAAACATTTTGAAAATCTCGTAAAACAGAGGATTAAATGTGTTGAACCTCTATCCTATGGGACGGAAGGTGTAATTTTGACTTTACTACTGAACATCCTAAGATGCTTAGATAAAGGAAATAGAAGTGATGAACTGAAAACAAACGGGCGACCACATATTACGTTTGGACGATGGGTAAGAGTGCATTTCATATCCCTTATAAACTAGCTGATATTAAGATGTCGTGGGATTTATTCATAGTTTCTAGTTACCCAGTCGACACAGTCATCCTTGTTAATTACTTGTTGTATATTGGAGTAGAGAGACGACGAGGACGATGTTGAAGCAAATATACTTACGGAAACTTTTAACATTGTTTATTAGTCTGCATTAGAGGATGATCTTTTAGGAAATTTTGAGAAATGGCAAATGCCGATCCATGTATATCCAGCAATCTCAATTAGGTACATATCATGGGGCAGAACTAGGTTATGATATAGACACGCACGACGACATGGTCCCATGTTAATATGCGCTGCTTGGGCAGAATTTCTTGATCGTTGTTGCTGCGTTTTCCGTATGTGTGTGTAATATTGCTTAATGCATAGTGTGATTGTAGTGTGTGTGCTGATGCAGGAAAGGTGCCATCACAGAAAGAGTCCCGTAAAATCACGGTGGAGTGAACTTACTTTAGTGATAGCGCGTTTCGCAATATTGATTTAGGTACGTAATTCACTACCGATCTTATGTGACAAATTAATTTTCATTGTGTTTAGATTTATGTTTGTGTTGTACGTACGATGGGATGTAGATCTCGATCTGTGAATATTCACTGTTTTCATTGCGACTAGATATGGAACTGTAATTGCTACAATCCCGAAATTTATGCTTTCAATTGCTACTCCTTTCGTTTCACTTCGATTTGAATTTTATAATTGAAGTTAATAATTTTAGAGGGAAAAATGATTTTTTGGTACCATTAAAAAATGTTATTGTATTTGGTACCACAATTATGGTTAGTGTTGCTTTATTTGGTACCATTAAATACGAAAAAATGTCTTTTTAATCTCAAGTTAACGGCAGAGGCTATGTGTCGCCCAGATGGCCAGTAACGACCATTAACTCATGTTGCATCATGTGAGTCCCTATTTAATGGTACCAAATTTGGTACCATTAAGAGAGAGAAAAAAAAAAAAAAAACATTTTGACCACAAGTTATAAGATTTTCTTTCTTTTTACAAAATGAATGTCCGGGAAATTTTATTTTAATAAATATAATAAAATAGCTTTGAAATTATAATTATTTTTATTTTAGATAATTTCTAGAATTTTTTTTACTATTTTGAAAATTGAATTTATTTGGTTTGAAAGTACTTTAATATTTGAGCACAAACTATAAGAATAAAAAATATTTTTTGAATAAAAGTATTAGATAAAATTTATTTTTATTTAAAAAATAAATAATTTTTAAATTATAATTATTTATATTTGAGATAAATTATAGTATCTATTCATTTTTTTAAACTAAATTGTTATGTTGTCTAAAAATATTTTTAAAAAATTCGACTACAAACTAAAAGAAATAAATATTGTATTTTAAAATAAAAATAACAGAGAAAATTTATTTTAATATAAATAATAAAATAATTTATAAGGTCCTTAATTTCCCTACACAATTCAGCTATATGATTATCTGTAAGGACATTTACTGTTGCTAGATCTTTGAATTGTGTCATTAATTCATAAAATTCATCATCTGATTATTCTTCAATAGTCCCTTGTTTACATGCACATGAGGAATTTTCTTCTTCATTTGATTCATCTGAAGTTGATAACTTTTTAGGATTTTCTTCTATATTTCCTAATATGTCTTGATTATCTTTTTCTTCTAATTCCTCAGATTCGGAGGATTCTTTTTCTTTAGAAAAATATTGCTTTTATTATATTTTCTTTTTCTTGTTACATTATTTTTAGCTTTCCATTCGTCTTTTCTGGTTATGTTTTTTTGTTTATTTCTTTCCTTTCTATCACTTTGTTTTTTATGTCTTTTCCTTTTTTCCTCTGGAGTCCTATATTTGGGAATTTTTTGTCTATCTGACGGCATCATTTCTATTCCAAATTGAGCACGAAACTTATAATTTCCTGTTGCCAATTAGATATTTTATCTATTTTTTTATTTAGTTCTGTAATTTGTTCTCCTATACAATAATTAGTGGGGTAAATAAAGAAATTATAGCAAAATCATCAATCCAACCGCCTCCTGAAATTGAAGATTTCCATTTAAAACCTTTAGGAGAATTAAAGAAATTATTGGATAAAAAATTTAAGGACTTAAAATTAAATACATTAAGTGATGATATCACTACTGAAATAGTAGAAAAAATTTGCTAGAAGGAATAAATAAAATAGAGAAATATGCTAGGAAGCCTATGCAAATAAAATTTTATTATCCTAGGCCCACACCTCAAGACATACTATATGAAGAACAAGAGATTTATGACCAACATAGCTATAATGGAAAACAAATTTATGAATGGAATATTGATGGGTATACAAAAAGACGAATCTACAATACTATTCATAGAATGATGATGTACAATACTGTCTGTAAAGGAAATAATAATACAGATAAGGTTATTGTTAAAATGATTATAGCAGGTTTTACGGGCCAATTAAAAGGTTGGTGGGATAATTATCTTAGCCCGATGGACAGAAATGAAATTTTGAGTACAGTCAAACCAGAAAATATGGAAGAACAAGCAGTTTATACACTTGCCATAAATATAGTAGAACATTTTACAGGGCGATGGTCCGATAATAGTCAAAATATTAGGACCTTATTACAGAATTTCCGATGTAAAACTCTAACAAATTTAGATTCTACAAAGATGTCTTCCTTACTAGAGTAATGGAACTCCCAAAATCCAATGATGCTCACTGGAAATCTAGATTCATTGATGGATTTCCTCACCTATTCGCTGAAAGAGTTAGGAAGAATCTTAGAAATGGAGGGGTAGCAATAAATTATAATCAATAAACTTATGGGAAGTTAATTGGAACTTGCATTCAAGAAGGTTTAAATCTATGCAATGAAATTAGATTAAATAAACAAATTAAAAGACAAAATTTAACAGAAAAGAAACAACTAGGAGAATTTTGTGCTCAATTTGGAATAGAAATGATGCCGTCAAATAGACATAAAATTTTCAAATATAGGACTCCAGATGGAAAAAGAAAAAGACATAAAAAAATGAAGTGATAGAAAGAAAAGAAATAAACAAAGAAACATAACCAGAAAAGACAAATGGAAAGCTAAAAATAATGTAACAAAAAAGATAAGAAAATGTTACATATGTGGTGAAACAGACCACCTTGCAAATAGATGTAGAAATAAAAGAGCTAAAAGATTAAAAAAGAAGATTAATAGTTTAAATTAGAAGACCAAGAAAAATAAAATATAATAAATACAATATTTTCTGAAGAAAAAGAATCCTCCGAATATGAGGAATTAGAAGAAAAAGATAATCAATACGAATTAGGAAATATAGAAGAAAATCTTGAAAATTTATCGACTTCGGATGAATCAAATGAAGAAGAAAATTCCTCATGTGCATGTAAACAAGGGACTAATGAAGAAGAATCAGATGATGAATTTAAGAATTAATGGCACAATTCAAAGATCTAGCAACAGTAAATGTTTTTACAGATAATCATATAGTTGAATTGCTTAGGGAAATTAAGGATCCTGAGATAAGAAATATTATCCTTAGTAAAATGGATAATAATAAAGGTTTATCGTCTGAGTCAAACCAGGCATATGAACACTTAATTAGTAAACCATTTGAACCTTGTACAATTACTGAAGTTAAAAGAATACTTAGAGAAAAACAAACAATTAAAGATAACCCTTCCAGTGCAAAAGATCTAAAATTAGAAGTTGAAAAATAAAAGAAGAAATAAAAAATATTAAGAAATATAATCAGACTCTTAGACAAAAACAATAAATTCATTGAATTAATCAAAGAGAAAATTGAGGATAATTTTCTATCCACATTAGAGGTAGTGATTAGTCAAAAATGGAATATAAAGATTGACTTGTTGATAAGTAATAATTTTAGAAAAACATTTACTGCCCTAGTAGATAGTGGGGCAAATATTACTTGTGTAAAAGAAGGATTAATATCAATTAAATACTTTGAAAAAACAATTCATTCATTATCCTCTGCCAATGGGCAAAAATTGAACATAAGTTACCAAATTCTAAAAGCTTATATATGTAATAATAAAAAAATGTATCCCTATGAGTTTTCTATTAATTAAGGACTTAACAAATGATATAATCCTAGGCACACCCTTCCAAAAAAATATTTTCCCAATAAAAATCATTAATGAAAAAGGCATAATAGGAATATTTGAAGATGAGATAATAAAATTTGAATTTATTACTCAATCAATGGATAAAGTTATTAATGAAATAAGATATTTAATAATTTCTAAAACAAATCAAATTTATTTCACAAAAGAAGAAATTAATTCTTTACAGATAAATGAGTTACTTGAAAATCGAAAATTACAAGCAAAAATCAAAATGGTTCAAAACAGATTCGAACTTGAGACATGTAATGAACATCCTAATGCATTTTGGCACAGAAAGAAACATATTGTAAGCCTCCCTTATGAAACTGACTTTTTGGAGAAAAATATTCCCACTAAGGCGAGACCTTGTCAAATGAACTCCGAATATTTAGAGTTATGAAAAGAAGAGATTAAGGGATTAATAGATAAAAAATTAATTAGATTCTCTAAATCACCTTGGTCATGTACTGCTTTTTATGTTAATAAACATACAGAACAGGAAAGAGGGAGACCTAGACTTGTTATTAATTACAAGCCCCTCAATAAAGTCTTAAAATGGATAAGGTGTCCAATCCCCAATAAGAAAGGCCTTTTAGATAGATTACATAAGGCAATATTTTTTTCAAAATTTCATTTAAAATCAGGATATTGGCAGATCCAAATAAATGAATCAGATAGATATAAAACTGCATTTACAGTTCCTCTTGGCCATTATGAGTGGAATGTAATGCCTTTTGGTCTGAAAAATGCACCTTCAGAATTCCAGAATATCATGAATGATATTTTTAACCAATTCTTGAACTTTATTATTGTTTATATTGATGACATCTTAGTTTTCTCTAATAACATAGAAGACCACTTTAAACATTTAGAGATGTTTAAAACATTAGTCATCCAAAATGGATTAGTAATATCTAAACCAAAAATGAGTATCTTCCAAACTAAGATAAGATTTTTAGGCCACAATATGAAAAAGGAGAAATAATTCCCATTAACAAATGCATAGAGTTTGCAGATAAGTTTCCTGATAAAATTATTGATAGAACTCAATTACAGAGATTCTTAGGAAGCTTAAACTATATAGCTTCATATTACAAAAATCTTGCACAAGATACATCACTATTATATGATAGGCTTAAAAAAAATTCATTGGAATGGACTGAAGATCACACTAAAGCAGTTAGGCTAATAAAACAAAAGGTTAAATCATTACAATGTCTAACACTCACAAATCCTAATTGGAAGAAAATAATAGAGACAGATACTTCTGAAATAGGATTTGGAGGAATGTTGAAGCAAATTGATAATAATAAGCAAGAATATTTAGTTAGATTTCATTCCGAAAAATGAAAAGCAGCCCAGTTAAATTATGCTACAGTGGCTAAAGAAGTTCTTGCTATTGTTAAATGTGTTTTAAAATTCCAAGATGGCTTATTAAATCAGGAATTTATTATCAGAACAGATTGTTCTGCTGTTAAGTTTATGTTTAATAAAGACTTTAAGCATGATGTTTTTAAACAAATGTTTGCCAGGTGGCGAGCATATTTAGCTCCATTTAATTTTACAATAGAACACATTAAAGGAAAGACTAATAGTCTTCCTGATGTCTTATCAAGAGAATATCTAAATGAACATAGACATTGAAAAATTTAACTGGATTGAAGGAGAATTCTTTATAGGAGTAAGTACCTCCTCTAATATCCCAGATTATTGGGTTGAAGATAGAATTGAAGGAGAGAATTATTGGATGAATGGGTTAAAATGACCTGTATATAAATTTGAATTTTGGGATGAGCCAATCGAATATAAGCACGACTCAAAAGAATTCAAAGAATAATAAGAAAAAAGATTGAGGAAACAAAAAAGATTATTTCTGAAATTCTTGTTCAACATCCAGATGCAGACATGTCTTATCATTATCGCATAAAAAATATTTGGATAGCAAATTTGCTATATCACCAAAAAATTGCATTATGCCGGTCAAATGAATAATTCTTTTATTGCAGGAATGCTTCCTCAAAGAGGAAGAGGCAGAAACTCCTCCAATCAGAGAGGAGGTAGATTTAGACCAAGCGAAATTATACGCCAAGGTAATAGATCACTAATTAAAGACAACATCTCCAGGATAGGGAAATATAGTAAAGTCTTTGAAGAAGAAAATGAGCTCTACCAGCAATTCCTCGTATTTAAAAAGGAGCAGAAAAAAAATCGCTGCCGAAGAAGTATCATATTTTTCAGTATCTTATGCTAAAATACTTGAAGAAGAAGATGAATTAGCAAACTATAAATTTAGTGAACATCAGGAAGTAATTATACTCCTGGAAAATGAGGATTTAAGGTGGGAGAAAGATCCATGGTATCTAATGAAAAGATATCTGGATGTAACAACATTCACAGCAGGTTCATATAAATCGAGAGCTCATTATGAGTGCATGTTGAAAGTAATGCAAAGTGTTGAAATTACTTACACTTATTCCAACAATGGAAAAGAATTTAATTACTCAAAAGCAGTAATAAAAAAATTCATCACTGCTGTTGAATGAAATCAACTCATTAGGTGAAAAAGAATATATTCACCAGGAATCTAAATCCCCGATAAAATTTAATTATTGGGACTATGTTGAGGTATTCAAAAAACTTTTTCTATGAAAATTATAAGAGAAAACACACGTGGTTTTTCAAAATTTGTCCATTAGTTTTTCAACGAAGTACCAAATTGGGTATTCTAATGGTGGTTAAATTATGGTCCTCCAATTTCTATACTCCCTGAAATTTTTCAGGGTTATTATACGGAATGGATCAATTGTTCGCCAAAAATATCCAGGCGGAGCAATCACAAAAATGGATTGAGGGAATGGCCTCATTTTCCTTTTTAATGGAATTCTCACTTCCATGGATATGGAAATGACTACCTGAAGTAGGGATGACCCTACAAAAAATTTCTTGTATTAAAAGGAAATCTTGTTCTAAATTTTGGAGCAAATTAATGCTCATCAACCCAGAAATAAAAAAATATTTTTGTCAAGAAGCACTCGATGAATTGGAGGAAAAGCTTCAAGAATACAAGGCACTCCTGGAAAAGGAAGAAAATCAGAGTCCTAGCCCCTTCGAGCAAATAACACAAAGAATCAGAAGCAAAAGAGGTATCATCTCTAAAGAGCAAATGATTGAGGAATATCTCAATCAGGTCCAGAAAGACCTCAAACAAAATTTAACAGGAGCAGAGTCCCCAATGGAGATCTTTTCCAAAGATGAAGAAAATAAGTATTCTTGTTTAGCAGAAGAATCACAAGACCCATTTGAAGAACCCAATCACGAAATTATTCTTGATCAATTATTTCAGGGAATCAGGACTGCTTTGAAAGCAAAGTCAAAAGTTGTGACTTCTGAATTTTCGGAAGAACAAAGAATAGATTACTACAAGAGATCCGAAGTAGTGTCGGAAGAAGGTAATTTCTTCAAAACAATGAAGAAATGAAAGCAGACAGCACATAAATGCCGGAAGAAGACAAAGTCGAAAAATTTTGACCGAGTCAAAGACATGAACATATAAATCTCGTGGCATATTTTATTTCTTCATTATTTTGGAGAAATTACTTTCTTCCGATTCTGCTTCGGATCTCTTGTGGTAATCTATTCTTTGTTCTTCCGAAGATTCAGAAGTCTGAACTTTTGACTTTCTTTCAAAGCAATTCTGATTTCCTGAAATAATTGATCAAGAATAAATTCGTGATTGGGTTCTTCAAATGGGTCTTGTGATTCCCCTGCTAAACAAGAATACTTATTTTCTTCATGTTTGGAAGAGGTCTCTATTGGGGACTCTACTCCTGCTAGATTTCATTTGAGGTCTTTCTGGACCTGATTGAGATATTCCTCAATCATTTGCTCTTTAGAGATGATACCTCTTTTGCTTCTGAATCTTTGTGATATTTGCTCGAAGGGGCTAGGAGTCTGATTTTCTTCCTTCTCCAGGAGTGCCTTGTATTCTTGAAGCTTTTCCTCCATTTCATCGAGTGCTTGTTGACAAAAATATTTTTTTGTTTCTGGGTTGATGAGCATTAATTTGCTCCAGAATTTAGAACAAGATTTTCTTTTAACACAGAAAATTTTTTGTAGGGTCATTCCTACTTTAGGTAGCCATTTTCTCCATGGAAGTAAGAATTCCATAAAAAAAAAATGAGGCCATTCCTTCAATCGATTTTTGTGATTTCTTCACTTGGATAATTTTTGGCGAACAATTGATCCATTCCGTATAATAATCCTGGAAAATTTCAAGGAGTATAGAAATTGGAGGACCATAATTTATCCACCCTTGGAATACCCAATTTGGTACTTCTTGTTGAAAAATTAATGGACAAATTTTGAAAAATCACCTGTGTTTTCTCTTATAATTTTCATAGAGAAAAGTTTTGTTGAATGCTTCAACATAGTCCCAATAATTGAATTTTATCGGGGATTTAGATTCTGGGTGAATATATTCTTTTTCACCTAATGGGTTGATTCCCCATTCAACAGCAGTAATGAATTTTTTTATTACTGCTTTTGAGTAATTAAATTATTTTTCATTATTGGAATAAGTGTGAGTAATTTCAACACTTTGCTTTGCTTTCAGGATGCACTCATAATGAGCTCTCGGTTTATATGAACCTGCTGTGAATGTTGTTACATCCAGATATCTTTTCATTAAATATCATGGATCTTTCTCCCACCTTAAATCCTCATTTTTCAGGAGTATAATTACTTCCTGGTGTTCACTAAATTTATAGTTTGCTAATTCATCTTCTTCTTCAAGTATTTTAGCATAAGATACTGAATAAGATGATACTTCTTCGGCAACGATTTTTTTCTGCTCCTTTTTAAATATGAGGAATTGCTGGAAGAGCTCATTTTCTTCTTCAGAGACTTTACTATATTTCCCTATCCCGGAGATGTTGTCTTTAATTAGTGATCTATTACCTTGGCGCATAATTTCGCCTGGTCTAAATCTACCTCCTCTCTAATTGGAGGAGTTTCTGCCTCTTCCTCTTTGAGGAAGCATTTCTGCAATAAAAGGATTATTTATTTAACTGGCATAATATCCTGCAATTTTTTGGTGATAGCAAATTTGCTATCCTCAAATATTTTTTATGCGATAATGATAAGACATGTCTGCATCTGGATGTTGAACAAGAATTTTAGAAGTAATTTTTTTTGTTTCCTCAATCTTTTTTTTTATGATTCTTTGAATTCTTTTGAGTCGTGCTTTATATTCGATTGGCTCATCCCAAAATTCAAATTTAAACACAGGCCATTTTAACCCATTCATCCAATAATTCTCTCCTTCAATTCTATCTTCAATCCTATAATCTGGGATTTTAGAGGAGGTACTTACTCCTATAAAGAACTTTCCTCCAATCTAGTTAAATTTTTCAATGTCTATATTGATTTAGATATTCTCTTGATAAGAAATCAGGGAGACTATCAGTCTTTCCTTTAATGTGTTCTATTGTAAAATTAAATGGAGCTAAATGTGCTTGCCACCTGGCAAACATTTGTTTAGAAACATCATGCTTAAAGTCTTTATTAAACATAAACTTAGCAGCAGAACAATCTGTTCTTATAATAAATTCTTGATTTAATAAGTCATCTTGGAATTTTAAAACACATTTAACGATAGCAAGAACTTCTTTAGCCACTGTAGCATAATTTAACTGGGCTGCTTTCCATTTTTCGGAATGGAATCTAACTAAATATTCTTGCTTATTATTATCAATTTGCTTCAATATTCCTCCAAATCCTATTTCAGAAGCATCTGTCTCTATTATTTTTCTTCCAATTAGGATTTGCGAGTGTTAGACATGGTAATGATTTAACCTTTTGTTTTATTAGCTTAACTGCTTTAGTGTGATCCTCTGTCCATTCCGATGAATTTTTCTTAAGCCTATCATATACTAATGATGTATCTTGTGCAAGATTTTTGTAATATGGAGCTATATAGTTTAGGCTTCCTAAGAATCTCTGTAATTGAGTTCTATCAATAATTTTATCAGGAAATTTATCTGCAAACTTTATGCATCTGTTAATGGGAATTATTTCTCCTTTTTCAATATTGTGGCCTAGAAATCTTATCTTAGTTTGGAAGATACTCATTTTTGGTTTAGATATTACTAATCCATTTTGGATGACTAATGTTTTAAACATCTCTAAATGTTTAAAGTGGTCTTCTATGTTATTAGAGAAAACTAAGATGTCATCAATATAGACAATAATAAAGTTCGAGAATGGTTAAAAATATCATTCATGATATTCTGGAATTCTGAAGGTGCATTTTTTAGACCAAAAGGCATTACATTCCACCCATAATGGCCAAAAGGAACTGTAAATGCAGTTTTATATCTATCTGATTCATTTATTTGGATCTGCCAATATCCTGATTTTAAAAATTATTGCCTTATGTAATCTATCTAAAAGGTCTTTCTTATTGGGGATTGGATACCTTATCCATTTTAAGACCTTATTGAGGGGCTTGTAATTAATAATAAGTCTAGGTCTCCCTCTTTCCTGTTCTGCATGTTTATTAACATGAAAAGCAGTACATGACCAAGGTGATTTAGAGGATTTAATTAGTTTTTTTTATCTATTAAGCCCTTAATCTTTTTTTTGCATAACTATAAATATTCGGAGTTCATGTGACAAGGTCTCGCCTTAGTGGGAATATTTTTCTCAAAAAATTCAATTTCATAAGGGAAGCTTACAATATGTTTCTTTATGTGCCAAAATGCATTAGGATGACATGTCTCAAGTTCGAATCTATTTTGAACCATTTTGATTTTTGCTTGTAATTTTGGATTTTCAAGTAATTCATTTATCTGTAAAGAATTAATTTCTTCTTTTAGGAAACAAATTTGATTTGTTTTAGAAATTATTAAATCTTTTATTTCATTAATAACCTTATCCATTGTTTGAGTAATAAATTCAAATTTTATTATCTCATCTTAAAATGTTCCTATTATGCCTTTTTCATTAGTAGTTTTTATTGAAAAAATCTTTTTTAGGAAGGGTGTGCCTAGAACTATATCATTTGTTAAGTCCGTAATTAATAGGAAACTCATAGGGATACATTTTTTATTGTTACATATATAAGCTTTTGGAATTTTAAAATTTATGTTCAATTTTTGCCCATTGGCAGAGGATAATGAATGAGTTGTTTTTTCAAAGTATTTGGTTGGTATTAATCCTTCTTTTATACAATTAATATCTGCACCACTATCTACTAGGGCAGTAAATGTTTTCATAAAATTATTACTTATCAACAAGTCAATCTTTACATTCCATTTTTGACTAGTCACTACATCTAATGTGGATAGGAAATTATCCTCAATTTTCTCTTTGCTTAATTCAATGAATTTATTGTTTTTGTCTATTTTCTAATATTTCAATTCTAGTATTAAGAGTCTGATTATATTTCTTAATATTTTTTATTTCTTCTTTTAATTTTTCAACTTCTAATTTTAGATCTTCTGCAGTGAAAGGGTTATCTTTAATTGTTTGTTTTTCTCTAAGTATTCTTTTAACTTTAGAAATTGTATAAGTCCTAGCATATTTCTCTATTTTATTTATTCCTTCTGGCAAATTTTTTCTACTATTTTCAGTAGTGATATCATCACTTAAGGTATTTAATTTTAAGTGCTTAAATTTTTTATCCAATAATTTCTCTAATTCTCCTAAGGGTTTTAAATGGAAATCTTCAATTTCAGGAGGCGGTTGGATTGATGATTTTGCTATAATTTCTTTATTTATCCCTTCTAATTATCGTATTTTTAGAACTAATTTCTTGTTGCCAATTAGATATTTTATCTATTTTTTTTTTATTTAGTTCCGTAATTTTTTCTCCTATAATATTTAAATACAAATTTGTATAATTTTTTTTTTCATCAACTCATTAATTTGAGCTATTGTAATCGTTAGGGTGTCATCTTCAATTAATTTTGAGAATGCTTTGAAATTAATTTCTATTTCATTCGAGTTCATTTTAAATGATTGTTGAGGTGGAAATATGTTATTAACAACTTTCCCATTATCTAGAAAATATTTTCTCTCTAATACGTTCAAGTATTGTTCTGAATATTTAACGATAAACCAAGGAACAAAAGCAACTATTTTATTCCTTATAGCTAATTCTTTATAGAATTATGTAGAGATCATTTTTTGGTTTGTTATATTAAAGCTTTCAAAGAACCATTTCCTAAATGGCTTCCATCTCTCTTCCCTGAATTCTTTTTGAGTTTCTTTTCTAACTAGAGATCCAAGACTAAAATCTATTATTTTGGAATAATCCACAAATGGGATCTCTGTTTCCAAATCAATTAGATCTAGACTATTCATTTATAAAAAGAAATTTGTCTCTGAAGTTAAACATTCATTTAATCTTGGATCTTTATATATTCCTTTAGCAATATTATTAGACTGAATCCTTATTTCTTCAACTTTATTTTCTCTTATATCTTCTTGGCTATTTTATTCTTTAATTCGGGAAGTGGATGCTCTAGATGGAGTCATAATTTCAACTTTGTGAAAAAATATGATACTGTAGAATACCTTGAAGAATTGTTTCTTAAACATTTCGGTTGATTATTAATGAAGTCTATTCTAACATTTCCTTATGGGTTTTGAATAATACTAGCATAATTACTTTCTATGTGACGTAAAATTGGAACTTCTTTCTCAATTATCCAACTTTCTGGAAACTCTATTTCACTTCATTTTATTTGCCTCCTAGTATTAATTCTAGAACTATGTAAATTTGTTTCAAAAAATATAGTTTGTTTTAAAGACTTATTGTCTTGTATCCTACAGTTAGGATTAAGGGTATGGAGAAGTTTATAATATATTCTATAACATACACATATTAATTCATATCCGAGTGTATAATTATACCCATGAGTCTTAACATTTAATGTTAAAGCATCCAATATATTGGTATCCGACAAGGATAATTGTAAATTCGGATAAACATTAAAAAAAAACTGGTCCATGTGCTAGACTAGACTGTATTATCCCAATCAAAGATTTTTTTCAATCTAAATTCCTGGCATCTCTAAGGGCAGCTAAAAAGCTTTCAGGCAAACCTTCTAATGTTAAGGGTTTAAAGGCAATTTGTACTAGTCTTATATGTAAAAATTTATATTCATCTTGATAATGCCCTATATCCATAGCATCTAAAAGTTTTATTACTCTTTCTTCATTATCAAGGGCTATTGATTCTTCACTAGTCTTCACAATCTGTTTAGTCTTCCAAAAATTAAATCGGCCGAAATTATAAAATAATCTAGGATTTACCTTGGGAATTGTCCATTTATTTAATTGATTCAAATTCTTACGAATTTCATATTCTTTCTTTTTTGGAATTTTTAACAGTATTTATATCTGAAATAGATAAATATTGCATATTAAGCAATATATTAAACAAGTACTGTTGAATTATCCAATACAACTTCAACAACATGGCTCTGATACCATAAGGAGCCATGGAATAATGCCATGGGGGGATCGGGAATATACAAAATCTCGTCTTAAAATCCGACCATGTAGGCGGAATATAAATCCGGCCATATAGGCGGAAGGCGAGAGATAGCAAAAAATATACAAAAATTGCCATAAATCCGACCATGTAGGCGGAATGTAAATCCGATCATGTAGGCGAAAGGCGATCAAAATAAAGGAGTATCTTAAATTGAGACATATATAAAGAGAATTTAAATGAATAGGAATATCTTCTAATAGGCGGTCCTCCCTACATACAGTCAAAAGTAAATTTGGGAACCTTTTACGCTCCGTTAAATTAATAAGTACGGATTCAGTCTTAAAACACCACCTAAAGTCCCAAACAACGCCATACTCGGCAAAATCGGGCAGCAGTGGCAACACAGG
This sequence comes from Sesamum alatum, assembly GCA_034509735.1. Taxonomy (NCBI): domain Eukaryota; kingdom Viridiplantae; phylum Streptophyta; class Magnoliopsida; order Lamiales; family Pedaliaceae; genus Sesamum; species Sesamum alatum. Next base: position 11,437,381 of record JACGWO010000011.1, read on the forward strand.
CCTCTGAATTAATACTAGGATGCAAATAAAATGGAGTGAAATAGAGTTTCCAGAAAGTTGGATAATTGAGAAAATAGATTGTGAAGATTAGTGAAGAATCAATAGCCCTTGATAATGAAGAAAGAGTAATAAAACTTTTAGATGCTATAGATATAGGGCATTATCAAGATGAATATAAATTAGTTGAAGAAATAAGGATTTAGTCTAATAATATTGCTAAAGGAATATATAAAGATCCAAGATTAAATGAAGAATTAACTTCAGAGACAAATTTCTGTTTATAAATGAATAGTATAGATCTAATTGCTTTGGAAACAGAGATTAATAAAATAATTTATAATTTATAATTAATTTTATTTCAAATAAATTCTAGCATATATATTTATTTTTTAAAATTAAATTATTATTTATTTTGAAATATTTTAATGAACTTTGATGACAAATAATAAGAAAAAAAATTCAATTTTAAAAATAAATTATATTGTAATATAAATATTAAAATAGTTTTTTTAAAAGATAAAACTTTATTTTTCTTAAATAGAATAATTAGAATTTAAAAATTAATTATATAAAAAAATTTGTAACATGTTTATCTTAAAAAAATACAATTTATTCTTATTGTTTGTAGTCAAAGTTTATTGAGATATTTTCAGCTTAAAAAATAATTTATTTTAAAAAAATAATAAAAAGATGCTAGATTTTATCTCAAATAAAAATAATTATAGCTTAAAATTAATTTATATTGTTTTTAAAATAGAATTTATGTAGTACTTCTATTGAAAAAATAATTTTTTTCTTGTAGCTTGTTGTCGAATACTAAAATATTTTTAGATCAAATTATAATTCTATTTCAAAAAATAATTAAAAGACCTTAGAAATTTTCTAAAACCAAAATAATTGTAATTTTGAATATATTTTATATTATATTTTAAAATAAAATTTCTTTAATATTTATATTTTAAAAAATAAATTATACTCCTTATAATTTGTGGTCAAGGTTTCTTAAAATATTTTTGGACCAAATAAGAATTCAGTTTTTAAAAATAATGAAAAGATACTAAAAGTTACCCTAAATATATATAATTATAATTTAAATTAATTCATGATTATTAAAAATAAAATTTATCTGATTCTTTTGTTCTTTTTAAAAACAATTATTTCTAATACTGAAATATTAAAATATTTCAGACCAGATAATAATCCAACTTTTAGAAATAGTAAAACATATCCTAGATATTATCTGAAATACAAACAATTATAATTTAATAGCTATTTCATTATATATATTAAAATAAAATTTTCCAAGCATTTTTGTTTTTGTAAATAGAATTTTATTTTTTTCTTATAGTTTGTGGTTAAAATTGGTCACAATGTTTTCCTCTCTTAATGGTACTAAAAAGGCATTTTTTTCCCCTATTTTTCTAGACCATAAATAGGGTCTTACGTGAACCAACAGGAGTTAACAGCCGTGTGCGAGGCATATGGCCTCTACCGTTAACTTGGGACCAAAAAATTTATTTTTGTGTTTAATCGTATCAAGATTGTTGTACCAAAAACGATAATTGTCTTTTTTTAACGGCACCGAAAAAACATTTTGCCCAATTTTAGAAGAGTAGCACATTTGATTCCATTTCTACCAGAAATTCGAATTCCGTCAGGAAAATGTACATGCTTGGCACGTAACAAATGTTTTCCTGACAAAATTGCCATTTTGCCCTACAGATTAAATTTTGTTTAATGGACTAGTATGTTATAAAAATTATGTTGGCAAGTTACCACTACACTACGAGTACACTATAAAGATTTTCTACATCATAAACAACTATGATTTAATAATCGTGATAAATCAATACTATTAATTACAGTTAAATTAAATAAAAATCGAATTTTTATTCATCTTCTCCATGGCTAATTTTTCTTTAATTTAAGAATGATGATAAATTAATACTATAACTACGGTCAAATAGAACAAAAATTCAAATTTTTTACAATGATTTATCAATCTTTTTCATTAACTATGGTCAAAATATTTATCATGATCTTAATTATGATTAATATTTTGGCCTCGTTTATTGATCTGGATTGGCTCAGACAATGAGATAGTTACTTGTTTACTTTGAAATGGTCCAGTTTAGGACAATACAATCAAGTCCGACGTTATGTTGGAATGTGGCCTAATAATTATCCCACCTCTCAGGTATGGTCCAATTCATATGAATCAAATTTTGATGGTCCAAACTGTTCTCAATTTTAATTTGCACAAAATTTATGATTTTGTTCCAAAGTATCCTAAAATTTACGCATTGAGGGAGTTCTATGTCAATCGATATGACGATTGCTCTATACCGCATAAAGATGCATAAACCCTATTTTGGATCAAAACTCCGTGATCTGTGACAAATCAGGTATTCAAGAGGTGCATCAGAATAGAGGAAAACGCTTTAACAAAACCGATACGGGAAATGGGCAGGCTGCTTGAGTCCCATAAACCCTATTTTGGATCAAAACTCCGTGATCTGTGACAAATCAGGTATTCGAGAGGTGCATCAGAATAGAGGAAAACGTTTTAACGAAACCGATACGGGAAGTGGGCAGGCTGCTTGAGTCCCATAAACCCTATTTTGGATCAAAACTCTAGATTTGTGACAAATGAGGTATTCGGGAGGTGTATCAGAATAGAAGAAAACGCTTTAACGAAACCGATGCAGGAAGTGGGCAGGCTGCTTGAGTCCCATTACTCGCAGCCTTACATGGCTAACAAGAAGTTTGACTATAAATCCACACGTAGATCTATTGGAAAGTTCGATTCCCAATCGCATTCCCCTCTTCTTTATTTGACGTTTGACCAAGATATGTTGTCTTATTGTTACGTATGTTTGGACATTTTGTTTCAAAACACCAATGGTAACATAACATGAAATAATCACCGGTAGATGTCCAATCTATTACACTTAGTAAACGAGCTCCTGATGTGAATTGCTATGCTATCTAGGCTAGGCTTGTCGGATATACAATCTCACCACCTATGTGGATGGGATCAAGTGTAAATGTTGTTCATAGGATATGGAATTGTAAGGGCAATCTAAGAAGGACAAAAATTGTCATAAATTTTATCCTAGTTGATTTCAGAAAGTAAACGTGTACTACAGAAAAAAAAAAAAAAAAAAAAAAAAAAAGGCAAATGCCATATTTAGTTCTTTAAATTTTCGTTTAGAATCACTTTAGTCCCTCAAATTCATCTTTTGACTTTATCATCCTTAAAGTTTAGTTTTTGTTTCATGGTCTCTCAGATCATTTTCCGGCAAAAAAAAAAATGGTTGGATTTTGAATTTTTGAAGAGTAAAATGGTCAATTTAAGCTTCACTTTCTCACTTTAGTGCCTTAAGTTTGTAAAAGTTTCAAATTAATCTTTTCTTAGTGTCCACATATTGGAATTATCAGCACATACTAAAGTTTTTCATGTTCTTCACTCCACGCGTTAATTGATTCCACTTTCATGACATAGCTTGGATGTTTTCTTGTTTGTTTGTTGGCTTGCTGAAATTATTTAGTAATAAATACAATATTAAATCAATTGTTCAACATGACTAACATAACATAAACTTCTCAACACAATCCAACAGAATACATAACCATCAAAACAAACACCTAAGATACAAAAACCTGTCCACGATATGTCAACCATAACAATACATAACTATTAAAGAAACAGACAAGATACAAAAACCTGTTCACAGCATGTCAACCATGACAATACATAACCATCAAAACAAACACCCAAGATACAAAAACCTGTCCACAATATGCCAACCATGACGATGCATAAATATTAAATACACAGTCAAGATACGAAAATCTGTTCACAGTATGCCAACTATGACAATACATAATCATCAAACACTGAGAATAGTTCAAAATTCAAACTAATCTAAATAAGTTCAAAAGATCACCATAAAAATTGCATAAAAGTACTTATGACAATAGGGAACTACATCAACAAAGAAGTCTCAATTCACTATCCTCTTGACATGGCATTACTTGATTGTTGAGTGGATTGCGCTCTTGACCTTGTTACAGCTTGGAGGGAGGTCAAAGTCACATGTTCTTTGCCTTCTTTTTTGAAGTTGGACTTTAAAGTGACACAACCAACACCCATCCTTGCCTCTGGTTCCTTAACAGAAAATGGAGTTGGAGACATGACTGGCTCATTTGCTCTAGTAAATGCTGAAGTATTTGGTGCGTTTGTAGTCAAGCTTTGGCTTGCTGAGGTTGGAACGTTTGCATCGACCTATATCATAAAAAAGATTACTTGTAAACAATATATATATATATATAGTTGTTTCTATGGCAATATTCATAAAGAAATTAAACAAATTAAAATATGTACTTACAGATCTTGTAGGCGCAAGAGTGGGACATTTGTTTCTATAGTCCCCGTCTCCTAGACATACACTGCACTTTCTTTTCTTTTTTATTTGTCTATCTTGAACACTAGTTTTTGCAGTTTGAGAATATTCCTCGGGCACTCCAATTGTATTAGCAACCACTGGTGTGACACTGTCCACAGTCTCTTTTATTGGACACTTTCTTTTATTGTGGCATTCTCGATGACATTTGCTGCATAATAAAGTCTTTTGCCCAACTCTGCTAAGTTTCAGGATTCTGTTTGCTGAAGGGGTTGGTTCATCTGGTTCTCGTCTTCTCACTTTCTTTGGTCTTCCCGACAGTCTTATCTCTGAAATTTGGTGCTACTGGCCCCTTTCCCGTTTCTGGCCACTTTGTTTTGCCCCTTACAGATTAACGATAAAGCTATATGCTTTTTTGAATGTTTCAATGGAGTGCATTTGTGAACATAGTCCTTGGGCATTCTCCCACAAGAGACAATTGCACTAACTGCATGAACGTAGGGGATTCCAGTTAACTCCCATCTTCGCAAGAACAAGTCTTCATGTCGATGTCAACAACATTTTGGCCACCATATATATCCCTTACTTCAAATTTAGAGCCCCCAGCATATGTTGAAATGCAAGTTCTTGTATCATTTTTCATCTTTTCAATCAATTTTTGCACCTTAGGACAATGAGGTCCATGTCATCTCACTACTGCATCTCTTTTACTTTGCAATCTCTTTTGCAAATATATTCGAATTGTCTCCAGCATGCCAAGCAATGGTTTGTTCCTTGCTCCAAGAATAGTAGAATTGAAGCTCTCACATAAATTATTGAGGAGAATGTCACATTTAGGATATGTCCTGAAATGTGACTTGGACCAGTGTCTTAGGTTCAGTTCCGAAAGCCAACCATGTGCTGCTTCATTGAAACTCTTAAGAGATTCCATCTCTGCTTTGAACCAGTTCATAGTGGATGCTTTGGCTAGCTTCCACACTATATCCTTCAATGCCACCCTATAGTGGATCTTCTTGAAATTGTTGTACATGTGCCCCACACAATATTTGTGCTCCATTTCTGGAAAAAGATCATAAACCGCATGTAGCAATCCCTGTATGGAAATAAAAAATCGTTATTCATATGAATCATGTAATAAATGAAATTTGATAATCATAAATTACCTTCTGCTTGTCTGCAATGATAGTCTATTTATTATGTTCATACATGCCAACATCTTGCTGGAGCTTTTCAAGGAACCATCCCCAAGAGTTTTTGTCATTTGTCTCTGCCACACAGTAAGAAATAGGGATATGCAATTGTTTGGATCTATTCCAACAGCAGACAATAAAACTCCTTTTTGTGGTCCTTTTAAATGACACCCATCAAGTCCAATCACAGGTCTGTATCCTTTAAGATATCCCCTTTTGCATGCATCTAAACAAATATATAGCCTTAGAAACCTTTCTACACCAGTGTGTTCACCCACTTTTGTCTTCAGAACAACAGTTGATCCTGGGTTGCTTACCCTTAGTTCTTCGCGATAGTCGTACAACCTTGTGTATAGATCTTTGTACTTCTCATAAATCATGTTATTCACTTTATTCTTGGTCCTATAAAACTGAGATTTGTTGACTTCCACATTAAGGTCATTTTGCACTCTCTCCTGAAAATCTCCTAACTTCCACCCACTATCCAATCTCCAGTGATTCATGTATTTTTTACTCAATATTTTTGATGTGACAAACCTGTCTACTCAATGTTCTTCCACGATTATGGGTAGCATTTTATTGTTTTTATTTGAAAAGTATCTGAGTTTCTTATTTTAAAAGCAAGCACAACCCAAGAATAATTCACTTCCTCACTTTTGGCCCTAACCCTGATCTTGTCATTCTTAACAAACTTAATATTTCTTTGCCATGTCACTGTGTGAGCCTTAACAACCTCTTTAAACTGAGCAGCATCAGTGAAAATCATCCCATTCCTTAACTGTGGATCAAGAAAATCAAGTTCAGGTCTAAATCTGTACAATCTCACATGCTCACTCTCTACTTCATTATCACTTGGTATACTATTCAATTCATCAAACTCACAATCTTCTTATTGTTCACCATCACTAATATTCATTTCGTCTAACATATTGACATTATCATGTTCAAATATCCTCATGGGCCCCTAATGAAGGTTTTAACAATCATCTTCACTCAACCCATATTCACTATCAACTAGGTTTATGTTCTCTCTCTTCCTCACTTGATTCTATCAATTCATCGCCCTCAATCCCTATTTCACTATCTTCTCCCCCAATGTTTTCCCCCTCAAGTCCACTCTCAACTGCAAACACCTCAATCACTCTATTTGTGTAAGTTCCACCATTCTCCTAACATCTTGCTCAGTCAACAGAAAAATCAAACCTGAATTGATATTGCATCCAGGAATTAAGTAGTAGAAAACCAAAGGACATCTATACCCAATCAATTTTTCCAGTGAATTAATCAACAAAAGGGACATGTTATCTTTTTCACAGAAATCAACGTAATCAACTTCACCTCCAATGTACAATTTTTTAGGTTCTTCAATGAATTCTCCACCATGATGCATATTTACCGTAAATAAATTACATTCTGTTCCTGCATTTTTCATATATTTTTCTCATCAAAACTTTTGAATTCTCACATAAAAAATAAAAAATAAAAAATTGGTTTGACCACAAAAATATACTGACAAAAACATACTCTGACCCCCCCAACAAGAACATATTCTCAACCCCAATAGAAACATATTGATAGAAACATATTCACAAAAAAAAAGTTGGTTTGACCCCAAAAACATATTCTCACCCCCCAAGAGATTCGGCCACAAAAAATTCTAGAAACATATCTTGACAGAAATATTTATTCATAGAAATATATATGACAAAAAACTCCATAAAAAATAAGATATTTGATCCTAAGAACCCAAACCCCCAAAACTATGAAAAATATAGAATACATGACATTTGCAACTAGAAATTGAGTACTTATGGTATTTTGGCACACCATCATTATATCCCATTATCACGAAGCCTCATCTTTCTCGTACAAGATTCAAGTTTTCAAGAAAAAATTGTGCGTAGAACCCTAACCCTAAATTTCTCTCGCCTCTGTTGCTGGGTTTTTGTTTGTGAATCTTGAAAGGAAAAGATGACTTTTCCTTTTGTCAATTGTCAGCCAAAAAAGCGTGAATCCGTATTCACGCTTTTTTAAGCTGATACTTTTAAGTTTCTTTTTTGTTTTTTTTGTTTTTGTTTTTTATATATAAATAGATTTTAATTTATTTTTTTAAAAAAATTAAAATGTCCAAATTATCCCTGCTTGCTAAAATATGTGCCAGTCACATGCCCATTTCCCGGCCATTTTTTCGCCGAAAAATGGTATAAGGGACCAATCTGAAATAAAAACTAAACTTTAAGGATGCTAAAGTCATAAAATGAACTTGAGGGACTAAAGTGATTCTAAACGCAAACTTAACGGACTAAATAGGGCATTTGCCCAAAAAAATTGATTGCGCCTTTGACTATAAATCATACAGTTCAGAATTAGTAAATCAATACGTACTATCTATCACGGACAAACAAGATCAATGTGAAAACTTAAGTTTAGATAACGGTTAATTATATTTTTTCATGGTTTTACAAATGGCCAAAATATCTCCACAATTTTTAGTTGTAGTAAATATTTGCCTCACTTGCAGGTACAATTAACATCTGATAACCATTGTGTAGTAGTGGTTAATTAGTATCCACCACGATTTTTCATCTTTAATCATGATTGACCATAGTAAAAAGCTATATTTCTTCTTTCAGGGCTTGCCTTGAGTGTGTTGCGGGCTTGGCCATTTTTTCGGCACTTGGGCAAATAAATCAGAGCAGTGGCGAAGCCAGAAAGTTGGCTTAGCCCTATCAAAATTTAATCACTTAATTTAAATAAAAATATTAAATTAAACAAAAAATTTAAGTTAGTACATAACCCATTACAAACTAAATATAAAAATATAGTGAAATAAAGTGTCCGTTTGGCCCCTTAATTGAACAGGTCAAACCTATATTTCGGGTATAAATACATTTTCTTGTGTCATTTGACCAAAAATTTTCAATAATGACTTTTGGGATTAAATTTAACTAAAATCACATTGTGATAAATTAAAAAAAAAACTATAATTTGTAGTTTTTAATCTCATTGCAATTATATCTAATTACTCATTATGCCTAATGAATAACTTTTTAATCCTTCATTTACTTTAAAATAAGGTTAATTTTGGAATTTAGTGAAAACTACATGTGTATAATTATTTATGAAATTATGAACTTAAATGCTAAAATCACTTCTTCTAAATCAATTATTCTACTAATATTATTACAATCTAATACTTTATAAATAATTATGCAACTGGGGAACAAAATCTCATCAAATACAACTAGTTCTTACAACTATTACTATGACAAATGAAAGGGCTACAAAGTTCCCAGTACTAGTAATTGTGGTTACATTAACATTATTCGAAATTATTTATATAGTAGGAATTAAGAACTATTTTTCATATTACATTTAGAAAGTCATAAAGAAAACATTAAAATTGGGCTATTCATTAACCACAATTATTTTCTCAACATCACATACTCTATGATAATTGAAGCTAAGCCCTGTCGGCCGCCGGGGCTCGACAGGGCTTAGCTTCGCCCCTGAATCAGAGGGTGCTGCAACAGATGCTTTCATAACCTCTGGGTTTTTCGGGGAAAAGAAGAATGATTGCAAGAGGGGAGGGACTTGGTGGTCTGGAGGAGGGACTAACAGGCCAGCCCGTGCCAACAGCACGCGCTGGAGGTGAGATATTAATGTTGGTCCCTTTAAGTTTTAGTTACAAGTAAACAGGTAATTGAATGTGATTAATTAGCCCATTCTCCCGAAATATTCATTTTTATCTCGGCCCTTTGTATTTTATCCGGTAAAGTAAACAGGGCCTTCAAGTATTAATATTGATATATAGTTATATATATATATATCATAATATGACCGATGGAGCTAAAATGAAGAGCAATTTTATGAGGTGGTAGTATATAGTTGGAAGCAGTTGGGATTGGATGGATAAGTAATAGAGAGAGTTAGCTAGATCCAGCATCCATGTCTGGATTGTGAAAGGTCCTCTATGTGGTTTTAATGAGGCACACGTGCATTGTTGCCTCATTGCATTTATGTCATTGTTACAACATTTTCATGCACTTTTTTTTTTTAAGTTATTTCTCTCTCTCTCTCTCTCTCTCTCTCTCTCTCTCTCTCTCTCTCTCTCTCTCTCTCTCTCTCCTTTATTAAGACTTGATTTACTTTGTAATATAAACTGATGTGTTAAAAAAGTTTAACTCAAGAATCAGGAGTGTGAGTTTGTTGCCCTTCATTCAGTAACAAGGGAGTATTTATACAAAAAGAAAAAAAGGCGGATGCATGCACCGTTCCAAAGTACGAGGCCTCCCACTTGGGCCACTTGGTTGGATCTCATGTCAGCTCGCTTCATTGCTCGGATGCATGCACCATTCCAATGTATGAGGCCTCCCACTTGGGCCACTTGGTTGGATCTCATGTCAGTTCACCTGATTGCCTTGGATGTATGTACCATTCCAAGGATACGAGGCCTCCCTCTCGAGCCACCGGCGAGTGCCTTCTTCGTATGGATTCTCGTTCTACGAGGCCGGGGCCATGCCTTCCAAGCGTCATTTCCCATAATGATATGGGGGGACCTCGTTTTCCCCCACATCATTTGTCCCCCAGTTTTTTGTACAGTCCCTTGTTGGCGGGACACAAACCTTAATTTCTGGGGCAGCTCTAGCCATAGTCTCTAGTACTTCTTCCCAAATGTCAGAGGAGGCCATTAGGAAACTTGTGGCTCAAGTAGCCTTACCTGCGGATTATGACTGGCTCCGCCCTACTCCTTCCCAATTTGCAAATGATCCTCCTCTAGGCTATCTCACTGTCTACGCTTCACAGCTAACTTCAGGTCTTCGCTTTCATCTTCCAAATCTATCTCCCGGGATTCTAGCATGACTTGCTTTCTCACCATCCTCTCATTTAAGTTTCTCACATACGGCACCAATTTGATGTGGTAAAAACTTTTAACTCAAGAATCAGGAGTGTAAGTTCGTTGCCTTTCATTCAGTAACAAGGGAGTATTTAAACAAAAAGGAAAAAAGGTGGAGCCTCGTATTCACAGTATGAGGCTCCCCACTTGGGCCACTTGGTGGGATCTCATGTCAGTATACCTGGTTGCCTCGGATGCATACATCGTTCCAAAGTACGAGGCCTCCCACTTGGATCACTTGATTCGATCTCATGTTAGCTAGCCTGATTGCCTCAGACACATGCATCGTTCCAAGGTACGAGGCCTCCCACTTAGGCCACTTGGTTGGATCTCATGTCAGTTCGCCTGATTGCCTAGAATGCATGCACTATTCCAAGGTCGAGGCCTCCCTATCAGGCCACCAACGGGTGCCTTCTTTGTATGGTTTCTCGTTCTACGAGACCGAGGCCGGGGCCATGCCTTCCAAGCGTCTTTTTCACAGAATGATACGGGGGACCTCGTTTTCCCCCTCATCATAAACTGTTTGAATGACAGGATAAAAAGATGTTTACTTAGATTGTTGGATGAATAACTCAACCTACTTATTAAGGTGGGTTGTGTCATTCAATCCAAACATAGTATCACTTATTGCATTAAAAATGGGTTTTTATAAAAACATTTTGCTTGTGTGTGTTGGACTGCTTGCACACCTAATAATGAAAACTAAGGACTCTATACTATAATTGGGTGAAAGTCTTTCTAAGTAAAATTTTCCATGTTTTTGAGTTGACACTTAGTCTAATATTAGTGACAACATAATAAATTACAATTTTAAAATTGTTGGCGGAGATATGTCTTGAGTCATGACAATAATTTTGATCTTGCCATAGTATAACTATTAATGATAAGGATTGTACATTAAGTTATTACTATACATAATCTGTGACGAGTTTATAGCGACAACCTAGTGGCAAAACAAAAAACAGTGACAATCGTATATGTAATCACTATAATTTTATTATACATGTGTCACTAATTTTTTATTTTAGCTATTTTAATTATGCACATATGTTATCAATAATTATATCGAAAAAAAAATGCAATGTTGGTCCTATAACTCTTAGGGGTTGGTACTTCTGGTCCTCTCCAATTTTGAATATTAATTAAAGATGATAATTTAAATAAATTAGCACATCTAATCCAGATGTCATAAGATATGTCAAATTAGCGTAATTATTAGCACATGCTTTGTACATGATCCCTTTAATTTGGGGATTTTTAATTTTTTTCAGCCAGTTTTGTTATGGATTGAATATTCTATTTAAAATCATGTTGCACATTCCTTTCAATATACATACGTCATGTATCATATACTTTATTTAGAAAAAAAATATACACATAACGTGTATATGTTGAATGAAATAAAAAATGCAATAGGGTTGTAATAGAATATCCAACCCGCTATAACTATAAGAGGGTGGCACCTTTTAATACAAATGTCATTAGGACAAACATGCCGCGTCAACAAAACAAACCAAAATTGCATATTTCCCCCACATTTCTCGTGCCACGTCAGCAAAAGTTGCCAGAAAAATTTAAAAGTCCCAAATTAACTAAGTCATATGTAATTCTTGTAATAATTTTACGCAAATTTAGCTTTTTCTGACGAGATTTGGACTAAATATGCCATATTTTTAAATTACACAACTACAAGAAAATAAGATATTAGAGACGAAAAAATAATAGTGAAAATTTTAATATTGTCATTAATTATATTTAGTGCAAGAATTTTTATTTTCACAATAATTAATTTTAAAGTTTTAATAGTAATAATTATTTTGTAGAAATTGTAATTAGCAAGAATTAGTTTCAAAATATTGTGCATTAAATTGCGCTAAAAACATTTAGTGACATATGTATTGCAACAATCTAGTGATAATAATCACTTATTGTCATTATATTCTTATGATATTAAGTTGTCACTATAGATGTATAACTAATTATCTTTTTTTATTGGAAGCGATGAATTTTTATTAATTGAAATAAAGAGAATACAAACAGTCCTATTGAATATCAAGATCAAACAGAGCTAATTACAACAATCAAATCCACAATATCATAAAAATACATCTAACTATTACAATTACAAATAATATCTATTATACAGTAGTAACAATTTCATCCCACGCAGGGGCTTCGAACCCATCACTACAAAAAAATGCGGGAATTAAAATAGTAACAGGAATGATTTTTTTAACTTTTGGAACGGTAAATAGTTCATTGGATCCTTTTGGACTGTTATTAGGAACGGTTTAGGAACGGGAGGCATTCTGTGGCAATAAGAGGCAATCCTAATAATTAGGAACGATAACGCAGCGACCATTCCTATTTGGGAACGGTTTTTGGCATACATTCTCTATACCGTTCCTAATTACCTTTGTACATATGAATTTATAATTTTTGCATTTGGAACACCTTATAAATTTTTGGAACGGCCGCATCGAAATTAAATCGCGCAATTAGGAACGGTAGTTAGAACCCATTTTGGAATAATCAGCATAAGTTGTAGATACATTTTAGCACGGTTTCTGGAATGCGAGTTGGAACGGTACATTATATAGAGTAGGAACGGTAACTGGAATACATGTTGTCGCGGTAATCGGGAACAGGTTTTGCACTCCTATTTTGGAATATGACGTTGGATCGATTTTTGGTATTTTCTTTAGAACGAAAGCCTAACCACAAAAGCATTGATTTTGGAATACATCTAGGAACGTTCTGTCCATAATTTGGAATTCGTTTTTACCTGCTTTTAGGAACGGTTGTCCTCTAAATTTGGAATGGTGTTCTCCTCGGTTGGGAACGGTAACTGATTTAAAACAGTCAAATATTGAAATGGTTTTGGGCGCTCAAAGGCCGTCTAAAGTACCATTCCTAACTAATGAATTATTTTAATTTTTTACAGTAATAATTATTATCATTAAAATATAAATTAAATTATTAATAATATTTTTTATTTTGATTTTATAATTAATATTTAAATATGAAAAAATGCATAATTTAGAAATAAAAAATATATTAAATACGAATATTGTCCAATTTAATTACAAAAAAAGACTAAAAAAATACATAATCTACTCCTCGTCCCCATCGTCCTCATCCATCTCGTCAATGTCTGGAAGGGGGGGTCTCTAGGAGGCCGTGACGGGCCGACGCCGGAGTGACTGGTCTGCATGGCCTTCATCATGCCCATCAGGTCCATCATCATCTCTTCGAGGCGGACATCCGACCCTTCATGTTTGGCGAAGGCACTGGGTCTGGCGGTGGCGGTGGCGGTGGCGGTGGTGATGGCGAGGTAACGGTCTGGCTGAGACCCAGGGCCTCAGAACTAAGATCGAATACTCGGCCCTTGTTCTTACCCCCGACGCAAGCCAGCCACATCTCCTGCTCGATCTGCGCCACCGAGCCCTCTGATTTGGCCGGAGGATCCCCAAAAAAATAATCACGTTATTCCAAAAAGGTCTTTAGGATATGTCGAACACTCAGAGAGACGCCGGAAGGAGCACGTGGGAGAGCACATGGACGCCAGGTCGAGGCGAGGTGCCTCGACCAGGGTTTGGCCGAGGCGTTTCGCCTCGGCCAGGCTCTGGTCGAGGCACCTCGCCTCAACCAGATTCTGGACGTTGAGAACTGTCGTAGTTGCATGAGTCCTAAAGAGTTTCGTCTTCTCGAGACTAAAATCAATGCCTCTTCCGAGTTCACCCTTCTACTTTCTAGTGTTGACGATAGGATCAAGCATCCACCATTAGCATTCTTCACGGCTTACCTATATTTCTTCTCTTCTGGTCTTACACTTCCTCTGCATCCTCTATTACTTGAGATCATTACCTGCACCACTTTGAGCATCAGCCAATTTACCCCCAACTCCTTCGTATGCTTTAGGGGGTCCTCCAGCGTTTCGAGAAACTTGACTTGTCCCGCTCCCTTGAGGCCTTCTACTCTTTATTCACAGTTAGAAAGGTTCCTAATGACTCCTATTTCTACTTCTACCCCCGATGTCTTCATCATTTTTCATATTTAAGCTTTAGGTTACACATCATATCAACACGAGGGGGAGACCTCTCCCCCTTCTCAGAAATTAAAAATTCTCAATGCGTGGGGCAATCCCCCTCTTTCCCAAAAACATTCCATAAGCGAGGGGCAATCCCCCTTTTTACTAGCAAAGTCATAAATATGAGGGGCAATCCCCCTTTTTACTAGCAAAGTCATAAATATGAGGGGCAATCCCCCTCTTGACAAGAGAGCGATGTGAGGGGCACTCCCCCTCTTTCTAGCGAGATTATAAATGTGAGGAGCAATCCCCCTCTTTCAAGCAAAAGTGTGAATATGAGGGGCAATCCCCCTCTTTCAAGCGAGATTATAAATGTGAGGAGCAATCCCCCTCTTGACTAGAGAATGATGGGAGGGGCAATCCCCCTCATGATAACAGAAACACAAATACAAATATGAGGGGCCATCCCCCTCCTCAAATAACAAAAAGCGGTATTTAACGACAAAACTCATCATCGAAAAATAGAATAACTACGTTTTATTACCATCACTGAAGGTTACAAAGGTTCTTAAACTAGAAACATATACAACTCTTCAAACAAGTTCTTAGACAAAATATTTTTTTAAGTTAACCACGTTCCAAGTGCGCGGGACTTCCTTCCCATCCATCTTTTACAGGCGGTAGATCCCTTTTCCCACTATCTCAACTATTTTATATGGACCTATTCATTTGGCATCGAGCTTCCCAATGTTTCCTGTCGCATCAGCTCTTCTTAGCACGAGGTCACCTACTTGAAAACCCTGATGTCGTACTCTATCATTGTAAGCTCTTGCCATCAACGTCGTGTACGCTTCTATCCTGACGATCGCGTTGCCCCTTAGTTCCTCTAGGAAATCTAGGTCAACCCGCCTCGCACTATCGTTGCTAGTTGGCTCGTACTGTCTTACCCTGAATGTTTCATCTCCTATCTCCACTGGGATGATAGCCTCTGTCCCGTAAACCAAACTAAATGGGGTCTCACCCGTATCTCATCGTGGGGTGGTCCGATATGCCCATAAGACTCCTGGAAGCTCTTCCACCCAATTACCTTTGGCTTCTTCCAACCTTGTCTTCAAATTCTGAAGGATTATCCTGTTGGTTACCTCTGCCTGTCCATTAGACTGGGGGGTTGCTACCGAGGCATAATACTGCCTTATCTTCAGCTCCTGACACCACTAGCGAAATTTGGCCCCCCTGGAACTGTGTACCATTGTCCATCACAAAAGCTCTGGGAATGTCGAAGCGATATATGATGTTCTTCCACACAAATTTTATGACCTCTTTCTCCGTGATTCTACTTAACGCCTCTGTCTCTACCCACTTCGAGAAATAGTCCACGGCTACGAGCAAGTACTCTCGTTGGCCTGTTGCTCGGGGGAGTTTCCCCACTATATCCATCCCCCACTGATCCAATAGGCAAAGGCTGTGCAATGACTGCATATCCGCTGCTGGAACACGGGTGACATTGGCGTGTTCTTGGCATTTCCAACATTTCTTCACTAAGTCTCCAGCGTCTGCCTGCATGGTTGGCCAAAAGTACCCTTGTCGCAAGGCCTTGCGCGCCAATGACCTTCCTCCAAAGTGGTTGCCACAACTCTTTTAGTGAATTTCTCTCAGGACATATTCCGCCTTGTCCTTATCTATACACTTGAGATACGATTGTGAAAACCTCTCTTGTATAATTCTCCATCTATTAAAATGAACCTGGCTGCCCTTGTGCGAATCACCCATGCTTCTTTAAGGTCTTGGGGCACCACTCCGGACTTCAAATACACCTCTAACTCCTCTTTCCATCCCGACGAGGTTCCTTTCGCTGACAAGACTTCGTCTCCATCTACATTCACGTCAGGTCGCTCCCGGCTCAACAAAGTTATCCTCCTGCTTTTCAGATGAGCCAATAAGCTCGCTAGCTTAACAAGTTGATCTGCCTCCTCATTCTCCGCCTGCAGGACTTATTCCAAAGTGAACGCGTCAAACTTCTTTCTCACTGTTTGAATACTTGCCAGGTACTTGGCCATCCGCTCTCCTTTGGCTTCAAAGTCCCCGTTCACCTGCCTGACCACAAGCTAGGAATTATTATACACCTTTACGTGCTTTGCTCCAGCTGCGAATGCCAACTTACCCGCTGTGATGAGGGCTTCGTACTCCGCTTCATTGTTAGAGGCAGCGAAACCAAGACGGATGGCATAACGCAGCATGTCCCCTTACGGGCTCTCAATTACTATTCCCACTCTGCTGCCTTAAGATGTGGATGAGCCGTCCACGAACATCCTCCACAATTTCCTTCCTTGCGTGCCCTCCTCTTCCGTTAACTCGGAAATAAAATCCGTCAATGCCTGCGTCATGATTGCAGGCCTAGGTTGATATTCGATCCCATGTTCACTTAGCTCGACTGACCACTTTACCATCCTTCCAGATGTGTTGGGATCCGCTAGCACCCTCTTCAGGGGTTGATTTGTCAATACTACCACGGGATGCGATTGAAAATAGGATCTCAACTTCTTAACTGCTTTTATCAAGGCCAAGGCCACCTTCTCTATTTGGGCGTATCTTTCTTCCGGCCCCTGCAGGGCCTTGCTCACATAGTATATTGGCCGGTGTTCGCGCCCCTCCTCTCTCACGAGAACCGAACTTACTGTCCCTTCTAACACGGATAAATACACGAACAGGGTCTCCCCGGGCTCCGGCTTCGTCAACAGAGGTGGTGAAGTAAGATACCTCTTCAGGTCCTCAAAAGCGGCCTGACACTGCTCCGTCCAAGAGAATCCTTCTACCTTTCTCAATACCTTGAAGGATGGTAGACCCCGTTCTGAAGACTTCGAGATGAAACGATTAAGGGTTGCCATCCGTCCCGTCAATTTCTGGATCTCCTTTATCATCTTGGAAGGTTGCATTTTCATGATAGCTTCAATTTTTTCAGGATTAGCCTCTATCCTTCTCTAAGAGACCATGAATCCCAGGAACTTCCCTCCCTGAACTCCGAAAGTGCATTTCGCAGGGTTCAACTTCATTCCAAACTTCTTTAAAGTGCAAAAACATTCCGCGAGGTCTTTCACATGGTCTTCCCTCCTGCGACTCTTGACCAGCATATCATCTATATACACTTCCATATTCCTTCATATCTGCTCCGGAACATGCCATTTACCAATCTCTGATACGTGGCACCTGCGTTTTTCAAACCGAAAGGCATAACTTTATAATAATATGTCCCTTGCTCGGTAACAAAACTTATTTTTTCCCGATCTTCATGTGCCAACCGAATTTGGTTATACCCTTGAAAAGCATCTAGAAAGATCATTAGCTCACATCCCAAAGTTGCGTCAATAATCTCAATTCGGGGCAAGGGATATGAATCCTTGGGGCAAGCTCGATTTAGGTCGGTGAAATCAATACACATCCTCCACTTTCCATTGCTCTTCGGAACTAGGACCACATTGGCCAACCACTCGGGATAGTGTACAAGTATAATATAGTCGACTTGGAGCAGCTTCTCGACCTCCTCACTGATTATCTTGTTTCTCTCTACTCCGAACGCCCTCCTTTCCTGTCCTACCGGTTTTGCCTTTCGGTCTATGTTAAGTTTATGGACCATCACCTCAGGGTCTATCCCTTTCATATCCTCCATCTCCCATGCAAACACCTCAACAGACTCTTTATGTTCAGCAGCGCTCCGATCTTTAACGTTCTTCCGGGATCCCCCAGGAGCTCGACCATTTTTATCTCTTCGAAGGCCTCTATTCTCTCTTCCTCAACTTTCCTCTTTTTAGCTTCCCTTCGGGCCTCCTCTCCCTGCCCCTCTTGGGAATTTCCTCTATCTGGCTTGCCAAGGTACCCCTCAGGTGACTCCCTCGTTGTTATCAAACTTCCACTACCCTCACTTTTCCCCTCAAGGACCTCTATTGGCTTCCTCAATGTACTAGCATAACATTCTCTTTCTTGCTTCCTCTCCCCTACCACTTCTCCTACGCCTTCGGGTGTTGGGAACTTTACCTTCATGTGGTAGGTATATATCACGGCCTGGAAGAGATTCAAACTCGGCCTCCCGAGGATCGCGTTGTAAGCAGAAGGTGCATCTACCACCAGAAAACTTGACAAACTTCATCACTCACCTGGGGTACGTCCCTATTGATATTGGCAACATGACTTCTCCCAATGGCGCAACTACATCCCCGCTAAAACTGGTCAATGGGGTATTGACTGGCGCGAGTTGTACATTATCAATCCTCATTTGAGAAAAGGCTTTGTGAAAAAGGATATCCGTTGAACTCCCACTATCTATTAAGATCTTTCTCACCCAGAAATTGGATATTGAGCCCGCCACTGTTAGAATAGGTGATCAGAAAGTCAATGGTATTGGATGTTCTGAGAACCATTCGTCAATCTGTGAACAAGTAATATTATGTTAATAAATGTAGTAAGGATTCATAGGCATGAGTTTGTTGTACTTACTGCTTGTCACAACAAACGCCCACAGACTGAAATAACATTTCGGGAAATTGGAACTATGCTTGGAGGTAGGTTCATGAAATCAGTTTCGCCGAACCGGTCTGAAATACTCCAAGTCAAAGGAATCTTGAGACAGGGCATTGAGAATTCCCTTGAGACTTGCACTAAGCATCTGCTGTCGTGTTTCATCGACGGGTGACGAGGATCGTCTAAGCAGTGTTAGTGGGTCGGCCTGCTGGGGAGTGGCCGACTGAGGTGACTCGCGGGAATCGTCATATGGAAGCCACTCGGGCTTGGTCGGTATGACTCGTATTCCCGGTTTCGATAGTACGGGATTAGTCCTCGGACTTGAGGATCACAGCAATTCCCTACATACTAAGGTTGTATCTTGGATCTGGTGAAATTTTCCCGGTTATACCCCATGGTCATCATAAGCCTCGTCCACTGCAGTCGGAGTATGTATGAACAGTGTATTCCAAGATAGGATCTGTCCCCTGTCAAAGGATATGACAGCGAGATCTCCTATGCGCTCGGAGATGGTTTAGACTCACAAAGTCTATGGCCGTAGCACTTGATGTAGTGGGAAAGGATTTCCTACGTTGAGTTAAACCTATCTCGAGCATTAAGCATAGATACCTAGTCAAGGATGAGAACCGACACCCAATTCCATGCCCTAAACTAAAGGCCGGGAGACAGGCGACAATAGGACCGCACCCGTACGTATCGAGCGTCGGTAGGACCGCACCTGCGTATAACTCGGAGCCTAAATGTTCACACCAAATATTCACCTAGTCTCTAGTGCCATGGACCGTTACTAGATGGCCACCAATAGTAACGGACTACTTTGGTTATGAAATAACAAGAAGTAGGTCCAAATCTAGCTGAAAGGTGAACCAAAAGAGTCACACCCGCTACACCAAATGAAAGGGAATTAATTTGGAATTAATTCCGGGAGAAGGTTTAATTTAATGGAATTAAATTATACTTCTTGGAGATTCAAGCCTCGGTGGATTATTTGGAATAATTGGGCTTGAGTTCATAAATTAGATTTATGGATTTTATAAAGCATGGGCTTCCCTTTTAATTAGATTAAAATGGTGAATTAATTAATGGGCTTGGTATATTAAATAGGATTTAATATAAAGTTCATGGGACTATTTAATTGGGAATTAAATGAAGCCATTCCATTAATTAATTAATGGGCTTAGTATATTAAATAGGATTTAATATAAAGTCCATGGGATTATTTAATTTGGAATTAAATAAAGCCCATTCCATAAAGCTCATCAAAATGGATGGACAAGATTTGATCAAGGGATTGATGAGATGAAGGGCCATGATTAATTTGACTTAATCAAAGCCTAATTTGACTAGGTCAAAATCCTAGTCATAGTGTGTCTCTTTAGAAGAGTTTGAGAAGGAATAGGAAATTCCATCTTCTATAAATACTCAAAAACACACACACACACACACACACACACACACCCCTACTAATCTCTACAACTCTCATCTCTCAAAATTCACTCAAGAATTCGTCCATCCCTCTTATACTCTCCAAGATTTCTACTTTGTTCTTCTTGATGGATTCAAGTTAGAACATAAGAGACGTCGATTGCGTTAATTGATAGCGTGTATCGATGTCTCTTCTCCCCAAATAATTTCTTGCTAGCACAAGGATTCTTTGCTTTCCGGTGTAGCGAGTGTCATGATTTAGAGGGTCTCTTCTTTGAGATCTTGGTGCAAAACGGGGAACAATGCATGTAGCCGAACGAAGACAAAACTACAACCAGGTAGGTTGTCTAATTACGATTTTCGGTTTCCATTCTATGGCCTCCATGTTGTGTTTTATTGAACATGAGATACACCGAACGCCCAGGAGAATCAAGGGCACACCCCTTGATTCGTTTATGTATGTTATGCATGATTTAAATTCCGTTTAATTATGCTTTGAAATTTTATTATGCAATTTTTCGCGCTTCCGCTATTCGCATTCATCCCCCCGGACGATCCATATAAAGTTTCAGCCACAACTATCGCGTTATTGCAAGAGGGAAGGCTTCCGTCCAAGTCTCTATCATTAAAAACTATCTCTTCTGTGGGGTGTGCTCGAGGTATCTCCGTGACCTCACTGTAGGCAACATGGTTGGCAACGTACCCCGCTGCTCTCACGGCAACTTTCCTAGCTCGCCCTGAGTCTCCCCCGTTGGCCCTCCTAAAATGACTCCAATCGCTCCAGCGGTCGGAAGGTTATCTTTTCTCTCAGGTTCTGCTTCTGCCTTAACCCCATCTCGAGACGGGGTGTCATCTGCTTACTCTCATGGGTGGGCTCCCTAGGCCCTTGCTTCAACTTCCCCACAAATTCCTTCAAGTAACCTCTCCTGATGAGCTTCTCAATTTCATTTCTCAAATTGTGGCACTCCTCGGTGTTGTGGCCTCGATCTTTGTGGAAGTGGCAGTACTTGTCAGATTTCATTCTCTGAGGGTTGTCCTTCATCGGATAGGGCCATCTCACTAACCCTTGTTGTTCAGCCATGGCAAGAACTTGAGCTCGCAGAGCATTTAACGGAGTATACAGCACCAAATCCCCGGACAGCGGTGGCTTGTGTTTCCGTTTGACCCCCTCTATCCTGGGGGGAAACCTCTTCTCTTCCTCATCAGCCCTCTGCTTGAGGGGATTTGCTGGGCGCACCCCTACTTTCTCTTCTATCCTGATGTATTTCTCCGCTCTCAGCAGTAACTCTTCCTGAGTCGAGGGAGGCTTTCCCGCAATCGACTCCTTAAATTGTCCTCTTTTCAAATTCTACTGCATGATGCTTGCTAGAAGTTTAGGATTCACGTGCGGGACTTCTAACACTGCTTCTGAGAAGCGCTGCACATATTCCCTCAAACTCTCATTCTCCCGTTGGACTATTGTGAACAAGGACAAAGCGGTCTTGGGATACCGCCTGTTTATTGCAAAATGGTGCAAAAAGCGCTGAAAGAGTTGTTGGAACGATTCAATAGTCCCTGGAGGTAGCTGGTTGAACCACGTCATTGCCTTCCCTGAGAGGGTAGTATGAAACAACTTACAATATGCTGCGTCACTGATGTCCAGCAGATCCACCCTAGCTATGAAGCGGTCAAAATGATCCTGAGGATCCCCTACTCCATTATACTCATTCAAACTCGGGATCTTGACCCCTAGGTGGATTGCTTCTGCTAATATGTGGGGGGCGAAAGGACTCCGCCGCGGAGATGCTACTACCAAAGGTCGCGCCGGGTATCCTGGAGGCCCCAATGAATTGGGGAATACATGGGGGGGAGGGACTCCCATCTTGTGGTATCTTCCTCCTTGCACCGGCGGCACCTCCTTCTGAGGAGGTGGAAAGTAGTCGTCTTCATGTCCCCCATGCGGTGGATGTGGGAAGTAATCTTCTTCACTCGTTCCCCTGCGGGGAGGCGAGGGGTAAAAGTTATCCTTTGGCTGCGTGGCCCTGCTGTTGACTTCATCCTCGTAGCCCATGCCCTCGATTGCGTCCCTGGGCCTCTGCTCACCCAAGGGAGCGTCTTGACCTCTACGAGGATTGCGAGGGGGTCGTGGGGGCAATGCGCCTTCGGCTATGTACTGGGCTACGGCCCTCTCTACGGCTTGGGCGGATGCATCCTCCACCAACTGGCGAAGTGCCTCAGGAGTTATCTGAATAACTGGGGGTGGAGGTGGAGCCTCGACCTCTTCCTGCCTCTCCTCCTCTTGGCTGTGCGCTGGTGGATTCTCGAAGGCATGGTCTTGCTCCTGCTCTCCCCTACCTTTCTCGGGTTCCTCTTGCCCCACGTTCGCACTCCTCGCTTTCGAACAAGTATTCATCTTCAATGCCTGGACCAGGTTCCCACAGACGGCGCCAAGCTGATGGTGTAAGATACGGGAGATAATTAGTCTAAGCACGGTAACTCGAAATGATGTCGCGAGGCACACGAATTTCCTCCAAAAGTAGAATAGTAGATTTCTATAAAATGAATATGATAGCTTTACAAGAAGACTTCACCTCCTATTTATAGTAAATTACATGAATTGAAAGTATGATATTGTCCCTCAACCGCCTTCAATCCAACGGACGAGATTTAATCGTTGAGGGTGCCTTGGTCATTTGGCATCACCCCACTACTTCTATAACTTCTCCAAATAACCGCCAGTAACTTCCCTCTGTGGCATAATTGTAAATTTGTTTACAACCCGAGCATATTTCGGTAATTTCTCCTATTTTAATTTCCTAGCACTATCATATATATAGATACATGCAAGTATATAATATATTTTGGGTCAACCAATTTCTTTAATAAATTCGACTGGTCGAATCAGTAACCAATAATTCATCCGATTCAATTATCGGCCCGATTTAAAAAATATTGCTTTTTCCCATATTATATCCAATGGCATTCCTTCTTCTGTCAAAGTTTAAACCTCAAACTGATCATTGGCTAAATCTCTATCCAGATGAACTTTCATTCATATGATCAAATTATGCAACTAATGTATACGTTGTCTGAGATCAATAATTGCAATAAACATTAAAGGTAGTAAATAAATTAAATACTCACACAAATCCCAATACACGATGTTTATATATCTCTAATTAAAATCACAACTCATAAAACTTATTTAATTAAGAATGTCCAAAAAGTTTGTTCACTGTATCAATCCATTGGAGCTCTAATGATTGGAGAATATTGAACATTGCTTAGCTTTCGTAGGACATCCCATGTGTGCACATGAATCTCTGCTCCAATATATATTTACAATCATATAATTATTTTATTTATTTATAAAATAATAATGGTGGTAGATGTTTAGGCAAACGCATCAATATATATTTTTCACTTAAATGCATGCGTGCGTGCATGTTTTCTTTTTTTTTTTTTTTAATTTATAGAAGTGTAATTATATAGTATTAATATTTCAATAAATTAAACGACTCAATGATACATCTCTTCAATCACTATATTAAGGGTGCGTTTACCACTTGAGATTGGGTTGTACTAATAATTTAGTACAACCCAATTCATTGTTTACTTGTTTTTTTGTAGGCCTTGCATAAATAGTCCACCCGGTACGAATATATTAATAGTTGTACTGTTTATCTGCAACTTTTGAGTTGGATTTTATAATCTTGCTATGGAGCCAACTTTTTTGTTAAATTAAAAAGATTATTTTGCCCCAACTTTTGACTGAAATATTATCTTCTTGTCCTCAATTATTTTGTCAGCTACCAAGGTCAACTACCCACAAAGAGCGTGAAATATATATATTTATATATATTCCAATACAAAATTACTATAATTTCTTGAAGCGAGCAACAATATAAAAAGCTAGTACAAGGAAAAAAAGATCCATGAATTAAAAATGACGAACCAGTGTGAAGTGAAGAAATGGTAATTTAGTTTTTATACTCTTCATTATTAATTTCTAAGAAGTGAACTTATGTACAAATAAAGATACTATAATGGGTATTTTTGGTATTTCAGTACTTGTCCAATGTTTAATCCAATGTAGTAAATTAAATCATACATGAGAAAATTATTAATCCACAAAATCAATTTCTGTAAAGTAAACAACCTACTATTTATTTAGGCCCAATCTAAACTTGCGTTTATTACAGGTTAATTCGATCCTGTATTTAATCCCAACACAAAAGTAATCCCACCCTAACATAATTAAGAACTATAAAATAAATTACAATAAATTCACATAAAATGAGACAAATAATTATACGTTTGATGAGATTCGAACCTATGACCGCGAGCTAGTTCATGGACCTCATCCTCATCTATTAAGTTAAGACATCGTTGATTGTGCAATTTTTACCTTTGAAACAAATTAAATTTGTTCTACATATTCTGCGCACACTTTTTTTATGTTGTCTTTTTATCTTTCCGTAATTTTAGTGCGTTCGGACAAATTTATTTAATGAAGTGCCCATTTAATATGTTGTTTGAATCACTATAAAACAAAATTGTCAATGACCACACTTGAAGTTATGATAAATTACATTTACACCTCATGACCTATAATTTATTTACATAAATCATTCTTGCTTTTTGCATAATTACAGAAATTATCATTGATAGCCAAAAAATAGGGGTAGTTTGTGTAATAATGTCGATAATTTTGAGGAGTGTAAGTGTAATTTTCTAAAAAATATGGATGGTTTGTGTAAATGATGCTTACATTCTAGTGTGTATATGTAATTATTCAAAAGACAGGAGTGATCTGTGTAAACTAACCATAGGTTAGGAAGTGTAAATGTAATTTAGACTACGGTTATTTTGCCATGGTATCAAATTTGGTCAAAAGATGTGATATTGTTAGTTGTGACTAATATTTTGACGTCAAGATGGAGCGGAATTAATTGAAAGTAAGGAATAATGAGGACATGTCTCTAATATTTTTGAAACTTAAAATTGAAGGTAAAATAATTTATTATTGGATGAATCTTTTAACAGAATTATCAACTATTACATAGAAAAGAATTATAATCCGAATCTAGGTGAAACAGGTTTTGAACCGACTAAAATTTGAACTGTCTCAAAAGCCAACAAAATTCGGTCCAAAAAACCCTATCATGCTAGCAATAATTCGAAAAAAATATCAAGTCCAAAAGATAACTAGAGGAAATAGAAAAAAAAACTTGACTGAGAAATAATCGAATGAATCGTTAGAAGTGATCGAAACGATGGAATTTCACAACCAATAGTGGCCCCTCACGATGATAGTGGTGAAGGGTTGGACTCCTCTCAAAGACATTAGAAACAATAGATAGATTGCCCCGTAACTCCAACCTTCAACTTACATCTATCTGAACGCTCTCAAAATTCAGCAAGATAAATATTCACTTGGTAATTAGCTCATTGCTGATTTTAGTATAGAATTTTTTTATTGCTGATTTTGCTATAAATTAATTTTACTAACTAAAAATATTTGTTAGTAAAATTTTTGGAGGATCTTTTCAAATCTTTTTATCAAGGGAAGCTACGAATATTTGCAGCATTAAAATTCCTTTTTAATTATAGCAAAGAAATGTTCCATTTCTCATACTAATTTTGAAATCACCAAGAACTTGATATCCTTATCCCTAGCTAAATTTGTTTGCTGAATTACCGACAAATTTACTTTCTTTTTCAATTTTTCCTAACTATTGACATAATTCTTGTTCTAATATAAGATTAACGTAATTTGAAAAATTCTCATAAATCCTTAGTTGTTCAAATTAAATTTCTTATTAGGAGAGTTTCGTGTGTATTACAGTACTAAAATCACCCATCAATTGGATCATAAAATTATTTCGTCAATTGTAAAATTAAAATAGAAGTGGATCAAAAATGTCATCCCATCACAGTTACATAACAAAAAGTACATTTTCCCCTCAATTTTTGATAAATCATTGCAAATGGAGTTTCATCTTGCAATGAATTACATAACTTATTGAAAACAAGAAGAAAGATGAAAGAAAATCTACATCGATTTACCTCTATTTTGTTGTTTCTTTTCCTATTTATGGAAGACTAATTATATTAATTAGTAATTTTGCTATACCCTATTATAAAATAAATATTTATAAAATTTTATTATTTAATAAATATATAAAATATAATAAGTTAATATTAAATTTATTAAAAAATAATAATAAAAACGGGAATGAAAATTAGAAAGAAAAAAAAAAGAAATTACTATCAAAAGATAATGAAGGAGTGGGAAGTTTTATGGAAAAAAATTAAATATAAAACAATAAACAGACGGGAGAGACACCAAAGAGGTGCTCTCCCTTAACATATAGTATATAGTATAGATGACACATGACGAGTAGCTGGAGCCCTAAAGGATATTCTATTCTGATTTAGTAATGTTACACTAGCCGTCGTGGTATGTCATTCTTGCGTGTATATAATAAATAATTTTTATACTTTAAAATATATTATAAATAAGAGTAAATGTATATAAATTAACACATCACGTTAAAAGAAAGAGAAAAAAACTAATTTATCAATTAATATAAAATTTTAAAAGTTGAATAAAATAGTTATCTTTATCAATTGAATGTTATTTTTGGCATTACAAAAAATCAGTGCGGCAGTGTTATTAACCGTTATTTGTGCGTAAAAAAAAGGTTTTTTTTTTTTATAATAGTATAGATAGATAAATACATAAGGATATTTTTGGTAATTTTAAAATTTGATGCAGCGGTATAAGTAACGACTATTTATTAGTGAAAATAGGGTTTACTTTATATAATAGTACAGATAATGGAGTCATACCGGCACATGTATCGTATGCAACCCGTTTTAACGAAAACAACCTTAATTCCTCTAAAGACTTAACGGAACTCATGTTATGCATTGTTTGATTAGAAATTTAACGAAATTAAGACTCAAACAAACAAAAACAAAAAAATACATTAGTTGACCTATCTCATTGATTCAATTGATGATCCCAAAGTTGAGCGGGTGGAGGAGAAGTGAGATGGCCATCCAAATTCCACCACCATTTCCTCCTCCACACGCTTCCCTCAACCTCTCCTCTAACCACCTCCACGGCGGCGTCACGGCCGCAGCTTTCCCTTCCTTCCCCCGCCGCATCCCCGCCATTCGCTGGCTCGCTCTTCGTTGCCAACTGTCAGACCACCAAACGGCACCTCAAGTGGCAATTCCACCGAAGACGAGTAGAATTAATAGGTCGTTGTTGTCTGTATCGGAGACATTCTCCGAAGCCGAGCTCTGGGCCGCCTCGTGTCTCCGCGTCCGGACATTTTACGACTTCAAAGAACAGACATTTGGCATCGAAGTGAGTGTTCTGCTGTAACTTTTTCTACTAAGTTCTTGGCTTCTTTTAGTCTTTTCAAGTCAGCGGAGAAGTGGGTTTCGGTTGAAGTCTCTGTGAGTTTCTAGTCTCAGTCAATTCAGTTCATACCACCTTCTGTCTTCTAGAATGTATGATTTGCAGAGTAGTTGTTTGAGGAATCTTATGTCACATTTGGATTCGACGAATTTGAAACTAAGGATTTCAAATTTATAGTAATAATCCATCCAAATTGTTTGGATAATTTTCGCAAAGAATTTCAAATTCTTAAATTTGCATTTTCAACTTTATTTTGTAACATAGCGATGGATTTCAAATCCATCTAACATGAAGTTATTGAAATCCTTCCTCCAAATCCATTTTTCAAATCCAAATAGTTTGTAACGCAGTTTAAAGAATGGACATGCTATGTACAGTATGACCTGTAATGCCTGGTTTTCCAGCGACGATATAAATTTATTGAAGTTCTTGTATATTATTTGATTGAGCTTGGCCTCTGTGGCTGAAACAGGCACATAGAAGAACTCTGTTGTTTTGATGCTGGTTCTTGATCCTTTGCTACTTTCTTGGGGGTAAAACTGTGTTAGTATACTAATAAGGGTGGAAGTTTTGTTTCCAAAGAAAGGGTGGAGATGAGTGTCTTTTTTGAGCTTTGTATTTGGAGGTTATTACAACTAGATTGGCTAAAACTTTATATGCTGTGTGTTTAGAATTTCACCTCAATCATGGTCCCTCCTATGTGAAATTAGAATCAATGCACTGCTCATCAAATGTTGTTAATTGAAAACGTGATTTCTCATTGTAAAATGGGATCGCTTTAACCCCAAGATTGTGGCAATAGAAATGTTTGGTTGCCGCGCTTGTATGCAATGGAAATATCAAACTTGCTTTATTATTGATCCAGATTCCAGAATGATACTTGACCTCTCAAAGGTCGTGTATTTTATTTTATCTGCTTCTATGCAACTTCCATGCTATTGAACTCATTCTCCTTAGTCATAGGCTGTTTTACTGCTTAACCTAAGGTATACACTTGCTTAATGGTATTACTTTATCGGGTTCTCGTTCAGCTGAAATGTTGCCAATCATTTGCATGACAGAGTATAAAACTTGCATTCATAAATCGTTCTGATATAAAGCTGATGTTATTTCCTACTTGTCAAGTTCTATTAGGATCATAAAAGGTACTTGGCTGAACGCGAATTTGAAGCGCTAAAAGAACGTGTGGAAGGAAAAAGAAAGGGCTTTAGAAGAGTTTCCTGCATCAATGCTACACTGCCGATGTCATCAGTATTAAATGTCTGTGATGACTTGTGCGCTTCTTGCAAAGTAAGAACCTTTTCTTTTATTACCTGATGTGTGGTAATTATGGTTCTTCAATTCCTGCAGCGGAAATATATTAGTACTTTATTATAGCTGTGAGGCAGATACTTGCTTATACAAGTTATCAATGTATTTTCCAATATTCTGAATAGGAATATCCTGTTCTTGCTTAGAATTATGGCATTTTAGCTACAATCTTGCACCAAATAACTCTGATGTATGTCATACATGGTTGAATTTACAGTGCCATTCCTAGATTATCCTGTACTGCCTTTAATACTTTCAGTTCTGAAAATGTAAACGGCGCAACATCTTTGATTGCAATCAACTTTTTCCATTTAGCATGTGTTTGGTATCAAAGGAGAAAGGGAAAGGCAAATGAAATGGTTTCAGTTCTTAGGGAAGAAGTACGCTAACCTTGCATGCTTTTTTTTAATTAAAGAAGGACAGGGTGAAGGGGACATACTTGTTTCCAAAAATTCAGTCTCTTCTACCTTGTTATGTGTGATTTAAATTGCACGTGAAGAGGGATTGCTTCTTCTCTTCCCTCGATCTTTCCTTCTCACAAAACAATAATAGAGGAGTAAACCATATCCCAACCCTTTCCCAGCGCCCCGCCAACCACTTCTACCAAACACATGTTTTTCCATCATTCTAGGGCAGATGAAATTACTACGCAATGTTTCTAAGCATTTAAAATTGTTGTCAAGCACTCCTTCATTCTAATCTGATTCTGATTTGTTTAAAAAGCATTTATCTTTGGATGTGTAAACTGTATTCATAAATTGAGTTATGTTTATGTATGGAAGTTCCGACAGCTCTATGTCCAGCTACACTGACTCACATACGGTTATGGTATGAACGTGACTGGCTATGTTATCATCTACTGACACATAGTGGCTTTTGTGTCATTCTTTGCAGTTTTCACATAATGGAGAAGATCGTGTTGTTGTTGGGACACTAGATCTAAATCAGTGCATCAGCCTCCCTGATGAAATAACAGGAATGAAGCCTAAGGTATTTCTAGTGATACAATGGTCCTTTAACATTCAATCTTGTTAACAATCCATTTCTGTTATTGGATAGTAACAAAAAAAAAATAAAATAAATCTGTTGTCGGACATGATATTTCAATTATATATTTTCCATATGGATATGGACAAAACTCTCTGACAAAATTGCCATTATGACGAGAAATAGTATTGTTTCTGATATGCTTCTGTACTCATGCTTCTGAATTAGAAAATAATTTAACTTATGCCAGATGATCCAGTGAAAGGTTTTTACTTGACTTCGGTTCCCACTTTAACAGGGAATTGGAGCTGATTTTGCAAGGG
Source organism: Sesamum alatum (assembly GCA_034509735.1). NCBI lineage: Eukaryota > Viridiplantae > Streptophyta > Magnoliopsida > Lamiales > Pedaliaceae > Sesamum > Sesamum alatum. Next base: position 11,467,876 of record JACGWO010000011.1, read on the forward strand.
CATACATTAGCAATGTATGTGTGGCCAAAGAACTGCATCGAAATGGTTTGGGCTATGAGCTGATGGCTGAGTCGAAGAGGGTTGCTGAAGAATGGGGTAAGGACCTCAGTTATATACACACAACACAAACTCACTTGTATTTGCTATTATATATCATGCATGATGTGGTTCTGAGGGCATTTCATTTTGTAATAAACATGTTTTTCATGCAACTAAGAAAATAACAGTAACGCCTCTGGATTCAGAAATTTGCTCCACATAAATTTTTTTGATAGGTTAACATAGAAACAATCATTTTCTCCATCTACTTTCTGTCCTTTTTTCTGCTAAAATAATTGGTACTTTAGGAGTTTGGCTTAGTTTTTCACATGTTTGGTGACATAATTAATACCATGTTTGAAAACTGTTTTGAGAATGTTTCACAAGAGAAATTTAAATGAAAAGCAAGGGCTGATGCTGTTATTAAGTTATCTGAGTAGAAGTTGGCTAGTTGGAGGAAACGGTTTTGTCGTGGGACGTGGCATGTCATGTTACTCTTGTTAAAGCTTTGTTGTTGGTTCCAAACAAATTTTATTTCAGTCAGTTGCTTTTGGAGAATATCATTTTCGATAATTAAATCATTATCTAATTACTCGAGTACAAAAATCATATTCTCCAAAAGTTTCCTGTTTCTACATGATCTTGTTCACTGGACCCTGAGATTGACATAGAGAGAAATAAGGCAAAATTTCATTTTTAGTTCTGTAACTATGGGTCGTTAGCCCTTTTGATCCTTTAACTTACTCCATTTACACATTTAGTCATTTTTTGACAAATTTAATCCTAAATATCTCACATTTGGTCTTTTTTGGCAAATTTAGTCCTGTGTTGACAATTTTGGCTCCTTTCAACTGAAGTAGATCTCATTTTGGGTCCTGTAGCTATAGGTCGGTAGGACCAAAATTGTCAACACAGGACTAAATGTGCCAAAAAAGAACCAAATGTGGAGATGTTCAGGACTAAATTCACTTAATAAATGACTAAATGTGTAAACGGAGCAAGTGACATTGCCAACTAACGACCTCTAGTTATAGGACAAAAAATGTAATTTTTTCCAAAGAATAATATAAAACTGCGTAGAATTTGAGATGGAGCCGTGGCGTGAATCTGGAATTTAAGCAGGCTTATTCGTTAACACGACTAGATATCATGCCAATGTTGGGATCGTTGAAGGAGGTGAGTTCTGTAGGGGAGTCGCTTTGCTTTAGGTATGGCTGCATTAGGCACTGTATGTTAGAATTCAATATATTCCACCTCTACGAGGCCTGTCGAGCAAATCCTGTACAGATTTGCATGTCCTACAAGAGATGTTTCCTTGAAGGGGGATTTTTAGGATGTGAATTCCAGAATGGCCGACATATTACTGGCTGTGCTATAACTTTTCAGGTGTATATCAATATTATTCGAGATGGTATGACAGATTAAACCGTTTCACTTATGAACGAACGCATCGCTATCAGCATCTAAGTGCAATCCTATTGCACCTATAATGTGGAAATTCACGCGCTCATCAATTTTCTTCTCTTTCTGCTGAAATGCATTACTGCACGGTATAACGTTGTGGTACCTTTCATCTGCCTTGTTCTTTAGCGACTCTTAGTAACACGAATTCTTTTTTTCAGGAATAAGCGACTTGTATGTTCACGTTGCTGTTGACAATGAGGCAGCTAAGAATCTGTACTTGAAGAGTGGTTTCACTTTAGAGAGCGATGAACCTGCATGGCAAGCCAGGTTCTTGGACCGGCCCCGTAGGCTTCTTCTGTGGACAGGTCTCCCCATCGCATACAAATTGTAACGTATTGAACCTTATCGTACTCACTCTTCCTGCTTTGTATGTCTGTAATACTACATTCTTGTACCATGTCCTCTACACGCATTGTAGTACTAAAGTCACCCATCAATTATTTATATTAGAATAGTTAGACTTTCAACTGTTAAATTGAACGTAATATTGATACAAACACCATCCGTTGATGAGCCTACATTTGCAAAATTACACTTTTACTCTCATAAAATAGGGGCCTAAACACATTTAGTCCTATGCTTCACAGAATTCTCAAAATGGTCACAAAATTGAAACAATTCGACACATTTAGTCCTCAATGATTTCAAATTGAGAAAACTCGACACATTTAATCATCTGCTTTATGGGATCTATAGGACTAAATGTGTCGAGTGTTTTTCATTTTAGGATAATTTTAAAAATCCCGTAAATGATAGGACGAAATGTGAAAATTTTCCAAATTTTTGACCATTTTAAAAATATCATAAAGCAGAAGATTAAAAATATTGAACCCGTATTCTATGGGACTAAAAATGCATTTATGCCCTGCATATCACAGTTGTAAAGAATCCATGTGGAGACCATGTGACCATTTGCTTTCTCCCAAAATCAATGATCTAAACTAAAACCAAAAGAGTTCATCTTTCATTCCTACAGGGAGTGGGAGTGGGACCCTTTAATTTCATCCTTCTCTTCTTTCCCATATTTTCCGGGTCCTGCCAATATCCACTTTTTGCATGATTGTTGCTTTGGTTTTTCCTGATCGATCATCACTACCAAACTCTCAAAAAAAAAAAAAAAAAAAAAAAAAATCATATATATCATCACACACTATTTTAATAATTTAAATTCAAAAATCAAATCATTTGGATAATTATTACCTAATTCGCAAAAGTCTTAGGATTCAGTCAAGATTAGAACAAAAGATTTGACTTATTAATTAGGGATTAGAGACGTTATAATGTCCAAATCAGACACGTACGGCGTCACACAACTCACAAGATGCACGGTTTTAACTTTGTTGTTAGCAGTGCCTAGTTCTAGAACAAAAAATTGTACTATGACATCATATTATTATTATTTGAAAATAACTAGAAGAAATTAAATTGAGCATGCTCCAACTTTTTTTTTGGTTTTTCTTTTGGGGGGGAGGGATTTTTGGTTATTTTTGGGATGTACATTTGGTTGATTTCAATTTTAATTTTACAATTAAGGACAACAAATTTACGAAGTATCATGTTTGGTTTAATTTTTGTCGAAAAATGCCAATTCGCTGAGGGGGCTGTTACATGCCTAGCATATGCTCTTTTTCGATGAAATTGACATTTTCTGAGAGAAATTGGACCATCAAATTAATAGATAGTATATAGTATAGATGACACATGACGAGTAGTTGGAGCCGTAAAGGATCTTCTATTCTGCTTTAGTAATGTTACATAATGGAGTCACACCAATATGTGTAACGTATGCATCTCGATTTTAATTTAGTAGAAGTATATATATATATATATAGTATAATTTTCACAAAGACACTTATATATCAAGTATACATTTAATGTGATACTAAAGTGTGATAAAAGATCCTAGCCGGAGTAGGATGGATGGACAAGGCAACTCTCCGGCCTCTTTATTTGCCTATAACTTTAATTTCTATTACATGTAAACTAAATAGAATTTTAAGGATTTGTCCTAAGTTCTTGTATTTCTGACCGGAAAATTGCATTTTACGTCCCATAACTTACACTGGGTACGATTTTGGTCCCACTAATTTTTGACGTAGCAATTTTAGCCCATAAATCCAAAAATGTTGCAATTTTAGTCCCATTGACGAAATCCGTTAAAATGTTAACGGAAGGAGCACGTGCATGGGACTAAAATTGCAATATTTTTAGACTTATGGGACTAAAATTGGAACGTTTGTGGACTTATGGGACTAGAATTGCAATGTTTTTAAGGGATTTTGTCAATGGGACTAAAATTGCAACATTTGTGGACTTGTGGGACTAAAATTACTACGCCAAAAATTAATGAGACCAAAATAAAAAATAGTGTAAATTATGGGACGTAAAATACAATTTTCCCTATTTCTGACTCTAAATGTGCCTCATTATTAGCAATATCTCTACTCCATCCCAAATGAAGAAAAGTGGGAAAGAAATTCATATTTGACATAAGGGGAAATTCTAACTCGAACCTTATTCGGTCAAATCTAAACTAATTATATGGCAAGTGCGATACACTTGTCGTGTGATTGGTGTACAGTTTAGGAAAAGTGACCAATCACATGGCAAGTCTATCACAATTGTTCTATAATTGATTTGGTTCGACCAAATCTGGTCCGAACAAAAATTTTCCTTGACATAGGTCTATTAATTTCTCTTACACATCTTCGTTGTCAAACAAGCTATAAATGCGGGATAATTGTCCCCCAAGTTAGTTTTTTTTTTTTTTTGCGATTTCTGTCCCATTATTTTTTAATTCACCACATTACATCCCATACTCTAAAAAAAATTAATCTCAAGTTTTAATTTCATTACTTTTATAATGGAAACAACTTTAGTTCTCCTATAGACTTATCAGAACTCGTGTTATGTATGAACGTACTGTTTCCTCATAAATTTAATGAAATTAAAACTTGAGATTAAAATTATAAATTTTTTGAAACTATAAGATGCAATATAATGAATTCAAAAATAATAAAACTAAAATTTCAAAAAAACAAATTTATGGAACGTAAAATACAATTTTCCCGTCCATTGCGTGAAGGCCATAGACTTATAAATCTTGGTCAGAATGACTACATATAAGCAGCCAATGCAAATACATAAATAATAAATTGATAATTAATAGTGTGTTTAATTATAAGGGTTTTGGACATGCGGGCCGTCAACTTCCATGTGCCCGCATGTGCTGTGTCTTTATCTTATTGCCCCACCACTCCCCCTTCTTTCTTTCACAAAATAAATATAATCTCTGCTTCATCATCTCTCTTCTCCTTCTCTCATTCCTCTCTCTCTCTCTCTGTCTGAATTTCAAGTTGGTGTCTGCTTCACTTTGTCTGATTCCAAGAAAATTTAACATTCTGGGATTCCGCTGTCCAGTTTGATGAAATCAAGGTAATATTTGAGTTCTATTTCATTCTTTTTTAGTTCATATTTGATCGTTGAAATCTTCATGCATCATCGTTATTACATATATATATTCTTAGGGTTAAAATCTTATTTTAATTTCTGAAATTTATCATCCAGTAGAACGTGCAATTCAGCAGTATTACTGCTCAAACAAGAATTCCTCAAGAAATGGATAAAGTGCCTCCATACCTACAGCAATAATTTCAACAAGAACACGAGCATCTTGGACAGAAAAAAAGCCATAAAACTATCGGCAGATGTGGCCATTGCGTCGACCAGAAAGCCCACAACTCAGTGGAGTCGGGCCGTAATGGCCAACGTCGTTGTTTCAGGCGATGCTACTAACAGAATCCTCGTCGAACAAGTACTAGGTCGGAAAGTAGACATGACAGCCACATCCGGGCTGATCATGAAAATGAAATGCAGCAAGAAGATTCTGAGAAGAAGCCTTATGGCAAGAAAAAGGGTTGTACCTGGACGACGTGCCATGGAAGCAAGTTCCATTGCGAAGAAATTGGTGAAGAACAGGACGAGGGTGCTTAAGAGACTTGTACCCGGAGGAGAAGGAATGGATGAAGTTTCTTTGATTCAAGAAACCCTAGATTATATCGTCTCGCTTAGAGTTCAGGTGGATGTAATGCGACGTCTTGCTGCTCAGAGGTTGGAAGAAATTCAGTCTGTGTGATCATGAATTTTAATAGTTCTTTCGCCTTGCGATTTGATAGTGTCCTATTACTTGAGTTACTGTTCGATCTGTCGTCGTATGAGCTCCATGGTTTTTGAATTTATCATAAGTCACTCAAACTGCTCGACTGCAACTTGGGATAGACAAATGATCTCGTCCCACATATGCTGCCAAATGAAACATCTTCCAGGACAAAATTGTGAGTTTGTATAAAGTTAGAACCTACTATATCTCAGGCAAGGGCCATCAATCGAATCGTCAAGCCACATCACCTTTTTTTTCAATCGTTATTTTCTTTCTCCCTGGGAAATTAATTAGTAGATTATGGAAGAGGAGGAGGTAATTAATGCCATAGCAGATCAATATATGTGTACAGATGAAGTCATGAAAAGTATTTGTCCACAATTACTATATTATTAGATCTTAATTTATTGCTCTCGTTAATGGCTGCAACTTATTATGTTCATTACTCCGAAAGAATTCTGGATCGACTCATTTGAAATTAAACATTTTAAACTCATAATAACAAATTTATCTAACTTGTTTAGACAATTCAAAATGTTCAAAAACAAAAAAATTAATTAAATTCTTGAACTCCCATTTTGAATTATATTTTGTAATGTTGCGGTAGATTTCAAATCCAATTAATATGAAATCAGTTGAAATTTTTTCCTCAAATCTAAATCATTCCATTCACATGATATATATATAATTTTCTTCATCTTTTTTTTTTTTTTTCCCTTAAAGTCGCCGATATCGTGGCGGGGGTTAGGCGAGACCCGTACCTGTTTATTGCCATAAGGAATCCATGTACAAGTATACTGAAAGCTAAAAATCTAAGCTCACTATCGAAAATAAGGCTATTTAAATCGAAAACTAGGGAAAAGGTTGTCAAGCTAATTAAGGATGCCAAATGCCCGCTTGTCTCCCTTTGCACAGAGCTTCGCTCTAGAACTGCATGCCTGGTTGGCCAAGAAATATGCTAGGGTTTTTCCTTCTCTATAGATGTGCGAAAAAAATGTATGTCGAGTTGCCATCTTAGGTTGCGCAGCTACATAAGGAGGTGTTGCAGCCTCCAGCCACCGTCATCTCGCCGAATAATATGGATCACTGCCAACGCATCAATCTCTACCTACACCCTTTGGCAACCCTCTTGTACAGCAAGTGTGAGCCCTCGTACAACTGCGAATAGTTTTGCATATGTATTTGTTTGGATGTCCAGGAATTCAGAAAAAAGCAAGGACTAGGCACCCGCTGGAATCTCGAAGCAATCCACCTGCTCCAGCGTGTCCCGGATTTCCCTTCAAAGCCCCGTCACGGTTTAATTTCTAGTACCCCTCCCTCAGCTGCAACCAGTGGACCACCCTGGGGCGTCGAGGCTCCACCTTGGAGAAAACAATTCTCAACCTTCAAGCAGCACCCAAATCACCCTTTCAGTCGCGCGTTTGCCCAAACCTCTCGCTCTGTGAACACAGACCATATATGTCCAAATTCGTCTAATGATTACTCCCGCTAAGAATTATGTGGCGTTGAACTTGGCGTTATTCCTCATTTTCCATATGAACCAACACACCAGGGCGGGGACGACCATTCGAATGTGGCCTCATTGTCCAAAGGGGGACGACAATTTCCAATAGTGTAGCATGGTTGCAATAGAGCTCGTCTGGGGGATAACGAAATTGAAGAAAGCCCCATAATGATTCCAGACTTCCCTTGCTGCCACAATGTAGGAAAAGGTGTTGAAGAGTCTCACCATCATTACATCACAAGCACTTGGAAACGATGGTCATTCCTTTCTCTCGCAAACGTGGCCTCATTGTCCAAAGGGGGACGACAATTTCCAACAGTGTAGCATGATTGCAATAGAGCTCGTTTGGGGGATAACGAAATTGAAGAAAGCCCCAAAGTGATTCTAGACTTCCTCACTGCTGCACTATGTAGGAAAAGGTGCTGAAAAGTCTCACTATCATTACATCACAAGCACTAGGAAACGATGATCATTCCTTTCTCTTGCAAACGTTCATCTTACCGGTATAAAATTATGGATCAAACGCCATATGAAGATGGACATTGAGGAATTAGAGCGGGGTGACACAGCTCCTTGAACAGCGGGCATCCACGGCACAACTCCTACAGCTCCTTTGAGTTCGTAAAAATGTGAACATCATCGACGTGGGCTAAATGTGAGACCCCACCACTTCCCTTGTAATGCAGCGATGTCTCGCGCTCCATCAATAGGTTAAGGTTTCTGGAGAAGTACTCAAAAGCAATCACAAAAAGCGACGGCGAGAGAGGATCTCCTTGTCCTAGACCTCTCGACGAGTGAAAGAACCCACTGAGCTCCCCGTTTAATCAACACCAAAAACCAACAATTACGAATACAGTTCCATATCAGCCCAACCCATTGATTTGGGAAACCCATACGAGCCAACACCGTTTCCAGAAAATCCCAATTCACTCGGTCATAGGCCTTTGCCAAATCTAGCTTGAGCACAACATTCCAGTCAGACTTGCTTGTCGCTATTGAGTGAACAGTTTCTTGTGCAAGTAGGATGTTATCCCCGATATGCCGAGAGGGGATGAAGCCACTTTGGTTTGACATTATCAGTGTAGGAAGCACCACCTTGAGCCTATCATTGAGGAGCTTTATAAGTATTTTATTTATGGTGTTACCCAAGCTGATGAGCTGATAATCGTTTCATTGAGATGGGTTTGGAACCTTCGAAATAAGTGTCAGCGTTGTGGCGGTGAAACTCAAAGGCAACACCGACCCCAATAGGAAATTCCGAACGGTTGCCACTATGTCCTCTTTGATCACGGTCCAACATTTCTGGAAAAATACAGTGTTAAATCTGTCCCGGCCAGCCATACTCTCCCTTGCCGTCCCGAACACGATGCTCCGAACCTCCTCCTCATTTGTGTCTTGGTGCAACGCTGCCCCCTGTGCGCCCATGAGTAGCCTGGGGATATTTTGCAGCCAGTCAGGCGGGGATGGGGGCTGCTCCGCCATGAGCAGCTGCTGAAAAAATGAGATGCCCGAGGCCTTAATTTGTTGCGGGGCTTCAAGGACGACTCCCTCAGAAATAACTGCTTTTATCATTGTTTTCGCTCGTTTTTTTCTAAACTATCGAGTGGAAAAAGCGAGTATTTCATTCGCCCTTTCTAGAAGCAAAAAAAGGAAGGTCCTTTCACTATTATTAGATTAACCCCAATCGAGAGAGGGCTATGATCCGAGGTTGCACGCGGGAGGTGTTTAACCGTTGTTTGCGGGAAGGTGTTAACCCAATCACTAGAGAAGAACACTTGATCCAGTTGTTGCCACAACCGATGGTCCGTCCACGCCTATCGGCTACCCTCAAAACCCACATCAGTCAACCCCCCATCAAATATGGCTTTGTTAAACTCCTCTATGGAATGGTGCGCTGGGTAGCCTCTAACAAATCGTTCTAACACTGAGATAACCGAATTAAAATCACCTCCAATGAGCCATGGAGACGGCTGATCTCTCATGTAGCGCATAAACTCCCAAATGGCCCTCGCGCCACACGGTCATATTTTTCGTATGTCACCGTGCAACGAATCGAATCCCTTAGCGCCAGGACCTGAAGCTGAAGGTGTAGAAACTGTTCCTCATCCCAAAACACCTCGTACTCTATTAACTCATCTAAAAGACACCAGATTTTGTTGTTGCAGTTCATTACAATCAAGGCAAAACCAAGACGCCGAGTCGCAATGGTAGTATCCCACCGCACCTTTGGATGAACAATTCCAACCAGTTGCACTATATTCTTTTTATACATGTTTCATAAAATTGTACTTTTGTTCCCTATCCCTTACATTCCAAACCAATGCATCCATAATTCAAGGTGGGATGTGGCGGATCGAGCACATGCATGACTTCGAGTGAGTATTTGTTTCGGACGACAAACCGACCTACCCCATTGATGTCTGCTACGAGCCCTGGCTTCAACAAAATCATCGTCCTCGGCAGCTAGATCCAGGGAGGCTTCATGTTCCAGAGCCCCAATTAAACTTGCAATTCCGTAAAGCGCCTTTTTGTGAAAAAGAGGTGCACCGGCAACTCCGCCATACTGGGGCGATGGAGGATTTAATTCGTGGGTTTAAAATCATGTGTCCACTTAAACTTATGCATAGGGAAATCGTCAATGAAGTGGATTTGCTTCAGCCATATCGTGAAAAGTCCTCATCGTTTTGCAGGTTTATTATGATGTGCTTCATGTTAATTACACCGAGAGTTTAGGCTCCCCTCAGTCCCAACTTAGCGAAGTGCGTTTGGATTACCTGCATACTCGGATACCCATGTGAAAATTTACCGATCAGCAAAGCGTAGATGTGCAGACAATTCATCTCCTCCATGGAAAAGTTGATGGCTTAGCCACCCAATAGAGGTCGGGTTTGCCAAAATACTCTTCCGTCTCTGAAAAAGATTTCTTCACTGCTTGGGGCGAGAGTGGCTCAGCCCGAGCTGCTTGTGCGTCAAGCATAGGAGCCGTCAGAAATGTCCGGTGCCGATCAGGTGGTTCTGGCGGGTGGATTTCATCCATAGGGTTAGAGGGTTAGGGTTTAAGATAGGTGTAGTTGTCATGGGGTCTTTGTACATGTTATAAAGCGATTTTGCCAGTCGAGAGAGGTCATATTCATTAGGAGAAATATGGAATTTTACCATGATTTATGACTTTTGTTAAAGGTCAAAAATTATAATAAATAGTAATTTATCATGCTGTTAGATGTGTAAATCTACCACATTTTAGGTTGGATATATACCTTGCAAGTGTTAGAATACTCCTAATCATGAAATATTCTGCAATTTTTAGCATGAAGAAATTAAAGGAAGCAAAAATGGACACTTTGAGCTAAAAAAGTCGAATTGAGGCAAATAAAGAAAGACGAAATTTTGACAGATTGGCAGACTCGGTTAGACGTATGCCCATGCCTTACTTACCATAGGAGTTTGCGGGAAAAATATGAAAAGTAGATCTCAGCTGCACCAATTTAGGGAAACGTCTTGCTGATTTGAGGACATACTAGGATTAGGTGATTCGTATTTTATTGTCTTAATTAGAACAATTATGTATCCACCCCATTTTTGGTCCACATTCATTGAGGTGTTAGTAGTATAAATTGATAGGTTCTTATATATGTAAGGATCATCTTTTGATTATAGAATTCAGGACTTCTCTTCTAGTTTTCTATGCACTTTACTGAATTTTATTAATGGAATTACACTTTTTCTTCATGTGTTTTTTCGTTAATATGCTAGGCTAAATTTACTATTTTCTGGTTGAAGTTACGGTAGATAGTTGATTTTTGAATGTTGTGAGATCTAACTTGTCTCTTCCACTTTTCGTTTAATTGAAATTCATGCTATTCTCTGTGCTTTTAATACAAATAATTTGATTTATGAATGATAAGGCCGATTGTTGATTATCAAGAATATTTGCTTAGCTAATTGAACTTTGCAAATCCGTGTAATTGTTTGTTTAGTTCAATAATTAGTGGTAACATAGCATTAGTTTATTATGTCATAGTAGTAAATTATGTTATGGGGGATGCATGATCTAACTTAAATAAATCCTCGTAGGAATTTATTGGTTAGAATTGGGCCTTTCGATTTGTTAATGCTGTTAGTTGATTAAATCTTGTGGACATTCCCATGGTTGTTCATTAATTAGGAAATTGGCCAATGGACGTTCCTTTGGCTGACGAAAAGGTAAGAAAAGATAAGGTCGTTAGGCCGTACTAATGTCTATAACCCGTTTATCTGGTTTAAACGATTGTTATTCATGCATCGATGATCAATAACGCAATCTAGCATATACTAAACTTCAACTGGAAAGCTTTTCTCATTCATTAGAACTCTTGTCTAAATTTTTTATTCCATTCTTTAAAAACAGAATCAAAACATCCCCTAGTTCGTTTATTTCACTTTTTATTGAAGAGGTCAACTTATCACCGATTCCTGTGGAATCGCCCCTCCTCACCACTTTCACAAAAAGTAGTTGTAAGAATTATTTTGGTGGTTTCGACGCCCATCAAATTTTGCCGCTGTTGCTGGGATTGGCGTTTTCAAGTTAACTTCTTCTTGGTGAATCGTTTTTAATGCCAAGATCTTCTCGTACATGTGACCTCGAATTTGGTCCAGAGATAGAAGAACACACAAAGACTTCGTTGGGAAACCAAAGAACAGTCATAGAAGCATCCACCTCTTCTGAGGACGGAGCAGATTTAACACTTGGGTTAGTGGAGTCCTCTAGCGAATCCGAAGACGAAACCATGGCCCAAATTTCGGAAAGAACGATCAAAGAGATCAATTCACCCGATCTAAACCAACCACCACTCTGCATTGAATATCCCAACTTGGAGGTAAATTTTAAACTTAAATTCTGGGCTTATTCATTTACTCCCTTCCTTCCATGGTCTCGCAGGCGAAGACCCGTATAAGCATCTAAAGGAATTCCATGTGGTATGCTCTGGTATGCGACCACAAGGGTTTACTGAAGAACAAGTCAAGTTGCACGCTTTTCCGTTCTCTTTGATCGATACCGCCAAAGATTAGCTCTATTCCTTGCCCTTCGGATCCATCACCAATTGGAATGATTTGAAGAGGTAGTTCCTTGAAAAATACTTTCTTGCCTCTTGAGCCACTGCAATTCAGAAGGAGATAAGAAGGATACGACAGATTTCTGGGGGAAGTCTCTTCGAATACTAGGGAAGGTTTAATCGGTTGGTGGAAAGTTTTCCTCATCATCAAATCCCATCGATTTGCTAATTCAGTGCTTCTACGACAGACTATCTAGCTACAATAGGAGTTTCATTAACGCGGCAAGTGGAGGCTCTTTGTTTGACAAAACCCCCATCGAGGCACACCATATCATCATGACCATGGCATCCAACACTCAACATTTCGGAGTCCGAAATGATAACCCACCAAAAAGGGTTAATGAGGTACATTTAGCTTCAGTTGATAACCGTTTAGATGAACTCACCACCCTTGTCAAAAAAATTACTGTAGGAACTATTCATCAAGTCAAAGCTTGTGGCATTTGCGCTTCCTCGGGACATGTTACTGATATATGCCCCACACTTCAAGAAGAACCTACTGAACATATCGATGCCGTAGGAGGATATTTCGGACAACAACAACAAATGAGATATAACCCTTTCTCCAACGCATACAATCCCGGATGGAAGGATCACTCGAATATTAGTTACGACACCCAACCTCAAAATCCTCAGAGATTCCAATACAGACCTCCAATGCCGCCCACTCCATCCAACTCCAAACCAAGCCCGTCCCTTGAAGACATGATAAAAACGCTCGTTATCAATTTCCAAAACTTGGAGTCCCACACTAGAACGAGCATTCAAAACTTGGAGGCGCAATCTAAGACGATGGAAGCACAAATAAGTCAATAGTGTCGACGGTCAGTCGTTTAGAATCTCAAGGTAACCTGCCATCTCAAACTGTGATTAATCCTAAACAAAATATTAGTGCTATTGTTTTACGCAGTGGAAAAAGACTGAAGCCAAACAGTGATGAAAATAACACCAATCATGGGCATGTCCAGTGAGACGAATTTGAACAGGAAATTGAGGTTCCACAAAAGCGAGTTGACGAGCATGATTCATTCAATGAGGATCAATCGAAGGTACTAGTGACGAAACCCCCTTTCCCGGAGAGATTCGCCAAGCCAAAAAAAGAGGAGGAACAAAAACAAATTCTCGAAATATTTCTGAAGGTTGAGGTAAACATCCCTTTGATCGATGCAATCAAGCAGATACCCCAATACGCAAAGTTTCTCAAAGAATTGTGCAGTAGTAAAGGTAAGTTGAAGTACAATGAATGGGTAAGCATGGGTGAAAATGTGTCTGCAATCCTTCAGCGTAAACTGCCGCAAAAATATAAAGATCCAGGTACATTTTCCTTCCCGTGCAAAATTGGTCTGATTGGTATAAAAAGGGCTATGTGTGATTTAGGTACTTTTATTAATTTCATGCCTCTCACCATCTTTGTTTTTACATGTTGGGCCTTTGAAAGAAACAGGGGTTGTCATCCAACTTGCAGATCGTTTGGTCGTGTACCCCAAAGGGGTCTTAGAGGATGTGTTGGTGCAGGTTAATGAGTTAGTTTTTCCTGCAGATTTTTATGTGCTAGATATGAGAGAGGACAACTCTCCAAATTCTACCTCTATCTTGTTAGGAAGGCCCTTTTTTAAAACCGTTAGGACAAAGATTGATGTCCACAACGGTAACTTAACCATGGAGTTTGATGGTGAAATAATACGGTTCAATATCTACGAATCCATGCGATATCCTAGTGATGTACCAACTACTTTGATTGTAGATGTTTTTGACCCCCTTGTGCAGGAATTTTTTAAAATCAGTGTCGACGATCACTTGAAGTTAGCATTAGAAGATGACTCACGCCGTTGCAAGTGAAAACCTTGGAAGAAAATATGGTTGTTGATCCAAATATTAGTGCAAGCGTCTTCGAGCTCGAAGCTATCCGATTCCTCCCTTATAATCTTTCTTTCATTATTTACCGTGCTCACACACTTCTCCCCTCTCTATTGCAGGTGCCTAAACTAGAGTTAAAGGATCTTCGGGATCACCTCAAGTACGCTTTCCTAGGCAAGAATGACATGCTACCGGTGATCATCTCAAGCAAACTCTCTACCTTCGAAGAAGAAAAATTGGTCCGCATACTCCGGGAATTTCGAGAAGCCATAGGATGGACCATCACCAACATCAAGGGATTGAGCCTTTCAACGTGCGAGCATTGGATTTTACTCGATGAAGGAGCCAAACCCTTACGAAAAGCTCAACATCGGCCGAATCCACCAATGATGGAAGTGGTGAAAAAGGAAGTCTTCAAACTCCTCGATGCAGGTATGATCTTTCCAATATCTGATAGTGAATAAGTAAACACCACTCAAGTTGTGCCCTAGAAAACGGCATAACCGTGGTTGAAAATTCTTTTAGGGGATCTAGTACCTACTCATGTTCAAAATAGATGGCGGGTTTGTATAGACTATAGAAAACTTAACACCGCTACCAGGAAAGATCACTTCCCTTTCCCTTTCATTAATCAAATGTTGGAACACTTAGCCGATTGTTCTCATTACTATTGCCTTGATGGATATTCAAGTTTTCACCAAATACCGGTGGCACCTATGGACCAAGAAAAGACAACGCTCACTTGTCCTTTCGGGACATTTTCCTATCGACGGATGTCATTCGGCTTGTGCAATGCGCCGACCACCTTTCAAAGGTGCATGGTTAGTATCTTCTCAGACTATATAGAACAATTTATTGAAGTCTTTATGGATGATTTTACTGTTTATGGGGACTC
Organism: Sesamum alatum; assembly: GCA_034509735.1. Lineage (NCBI taxonomy): Eukaryota > Viridiplantae > Streptophyta > Magnoliopsida > Lamiales > Pedaliaceae > Sesamum > Sesamum alatum. The sequence continues at coordinate 11,482,887 of JACGWO010000011.1, forward strand.
CTTGAATGACTGTTTAGAGATACTAGCCAAAGTACTCGAATGGTGCATAAAAAAGACCTTGTGTTGAATTATGAAAAATGCCACTTCATGGTTGATCAAGGTCTTATTTTGGGGTATATTGTGTCTTCTAAAGGGATAGAGGTTGACAAAGCTAAAATAGACGTTATAAAATCCTTGCCCTACCCCGCCACTGTGCGGGAGATTCGCTCTTTTCTTGGTCATGCAGGATTCTATAGACAGTTTATCAAGGACTTTTCAAAGATTGCTCAATCCCTATGCAAGCTGCTGCAAAAGGAGACAATTTTCGATTTTGATGATGTGTGCAAAAGGGCGTTCAACAAACGAAGGAGTCTTTGACCTCAGCCCCATTCTCCAACCCCCAAATTGGGATCAACCATTAGAGATCATGTGCAATGCAAGCAACCATGTTGTTGGCCCTGTTTTAGGCTAAAAGATCGAGAAGAATCCTCATGTCATCTACTACATTTCGAGGATGCTAAACGATGCACAAGTCAACTACACCACCACGGAAATAGAACTTTCGTTATTGCCTTTGCTTTAGAAAAATTCCGCCCTTATTTGCTTCGTACTAAAGTAATTGTTTACTCTTATCATGCAGCCTTAAAGTACTTATTGTCAAAGAAAGATGCAAAGCCGCGACTCATAAGGTGGGTGCTCCTGTTGCAAGAATTTGACCTCACCATCAAGGACAAGAAAGGGGTGGAGAATCTCGTAGCCGACCACCTCAGGGGGTTGATCACAAAAGCCAAACCCCCACCTCTAAACGATGAATTCCCAAATGAACACCTTTTCACCACCCGAGGAGTTACTCCATGGTACGTTGACATAGTTAACTTTTAGTAAACTAATATTTTACCGAAAGATTTGTCTAGAGCAAAGAAAGATAAAATCAAGAGTAACACAAATTACTATGTATGGGATGACCTCTACTTGTGGAAATTCTATTTGGATCAAATCATTTGAAGGTGCATTATTTAACCTGAAATACCCTTTATTCTTGAATTTTGTCATTCCTATGCTTGTGGAGGGCATTTTGGACCTAATTGGATGGCACGAAAGGTATTGGAATGTGGGTTATGCCTAATTTGTTTAAGGATGCCTACTTGTTTTGTAAAGCTTGTGAGAATTGTCAAAAGACGGGCAATCTAAGTGCTTGGAATCAAATGCCCCTTACGCCAATTCTCGCTTGCAAGGTATTTGACGTATGGGGGAATCGACTTTTTGGGGCTGTTTCCCCCATCTTTTAGCAAAACTTACATCATTTTGGGAGTTGATTATGTCTCTAAGTGGGTAGAAGCAAAAGCCGCCCGAAAGGATGATGCTAAAACTGTTGTGGATTTTGTGAAATCTAACATTTTTTCCAAGTTTGGGATGCCAAATGCAATCATAAGCGACCGAGGGACCCATTTTTGTAACAGGACGGTTGAGGCCTTGTTGAAAAAGTACAATGTCACACGTCGAGTCTCCACCGCTTACCACCCCCAAACAAATGGACAAGCCGAAATTTCCAACCGTGAGGTCAAGTCCATACTTGAGCAGATAGTAAATCCTAACCGGAAAGACTGGAGTGCACGCCTGGACGACGCTCTGTGGGCCTATCTTACTGCATACAAAACCCCTATAGGTATGTCCCCTATCATTTGGTCTTTGGTAAATCTTGTCGTCTTTTCTGTCGAGCTTGACATAGGGCATATTGGTGATCAAGCAATTCAACATGGCAATGGACGAAGCGGAAAGTCATAGGAAGTTGCAGTTGCAAGAACTCGAGGAGCTCCGGAATGATATGTATGAGAACTTGAGGATCTATAAGGAAAAGACCAAAGCCTTCCATGACCACGCAATCTCACGAAAGGAATTCACTGTTGGCAGAAAGTGTTACTCTTCCACTCCAAACTCAAACTCTTTCCTGGTAAGTCACATTCCCGTTGGATTGGGCCGTTTGTTGTTACTAATGCGTTTCAACATGGCGCAGTTGAGATCAAGAGTCCCATCACACATAAGGTGTTCAAGGTGAACGGACATCAGCTCAAACCTTTCTATGAAAATTTCCAAGCGTCCGCCCCGGAAAAGATCAAACTCATGGAGCCTACCATCACTTAGGAACCTGTACACTTCGTCTAGCCAAAGACGTTAAAGAAAGGCACTACGTGGGGGGCAACCCATGCTTTCTCTACCCCTATATTTTTCATTCTATTCATTTGAATGTTGTGAAACACATGAAGTCTATAAGCTTTTTCATTAGATGTGCCCACGCCTAACGGATCGAACAAATCTATCTGAATTTCCGACTTTGACTAATTTGTTATTATTGTTAAGTGTGCCCACGCCTAACGAACCATCTCAATTACTGATTTGTAAGAATCACTAAACGTGTCCACGTCTAGCGAGACCAACAAATCTGTAATTCCCCCTTTATAAGACCTATTTTCACACATTCTTTAATTCTTTTATTATTATTATTATTTTAAAAAAAAAAACTCAAAAAAATCTGACATCTCATATAAGGAAATTAGGTCAAACCTCTTTCCTTACTTTCTCACTTCTTTTGTAGCCATTTCAAGGAGACCCACTTCTCTTGACCAAGGCCAAAATCGCCCACAGCCGCCAACAGCATCTCAACGCCGTCGCCGCACCATCGCTCTCGGAACCAGTGCCGCCGCTGCCAGATCTGCCTCTCGTCGCATCTCTTTTCCATCGGACTTGTCGCGCCGCTGCTGCCCCTACAAAACCACCGATGACAGAAGCCGTCGCCGTCGACCACCGCATGGCGCTTTCGTCCGCCTCTGTCAGCTCAGCACTCAGTTGCCGTCGACCGCCGCGGCTACAGCTCCACTCAGCCGCCATTGCCGCTGCACCACCACCCTCTGTTTGTCTTGCTTTCTCCTTCTTCAAAAAACTTGTCCCCACCATTTCTTTCCCACTTTACTGTGCACTTTTGAGCAATGAGTAGTCAAAAGAGAAGCTGGGCTTAAGGGTCATCCTCCCAATCAGCACCGCCGATACCTCGTTCCCGTAGTTGGCGAGGACCTAGCATCTTACCCCCATCCAGCGAAGCACTTAGCGGCCACCTCACGTTTCAGTCCCGTGCCGTTTAGGATAGGTACGCATCTTTGTGCACACGTGGTATTCTGCCCTGCAAAACTGTCCATTATGGTACCTTGTATGAATTACATGTCTATGACAGTTTTAACTTGCTTGTTGATAACATTGGTTGGCGGTGTTTCTTTGATTGCATTGAGAATGCATATATTGAAGTGATACGTGAATTCTACACTACATTCAAATTTTCTACACCCATTGCACTCACACTAGACACCTCCGGTGTACTAAAATTTTGGTTGATGGGTAGAACATTCTCTATGTCTTTAACACAGTTCAATATTGTTCTTGGATTTACCACTGAAGAATTGGCACACATTCACGATTACATGAACTTTTTATGTGATTTCTGTGATGACTTTAACCCGATTCATGAGTGGCGCACTTGATCGACGGACACATCCTTCTAGCACCCTAGCAGATCAAAAAGTTCATACATGAAAAACCCCGTCATGAAATATGCTCATCGATTTCTTGCATTCAATTTCTCGGGACGTAGGGACACTTTGGGAATTTGTATTAAATTTGAGTTCTTTTTTGTGGTGCATGTTATGGTGCATTAAGGTGAATCTAGGGTTTTGGCTTGCTACACAACTACAATCCACCTTGAATAAGAATAGAGCACTCATTCTTGGTTCTTACATTACTGTGTTGGCTATTAACCTTGGTGTGTTTTTCCCTGACAACCACAATTTGCATATTGCTTGTGTCTCCGAGCCGTTGGACATGGCTTGCTTGGTACGCATGGGCCTTGTCCTTCGACATGGCGACTCCATTGAGTTTGCCCCTACAGGACCATCTATGCCACCGAATGTCGCTTCCTCCCGACACGTGACAACTACTGATACATCCTAGGAGGAAGACATGAACGATGACGAGGATTCTGCCGAAAATGATGGTAGCCCCGATCCACCCGCTCAACAAGGCACTTGAATGACATAGCATGACGTATAGCGCCCATCGAAAACAACCTGCTCGAATTGTTCGACCACATCGGCTTCACACCATGACAACCTCCCACCCCTTGATCAATCTCGGCATGCACTCAGGACGGTCTCTTCTTTTCTCTCTCATTTTTTTCGTTCTTAAGTTGGATGCATGTGTCCATATTAAGGGCAATGTGGATTTAAGTGTGAGCGGTGTATTTGATTGCATATGTTATCCGTGTTGGTTGTTTTGAGTTTGATGGAATTTTTGGTTGACGGGCGTTGCTATGAATTTTCATGCGTGGTGTCTAAAAATTTTCTAAAAAAGGGCATTTTGTACTGAATGATGAAATTTGTTTTGCTGAAAATTGTGCCTAAAAAAAACTGAATGAAAACAACCCCCCCCCCCTTTTCATTTATTTCACTTTTAATTGAAGACGTCAACTTATCACCAATCTCTGTGGAATCAACCCTACTCACCACTTTCACAAAAAGTAGTTGTAGGAATTATTTTTGTTGGTTTCGACGCCCATCACATGCACGACTTTAGAACAACTATCAGACATTATTTCAGCAAGCGAACATTAGTTATAACTAAAAATCATAACAACAAATATTTTGGTCATAACTAAAAGCCATGATAAATACTTTGTTTATAACCTGTTTGCTGAAGATGTCCACAAAAAGAATAAACAGAGTCAGTTGATTGATGTTCTTTTGTTAAGCCAAGCCAGGGGATGTTTGCAACTGCTTAAAATAAATGTTTATTAACTTACTATTGAATATAAAATAAAGAGTATTTTATTTTATAATTTCTATTTTTGAACTACTTAAATTAAGCTAATAACCTATAAACAACTCCATACCCACGTTTGCAGCTCATTGATCATTCATCCAACTTCAATCTTTTTCCCAGTTTCGCTATTGTTTTCAAACACTCCCAACTCTTATAATTCATTCCCACCCCAAAAATAAAAACTATTGCAAACAACCTTAATTTCTTCTGAAAGCCCAAGCCACTAATAAAAAAATTATCGACAAAAGAAATTTAATAGTGACAATTCTTTTGTAAAAATTCTAGATAATTAATCAACAAATCGAATGTGCCATACATTGGGCTCGGCCTAAATACCTTAGCCCAGAAAACTACCACAGAATCGTCCGGGCTTTGAAATATGACCCAGAAGTCATATATCTCTTTTTTTATTTTTTTTAAATTACAACTTACAAGGGTACTGACCCGTGGAAATGGTAGTGTCAATTAAAAACAAATCAGTCAAAACTAATTGAATTTTGTACTAATTCTTCGGTATTGTTCTTTTTTTTTTTTTTTCTGAGACTATAATTATATTATAAATTTCAACCAATTCAAAATAAAATCAATTTTCCCAAAAATAACTTTCTTTGTTTACTACAATCTATTAACATAAAATCTATTCCCCAAAAAGTTGGGGTGAAGGAATTACACACCACCTATTTAACTATATATGTATTTTATAAATCTAAGATAACGATCTTCTTAAATGTCCATGGTAGCTGATATGGGCCAGTATACGGGCCAACCGCATTTCCTATGTTGGGCCCCCATCGCGTCTTTGGAGGGCTTTGACCCAAAGTATAGTTGCCAAAGCCCATAAGAGGGACAGGCCTAGAGAGGTCTGTCGGGACCAAAAAGCCGAAATCTACTGGGTTTACGACGCGTTGCATGATCTCGGACAAGGTAGGTAGATTCTGTACATCGGTCCTTTTAGTATAAAATCTGCGCATTAAAGAGGGAGGTATCTTATCTTATCCACATCCTTTTGACATATACTGTTTAATATATTATTGTCAGAACCTCACAACCTTGAAAGATGACTTGATCGTCGGAGTGCTCATGCCAGGCACACCCTCAGCTCCTTCGTTCCGTGTGCAGATTTCCAGCCTACTTCTCCAGGTTACCTACGAGTGAGGAGTTTACGACCTTGGGAGGACAACCCCCGCAGCACACTCACGAGATTCACCGCATCATTTTGGCACCGTCTACAGGAAATAGCCTTGAAATCTCACCTAACGATTGAGTTATGGAGAGCCAGACACCCGGAGGTAGTGGTCATGCGGACCCTCGACCTATGGAGGAAACACCAGCTCCTCAAGCCACGCTTGTGACGAGCCCATCTATATGAACGCATTAATCCAGTTGACAAAGCAAGATTTGCAAAGTATCGTAACCACAACTGTCAAAGCGGCTATGTAGCATAACCACGATAAAGGAAAGCAAACTGCAGGAACACCCAGACGACTATTTCAGGAAGAGGAAGGGACAATGCGTAGAGAAGAAGAGACCCCCCACGAAAACAGGGAAATCGTGGGAAGCGAGCTGCCAAATGACGACCTAGCAACCCACCCAATGAGGAGTAGAGGGTCGCCCTTCATCACTCGAATTATGGCCGAGGTTGCACCACCAGGGTTCAAGATACCCGACCTCCCCAAGTATGACGGATGCAAGGACCCCCAAGAGCATGTGTTATAATTTGAACATATAATGCAGCTGTATGGGTTAATCAGTGCCATGAATGCTAGAATTTTCGTGACAACATTAAGTGGGATAGCATAGGAATGGTTTACTTCCCTGCCTGGAACGACGGTGGTTTGATATGATTAGCTAGTGAAGAAGTTCATTCACCAGTTCGCTAGCAAAAGAAACTCCAAACGCTCAGCAACATACCTGTTTGCCATTAGGCAAAGATCGGGAGAGACCTTGAGGGGGTTCATCAACAGGTTCAACAATGAGACGTTAGAAGTACAAGACTTGAGAATTGAGATGGTGACGAGCATACTGATACACGGGCTGAGCAAAGGACCCCTGTCATCCGCACTAGCAAGAAATCCGCCAGCCACAATAAAGGAATTCAACCAAGTGGCAGAGGAATATATCTGAGAGGAAGAAATAATGGAAATGAAAGAAAAGTGGCCGGATAGAACAAAGTTGATGAAACCTTGATACACAGGACACCAAGAGCCTTATGAGAAAGGTTATGTAAGAGATAAGAACATGAGACTGACAAACAAATTCAGTGCGCACACCCCCTAAATGCACCCCGAGCAAGAGCTCTAATGGCTATTGAGAAGTCGTCGACAATTAAGTGGCTCATGAAGGAGGGACAACCACGCAAAAGCACACATAACTATTGTCATTTCCATAAGGACGTCAGACATGATACCGAGGAGTGTTTGTAGTTGAACGATGAAATGGAGCGATTGATAAGGTAAAAGGTATCTGAGTAGTTCATGGGATCAAACACTCAAACAAAGCCCCCGTGGCTCCGGAATAGAGCCAGAGATACAAAACCCGTTCCAGAGAAAGAAACCAAATTTGATAGAAATCTCCGACGGAAAAGCAGCAGGGGGAGAAGACAGAGGGGCAAACGATAACAGGCTGAAAAGGGGTGTCATCAGTACCATATCCGGAGGACCGACAACGGGAGACTCCTTGAGGTCGAGGAAACGATATACAAGGACATGGGCGCCCGTAAATCTACCCGTATTGGCAATACAAAAACCTTATGAGGGACATGTGATCACATTCGATGAAAGAGATTTGGTGGGGATCGAATACTCCAAAACGACTCGTTAGTCATATCTATGGATGCAGCGAACTTCCAAGTGAAGAAGGTGTTGGTTGACAATGAAAGCTCGATGGATATTATCCTGATGGACATACTAAGGAAGATGGCTCTAGACATCGTGGCCCTGAAGTCGATCACAACGCCCCTAAAAGGTTTTGGTGGTTCAGAGGTGATACCTTTAGGGACCATAGACTTACCCACATTATTGGGGGAGGACCTTCAGAGAAAGACAGTGATGCTCAAGTATGTAGTTATTGATGAACCCTTCGTATATAATATGATATTGGGAAGAACTGGCCTAAATAAATTCCAGGCAGTGGCATCAACATCCCACCAGAAGCTTAAGGTCCAGATGAAATCTGGAGTGGGCATGGTGATGGGGGGTCAAAAGATGGCACGATTGTGTTACAACATCTTGGTGAGTGTGGCCAAAACTAAGGAGGTAAGTGAGCAAGGGCTCGAGAGACAACAACAAGCGGAGAAGCAAGAAACTCAGCAAGCACAAGTAAGAAAGAAGCCTAACGACTACAAAGAAATACGATTGATCGAGGGCGATCCAACGAAAATAACCTAAATTGGAACCAACATGGGAATAGAAGCAGAAGAAAAATATGGTACACTTCCTGAGATCCAGTGCCGATGTATTCGCATGGAAACCATCTGATTTTCAGGGTATAGACCCAGGGGTGATAGTACATTATTTAAATGTGGATCCAAACTTCAAGTCGATAAAGCAGAAAAAGAGAAACTTCAGCAATGAGAAAAATAGAATTATCGGAGAGAAAATAGCTAAGTTGTTGGCAGCAGGCTACACTGCGGAAGTTTAGCATACGGACTGGTATCAAACGTGGTTATTGTGCCAAAGGGAGGAGGAAAGTGGAGAATTCGCACAGACTTCACAGATTTAAATAAAGCATGCCCAAAAGACCCCTACCCTCTGCCTAGGATCGATGTTTTGGTTGACTTAACAGCAGGATGTGCTTGGTATGATGGATGTTTTCCAAGGTTACCACCAGATATTTATAGAGGAAAAATACTGGATTAAGACATCGTTTATAACAAAAAAGAAAGGGGGTATATTGTTACAGGGTGATGCCATTCAGCCTCAAGAATGCTGGGGCAACATACCAAAGACTATTGAACTCCATGTTCAATTCGTTAATAGGAATAACAATGGAAGTATACATAGAAGACATGATAGTGAAAAGTGCAGTAGATGGCAATCACCAAGCCCACTTAGAGGAATGCTTTGCGATTGTAAAGAAATATGGAATGAAGCTCAACCCAAGTAAATGTGCATTCGGGGTCAAAGGGGGAAAATTTCTAGGATATTTGGTGACAGAAAGGGGCAGAGAGGTAAACCTAGAAAAAGTCAAAGCCACCAAAGAAACGAAATCTCCTAGGTCGGTCAAGGAGGTGCAACAACTGACAGGTCGTATTGCATCATTGGGAAGGTTCTTTCTAGATCGGCAAACAGAAGCCGCCCTTTCTTCAAAACATTAAAAAAGATGCAGAAATTTGAGTGGACAAGTGAATGCAAGGCAATATTTCAACATTTGAAAGCATACTTTTCTACGCCACCAATACTCACAAAGCCAGAGTCGGTTGAGTCGTTGTTCCTATATTTATCTGTATCGAATGTAGCTATAAGTGCAGTGTTGGCAAGAGAAGTGGAGGGGAACCACAAGCCTATATATTACGTGAGTAAAATGTTACAATGAGCCGAGCTAGATATATTCCAATTGAAAATTTTGCGCTAGCCTTAGTGACAATTGTAAGGAAGTTGAGACCGTACTTCCAGGCCCACCACATCGTAGTTCTCACTAATCAGCCGCAGAAAGAGATGATGTCTAAACCAAAGATGTCAGGGAGATTAGTCAAATGGACAATCGAGTTGGGAGAATTTTCCATCGAATTTAAACTAAGGAAGGCCCTCCAGGCCCAAGTCCTGGCAGATTTTGTGGTCGAGAATACCATGGAGTAGGAGAAGAGTACGGGAAAGGCAAGCCAGAATGTTTTTAAAACAGATATAGTAACTCTGGAGTGGACAATGCATGTGGATGGATCATCAATGTCAGGACAAGGTTGGGCGGGGGTATGGATCACATGTATGGAAAGGGAAACTTATGACTTCGCGATAAGTTTGAACTTCAAAGTGACAAACAATGAGGCTAAGTACGAAGCCCTATTAGTAGGAATTGAGATATTGAAAACTCTGAAAGCGAAAAAAGTGACAGTGCTTACAGATTCCCAATTAGTCGCAGGACATTTCTCGGGAATATATGAGGCAAAAGACCCCAGAATGAAGGTATACCTTGAAAAACTGAGGGAGTCGGTTAAAGATTTCGATAGCTTCACTCTTCAACTGAAGGAGTCGGTTAAAGGTTTCGATAGCCCATTTGGCCAACATGGTAAAGGGAAATGATACCAGGAAAGTCACCCTTCTTATATCCAAAGCCTCACACTTAGGAAAGAAGGAGTCGCAAGTGAACACAATAGAGACGGAGAGGAGTTGGATGATGGACATAGTAAAGGTCCTGAAAGGAAAGAGCTCACACATGGAGGCCGCAGAAAAGGACAAGCTAGAAAAAAGGACAGAGAGGTTCACGATGATAGAAGAGAAAATGTACAAGAAAACGTACGAAAGTTTGATGTTGAAATGCTTAGATCGCGAGGAAGCTAAGTATGTTATGAGGGAAATACATGAGGGCAGTTGCAAAAATCATGCCGGGGGAAGGTCGTTGGCGACTAAGGTAATCAGGCAGGGTTATTTTTGGTTGATTCTAATGAATGACACGAAAGAGTTCGCCAGAAAGTATGAACATTGCCAGAAATACGCAACTTAATATACACGCCGGAAATGAATATAGAAGTTATCAAAGCAGCATACTCTTTCGATAAATGGGGAATAGACATAGAAGGGCCATTCCCACAAGGGAAAGGACAGAGAAAATTTATGATAATAATAGTGGAATAGTTTAGCAAATGGATTGAAGTGGAGGCAGTTGCTAGAACCACTAAGTCGGAGGTCATGAAATTCTTGTGGAAAAACATAGTGTGTAGGTATGACGTGCCTAGAATACTTATCTCTGATAACAGGACGCAATTCCAGGGCAAAAAAGAAAAAAATCATAGAGTGGTGTAAGGAGATGAAAATCTCACAAAACTTCACATCAGTAGGAAACCCCTAGGCCAATGGCTAAACAAAAGTAAGCAACCGAATCTTGCTCCAGAACTTGAAGGTCAGACTAGATGGGGCAAAGGCAAAATAGGCAGTGGAATTACCAGGAGTTTTATGGGCTTACAGGACAACACCTCGAACAGCCACAGGAGAAACACCATTCTGCATGGTTTACGGATCAGAGGTCGTGGTCCCAGCCAAAATAGGATCCATGACATTGAGGGTAGCAGCATATAATAAAGAGAGAATGCTACCCAGAGGCATCTGTATTTGGTTACAGTTGGAGAAAGGAGGGATAAAGCTTATGCCAAGACTCTCCACTTTAAAATTGAGATGATCAGAGCATACAATAAAAGAGTAAAGCAAAGGGTCTTCCAGGTTGGTGACCGAGTACTGAAAAAGATAGAAGTCTCTAGGCATGTGGGGAAGTTGGACCGAAATTGGGAAGGCCCATTCAAAGTAGTCAAGGTATGCAAGGCTGGATCATATCGTCTTTAAGTAATGGACGGGACAGACCTACCCAGACCGTGGAATATGGGTAACTTGAAAAAGAAATTTACGCCTGAAAGGTACGAGGTATCCTTTTTTGTTAGGATGAAATCTTTGCAGCAAGGAATCTGTTTGTCTGGTAAAACCTTTTGTTAGGGTGAAATGCTTTTGTCAAGCTAGGAACATCTCGCCAAAATACTTTTGTTGGATCGCTAAATATTTTGTAAAGAGTAATGCCAAACCAAGCGAAGCCAAATGCACATTTTTGTTGTACATTATCGATGTTCTTCACATAACCTGAGCAATTACAACCAAGTCCCACAAGGATCAAACAAATTAACTACCTCTTGAAGGTAGCAAAAAGTCCTACAAGGACAGTTAACCTCACGAAGATCGCATAGAAAGTCCTACAAGGGCAATAAAGTTAATCTCATGAAGGTCGTAAAACAAGCCCTACAGGGATAGTTAACTTTACTAAGATCGTAAAGCAAGTCCTACGAGGACAAATCATTTGAAACCTCGAAAGGTTGCATAGCAAGTCTTACAAGGGCAATAAAAGGCCATAAAATAAGCCCCACAAGGGCAATCAACCTCATGAAAGTCATAAAGCAAAAGGCAAGAAACTTAAAAGCCTCACGAAGGTCACGCAACAAGTCTCACGGAAACAATGTTTGATGAAGACCATCTAAGGAAGGTCGTGAAACAACGTCCAATGAGAGTAATAAACCCTACCATTGGAAGGTCATAAGAACAAGTCCCATTAAAGGGTCGTGAAGCAGAACTAAACGAAGATAACAGATCAATTATACTTGGACAAGAATAAGAGTAATGCTAATGCAAACATAAGAGAAACACCAAGGAGAGTAAGCAAACCAAGTAAAAACGAAAGGCTAGAATGCCAACTCATAATAGCTCAATGTCAACATGTGTGACTAAAATAAACACAGAGCTTTCTAGACGAATAGAGTTCAAGCAAAATATAACGATTTTGAAACTATACATTAGGCCCTGTGGGACCATCAGCATTAGATGCATCTTGCGACTCTACAGCGCCTTCGGGATCATCATCGGAATTATCCAATTTTGAGTCCTCAGATTCTAGGCCATCAAGTGAGGTATTCTTCAATGGATTAGCCAGCTCGACAAACTCGTCATCTTTCCAACCAGGGCCAACAAGGCAAAACTTCTTGTATTTCTTGCACTTCGAATCTTTGAAAAAGCTTAGCTGGGTCATATCAAAATCCTCCTTTATGCCTTTGAGATGTTTGAGCTGGTCCAAGCACTTGTAGAAGTTAAGAAGCCCATCTTCGGTAGATTGGTTCATCACCGCAGCTTTGAATGCCCGATAGCCCATGAAATCCCAGGCACCATTCATGCAAGCTTCCTTCAAGACTGTCGCATACTCGGGGGAATTGAGGTGGTCAAACTTCCCAGAAGCATAGGCCTTCTCTTTCTCCACTGAAATTCAGGCCTCCAGGTTTCTTAAGTCTGCTTTGGCCACAGAAAGGTAGGAGGACAAACTGGCATTTTCGCGACTCAACGATCTTTTTCTTGCTCCAAAGCAACCACCCGATTGTTCCTACTTGATAATTATTGATGGGTGAGGGAAAGTTCATCGCTTATAGTGTTGTAAACTAAATCTGCTTGACAGATTTTATTTTCTAGATTTTAGATGTACGCCTCAATATTCCCGCGGTCGTAAGTCAGAGCAAGTGCAGGATGGATGTTCATACCCTGAAGAACAAAAACTTTAGGACTCAGATGGAACAATATAGAACATAAATAAAAAAAAGATTACTAACCTACTGAAAATTGTGAGCACCCATCATTTCAAGTCGGACATTGTGAAAATCAGAAAGGGCTTGTACATCGCGAGGTAGTAAGCAGGCCTGATAAAGTTCAAAGGATGTCTCTCCAAGAAGACTGCTGAAAATAGAACTCTCATCCGATACTTGCCAATTAGGAGCACGCGCATGTGCATTAGCAGAAAGAGCAACATTCAGATCTGACGCTTTGGAAATTTCACCGCGGACCCTGGCCAAACGACGATAGCAAACCTCTCCTCTTTGCAGCAAGCTCAATCCAATCAACTTGCATATGAGTCTGCGCATCAATCCCCATAAATTCAAGGGTCTGAGAAGCGGAGGGAGCAGGACCCTCATGCGGTCCCTCGAAATCATAGACAGCCTAAGTCTCCAAGGCGATGGGTTTAGATCTACCAGATTCGACCCCAACTTTGACGTCACGATTGGAAATGGTTCCTACAACACCTTTACCTTTGCGAATCGCATCACAGGAGGAGTAGGTGACTTTGACGGTGGAAGGAGTAGGTGACTTGACTGTGGAAAAAGAGAATGGGTTTCTTACTCTTACGTCTTACCAAACCGACCTCAATTTCCTCATCCTCATTTCGAAGCATCCTCTTACTGCGAGTAGCAGGAGGGTCTTTATGCTTCTCAACGTGTGTATGTTTCGAGATGGAGGGTCAGACGCCTTCGTCAATGAAGCAACAAAAGGGCTACCCAAATGAGGGAGGGTCCGATGGCTTGATTAATTTGGGGGTCGAACCTAGGAGTCGAAGGGACAAAGAGTGACTCGGAAGAGGAAGTGATACCAACAGCTCAGGCTTTCTCGATCAACTCAGCCTGGTGTTTCTTGTGGACTTTTGAAATAAGCGCGGTGCGGCAATCCATGTCTGTGACAGGATGTTAGTAGAAACAATAAAGTTGATAAAGATAAAGAAGTAACAACAAAGTACCTAAGGTCCGATAGGATCGGACGCTTGCGGAGGAAAGACTTACTACGAGGGTGGTCTCCTTGAGAAGCTGGGGTGCACTAAACTCGTCCTAAGTAAGAACTTCATAAATGAAATCGTCATCCTAAGAAGGACAACCTAGGTGACGAAAAGTGGGTTTAATGAAATTCTACTGGCAAGGAACATTTTAGGGGGCGAAAGGGGGGTCTCGAATGAAGACAAATCTATTTTTCCACGACCCAGCCAAGTTCAAAAGCTTACCTATAAAGCGGCAGTCACAACGGGCATTAATATGATAAAACTTGGGAAGCTCAAATCTAGCAGAGTGGGAAATGCTAAAAAGGGCCTAGAAGTTTACAAAGCTAGGTTCTATCTCAAAATAACGCATAACACTAATAAAACACAAAATATTATGGAAGGCGTTAGGAACTAGTTGGGTATGGCTAACACCCAATCCACTAATAATATGGGCAACGGGCTCTACTACGGGAAATCACAGCCCAACCTCTAAGAGGGGAATATGAAAAGATATACAATTGGGAAGAGGTTTATGCATAAACTGCCCCCGACTGGGTATGAGAATGTCGTAAGTTAGGAGAATGTGATAAAGACTTCTAATATTGCCTATATCTTTACTTAACAACGCGAAGGAATTCTCAATATACCTTCATCTTCAGGATTCAAACCGCAGGCAACTTAGACCCAAAAGAATTAGACACGAGGAGAGATTTAAAAATACCTAGGGGACAACAATCAACGAGGACGTAGTAAGAAACTCCGATGAAAGTTGTGAAGTACCGAGACATGTACTGGAGCAAGGAGGAAAAAAGGGTAGTTAAAGAGGGGCAGTAGTGAAATTCTGAGGAAGAAAGAGGTTAAAAAAGGGGGGGGGGGTAAAAGAGGTGAAGCGGTGCTAGAAGAAAAAAGTTGATAAGACAGCTGCAATCATGAATGGGCTGAGGAAGTGACATTGAAAATCGCATGAGACAAACGTTTGACGTCGGATTTTCCCACTTTCGAAACATCTGACTGGGGGACTAGATTATATGGGCCAGTGGTGCGGGTCCACTACATTTGCTATGTTGGGCCCCATCGCGTCTTGGGAGGGCTTACGGAGCGAAGTATAGCTATCGAAGCCTATAACAGGGACAGGCTAGAGGGGTCTGTCAGGACCAAAAAGCTAGAATCTGCCGGATTTATGACGCGTGGCATGATCTCGGACAAGGTAGGTAGATCGTACATCGGTCCTTTTAGTATAGAAGCTGAGCATTAAAGAGAGAAGGTATCTTATCTTACCCACATCGTTTTACCTATACTGTTTAATATACTACTGTCAGAACCTTATGACCTTGAAAGCTGACTTGATCGTCAAAAATGCTCACGCCGAGCACATCCTCGGCTCCTCCGTTCTGTGTGTAGATTTCCAGCCTATTTCTCCAAGTTACCTGCGAGTGAGGAGTTTGCGACCTTGGGAGGATGACTTCCGCAGCAACTCACGAGATTCACTGCATCAGTAACGATCTTCCTGGAGGTGTAAGGTAGCGATCTCTTAGCGCAATCCTGGATGAAATATAGTTCCTGATAAGAGAGAAGAATGTTAGGCTACTGGGATGGTTCCCGGCCAAGACTATCCGATGTTTAAGTCAGCTCAAGTTTGAGGTGGTTATATGCAAACGGAAGTAGTAAATGAGGTAGAAAGTAATAAATGAGTATTACCATAAATGTAGTGGAATGAGGGTATTTATAGGGCCAAATGTGCCCACTTACTTGGTCCACGTGATCATCTCAATGCGTGAGCTGTGTGAGAATTCATGGTCCACATTCCGGGTCCATGGAGCGGGTCGGGTTCCACGATCCAACCCGAAGTAAAGACACGCGGATCTTGGGTAAATAGGGTATTTTCCAATTGTCTAGGGGTAATTTTATCCTTTAACCAGGTATATGTACTACACCTAATCATTAGTAGTATATGGGTTTTTTTTTAAAAATTATTTTGACAAAATTGTATATGTATGCAGAAAATATAAGAAAAAATAAATAAATAAACACAAGGTGTAAGAATCTCAATGGTATGAAAAGTTCTTCTACGTCACCGATTGCTCAAGAGTCAAATAAATTTCTAATAAAAATAGTTTCTACATGCTTTAGTAAAAAAAATATCAGTTAACTACTTATATCATAATGTCTTGAAGTACGGTAATTAAATTTAACCCCTAAACAAAATTGATATGTTTCAAGCAAGGACAGTCACCACCAACTCAGGATGGAGTTAAAATCTGCAATTAATATGTTTAACTCTACACTCCATCATAACTAAATAAACAAGGACAAAATACAACTACAATGTTTGGTTTCATAACTCATCCTCGTCTCGAAGCATCTTCTTACTGCGAGTAGCGGGAGGGTCTTTATGTTTCTGAATGTGTGTATGTTCCGAGATGGGAGGGTCGGACGCCTTCGTCGATGAAGCAACAAAAGGGCTACCCAAAGGGGGAGGGGTTCGATGGCTTGATTAATCTGGGGGTCGATCCTAGGAGTCGAAGGGACAGAGAGTGACTCGGAAGCGGAAGCGATACCCGCAGCTCGGGCTTTCTCCATTAACTCAGCCTGGCGTTTCTTGCCAACTTTCGAAATAAGCTTGGCGCGACAATCCATGTCTGTGAAAGGATGTTAGTAGAAGCATTAAAGTTGATAAAGATAAAGAAGTAACAACAAAGTACCTAAGGTCTGATAGGATCGGACGCTTGCGGAGGAAAGACCTACTAGAACGAGGGTGGTCTCCTTGAGAAGCTGGGGTGCACTAAACTCGTGCTGAGTAAGAACGTCATAAATGAAATCATCGTCCTAAGAAGGACAACCTAAGTGACGGAAAGTGGGTTTAATGAAATTCCACTGGTAAGCAACATTCTAAGGGCGAAAGGGGGGGCTCGGATGAAGACAAACCTATTTTTCCATGGCCCAGCCGAGTTCAAAAGCTTACCTATCAAGCGACAATCACAATGGGCATTAATGCAATAAAACTCGGGAAGCTCAGACCTAGCAGAGTGGGAAATGCTGAACCGGGCCCAAAAGTTTACAAAGCTAGGTTCTATCTCAAAATAACACATAATAATAATGAAACACAAAATATTATGGAAGGCGTTAGGAACTAGCTGGGTATGGCTAACACCTAATCTACTAATAATATGGGCAACGGGCTCTGCTACGGGAAATCGTGGCCCAGCCTCTAAGAGGGGAATATAAATGGATATACAGTTGAGAGGAGGTTTATGCATAAACTACCCCCGACTGGGTATGAGAATGTCGTAACTTAGGGGAATGTGATAAAGACTTCTAATCTTGCCTATATCTTTACTTAACAACGCGAAGGAACTCTCAATAAACCTTCATCTTCAGGACTCAAACCCGCAGGCAACTTAGACCTAGGAGAATTAGACACGAGGAGAGATTTAAAAACACCTAGGGGACAATGATCGGCGAGGACGCAGTAAGAAACTCCGATGAAAGCTGTGAAGTACCGAGGCACGTACTGGAGCAAGGAGGAAAAAAAAAAGGTAGTTAAAAAGGGTTAGTAGTGAAATTCTAAGGAAGAAAGAGGTAAAAAAGAAAAGGCCAGGGAGGTGAAGCAGTGCAGAAGAAAAAAGCTGATAAGACAGCTGCAATCATGAATGGGCAGAGGAAGTGACATCGAAAATCGCATGAGTTAGAAGTTTGAAGTCGGATTTCCCGGCTTTCGAAACATCTAACTGGGGGACTAGATGATATGGGCCAGTGGTACGGGTCCAACGCATTTGCTATGTTGGGCCCCCATCGCGTCTTGGGAGGGCTTAGGCCCAAAGTATAGCTACCGAAGCCCATAAGAGGGACGGCCCAGAGGGGTCTCTCAGGACCAAAAGCCGGAATCTGCTGCATTTACGACGTGTGGCATGATCTCGGACAAGGTAGGTAGATTCCATACATCGGTCCTTTTAGTATAAAAGTTGAGAATCAAAGAGAGAAGGTATCTTATCTTACCCACATCCTTTTTACCTATATTGTTTAATATATTACCGTCAGAACCTCACGACCTTGAAAGCTAACTTGATCGTCGGAGTGCTCACGTCGGTCACATCCCCAGCCTCCCTTCTATGTGCAGATTTCCTGCCTATTTCTCCAAGTTACCTGCGAGTGAGGAGTTTGCGACCTTGGGAGGACGACCCCCGCAGCACACTCACGAGATTCACCGCATCAGTAGCGATCTCACTGGAGATGTAAGATAGCGATCTCTTAGCGTGATCCTGGATGAAATATAGTTCCTGAGAAGAGAGAAGCATGTTAGGTTAGCTGGGATGGTTCCCGGCGAAGACTATCCGATGCTTAAGTCAGCTCAAGTTCGAGGTCGTTACATGCGAACTGAAGTAATAAATGAGGTAGAAAGTAATAAATGAGTATTAACATAAATGTAGTGGAATGAGGGTATTTATATGGCCAAATGTGCCCACTTGCTTGGTTCACGTGATCATCTCAATGCATGAGTTGTCAGAAAATCCATGGTCCAGATTCCGGATTCATGGAGCGGGTTGGGTTCCACGACCCCACCCGAAGTAAAAGGACGCGGATCTTGGGTAAATAGGGTAGGGCTTATTGCAATTTTGGTCCTGTAAGTATAGGGGTTTGGCAATTTAGTCTTCTAACTTGCGCATTATGGCGATTTTGGTCCTATATCTTTCAGTTGTTCGCAGTTTTGGTCCTTTAGCCCATTTTTATGACCATTTTGCCCTTTTGATGGAAAAAGCTCCATAGTCCAGCACATGCTCTTAGTAAGGCCAACATGCTTCCGAAATAAAATTAAAGCCTCTATAAATTCATACCTTGTTTTGACCGCCTTGCCACCGGGTATTCCAAGTCCTCGTTTTTACGGCTCTTTTCCAACCACACTACCGCAGTAGATAGTTCGCAGGTACTTGGCTCCTTCAGCAACAAACAGCACAACTCTATTTCGTTTCCTACCTTAGGGTGTTAAAAGTACTTCAGAATAGAGACTTTGATAGAATTTTGGATAAACAAATTGAACAGAAGCCTTTACTTTATTGAAGAAATACTTGAAATATTACATAGATATCTTATTCCTCTATCGGAGGAGAAAACTATTTAGCCTCTCATGGATAAGAGGACTTGACTCATTGGGGATAACCCCATCCACTGGATATCTAATACTTAGAGAATTTAATGACACGATTTATTTTTCTGAAGAGTTGGAGAAGTTTTCTGATATCCTCCATCTGCTTCCTATCTCTCTATTTATAATGGTCCGCGGACTTCAAACCCGGACTTCAATCTTATTTTTTGGGTGGCGTCATTGCGTTTGTCACCAACTTTGTCTCTCACCTTTCCAACTGTGGGCCATTATGCCTTGTCGGCCATGTGCTTTACCAGCTGGTGTTCTTTGTCCTTCTAACTGTTGGCACTTTTGTCTTCTTCTGCGACAGTCTTCTTTTTTATTTTTTACATCTTGAGGGTTTTACCTCCTTCTGTAAAAATCCTTTCTTTTACCATTCTCTGGTCTTGGATTGGGTTTACTTTGAGTTACCCGAATCTTTGTTCTGAACAAGGGTTTTCCTGTTTCTCACAACAAGGGCATAGGTGGTTATGCCATTGTCCTACATGCATCATGTTGCATGCCTTCTTCCTTGTGTTCTCTGTTGCAGGTAGCTTATTTTCCCATATGAGCATTCTTTTCTTTTCAAACAAGCTTTCTGCAAAACTCGGTGTTTTTCCCTGTCATAGAGTTTAACAAGAATGATCCATTAATTTATTGGAAAATATTTTAAACGGATACTTGACTTATCCATCTCTATGAAGACAAGCCCAGTAACCCTATGCTCTTCTGGTGGATACGTCATCTTCACTAAAGGAAGACACCAGGGGAGCCTCTCATGTTGGCAGCCTTGACTCGGTTGAATGCTACCATATCTGGTCTCTGCAATTTGATGAAATGGAATGCTGGATGAGACCCTTTTCCTGCGATTCTGGAGCTATGGAAATGAACTTGAGCTCCAAAATATCTCCTCGTTTAAGTGGGGATTGTTTTGCCATGCGTCATATACCGCCCACTAATCCATTCCGGAAGCTTTGAGATTTCCGGAAAGCTTGGTGACATAGTATTGAACTGAAGCAAGAGCTCCAAAATCATACCACTCTCGTACCTCTTCTGGTTTAGACCCTTCGAGCATCCAGATTCTATTATATCTTCCGGATGAATCTATGATGGTCTTGCCCGGGCTAATGCCTTTACGGGAAACAAGTTTTTCCCATGATTTCTGATAATCCTGCCAAGCAAAAAATAGAAGATAAAGCCTCGTTAGTATTAACCTTAGAGGTGCCCTTCATTGGCCAAAGGTTAATCTCTCCCTCTTTAACCCCAGAGGTGCTGGGTTAACTTGAGTTATCAGGAGTTTGCACTTCCTGTAACTCAAATTTTGCCTTTTCACCAAAGTCTGGCGATGGCCTTGTGCAAGCAATACTTGAATCTACGCTACAAGTTAGAACCCTGTTCTCTAATTGCAGGTTAGAGCCCTGCTCTAATTCTCGGGCTATCACTGAAGATGATGCCTTTCGAATTGGTTCCAGGTAGGGTCGTCCCATAACGAACTTGCAGCAAGTTTGGTACTCCTAATGGCGCTCTGGACAGTGTCCACATCAGCTCGTTGGACTTGGCCAGCTATTTGGGCTTTAATTGTTAGCTGTCCAAATCTCTTATCAATCTCCTCAAGGTTCTCCCTGAGGTGTCTGAGCCCTGATGATGACGGAGTCTGCTTCAGCTGCCTCCATCTCTTGTTAAGAAATCTGCAAGAACATTTTCATGAGATTTGATAACGACAATATTATAACAATAATATTGGCATTCTGTTTGCCATCTAATAATACGAGCTTTCTCAATCTTAGGTTCAAGTTTATTTTTTAAGAAAGCCTTAACATTCTTATTATCAACTTTTAATGTAAATTCTTTGGCTAGTAAGAACAAAGGCCATTTTTTGAAAGCCTTCCAAATTGCAAAGAATTCATTCTCGTTAATATGCCATAATTTAGCTTGTTGTTCGGTGAACAACCCTCCTGTGTATCTACATGGCTCTTCGCCAGTAGTCGATTTTCTCATGAGCACTACTGCCCATCTGTAATCGTTGGCGTCCGTATAGACTACCAACTCATCCTCGTCTTGGGGGATTGCAAACTATGGCAGGTTATTGCAAACCTGTTTTAACTCACGGACCCTTTGCATATGAATGTCCTCCCATTTCCACTTTGAATTTTCTGTTTCTTTCAGGAGGGGACGAAAATCTTTTCTGTATCTTGCGAGGTCCTTGATAAAGATTCCTGCAAAATTGACAACTCCCAAGAAACTTTGAAGTTGCTTCTTATCTTTAAGAATGTCAGGAAAAATTGCGAATCTTTTCTACAATGTGTTCCTGCAACTCAATACCTGCTTCGTCAATAAGAATTCCTAAAAATTCAATTTTATTGACAGCTATAATGGCTTTTCTTTTCGGAAAGCACTAAACCTTCTTTATGGCATGCATCAGAAAATATCTCAAGATGTTTGATATGATCCTGTATATTTTTGGATGCAATCAAAATATCGTCTATGTAGACAAACATAAACTCTAGATAATCTTTGAAAAGATTATCAATTTTTCTTTGAAATATCTGGGGCACATTAGCAAGTCCATAGGAAGTACATTCCAGATATATTGTCCATGAGGTGTGAAAAATGCAGTATATTTCTTCGATTCATTTTCCATCTTAATCTGATAATATCCAGATTTGCAATCGAACTTGGAAAATACTTTAGCACCTTTAATGCAATCAATTAAGTGTTCTCTACTTAGGATGTAATAACCAGCCAAATTCTAATATTTTATTAATGCCTTGATAGTTAATAACTAACCTGGGTTTACCTCTTTTATCTCACCATGGTTTCTTACCAGAAACCCAGGGCTACTATAGGCAGAAACTCCAGGCTCGATGAGTCTAAGATTGATATGCTCTTTGATGATCTCCTGCATATCTTTCTTATCCTCCATGTTCATTTGGATAGGCTTGTATCAGACATACTCGTACTTGCATTCTTCTCTGACCTTTAGAGTAGCCTCGATCTTGTTTCTATCCCACCATGCCAAAGGATTCTCACTGAAATTCCTTTGAGTAAAGCCTCTTCACATTCTCGAGAGAAAGTTTACTTTCTCCGTCCATGTCCATCGATCGACCTGCACTCTTGTATAGCTTCCTTTAAGATCCTAAGATCTTCTTCCGAAGCATCATCAAAACCCTGTTGCTTGAAAGACAAAAGAGCCTTTACCAAATTTTCTTCTATCCTGCATTTTTGGATGAGTTAATTTAGCATCATCACCACGTTTGCTGTGAAAATTTATGGGCATTATCCTGTTAAATGCCTTTTCTCTTTGCAAAACCTGTATCTCACTACCACAGTTAGTAGTAAAGATCAACAGATTTTTGTGGTTATCCTGGACATATTTTGCAAAGGTCTGGATGAAATTATTACCTAGCAAAATATCTGCTCCTGTATCATGAAAGTAAATAGGAGGCATCTTTACCTTGAACCAAGGTGTTCCAAATGCTCCTCCAATCATGATTTTTGCTTCTCGTATATCCTTATTGAGTACAAGAATTTTTTGTGAAAAATCCCTTCCTGCAATAATGGGTAAGGATTCTATAGCTTCGCTAGGGGGCACACCAGGTTTTGCCGTGCAAATCCCTGATCCTGAGTCAATATAAGCTGCAAAATATTCTGACTTATATTGTTCATACAACATACCAACAGATATGTATATAGAAAAGGGGCTAGTCATTCAATTCTAATGGTTATAAACCATCTAGACTGAATTCCATACCATTACCTTTTCTTCCCATGGTTTATGATCTTTGAGAAAACTTAACCCCAAAGTCATTATCCCATTTTTCT
Organism: Sesamum alatum; assembly: GCA_034509735.1. NCBI lineage: Eukaryota > Viridiplantae > Streptophyta > Magnoliopsida > Lamiales > Pedaliaceae > Sesamum > Sesamum alatum. The sequence goes on from JACGWO010000011.1 coordinate 11,505,925, forward strand.
CATCCTGCAATTCCTGCAAACAAATATCTCATGGCCTGCTATTTCTAGCATTCCTTTGTATTTTCCCACAACAGGTTGTTGCAAATGATATAAGTCATCACAAGGAAAATAGTTTTCTTTTTCAGTGATGTCAAATACAACCTGAATTTGTTTCCAGCTTTCTGGGCATTGGAGTTTCACATTATCAACCCTGATTGCTTGGGGCTTCAACAATTCTGGTTCCTTTCCTTTATAGGCCATAATTCTATCTTCTGAAAAGGACATCTTCTACTAAAATCAGTTCTAGAACTAAGGGCTCGATCTAAAACCGGGTGATCCTTTATCAAGATATCAACACCACCTATTCTAGGTATTCTAATAGGATCTGGTGTCATTACCTTAGCAAATTCCTTGAAAATTCTAGGAATCTCAATATACTCTTTCCTAAGAAACAAATCAGAATGATGTGTGTTGGAAAGGGCATAAGCTATTCTATAGGTTATAGAATATGGTCTATTTCCATCTTTCATAAGATCTTTTCTTTTAAAATCCTGATGAAGGGTTAAGACTCCACTGAAATCTTGGTCTGCTAGGTTGTATGCTATCCTAGGATAAATATCAACATCAGTTTTCCTGCATATAAATTTCCTATCACTGTCCCAAGACAACCATCTCTTAAGTTATTGATTCTTCTATCCATTATTTACAAATGTATTTCCGAATCAATTCCTTCCTTAAAAGTTGCTTTTATTACTACTTCAATAGCTCCTATGTGGATCCATTTCATAGTAACCGCTACTTCTTCCCTGAGTTTACTTAATTCTTCAAGAATTTCTTCTTTAGGAATAAGCTGCATTTCCATCACATTACCAGTAAGTTCCATAGGGATAGCAAACTCACCTGAACTTACTTTGTAGATTATGTGATGTTTCCTTTGGTTCAGTCCTATTTGGTTGAGGACTCTTCCAATCCCTCCGATCCTAAAACCGTCGTATGGGCTGAGATTAGAGTCTTGTCTCATGATCCTTTCCATTGTTTTGTTTGACACCGTCATTCTCGAAAAGAATCCTGATAGGCTGTCTGAGGTTTGAAGCCTATCTCCTTCGCTGTAATTATTCTGATTCGGTTGAAAATCCATCCGAATCACTTTCTATTTCTTCCTCGTAGATGCTTTCATCTGATGGAAGATCTTTGAATTGGTAGATTGGTACCAAATCACCATAGTAGACTGCATCTAGGATGTCGTTTGTGGCTTCAAACTGGCGTAATTCACCACGTTTCTGCAGGAAATCTGGGGAGATATGTCCTTTTGCTCCGCACGTCCAGCAGTTGCAATCCTTAAAACTTTCATTAGCTCGAGTATGGGCTCTTCTGAAAGTTCTTCCTGTAGGGGTTCGTCCTGTGGATTTCGCCTCTGATCGTCTAGATCCTTGGATGAATCCCTTGTTAGTCCTGTTCTCTATCCAGATTTGTATGATCTGGCTTTTGATTTGGACCACCATGATCTCCTTTTGAAAGAGGATTTTTTGGAACTCCTGGAATAAGAGACGCCTGCCTTGCTTTCTCCTCTTCTTTTGCTCACTTGATTCTCCTATAATAGTTGGAAAATCGTTATTATCACAACAGAGAGGGGTTCTTTTGATTTTACCTCTCAGTCTCTTCATGTTCTTTTGGACGGATGCTTGGTAACACTAATCCTTCAGTTTGTCTTTGAGAAAAGACATCCTTCTTGCAACTGAATCTAGTTGTCCTGTAGGTACTTTGTATGATTGTATCAACATTTCCCTCCATGGACTGCAGATCTTTGCAAAGAACATTGGGGCAGTTACTTCGGTTGTTACCCCACTCTGGAAAAAGTATTTGCGAAACTAGTAGATATATTCATCTACTGCACAGATACTTCTTAATTCTAGGCCAAAAAGAGCTTGTGCATACTCCCTAGCCTTTTCTGTTCTGCTTCCTTCGAAGTATCCATCTCCGATGAAGTGGATCTTGATTAATCTTCCGAGTATATCCGCAATTGCACTTTTAGACTCTCCTTCAAGGATGCTTGCTTTGGTCTCTTCTGGGGTATTACCCCATCCTATCTTTCCCGACCCTTCCAAGCTTAATTCCAAAAGCTTAATGAAATTATCCTTGTCTAGTTCCAACGTAGTTGCTGCAATTTTCATGGCTGCAACCCATTCATCTATCAGCTTCTCAATATTTTGGAAGTCGATAACATTCAAGTTGAGAAAACATGGTGTAGGGGCTGGAGCATGGTCCTTGCCCATGGTGTATTTTCAGGCACTCGTCTTGGATTCCTTCCTGGGTTTTCTCGCAATCTTATCCCTACAAAAGTAGGGGTAGCATTGGTGTGAAAATTCGTACCTTCTCTCGTTGGATGATCATGCGGAGGATCATTTGAGCCTGTGCTTCCTCCGGCGGTGGTAAAGAAGGAGCGACCTCATTGGTTTGGATGTTGACTAAATCCACAATCCCCAGTTGGGAAAAGGATTCAGCTAACTCTTGTAGATCCGATAGATCCACTCTTGATATCTCCATTAGTTTTTATGGATGTGATGATCTCGATGATTTGTTCTTCTTGTGTCTTTGGCTTCGAGATCTCCTTCACCTTTCCCTTCTGATGTATGAAAGATACCGGTCCAAGGGCGTCCCTGATGCGCTCCTGATGAGATCTGGATGTCTCAGGGGTATTCCTTTGATTTCTTTTCAAATCTGTGACTTCAGCCTTCAGATCTGTAAGATCCTTCTGTAGATCTGGTAGGATCTTTAGGATCTCATCCATCTTCTGGTTCAAGAGGTTTATTTTCATAGGTATATGGATTAACCTATGTCCATAGTCTTGAACTGTTTTGGACCTCCCTAAGGTCCTGCGAATACTTTGAGGTATCCGGTTCGAGTTCTCTCCAATCCGTTCCTTTAGTCATTATTTTTGAAACTGTATTTTTCAAGAATCTACCTGTTCTGGATCTCCTGGCTGGGATTCTTCCATGGATTTCAGCTCCCTGTAGACGTCTCACAGCATTTTCTGGTAGCGCCTGTTGGACATGGCGATTTCTGTGCCATTCTTCTTTTTCTTCCTTTGGAAGAAGTGATGGATCAACCAACATTGGACTGTTGGTGATGGTTCTAAGAATTTCCAAAAGAAATTCTATTTTCTGTATTTTCAGAATCTGAAAATATTCCCTGTTTTCAGTGTAACTCGAACTTTCGTTCGGTTCCATGCTTTAAAAATCTCCTCCACTAGGGATAAAATATTAATATGTAAGATAAACAAATATTTCTTCAATAAACCTAGGCTCTGATACCATTTCTGAGGAGCATGGGTGATAAATTGCCAAAAGAAATGGAAATGGACTAAAATGCTCATTTTAAAGTTGTAAAGGGGTAAAATCGTCCAAAATTTGGCCAAATTCGCCCAGATTCAATCGGAGGACTAAAATTGCTACGTTTTCAGAAGTTACAGGACTAAAATTGCCAGTATCAAAGTTACGGACTAAAAACGCCACCCCCCCCCCCCCCTTAGATACGAGACTAATAGGGTATTTTCCAATTGTTTAGGGATAATTTATTCTTTAACCAGTAATATGTACTAAACCCCATCATTAGTAGTATATGGGTAATTTGTTTGAAAATTGTTTTACAAATCGTATATGTATGCAGAAGATATAAGAAAAAATAAATAAACAAACACAAGGTGTAAGAATCTCCATGGTATGAAAAGTTCTTCTATGTCACCGATTGCTCAAGAGTCAAAATAAATTTCTAATAAAAATAGTTTCTTTTGTACTTTAATAAAAAAAAAAAAAAAAAAAAAAATCAGTTAAGTACTTATATCAGAATGTCTTGAAGCACGGTAATTATAATTTAACCCATAAAAAAAAAAAAAAATGATATGTTTCAAGCAAGGACAGTCACCCCCAACTCAGGATGAAGTTAAATCCGCAACTAATATGTTTAACTCTACACTCCATCATAACTAAATAAAGAAGGACAAAGTGCAACGAGTTTTCATGATATTTGGTATAATTATGAATATTCAGTCGTTGTTCAAAAATCACAAATACCCTATGATTTTTTATAAAATTATGTAATCTTTGCATGAGGATCTGAAATTATCAACTTTATTTTTTGCTATAACTTTTTCTTTTTTAAAAAGTAAAAAAATGTAAAAAAATCGGACAAGGTAGGTGAAAATTTTGAAAATAGTACAAAAATTATCCATTTAGTCCATAAAAAAAATTCATGAAGATTATACTTGGTCAGTTCACTATAAAAAGTGGATGTAGACCTAACGGATTAGGCTAATTATTAGTTGACCGTTAAAATCATAAGGTATTGGTAATTTTTCAGGCAACAAAGGAGTATCTATAATTTTGCCAAACCTTATGAAAGCTTGTTGTAATTTACCCAATAAAGATTAAATGAAGATGCAATAATAATGTAAAAGGATAATTATATTTACACCCATTAATCTATTATCTATTTGCATAAACCACTATTATTTTTTACGTCCTTACAGAAACTGCTCCCGACAATCAAAAAATAAGCATAGTTTATGCAATTATTTGTTATGTAAAATACAATATATATTGATATATAATTGATGTTTATAATTCACTTGAATGGAAATTGCCACGAAGCCCCCAGCACTTTGATTCTTGATTTGTATTGGGCAAGAATTGTACACAAGTAAAGTGCAGTGTGAAGCAGCTTGGAAACTTGAGAGTAATGGATTCTGACAAAGGAATTTTCTCGTACGAACTCATACTTTACGCTAATGTCGAACAATAACTTATGAATCTTAGTACCAAATTACTTTTGATTAAGGCTATCTCTATTCATTTTCTTTTATTTTATTTGGGCTTGTGATCGAATTTTTTTTAGAATATGTGATTAGATGTGAGAAATACTGAAACGATGATAGTTGATATTATGTATAAAAAATATAGGGTAAATTACAGTGACATCCCCGAGGTTAGGTTCAATTACACAAATACTCTCTGTCTTTTGCGAAATCACAACTACACCCCCTAAGGGGTGTTAGTGTAATGTTTTCATGGGGTATTAGTGTAAGTTTTGCCTTTGAATGGGGGGTGTAGTTGTAATACAATTACAACCTTAGGGGGTGTAATTGTAATACAATTACAAACTCAGCGGGTATAGATGTAATTTCACAAAAGATTGGGGGTGTTTGTAATTGGGCCTAACCTCAGGGGGTGTTACTGTAATTTACCCAAAAGTGTAAGGTACGAACAAAAGTATAATAATTATAAGGGTAAATTACAGCCACCTCTCATGAGATTTGACATAATTACAAATACCCCCTCGTTGTTTGAAAAATTACAAATACCTCCCTGAGGTTTGTAATTTTTAACCAAATGTCTGAAATTGACCATCTTGCCCTTGAATTTTTTATTAAAATTGTAGAAAAATCAGCCGAGGCAAATTGCATTATTGTTTCTATATGTAAAAAACTTAAAAAATATCTCCCGCATTGTAGTCCAAAAAATTTTAAAAATTAAATAAAAAACAATTCAGTGCATAAAGGCATTTTGGTCAGTTCACACATAAAAATGAATTAAATGGGTTATTTGTTAGACGATTACAAACCTCAAGAAGATATTTGTAATTTTTCAAACAACGAAGAAGTATTTATAATTATGTCAAATCTCAGGAGAAGTAGTTGTAATTTACCCTAATTATAATTCTATGTAAAATGCTTTTCTTGAAAGTAGTTAGATGTGTTCGATTTTATTTATTTTTTGGATAAAAACATTTCTACTCTCAGACACTACCTTCACTTAGACGAATAAAGTGAGATGAAATAAATCTCACGAGAAAACACAGTCAGTTTTCTAGAACAATTATTTTTATCAGTGTCTCCCTTATATCCTGGCGTGATATGTTATGTATAATGCAAAATGAAGTATTATATATTAAGGGAAAAATGCAATTACCCCCTTATGATATGCAAAATATGCAAAAAAACCCTTGTAAAAAAATAAATAGTAGTTTACCCTCTGTATTTTAAAAAAAGAGCAAAAAACCCCCCTATGAGGGGATTGTTTGCTGTATTTTGAATAATACAGAGGGTAAATTGCTAGTTATTTTTTCACAGAGGGTAATTGCTCTTTTTAGTTAATACATGGGAGCAAATTGCATTTAACCCTATATATTAAAGTTGTTTAAATATATCGATAATTTTAAATAATTATCTTCATTTACATAAAAAAAAATAATCTCAAATTGTTTAGCATTAAACTTTCAGCTAATTGTGTAATCGTTATTATATATTTCCACTTCACTTGATATGAAACTTCAAATTCTACGACTCAAAATTTTCGTCCTTTTTTTTTTTTAACCCTTTTTCATTACTTCGATGAGCGAAAATAAGATCTTAAACAAGTAATCTTTTGCGGTTGTATTCCAAATCATATTAAATTTTCTATTCCATTTAACATATATACGCCACGCCACTTTTGAGTATTTTTTTTTCCTAGATAAAATAAAGGAAAAATTTTACTTTGCCATTCAAACTATACTCGTTTTTACACTTGTCATTTAAATTTTCTTCTTTTTTTTTTTTCTGCGTCAACATATTTTTTCAACTTTGTGAAATCTACACTGTCATATATGACCGTTTTTCAGTCGATTTTTCTAACAAAAAAACATCACATGTAGTGTACATGTAATATTTAAGGACAATGTGATGTGATGTTTTTTACATATGCACTGCATGTGATATTTTTCCGGCAGAAAATCGATAAAAAATGATCCTATATGAAAAAAGTACATATTTACAAAATTGAGATGATAAGTTAACAAAAAAAAATGGTAAAATGTAAAAACGAACATAGTTCGAAAGACAAAATATAATTTACCCTCAAATAAATAATATAATCTTTTCGTGTTATATATTAATTAGAATAGAAGATGCACCAGGATTCGAAAATCCAATGGGATCAAATCAAGCATCATAAAAAGTTTTAGGATAAATTACATTGACACTCCCTGAGGTTAGGCTCAATTACACAAACACCCTGTCTTTCGCGAATTACAGCTACACCCCCTGAGGGGTGTTAGTGTAATATTTTTCAGGGGCTATTAGTGTAAGCTTTGACTTTGAATAAGGGGTGTAGTTGTAATACGATTACAACCTTAAGAGTTGTAGCTGTAATTTCGTAAAAAACTGAAAGTGTTTTTATAATTGAGCCTAACCTCAAGAGGTGTCACTGTAATTTACCCATTTTCCCATGACTTTTGTGGACAACTTGAAACAATTACACCTAGTGATACAAAGCACCTTGCTTATTTGTCCAACATCATTACACTCAAAAAAGCTAATCTTCACTTAAATTTGTTTATCAAGATGGTAATCAAGAATAACTTTGTTTTAATATATTATAATCCAACTTTAATTATAGACATCTACTCTTCTTTTTCTCTGAATGCAGGACCAAAAGGGCTTACTTTGTGTTTGTGATAGTACATAATAAAAGACCTCATTGATTAAGCTTTTTCTAGATTTCATAAGTGCATGTCTGCAAACACAAAATTGTGATCACTTTTGAGCAGCTTTTAACGTACGTTGTGTCTGAATTGATGGATCTGAACTTAAAAATTTTAAATTTATAAATAGAAAATCGACAATGCTTGTTTGTAAGATTCTTCTATGTTACAAATGATTTCAAGTCCTTCGACTCAATTTTGAGCTATATTAAGTCATATTATGGTGAATTTCAAGTTTAATTTGGAGTCATTTTCTCCAAATATTTTGTTTAAATTCGAATTCATCCATCCAAATAGAGCCTTAATTATTTCAGTTGTTAAGGAATTTGTTGCAACAGTTTCACTAGAAGAAAAGAGCTAACGAAAAAATTAAGTTTTGAGTTGATTAACAAGTAAAATTATTATTGTTAATCTGCATTATTTAATACAAGAAATTTACTTATTAATAAATCTAGCAACGGAAATTTGCTTACTAATGAATTTAGCAACAAATTCTTTAAAACATATATTAAATAATATAAATTAGCAAACAAGAACTTTACTTGTTAATTAACTTGATGTTGATTTTAGCATCAATTTTAACTATTGAATCATTTTCTTATAGTGTTTACGCTCATTTTCACCATAAATAAGGGAAAAAATGCAAGCAACCCCCTGTGATATGCAAATGTGCAAATTACCACCCTATGAAAAAATAAATAGCGATTTACCCCCTTGTATTTTTCAAAATAAAGCAATTTACTCCCTTGTATTTTTCAAAATGAAGCAATTTTCCTCCCTAGGCAGGGAGATAAATTGTTTCATTTTGAAAAACACAAGGAGGTAAATTGCTATATTTTTTTCATAGGAGGATGATTTGTTCATTTGTAATATCACATGAGAGTAAATTACATTAAACCCCTTAAATAAGTGTTCAACTGCTAAAAGTTAAAAGCAACTTCTCATGTATCCACCCAAACTTTAACTTTCATATAATGTTCCTAAATCACCCTCCAGTCATCTGAACAAAATAATTGAGTGCAAGGGCAATTTTGACTTCTCACATCCAACTTTTAGCACACATATTTTCAGCTTATGTCCTGATTTTCATAACTTGTGCAAATATTCATGATATGTACTTTCCCAGCACTTCTCAGAAAGTCGAAAGCATCTCTTAGAACACAAGCGATGACCAACAAGTGGGACACGACGGAACATCTCCTCGCAGGGGTACGAATTTCACACCCGGCTGAAATGTGTTTTTGATCCCGTAATTTAAGTCATTTGGTGTTTTTGTTATTTAATTTTTTAGAATTTATTAATTTTCGTCATTTAAGTCCTCTTTCGTCGGAGTTCACCCTTATCGCCGGTTAAAATACATGTGCCTCTCACGTGATATTTTAAAATTGGGACTCTTATTCCTATTAGTCCATTTCTGCCAGCATTTTTATCCTTTAACTTTCAAGGGAAGAATTTTGGTTTGCATCTTTTCAATTTTCGTGATTTCAATCCTTTTTTTATTTACCCTTCCGGGGGGAGGAGGTGAGCCCTGACAAAAAAATAAACTGAAATCGCGATAAATAAAAAATGCAGAACCAAAATATTACTCTACAAAGTTAAAGGACGAAAGCTCCATATGATTTAAATTACGGGACCAACAATATATTTAATCCTTTCACACCCTCATGATCTCAATGCAGCAAATTCTCATCCCCCACCAACTTAAATAAGTAGTTATCTATCATCAAATGAGAATATTGGATAATATCATAAAATAAAATACTGATTTCGCCATATCGTCATATATGATCCGACATTTTACAGCTATATTTCAGATAAATACCCACTCGAGTAGCACGACACGAGCCGTTAGTGTAAATCGGGTGAATTAGCAACCATCTCAATGTAAACACCGTTAAATCACTAATTCTTAAGTGTATGAATCTACCCTCCCTATTGATGTAAGAATATTTATGACGCTTCATTAGAGACCTTCGAGATTAACCCATGCCTACATTTACATGGTATTATCAATTGAGGGTTCAAGAAAGACCTTTTAGGAAAAGCATTTGTGGTCCGGACATGGAGCTCTTTATCCATTGAATATTGTCAAAGTACCAACATATCCGCGAGACCTCTGTAATTAGTGAAAAGGGCATGCATCCTTCTCTGACAGTGTCATAATCTTATCTATTGGGATCACAACTTGTCACTGTTTTATTCAACTATGTGCGGCGCACTGCATATCATTGATCATGTTTTAGATTAAGGATGCACGTGATATCATACAATCTAGCCGGCATCTATAAATATTGGCACTCCAACTTCAGGTACAACTTTTGTCGCTCCAACTAATATACTCCCTCTTTCTAAGACCTTGAGTTCTCCTAAGATTGAGTATCATAGTGGAATTAAATGCATTTTCAGTCCTGTAACTTAGGCCATTTGACATTTTTTCTTTAACTTTCTATAATAACATTCATTCTGCATCTTTTTAATTTTCATGATCTAAGTCATTTTCTTGCCGGAGTTCACCCTTCTCGCTGCGATAAATGTATGTGCCTCTCACGTAACATTTTAAAATTGAGGGTTTTGTTTATATTGGTCCATTTCTACTAGCATGTTTGTCCTTTAACTTTTTAAAGTATCATTTTGATCCTGTATCATTTTAATTTTTGCGATTTTAGTCCTTTTTTTGTCGGAGTTCACCCTTCTCGTCGTTGGAGGTGAATTATGACGAACAAAAGAACTGAAATTACAAAAATTAAAAAGATGCAGGAATAAATGCAACTATAAAAAATAAAAGGATAAAAACGTCAAATAACTTAAATTAAAAAATCAAAAATGCATTTAATTCATCATAGTGCCATCGCCGGAACCCCTTTTAGCTTGGCTCTACCATTGTCTTGTTTTGCCGGCATTGCAGCAATCTTTGAGAGTTTACACGAACATTGAATGGGTAAAACTCTTTAAACGCTCACTAAATACCTTAAACACATATGTCCGTTTTTTGGAACAACACCTACAAGTATGATTATTCATGATGGTCTCGAGGCTTTTCGTGTTGCACACACCAATCTGTATTTGTGATGGCTAAAGTTGAGGAAGAAGCAAAGACATGGCCCCAGACAGCTCTGGCTAGTCTTTCTGTTACTTATTTGTCTCCAAAAAATATAAAAAAATTAAAAGATTTCATGCCTAGCTAGAGTTTCTGGTACCTAATTAAAATATAAAGAGAAGGGGTTCTTTATCTTTTCAATTTAGTCATTTAAGTATATATGTCTCATGAGTGCCTAGCATGTGTTGTTTCCAATTGAAAATAGGGATAATTACATCACCCTCCATTCACATTTGATGTAATTCCACGTAAACTTCCTGTAATTTAGAGAATTACATTCAATACTCATAAAATTTGTTTTCGTCTAACAGGTAAATTAATCCGTTAGTCAAAGTTCACGGAGTTTGCTGATATGAGCAAAAACAAATTGAAGAAAAATCCATATTTACCCCGAATTGACTTATTGCAGGTCAAACAAATCTTTTCTTGACCAAACAACCTTTATAAAGGTAATGATGTACCTCCTCACATGCATAAGCGTATATAAATGTATAAGAATAAATTGACCAGAATTTGTTTGACCTGCAATTAGTCAATAATAAATCAATTGGGAGTAAATATAAATCTTCATTCATTTTTTTTATTTTATTTTATTTTTTGCTAATATCAGCAAATTCGATAAATTTTGACTAATTGATGAATCTATTTGTTAGACTAAAACAAACATTATGGATGTTAGATATAATTTCCCAAACCATGTGGAATTTGCATATAATTATACCAAACCTCAGGGAGAATCGTGTAATTATCCCTTTGAAAATATTTGGGCTCTACTCCAGCTAGCTGCAAACGCAATCTCCTTATCTACATAAAGCATATTTGGGTCCTCAAACTTCCATCGCCAAGAAATTAATATTTCAAAATACCAAAGTTTGGTAGGTTCATTATTTTTCCCAGTAGTGGGGAAGCACGACGTAACGGAACCTCTATAATCTCAAATTTAATATATAAATTACGTGGGATTCAAAATTCTGATACAACCATTTCTTGTGAACTAAAATATTTCATTCTCAAGAACTGAAAATTCTGGTCCGTCCCTATTTCCAACTGTAAATATAACCACGTAATCTGTTTTAATTGAAAAAAGAAAAAAAGTTAATTACATTATACCCCTATGAAAATACGAAAATTACACTTTCATCCAAAAAGTTTTGAAAATACACTTACGCTCCTTTCAAAAATTCTTCATTTACACCTACCCCTTCCATTAAGGTTTGGATGAAAAATGCTAACGTCAGCAAAAAAGATTACATAAATTTTGAATTTTGCCCCTCATTTAACATGCTTATATACATTTTTGTACTTATAAAAGAGGATAAATATAATATACATATATATATGGAGTGAGCTTAACATCATTACATTTTCCCCTTATAAGTACAAAAATGTTACATGAGAATGTTATTTGAGGGGTAAAATTGAAAATTTTATGTATTTTTTTCCTCATGTCAGCATTTTTTGTCCAAACCCTGACAATAAGGATTTAGGTGTAAACAATAAATTTTCGAAGGGACTGTAAGTGTATTCTTAAAACCTTTTTCGAAAAAAGTGTAATTTCACATTGTTATAGGGGGTCTAAGTGTAATTAACCCTTAATTTGTGGGTGTGTTGACATAAAAGAAGCTGCACTCATTTGCCATAGATTTCATATTCTCATTTCACACATGCATAGATGCTTATACAATTCAAAGTTATGCATTAGATGGGGTAATCCAACTAGTTGTAATGATGTGGGTAGGCTTCTCTTGTTCCCCAGTTTTCCCAGAATTTTTTTTCTTTACGTACAGCTCCAAAATAGCAACTTTATAGATGCTTATGGACCATATATGCTGGTAATTAAAGCTCGAGATTATAAGGGTAGCAGAGCGCAGGAAAACGGTACCTATATTAAGGAACATTTGCAGCTGAATCCAAGCATCAGACTCCATGGCGTTAACGAAGATCGATCCCGACTACAGGTCAACGCTTTCTCAAGCGCATCCGGAGACGATGGATTTTCTTTCAAACGCTTGGTGCAACTTCGCGGTTCAGGCTTTCCAACCTGAGGCACAAGAGCGGTCAATTGTTCTTCAGGACAACTCAATAAAAGTATTCGAGCATGACATGAAACCTCCGTCTATGGTAAGTTGGCACTTGGATGCATGCATATATACGTATAAACTATGAACTATGCAGTTTTACATGACAGGAATATGAATGTATGCTTGCAGAAGATGGACAGGAGTGCAAAGATGGATGATGATGACAAGTTTGTGCCTCATTGGAAAGCCAATGATGTAAAGGTAATTACTTGAATTAGCAAGAAAAGCTGTCAATATCTACGAATACATTAGGATACGAGAATTAAAGTAATTGTAGCATGAAATATCAGCAGTTCATCAGTAGAATAAGTCACGAGGAAAAGAGGAGAGAGGACGATGATGATCTAAGACATGATTATGTAATATTTAACATTAAATTCGAAATAAAACACTGATAAAGTCCTCACCGTCTTTCCTCAGTCATGGATATCGATGCAACAAGCGATGCACCCAGAAGTGAATTATAACAGCTACTTCAGACGGAAATGGGTAAGCTCCCATCTGTAATAGCACATTTCTTTTTGATAAGTAGGTTTGATTCACAGTCATGAGAATGCAGATGCCATGGAAACTTGCACCATTTAAACACGTCTCGATCAAGAAATGGCTGAAAGAAATAAAACAGAGGCGAAAAGAAGAGCAGAGATTACAGAAGGCAGAAGTTCACGCAGCGATATCCGTGGCCGGTGTTGCAGCTGCCCTAGCTGCACTAGCAGCGGAAAACTCGCAACATAATGACAGAAACACGACCAAGGAATCTGCCGTTGCTTCTGCAGCTGCCTTAGTGGCCGCACAATGTGCAAAGGTGGCAGAGGCGATGGGCGCAAAGAGAGAGCAGCTCAGCAGTGTAATCAGTTCGGCCATCAGCGGCACAAGTGCAGATGAGATAGTAACGCTAACAGCCGCAGCTGCAACATGTAATGAAATATCCTCTAATGTTAGCAGAAATCATTTAAAATTATAAGTTCACTTGTTCAATAAGAGAAGTTGATATTTCAGTGAATTTTGTTGCAGCAATAAGAGGAGCTGATACTCTAAAAGTCAGATCAGGATACAAAAACAGATTAAATGGTAGTTCTCCAGTGCTGCCGCTTGAGGATAACAATGAACTTGATTTCAACTTTGAGGAATGCAGATCAATTCTGGCCAAAGGTGCAGAGCTCAATATCGAGACAACAGACGGTACGAAACATATCATAATCAGTTCACAACCAGAACCACATATGAAAAGCAAACAACAAAACAAGAATAACTTCTTCTAAAAATCAGAAAATTCACCTTTCCTCTATTTTCCCTTAGTTTTTCTCTAACTCCATCTTCTGCCTGCTAAAGTACTTCTCATTTTAAAAGCCAGAATCATTCAAGATGTAGCATTTATTTTGTCGTGTTTCTAATCTCAAAAATGTGTAGCATCATGCTCCATTGTTTATTCTCTTAACATTATTTATTTTCTCAAGTTATCTTTTCATTCTGATAATATTGAAACAGGAAGGTATTTGCTCAGGTCAGTGGCAGTCATCCTTAATAATGAAGGAAAGGTATTGATACTTCGCTGATTTTCTCTTCGCGTCGATATTGTTTATCAACTCTGATCTCCTGATTCCCCTAGAAAGAAAGAAAGAGCAACTGACTGTTAGTACTAAATATCCAAATTTTTTATCCAAGTAGGAGAATCAAACTAATAGTTCGAATACACCAACATAGTTGTCCTGCAGTCTGAACAAAGCTCTTAATCTTGAACTGTTCAGGTTGTTCTCAAAATGAAGAAACTCAACATGCTGAATGCTCTTGCAAGACAAAAGGAAAGTATGTTCTTTTTCATATCAAATACTTACTTCTTCCAGCATTACATTGTTAGAGATGATAAGCTTACTGCAATAATAGAACCAAGACGCATTGAAGAGCATGATAGATGAATCTATTTTTGTCTAGGTATTGTCCTTGACATGCACATTGAGCTATATAAAGATTCAGAAGCTGGAGAAACAGAAACGGGATATCTTATTGTACTAGCAACAGACAAGGGGATGATCAAGCTGGACATGGTGAACGACTATCAGCGCCACAGGACATGGTCAATGACTATAAATCACATGCTAATGCTCTCTACTACATTTACAAAGTATGAGCTACAATTCTACAAAGGTTGAACCCTCTAAAAGGTTCATCCAGCGGAATATCATTGTTTATGCCCAAAAGCCTTACCCCCACTGCTGCCTGATAAATATTGTAATTTTCTTCCGAAGCATCATTGTTGATTTTCATATTGGTCATTTGTATCATAGGATGTAAACTTCAATAATATATTCATTAGTTAATCAAGTTTTATATGCTGCTGTTGCTTGGCAGTAAGAGTCAGCATTGCCTCATTTGGGAACACATTCCAGAACCATCTATTGAAGCTCCTAAGATGGATGTAATATTTCTTTCCAACTAATTCTCAAGTTAAACCTTTTTCTGTATCTCACAAGCTCCTCGTGACAAGAGGGAAGTCAAGATTTCATGGTAAAATGGAAAGTATAGTGAAGATTATGTCATCAGCATTGCAGATTACGAGGAAGTCATAAATAATGAAGAAAAGACAGTAACATAGAGGTTTTCAGAAAACCTTAAAAGGAAACTTGTCCAACCAAGCAAATATGATTCAGAATATTCATGTGAAAGGATTACCACAAGAAGTTTTTATATATATAAAATTTTTCATCTGGGGAAACTGAATTACATCTTAAATTTAACTTAAGAACATGATAGTGAAGCCAACACTTGCCCAAGTAGATCATCACCAGCAGCATTTTTAGACTGTAAAGGGCTAGTAAAAACTGATGTATCGTATGAGTTATGGCACCATAAAATTATTAATAGCACACAACATCCTTAAGCCAAATAGGAACCTTCGTGTGTGTGACATATTCCAATGCTTATGTGTATATATATTCACGTTTGAATAGAGATATCTGATATGAAGTAAACTACGTCGTAGGCATGCTCGATGGATAAAACGCAATCAAAAAGAAATTCATCAAACACATACAACGAACAATTTACAATTGAAGAAACCAAACCCCAGCCAGCCAAAGAAGTTATATATAGGAACCTTAAAAGCAAGCTGCAGAACCCTTGTACAATTTGATTGATCAAATTGGAATATGATCACTTCTCCAATACCTCAGAGCAGAGAAGGCTCTTTGCAGCTCATGAACATCTGAGTATGGGACGTATTACACATCACTCCCCAGGAAGTATTACCACCACCACCAGCAGCAGCAGCAACAGCAACAGCACCAACTGCAGGACCACTGATTACTGGAGGGGCAACTGCCAATCCGCCAACGGCATATGCGTTGATTCCCTCTGCCGCTGCCCCACCAACCAATACGAAGATGAGGTCCACCAAAACTGCAGCTTAGCCACTGGGTTCCGTGAACGCGAGGTGAATATAAATTTATCTGTGTTCATGTAGGGGCCGGTATATGGGTTTGGAGCTGCATAGATATAGACGCATCATAAGTACATGCGGAAGGGGAAGGAAGAAGAGTTATGGAGGGATGTCAAAGTATGAACACGAAAGAATTACCAATAGACCTCTTCTCAGCAGTTAACACCTCTGCACATAGCCTCTCTACTTCTTCAGCCATGCCAATCAGATCTTTCTCCAAAAGCTTCATTTGCTCCAGTTTTTCCACTTTTTCTATGTTTAAACCTTTTTTCATATCCACAAGTCTTGCTTTTTCTTTTCCCATAATAAAGTAAACAAATCGATAGAATAAGGAGGACAAGATTAGTACAGCCAACCCACCGGTTACAATTAAAGGTTTATCACAAAATGAAAAATAATGCAACGTCAAGCACAATGACTGGTCACCACTGATGGATCAAAAAGATTCAGCCTTGAGGGAACCACGATGCAATTACTAATTGAAATCTCAAAATTACATACTATTTTAGAAATTAAACCTATTTTTCTTCTGACAGTACTCCAATGGAAATTAACTTTAAGAAGAACTATAATGATTTTAAGACATTCAGACAGTTCAGTACAAAGATTAATCAGTATGATGCACAATTTTCTTTATCATAAAATGTTATCTATACTTCATTATGTTCTTACGGATTAATAAATCCATCAACTACATAAAGCATTAAATGTCCAAATATCAGTTTGCTGTCTCTCAAGACAAACAGAAGATACTAATGAGCACCATACAGATACTTCTGGGATTTTAGCTTGGCTGATCATCTCCTCCAGCCACATAACAGCTTTATACGGCTTCCCTATTAAGCAGAGGCCGCGGATAAGTTTACTGTATATTTCATCCCCGGGCCAGTAAGAGTTGATAAGCATTTTTTCCAACATTCGACTAGCTTCCATGTATTTACCATCACAACATAACCCATCAACTAGGTACTCGTACGTCTCCCTGTCAGGAACACAACAGACTTGCCTCGATATTTTCTCAAAGTACCTTAAAGCCCAAGCAGATTCTTTTATGTCACAGAGTCCTTTGATTACACTATTGTGCAGCTTAACCGTTGGAACAAAGTTGTTTGCCATCATTTCCCTTTCAACCACGTCCACTGCTTCATTGGCTTTGCCTGCTGCAAACAATGCTGCCACCTTAGCTTCATATATTGGCAGAGATGATTTGAATCCTTTTCTGTGCATTTCTTTGAGCACCTTGTCGGCATCAGCTATCCTTCCTTCTGAGTAAAGATCAATTGCTATTGCCCTGTAACCATCTGAACTAGGAAATCCACCTCGCATCAAAGCCTCGATAATCAAAGCCTTCACTTGATTGATACCTGCTTCATCTTTAAGGTGGAATTGGCCTAAATCGAGTTGCTTGTAGTATTTTCTTGGAGCCTTAAGACCTTTCCTCAAGACGTTTTCCAGTACTTCCACAGCCTCTTCTACCTGTCCACTGTCACATAGAGCCTCTAACAGTGTTTTATATAAAGAAACATCAGCACCACAACCCTTCTGAGAACCCCTCCAGAACATTGAGTGCAACAAATGGGTGGCCTCAGTAAGTCTTCCATCTTCACACAAACCCCTCATCAAAGTCCTATACGTTTCCCTTTCAGGATAGCACCACTGATAACCCATTTCTTGAAAAATGTGCAATGCAAGATCAGAGCGGTGTATCAGACAAAGAGCATGCATAAGTAAATTCAAGGAACGTGTCCGGGACTTGATTTCCCACCCTCGACAGTTCTCCACAAAGAAGTGATAACAAGTTTCTAGCTTGGATTCTTTCACCATTATCTCCAAAAGAGTATTGAAAGATTCTGTGTAGTTTACACAATTGAATTCGGGAAGACTCTTGAACAAAGAGATGGCTTCATGCAACAAACCAGCATTGGCATAAGTTCTGATTACACGAGCAAAGACTGAATCTTGGCATTCACAAGAGTCCTCTTTCATCCGGTTAACTATTTCTTTCATCTCGGTCAATCGCCCTGAGCTTCCTAGGATGCTGATCATGGTAGAATAGACCGGACCATTGTGGCGGTAACTGGGGTATTTAGTTTTAGCTTCATTGAAAATATCCAAAGCCTTTAATGGGTTTTTCTGGCTGCGTATCAGCTGTGAGAGATGAGTGGGAGTCAAAAGCCTCGGCCATCTCACACTCATGGTGTCGAACACCTCCAATCTCTTTTCAAGAAGACATCAAGAAATAAGGAACAACCTCATTAACATTATAGCTACAAGAAAATACACAAAAATGCGCCAGAAAAACAACAAATTTTGAGCACAACCAGATAATGTAGTGAGCAGAGTGGCACTTGATAATAGGAAAGCACAAAATCCAAAACAAAAATCATCCAATTCTCCCGGACAATTTCTCAAACAGCTTTGGTGCACGACTAGAATATACATAAACAACAACAATGCCTTCGTACTATTGACACGATTTGGCGTCAACTTGCTTTCCGTTTTGTCGACCCAAATCATATACAGAGTTACTCCAGCATTCAAATTATTTAACTTTTATTTTCAAGAAATGTAAAAAACATTACTAGAGGAAAAACATCGTACCTCAACTTTTATTATGATGCAACAAAAACTTCTGCCGCTGAGAGAGCAGAAATGATTAATGCTGGTGTAAGTCGTGTAATCTACCTGTTTTATTTGTTTTAAGGGTAAATTATATCTATCTATCCTGAGTAATTATAAATACCCTTCATTGTTCGAAAAATTATAAATACCCTGAGGTTTGTAATTTTTAATCAAAATATCTGAAATGGACCATTTTGCCCTAGGAATTTTTATTAAAATTATAGAAAAATCGGTCAAGTCAAATTGCATTGTTGCTCGTATAAAAAACTTAAGAAACCTCTCTCTGCACATCGTAGTCCAAAAAAAATTTAAGAATTAAATAAAATAATTCAGTGCATAAAGGCATTTTAGTCAGTTCACCCATAAAAATTGATGGAAATAGGTTTTTGTTAGATAGTTACAAACTTCCGGGAGTATTTGTAATTATAGTAAATCTCAGGAGAGGTAGATATAATTTACCCTTGTTTTAAACACTTCTAACGAACACTAGCTATATTGAATAGGTATTCAGATTTTTCATGTTGCTTTTGGAAAAATTATATTGAGTTGGTATTCAACTAGTTGTCGATACAACTGAGATTAGGGGTGGCAACGAGTCGAGCTCGACCATTTTTGGCGAGCTCGAGCTTGAGCTCGTAATTATTTATATAATTTTTTTTATATTTTTTAATTATTAGTATAATTTTTTAATAAAATTATAGTATTATAAATTATAATAGTATAGAATATGTATATATATAAATTAATTATTAGGACTTGTTAATTTAAAAAATTAGAAGAGATTACAAATAAATATTAAAATATAACATAGAATTTATATGTGTCATATTAAAAAAAATATTAAAACTTAGTAAATTGTTGATTAAGCTTGTTGATTTCATTATTATTATTATTATTATTATTATCATCATCATCATCTTCATCATCATCATCATCATCTTTAGATTAATTCATGGGAATCACTAAGTTTTGACATAAATTTATAAGTAAAATTTATAGATTGTGTAATGTATACTATGTATTTTGATATAAATATAAGACTCACAAATAGATACAAAAATCATAAGTTAAATGTTAGGACTTGTTAGTTTAAAAAAGTATAAGAGGTTATAAATAGATATTAAAATATAACATAAAATTTATATGTATCATATTAAATAATTATTTTAAAGAAAATATTAAAATTTACTAAATATTGATTAAGTTTATTTTTATATAAATTATAAAATTTAAATGTATAAATAAAAGTACCAATACCATAGTTTATTATTATCTAAAATAAAATGTATGATATTGATTAATAATTACAATATATGATCAATTTTGAGTATAAAATTGATAAAGTATTGAATATCAAATTAACATATAAAAATTTTAAACATAAAAAAATATATAAAAATAAAAAAAAAGAGAAAAGCTCGCGAGCGGATAGAGAGAATTGAGCTCGAGCTCGAGTTGGCTCGACTCGAGCTCGAAAAACTCAAGCTCGAGTCAAGCTCAAACTCGAGCCGGCTCGCGTCTGCCACCCCTAACTGACTTCGCGAGCCGGTTCGACTCGTCTGCCACCCCTAACTGAGATAATAGGACATTCTAGTTTGAAGTTCCCATCAAAATTGAAAGTTTAATGGACAAATAAACTTCTTTTATTGAATTTAAGGTTCAATTGTAGTTTAAAGTGTTATGGATATTACAGTGTACATAGAAAAATCCCGTGTACCAATGCCGCTCGACCCCAGATGCAAGCGAATGTATCAGTCTCAAAACCATAACCATTATTCCAAGAAATAAGCTTTAGGTGTTAGTTCAAACCCATAGTGGGTCCATGACAACTCTAACTTGGGTGGGGTATTCAAAGGTATGTTTGACCACATCTTTATGAGAATTAAGATCAAAGTGAAGGACTATTAATGCGCTCAACCGTCGTAACCACATTCGAAAATTTTCATATTTTGTGTGTGATAATTGAAGTTTAAAGGCATAATTCAAGGCAAAGTCTATTATAGCTCCTTCGAATGAACATTGTTACCACTAAGTTGTATATTATAGCCGGAAGACACATGCATCGACTATATGGTATGAGTTGCCACCTATTTCATTTCATATTTTAATTTCAAAAATTTTAAAGCACGTGGGGATAGTTCAAAATAAACTTTAAACTTTTTTCAATTGTCAAATTATTTCCTACAATTTATTTTAACTTAATGTGCAAGTTTAATTTAACTAGTAATAAATATGTGCGCTGCACGTGAGTCATATGATATTATTAAAATAATAATATAATTTTAAAATTTAACGATTAAATGTAAAATATACTAATTAATTCACGATATAATAATTAAATGTAAATCGATGTTTTCATTAGTCTTTATCTTTTTCTTTTTTAATTTTGATTGCTGCTGACATCTTCTTTTTGCTTGATTTTAATGATTATTGAATCAATCGTTGTGAAGATAAATAAAATACTTTTGCATGAAATACTTTTCCTCCAACTTACTTCAAGTTTGACTCTTATTTAAGTTGTTTAACAATTAAATCATACTATTATTTAATGTTAAACAATCAATTAATAATTTTATACCATTGCTTTTATTTTTTTGAGATCTAAATTTCAAAAAGATCCGAGGTTCAAATAGAAATTCTCGTAGGGCTCTTTTGTTCTCGAAAAGTATCTAACTAATTATGTTGTTAAGCAAAGATAAAAGAACATAATAATCATAGTGTTGACATCAAAATTTTGGAATAAATTATCAATTAAAAACCCAAATAAATTGACTAATAATTAGGTTCCAAATTAAAATTCATATTAAATGTGGGTTTTACATATTGATAATAAATTATCAATAAATTCATACTAAATTTGGCCTTAAGCGTCGTTACAGACTGATTCAAAATAAAGTACAAAATAATTCTTTTAGCCTGGATTAGTTAAGTGGGTCAAAAAATGTTCAAGTACAACTTGTTAGGAGACTGATGCAATGTCAAAGCCATAATTTTCAAATTCAAGCAATCTAAGTATGCTCATGCCTATAAAAGGAACCTACACACACAATAAGACACCTTTGAAACACACACACGTACACACACACACACACAATAGGATACACAAGCCAAATCCTAATAACTCAAGTCCTAAATAAGTTCAAAACTCTCTACATCTTCCAAAGTTATGCAATCATGAATGTTCTACGTTTTTCCTTGGCATCAAAGGTTTGATGATATCCTATTTCAAGGTAACTTGTGCATGATTTTCTCCCACAACAGGACACACAAGTCAGGTTTATTTTCTATCTTCTTCTTTATAGAATGTTTTTTTAACTTTTCTAATTTCACAAGAGGTAAATCACATTTAACCCAAACCTTAAATAGCAATATTATGTTGTAGGCTTAATTGCATAAAATCCCCCTGTATTTTACAAACTCAGCTAAAAACTCCTTCATGTTTTAAAAATAGGCTAAAAACCCCCTTCTGTTTTATTAAATGTAGCTCAATCGCCCTACTCCGTTAAATTGACTTGACGGCGTTAATTTTTTAGTTATATGACCGTTATGCCCTTTTTATTATATACTATTCCTTATTTTACTAACTGTTGGATCTTCTTTGTGTATATAATAACAGTTGATCTGATCAATAAATCTCAACCGTAAGATCTAAGAAAAATGAAAGGTTTAGACTCAACAAATTATTTAATTTATATTATATACAGAAAATTTAAATTATAAAAATATATTATTATTTATATATATAAAACTAAAAAAAAGACCCTCTCCCTCCCCCCGCCCCCCCTCTTCCCCACCCCCGACCGCCCACCCCCCGCCACCCTACCCCGCCAACAAATCTGGCGACGCGGCCGTCGCCCAGGTAATCCTCTCATTTTCATTTCGTTGCATTTGGGTTCCCAATCTTTCTTTACCAGCAATTCTTGCTAGTTTTTCCATGACAATTCTTGAATTTTTTTGCCTGCTGAATGCTGTTCTTGCTAATTTTTCCATGAATTCTTGGTTTTCTGGCTGCTGAATAGTGCTCTTGCTATTTTTCCACGAATTATGGGGTTTCTGTGGCTGCTGAATGAATGCTGGGAAATTCTCTTATTCTTGTAGAATACAAGTACAGAAATTGTTGTGAAGAGTTGAAGTTGTGGTAGATCTCCTTAAAAAAATTTCATTTTAATTAATTTAATTATATTTATTAATATAATTATTAAATATTTACTTAAATGTAGTGTACAATATATATTGGGTATAATTATTAAAAAGATCTAAATTCATTTATAAATTGTATTATTGTAATTATTTAATATTTATATTCATGTAGATACTAAAATTTGAAAATTAAAATTTAGTATATTAAACTTGATAATTTATTTTTTTTATCATTTCGTATTTTAATATGTAATATAAATATATTAAAAACAAAATTATTTATACTTTTAGGATATATGAAAATGCAAACAAAATCCTTCAAAAATAGTCTATTTGGACCATGGTAATTTTATATACAATACAACGGTATTTTAGTCAAATATGGACAAAAAAAAAGTCAAAACACGATAAAATTATGCCCAAACGCACTTCAGGCGTGTGCACACCACCTTCCGTTAGTTTCTAACGGAAGGGGGGTTTTGTGCTGCATTTACTAAAACACAGGGGGGTGTTTAGCTTATCTTCAAAATACAGGGGGGGTTTTAGCTATTTCACAAAAACACAGGGGGTAAATTGAAATTTAGCCTATGTTGTATCTGTTGAAAATTTCAACTACTTTTTCTTTTATTTCATCAACCTTTGGAAAAGTGTGCTAATATTTTACTTAATTAACAAAAGGTCATTCTTCTCTACAACTATTACTACTACTCTAAGTGGACGACTTAATTTTTCAAATGTTGTTTTAATTTTAGGATAATATTACTGATAGTGAAATTTTTTTCTTATTGTGGTTTCTTTTTATAATTTTATATTTAACTACATCTACTAATTTTTGTTATAGTTTTTTCTTTAACAATTAAAAAAATTATAACTTAATTTACAAAAATGCAATTAAACTCAAAGTAAATAAAATAAAATAAAAATAAAAACCTTAAACTAATATGTACTGAATGTAAATGCTTGAAATGCTAATTTAGTTCATCTAACTGCCTTGTTTATCCTTTATTAAATCTTTTATTTATTTATCTTAGTACTTGACAACATTCATTTTGTCAATTATTTCCCCCTTTTTAGTTAATCCAATATTGTTTTCATGTTCTGCATTCTGTTAATTTTTTTCATGAGATTTTCTTTTCCCATATGTTATGGATTGTGGCTAATAACTAATTCTTATTTATTATTAAAATTTGTTCTTATGAAAAAGTATAATATATTTTCACAATTGAAACAAACATTGTTGGGATTCACACTTTAACTATAATATAATATAATACAATATGATATAATAAAATAGTACTTAATATATTTTGTTATTTATTGAAGTTTTAGCTTAATATTTACATATACAATTCATTTAGAGTTTACCTTCAAATATTATCATATATAACCTAACAAATTATATTTTTAAGATATTTAAAGTCTATTCTGACAAATTAATTGAATTGAAGTAATATTTAACTTTTTATTTTATTTGCGATTCTTGTATCTAGTTAAATATTGGTTAAATGCATCATGACCGTTAATTTGGTTTCTCTTTTTCTTTTACTATACATTAATAAGTAATTCACATAACACACATACATACATATATATATATATGCCTACTATTGTACTATATATAAATTACTGTAACTATTAGTATTATTATTTTTACCTATATCTCAATCATACGTCTCTATATTTAAAATAGTACTCCGCTAAAGTACTCATATATGTGCATCTTTAGGAATATTTCATGCTATTTAAATTTATAATCGACTAAATTATCCCTTTTTAAATTATAAATAACAATCATAAAAGTACTGTAAAAAATATAAACATTTATATCACTCCAAGTTCTAGCAGTTGAAGAAACTACACTAAAAAAAAGACACAATTTCTGGATAACAAAAATGATATACTCTATAGTTATAAACTTATGTCGGTAATTTCTATCATAATTGTTAGAATTTACAGTTATTATGATAGTCTATATTTTTTCAGTATATTTTTTATGATTGTTAGTAAAATTTGATAAGAGGTAGTTTAGTCATCACAAATATTAAAAATTATGAAAAAAGAAATTATTATTATTTCCAAAATACCGCACCAATGCGCATATACTGAGTTTAATTGCGCCTATCTTTTATATATTTAAGCTTTATTAATTTAGCGTACATAAATATTACAAAATAAAAAAAAAAATAAGAAGAGTAATAAGTATGATTGATCAATTGTTCATTTAAATTTTAATACGTGTCAATTTGATAATTATTATATCTATGTCAATAACTTATTGAGTGACCTACTTAATAATTGATTTCACGACATCTATTCCAATCCTATTAATAACTATATTAATAAAATTATAACATGTAATATATAAAAAAATAAAAAATTAGAAGAGAATCATTCACACATTTTATAATTGTATAGACAATGTTTATCAATGGTTATGCACCCATTTTTTCTTTTCTATTTTTTTTTTCAAAAACTGACGTATGTGGTGATGGTTTAGAAATAGGATTTGGACCTTTTAATATCTTTTATACAATGAGCGATTTCTATCCTACATTGTTGAAAAGATCAATCTTATACACTGATATTTTGTTCTATTATATTAGAGATAATTAAAAAAAATCATATAAGGTTTCTAGTAATATACCTCAAATGTTCAAATCACATTTTAATCTATCTTATTACAAAAGTATTCGCTTTACATGATTAGTGATTCTCAATTTTCTTTTTAACTTATGTTACTCTTCAAAATGTTTGTTTTATATGGCAATCCAGTTAATTGATTTTCATTTGTTATCTAACATATCTTAAAATGTCAAGTAATCTAACTAATACTCATTAAATCAATGCTAGAAAATTTTTAGACATTAAATCCTTTCAATTTTCATTAATTTTTATAGTCATTCCTTGTTACATATATCATAGGGGTATTTTTTATCTAGTAAATACATTATATTATGAATATAATATACTAAAAAATAATATGCAAATAAGTATAATGTGAAAAGTAATTAATAGGAATTAATAAGCATACTATTCTACTTTTTTATCCTTAAAACATTAATATTGCAAGGTTAATTTAGTCCAATAAAAAACAAAAA
The DNA here is from genome assembly GCA_034509735.1 of Sesamum alatum. Classification (NCBI taxonomy): domain Eukaryota; kingdom Viridiplantae; phylum Streptophyta; class Magnoliopsida; order Lamiales; family Pedaliaceae; genus Sesamum; species Sesamum alatum. The sequence continues at coordinate 11,531,893 of JACGWO010000011.1, forward strand.
AAAAAAACTTTTTTTTATGATTCATACTTTTATAGATATAGATACAGATATAGATATTTATTTTAGGTTTATGACTCATTATTATAATAATTTAATTGTAATATTATGAGGTTAATAAGTATTTGGTCCTTACATTTTATATTTATGAGGCCCATTTAACATGAATTTATTGTGATCATTATGGGCCACTCATTATTTTTAACAGTAAAATTATTTACAACTATTTAAGGCCCGTTGCATTTCTACATTTGCAAGAGAGAGAGAGAGTGAAGTTTTGTCTAGATCATTTATGAGTTTTGGAAAACACATTCATACTTCCACAAGTTTTGACAACATGATTCTTAGTCTTCTCTTAATCGTGCACATCGGATGAGATACTGCTGGGATCTAATAGGATTTTATCCCGAATTCATGATTAGCCATTAATACTTGCACGTGAGGTGACAATCATGAGTTTAGGACAACGACAAGTGTCGTAAGGCGGCAATCATGAGTTTAGGACAACGACAAGTGTCGTGACTCTCCATCGGTGCAATTTTCTAAATTATCATAATTTATTTCATTTATTTAATTACTATATGAATTGTGTTAAATTATATATCGATATTTTATATGTGATTATTTTGAAATATAATTATAAACACAAATCACACAATATTCACAATAGTTCGCACCAATTAAGAAAAAAACGTCTATCGTGCGGACTAGTTCGCCACTCATTCACAAGCCCTCATATTTATATATAAAAGCCAACAACACACACAATGCACATATTATAAAGGGATAATTACATTTACACCCCCTCACCTATTGTTCATTTACACAAACCACCCCTACCTTTTGAAAAAATACAGAAACCACCCCTGACAGCATTTAAAACCCCAAAATACCCCTATTGACTTGGTCAAACTATAATATAAATTTTGAAGGACAAAATTGCCCTTTGGGGTGTTTTTGTAATTACCAAAAGATAGAGGGGGTGTTAATGTAATGTTTATAAGGATGAGTAATATGACCCCATATATTTTTTTATTATTTATATCAAATTTAAATTAAAATTATTTTATCAACTTTTTTTAGTTGAATCTCTATAAAAAAATTATAATTTTTAATAATTGAAATATTAAATTGTTCAATTAATATATATTTACAAAGTTAGCTACTAGGCTATACATTGAAATTATAATTATCACACTTGTATAAATTATTTTAGATTCTTAAAATTAAAAAAATATTTGTCCTCTATTTTTATTTATAACTAAAATTAATAAATTATATCAAACTTAAATTTAAGTTTAAATCATTTTATAACTTTTTTTTATTGAATCTTTACATAAATTACACCTTTTAATAATTGAAATATTAAATTATTCAATTAATATATTACAGAAAGTTAGTTACTAGGCTATATATTTAAATTATAATTATCACACTTTAATAAATTATTTTAAAATTTTAAAATTAAAAGATTATTTATCCACTATGCTTATTTGCATTTAAATTTTACTATAATTAATAAATTATATATATGTATATATATATATTTATACATATATAAAAAAAATATATATTTTACATATATGATATATATCTATATTTTTGTACATACATATTTAGATAGCGGATGAATGTGGAGGAGGGCGACAACAAAGTCGGTGAAAACGGAAGAGGGGTCGGGCACAGGCAGGGTGGCGGGGGTGAGGGATAATTTAAAAATTTTTTTTAATAAATAAATTATTTATTTTACTGATTCTGATATGATTTATATAAAACAAGACCAAACTACGTAGTCGGCATGCTCTATGGATAAAATGGAACCAATGAGGGATTCATCAAACACATCAATCAACAATTTACAATTTGAAGAAACCAAACTCCCTGCCAAAGAAGTTTTATACAAGAAACTTTACAAGTAAGCTGCAGAAGCCCTTGTACAGTATAATTGATCGGAAGTTGGAATATGATTGGCTATTGTGAAAATGTATTACCAGATTAGTTCAGTACTCCACTACCTCAGAGCAGAGATGGCTATGTTGCAGCTCATGAACATCTACGTCTGAGTATGGGACATATTGTACATCACTCCCCAGGAAGGGTTGCCAGCAGCCACAGCACCGGCACCAACTGCAGGACCACTGATTACTGGAGGGCCGACTGCAAATCCACCAGCAGCATATGAGTTCATTCCCTCCACTGCTGCCCCACCAATGGCGTGAAGATGAGGTCCACCAAAACTGCCAGCATAGCCCCCGGTTCCATGAACAGGAGTTGGATATAAATTATCTGCATTCATGTAGGGGCCAGTATATGGGATTGGAGCTGCATAGATGTAGGAGCATCGTTAGTACATGGGGAAGGATGAAGAGCTATAGATGGGATGTCAAAGTATGAAAACAAAGAATTACCACTAGCCCTCTTCTCAGCATTTGACACCTCGGCACGTAGCCTCTCTACTTCTTCAGCCATACCAATCAGATCTTTCTCCAAAAGCTTCATCTGCTCCACTTTTTCTATGTTTAAACCTTTTTCATATTCAAAAGTCTTGCTTTTTTTCCCGTAATAAAGGGGAACAAATGGATAGAAATAAGAAGAACAAGATTAGTAAAGCCAACCCATTTGTTACAATTCAAGGCTTATCACAAAAAGAAAAATAATGTAATGTCAAGTACAATGACTGGCTGCACAGACAGATCAAAAAATTTCAGCCTTGAGGAAGACATGATGCAATTACTAATTGAAATCTCAAAACTATGTACTATTCTAGAAACTAACCTACTTTTTCTTCTGACTCATAAGTAGAATACGAAGTACTCTAATGAAAATTAACTTTAAGAGGAACTATAACAATTTAAAGACATTACAAAGATTTATCAGGGTGATGCACAATTTTCTTTATCATAAAATGTTATCGATATTTCATTATGCTCTTATGGATAATAAGGCCATCAACTAGATAAAGCATTAAATTGAACTGAGATTAATTGGAACATTATCTCATTCCACATGCTTTAGGGATGTATTTATAATTTTAAGTGTTGCACTGGCTACCTCCGCCTCTGTTCATGCTGGTGGTAATTAAAGCTGAGTCTAGATGTAATTTTAAAAAAAAAAAAAAAATCGTCTGCATCCAATAGAACAAAAATCATTACATAAAAACTTAGGGAGAGTTTCACAAAGGCTAAAGCCACCTAATTGCCAATGTTTTAAGAATTAAAAAGTGAAGCATAGACAGTCCATAAGGAAAAGCACTACACAGGAGGAGAATCATTGTAAGATGAAATGCGGGTCACTGGGTGATGAGCGATTATTGAAGAAATTAATGAACATGAAGAGCTTATTTCACTCACCGTAATCTTTGATGCTCTTGCCTCAGGCAATCAAGTTCGGCATGCATTTCCGGTATCTTTTTAACATCCGAACGGTTGTTCTCCAATTCCTTGGTAGCCTTCTTGATTTTAGCAGTCAACTCTTGCCTAGCTGTCACTAAACTCCGTGCTTCAGCATGGACCTCTTGAAGTTCTTTCTTTACACTGTCCCCTGCTCCAATATCAGCTTCCAGTTTTGAAATCTTCTCCAACAAAATGCGAATCTGAATGTCAGCTTCAGTTTGGATACTTCTGATATGTTCTCTAAGTTTCTCTGCTTCCCGTTGTGCAGCTTCAAGATCCTGCCTCAAGGCCAAATGAGTAGATGCCAGTTGATGATTGTCCCTAGCAAGTTGATCAATTTCTGCTTCCTGCAAGACCAATTTATTCTCTAAAAGTACAGGAGGAGGAAGTGGTTCCATAGGATGCAGAGCAGGAGGCAAAGGACCACGACGTATCATTTCTGAAGCTTGGATAAACCGTTCATCATATGGTGGTGGTATATTTCTTCTTGAAGCCATGAATAAGACAATTTCCTAAAGCCGAAATGGACCAAGATTAGGACAGTTTCCTGCTACTTCTCTGACAAAATACCAAAGGTAACAGATAAAGCTCAACCGGAGCACATGGTTCCAAGAAGTAGTACTTCTGACTATGTCCAAGTCAGCAAAAAACATAACATAATTACAATTGTAGGATCAGCCAAACTAAATATCTTCTGTAATTTATATGGCACCAGAGCTGAAAATCCTGAACTCAAGGAGAACTTGACCTTAACTATAGGACAATCTTCAGTTTACTTCAAGCAAGACATAGCACTGTATATATTTTCTTATTTCTAGCACACTCAAGAAAACTACTACTATGGCTCTCTTAAAATGAAAGCATGGAAAATTTATATATACTGTTGTATACTTGTATTTATAACTTCTTGTCTTTGGTTCACCTACCCATGATGTCACCGATGATGCCAAATGCAACGTGCACAATTCATAGTGAGAACCTTGGGTTAACTACATTGAGAAAACCTTAGGTTTATGACTTCAAATCCTGTTTTAGCCGTAAGTAGTGAATAAGGAGCAATGAATTCAATAGACCCAAAGATCTAAATCAAGTCATTTGGCAAATTCTTATACATATCAGAAAATCCACAACTAGAAACTTTCAACACAAGAAAGAATACCAACACTTCTACATAGCCAGGGTAGTTGATTAAGATGCAGACTTTAATTGTCTTAGACAAATTAAAGCATGACTCAATGCAAAAGCAGGTTTCTCACATAAACTAGAGAAAATGATCCTGAGTAGAAAAATGTAAAAGTACATGCAAATATGTCAATGTGGACATGGAAATTTTGATAGTTAGCATCATTTGTTGGATTTGGTGAACTTATACTCAAATCTAGTGTGGAAAAGCTATGTTATTTTGTTTGTGCTTCCATGTGAATGTGCTGACTAGGGGATAAGTTGGCTTGGATCCATCAATTCTGGCAACTAGGGCTCAATTTCAAATGAAAGCTGCAGCAATGTTTTCAGCCAGGGACATCTAATCATAGATGCATTCACAAGCATTCAGCATAACTGTCCATGGAGAATGCACACCTTTTAGTGAACTGAATGATGGGAGCTCTAACGATTTCTCTTAATTGCAGGTACTTTATATAGCTAAAGGAAAAAACATCAGAAATGAAGGTTTTAGTCATTTTCACTTTATTTCCAGTCTCTACTCACTAAAGCTGCTTGGTGATGTTTTTCTTGATCCCTCTCCCCTAATAGAACTACTTCTTATAAGAGGAATCACGGGTTCGCCCACTCGAGTTGGAAAACCCCAGAGCTCTCCACCTTGTTCCATTTAGAATAGTGGTTGATACCTGGGGCCAGGAGGGTGTTAGATTGTTACAAGCCTTGTATGTATCCAGTAATTACTGGACACCGCTTTCCTTTTTAAGCAACAAAAATGCATTTCTCAGTAGCACGTGCAACGGAAGTGAATGTAGTGACTGTATACCACCTCATTTGTATTCTTTGAGGCCCTCTTCACATCACTTTCCTTAAGTCGAAACTATCATTCCTTAAGTCGTGACTCTCAGTAACAGGCCAACATTCTAGCACAAGAAGATTAGAAGCTTGCTATATATTACAACTACCTTATCTTCTCACTTGCTTCATACAGAAACTCTCTCAATCTTTCAGCAGATCAAATGCTGACAGAATCTTTATCATAAAAACTCTTCTTGATACACCACTCCCCTGATGCCACTATACCAAATGCCAGAAATTGCTTTCCCCAAACAAACAAAACCACCCCAACCAAATCACCGCAGACACATCAAAACCTATGCAAACAAAATTCACAAACAGGGAAATAAAAGGAACAAGAAAATTCCCAAAAGGAGAAGCAGTACTAGCCAAGCAACTGGAGCGCCCCCACCATTCAGCCCACTAATCCAAACTATTCTAAGTACATTCTCTATCAGTCGAATCATCAGATAACTCAATTCAAGAAAAAAAAATTGAAAATTAACTGAATAAAACACACAATCAGACCGACGGAAGTGTGATAAACGAACATATTAAAATGGAAGGAAAAAAAAAAAAAAAGAAAAGAATTCAACTTTATTCAACGATTATTGAATTTCAGAAGAAAATCAGAACATGCCCAGGAAGGAAGGTGGAAACATCGAACCTGAACCCTTTTACTGTGATTTTCGCTCCACGGATATCATCTACGATTCCCACATGCAGCCAACGGAAATAGGGAATGAGGAAAAACGGAAGAAAATTTGGAGTGGGAATTGTGAAACTGAAACACATATACTACTAAATATTTGGGGGTAATTACACCTTTCTCCCCTAAAATGAGTACAATTACACATAGGGAAAATTATTTTTTTAGTCTGTTAAGTATGCCCAATATTAATTTTAGTCCGGTAATTATGCCCATTTTTTTCTAAGTCCAGTAACTTGCAAAATTGATGAGATTTAGTCCTTCGGTGGTCGATTTTTTATTTATTGACCAGAAATATTACATGGCATGCCAACTGGACATATTTTGAGAATTTTTAAGCCTATATGGCAATTGAAATTAGGTGGATTTTAATTTGAAATGCCACCTAATACATATGGTTGTACAAGTGACAACTAATACATATGGTTGTACACGTATATAAATTGTCGTAAATTAACCAAATAGTTGTCACGTGTACATTTTTCGGCTAATTTTCAAAATATCGCCGAAAAATTGAGTAAAATACCATAATTCGGACTAAATCTCATCAATTTTGCAAGTTATTGGATTTAGAAAAAAATGGACATAGTTACCGGACTAAAATTAATATTGGGCATACTTAGCGAATTAAAAAAATAATTTTCCCATTACACATAGTTCTTCTCTAAATTGGTAATATTTTACCTTTTAGATTGGTATTTGTCTAACAAATAAATGATCATTTTAGTCAAAATTCAACGAATTTGTTATTAGTAAAAAAGTTAAACGAAAATTGAGTATATATATGAATTTTCATTTGATTCTTTTGCAAATACACAAACTTGGTAAGTTTTTATTAATGATTGGATTTATTTGTTAAACGCAAACAAAAACACTAGATATAATTGTTCAAAACTCAAGAGCTTATATGTAATTACATTAAATTTTGGGGTGGACAATGTAATTATTCTTAAATATTTCAATGAAATTGGTTAAGGTGTGATGCACATAAGGAGTCATATCCATCGACGCCAATCGTGGTATGCCATGTGTCTAACCCATTAATTCTTGACATTTGAACAGAGTTAATTACAAATAAAATTTAAATTTTAATTGAAATTTGATTGTAATGATTTTATGTAATTTAAAAATCCTATTGGAAAGATAGGATTTGAATCTATTTAGATTTCTACTAACTATTAGAACAAGTTTCTTTCATATATATTAACTTTACATTTTGACATGTTTATGGACAAGAAAATTCATAGTTCATTCCAATCATATTCCCTTATATTCTGTTCAAATTGATATATTTACAGTAAAAAAATTTTAAATTTGTAATAATAAACCCACTATATTGTTTAAATAATTATGTTATAAATGATTTGGAATCCTCTGATTCTCAATTTAAATTATTTTAAGTAATATTAAGATAGATGTTAAATTTATTTAAGGGCATGTTTATTTGGTTGGACACTTGGACTAGCTTGAATTGTTAGTCCCAAATTTATTGAATAATCCAAGCTCGAGACAAGATGCACAGTGCATGGGTCGGGATTGGATTGACCTAATAAAAAAGTTGATTGGCCCGACCCAGATCCACTAGAGACCGGTCCGGTCCTTGGCCAGGTTAATTGGGCCATTTTTTTCTTTCAATAATGCATGATATAAAATTTTTATTTCATTCTTCTAATTTGATGTTGTAGTAGGTTTTTTATACTTTTAAAACTATAATATTTCTAATCTTTAATGTTCTACTTCTAAAATTTTAGTATATTAATTCATTAATACTATTAATTTATTTATTTTGAAAGTTTGTTTTAATTCTTTTTTGAATTTGTTATTGTCTAAGTTTATTATTGTATATTTGTTAGTCAAATTATTATCTAAGTTTATCATATAATCTTAACTATTTTTTTAGTCATAAATTTTTTTGTTATTTAATTTATTTTTATTTTATAAGACAACCATAAATTTAGATAATTGCAAAGAAAATACCTCAATTTCATTAACATAACAGGCATATTCGGGCTTTATCCAGGCCTGATCTAGGCCAGTCCATAAGCTGGGCTTGAATTTAAAAATGTATCCAGTTGGGACCATTTAAAAGCCCAGAACGAGCTTAGAACCGACTATGAACAATAGTCGGCCGATTTGGATCGAACTTTTTCAGGTTGGTCTATGTACCCACTGTGCACCTTGAAATCCAAGCTGCATACCATTGAAGAGGCTCGCCAACGCCGCCACCATAGCTATTTTTCATATAATTGTTAATTCCCACCTCTTGTAACGGTGTTGGGCTTTTTGGTAATTAATGATATACCCTTTGGCATTTTTGCTTCTCCTTAATAGGTTTAAAGTCCTAAATATTAATTTGTGGTTGATTGGAAATTTATGAAAGGGAAAAAAAGATTTAGTTCATTAACTTGGCTCTCGTTTAATTTTACTGCACTAACTATCATAGTTATCAAATTTATATGCTATGTTGAAAAAATGCTTCAATTAGGTCCTTCGGTGGTTGAATTTTGCCTTTTTGACCGGAAAATACACATGCTGCAAAATTGGGAATTTTTCACACCATGTGGCACTAAAGAATGACTTGGCACTTGAGGTGGATTTTTTTTTTATATCTTCTCTGCCACATAAGCACTTACATAAAAGAAAAAAGTTAAATTACATAAAAATAAATTTTGAATTTATATTTTATACTAGGTTTCCTGCAACATCTCTGCATCTATATAATAAATAATCTTACACACTTTAAAATATATTATAAATTAAAATAAAATATATAACTCAATCCATCAGCTTAAAAAGAAAAAGATCAACTTAATTAAATTATCGACACAAAAAAAATAATAAAAATGCACAAAGTTGTAGATATTTATAAATAATTATTTTACAAATGCTTATATATTATAAAAATAATTATAGATGAAAAAAATAATTATTATTTATAAAAGATACATAAAATTATAGATAATTATAAATAATATTAGTTTATTGTATTATAGATAATTATTATATTTAATTATAAAATTATAGATAAATAATACAAAAAAATTATTTTATAAAAAATACATAAAATTATAGATAATTATAAAAATAATTGTAGATTATAAAAAATAATTATTATTTATAAAAATACATATAATTTTATACTAATTATGTATTATAAAAAAATAAAATTATGATTTTATATAATATAAATTTAAATAGAACAAACTAACCCCCGCGCCCCGCCCTCCCCCGCCATCACCCCTCCAGTTCCTCTCCGTCGCCCCATAGAAGGGGGCGACGGTGCGTCCCCCCTCGAGGTGTGAGCTGGGCAACGGCGACGGCGATGACGACAGCGACCAAGTGTGCTCGAGGGGGCGATGCGGCGTCGCCCCCCTCTGTTGGGTTGAGTTATTCAACCCAAACAGTAATTAGTACCAAATTCATGATAACATGATAAAAAAGACCTTGTATTTATTATACAATATTTATTTAAGTTATTTGGGTTGAGTTATATTTAGGTGGCTTGAGTTATTCAACCCAAACAGTAATTAATATCAAATTCTTGATAATATAAAGTGAACACTTGCATGTATTGGGCCGCTTATACAACCTAATAATGGAATTAAATGGGTCCTAAGTAAAAAACCACAATAACAACCTAACAAATGTTCATAGGTATGAGATGTTTTACTACTTTTTACAGTCTATTTTTCTTATTTACGACTTCACCAATGGGATGTTTGCACGAGTTTATTTTAAGCATTTATCAATCCTTTGTTGAAGATAAATCAAAAATATTTTTTTAATTTACAGTATATACTTTTCAACAACTTGTAGTTTTAGACCAAAAATTGTAAGCAACTTCTACAACTTACTAGTGAAATCGTAAATATTTAATTGTTTTTTCAACCATTCCTCCAATTGTTTTACCCCTCCAAATTTCATTTTTATTTTTAAACACTTTTAAATTTCTCCATTGTCGAACTTATTTCTTTTTTATTATTTATTTCTACCACAAAAGTATAAGCTACTGCGAATATTAGGGCCCATAATTCAGACGCAACCCGATTTGTAGTTTGTTCGATCGGGTTACAAATCAAGCCCAAGACACAAGTATGCTTTGTCAATTTTGCCCTTCAATTAAACCTAGAAACAAGGATCTATATTTTAAAACGTCAATCTCAACCATTATAAAAGATATTAATATACAATTAACCCCAAATCAAATAAATAATAACACCAATATGTTAAACATTATCAAATAAACAAATTTAAATTAAAAAAAAAAAAGAAACGCCTTAAAAAAAAGAAAATGAAATTGTCTTTGGATGATGATCAAATGAAAAAATATATCGAGTTTCATGAGAAATAACATGGCTAAGGGCATATGGGATCCCAAACCTATGTTTACTTGAAAAAGAATCAAGGCCCGTTATAATAAAAGATGAATCCAAGATTGAAAATTAGGGCAAGTTATAATTTATGCATTGGTCCATATAGCCATTCTATTGAGTATTATATTTACTTTAATATCCTCAAGTGTAGAAAGCATTAAAATTTTTTCCTAGAGTCGGTTTATATTAGCCTACAATCCGACAACATATCATAATAAGTAAATAAAATATTATATTAGCTTATAACCATTTATCCCAAATAATATCATTCATTAATCTATCACATCATAATCACATCCAAAGTAGTAAACATGCCTTTAGGGGCATGTTTATTACTCATGATTAGGCTTAATTTATAGCTCAATCTCAAACATATGTTTACTTGAAAAAGTATGGGCCCATCAAGGGCCCGTTATAATAAATGATAAATCCATGATTTGAATACCACCTCTTGAGGTGGTACTCAAATTCAAATCATCCGAAAATTGGGTCAAGTTATAATTTGTGCATTGGTCTATATAGCATTTCTATTGAGTTTTATATTTACTTTAATACCCTCAAGTGTAGAAAAACTTACAATTTTCCCCTAGAATCGGTGTATATTAGCCTACAATCCTATAACATATCATAGTAAGTAAACAAAATATAACATTAGCCTACAACCATTTATCCCAAACAATATCGTTCATTAATCTATCACATCATAATCACATCCAAAGTAGTAAACATGCCCTGAGTACCATATTAAATGAGTGATAGGATTATCTTGAATTAAATGAATAACTAAAAAGTCCCCTATAAACTGTAAGGTGTTTACTTAAGCAAGAATGGTTGTATTATTCTTAGGAATTAGTTATACCACCTCCTTTGGTGGTATTATTTATGCAACCGAAACAATAAATAGTATAAAGCTTTGGTTTTATATCAAACCCCATACAACAAAGTAAATATTTTATTAACCTATACTTAATTTTTTATTCAGACTAATACACCGAATTAAACGAGGCTTTAATGTACCGGACTGTGCTTTTTAATCACAAGATTTAGGACGAAGCTCGAAGTACTGCTTGACCTAAACACTGGGAAGACTTTGAAGCTCTCAAGGTACACTAGATCGTAACTGGTCTTTTTATCTTTTGTTCTACTTGTAATCAATCTAATCAAACCCAATATTATTCAATCAATGTTTTGACACCCAACCCAGTCTGTGTGGTTGGACCGCCCGAACCGTCACATGGACCACAGAATCGGCCGTATAAAACCTGAAAACCAGACCAGCCAAAAAATTGCTTTTTCTTTTTTTTTTTTGTTTTTGAAAATTGCTCGACCCAGTGGTTCAATCGGTGAACCGTTTGATCCGGTGCTGGGTTGATTGAACCGGTCGGGTCAATATCCTATATAATATATTATAAAATCCCTAATTTCTCTCCCCTATTTTCAATTTCTTAGCATTTAACAACACCGACAATATGTGTATAGTGTATACGGTAGATTGTAGAAGGTGGATAGATTAGATAGTAATGATGGGTTGGAAATGTTTAAATTTAAGCTTAGATTAGTTTTCTTAAATTTGGAAATATTATTTTTCTTAAGCTTAAATTATTTTTGTTAACTGTTAAGTGTGAAAATATTAAATTTAAATTTTAGATTTGTGACATTTGTCAATTGATTTTAGTTAAATAAAAGAATGTTCGTTACTTCATTTCTTTTCCTTTTTTGTTTTGTTTTTTTATTTTGCTCATTTAACTAAAAAAATCGAAATATTCTTCTTTGTACAATGTTTCTTGTATTTGATGTTTATTAGTTTGTTTTTAAAATTATTTTATTATAATTATATATCATATTGAACAATTAATGTCAAATAAAAAGAGTGAAACTAAAAAAAAGATACGTTGTTAAGTATATTAATATTATTTATTATTTAATATTATTTTTAAATTATTAATAATTAGGATAAATTATATTGACACCCCCAGATGTTAGACCTAATTACACAAAACACCCGTAGCTTTTGTGAAATTACAGCTACACCCCCTTGAAGGGTGTGAGTGTAATGTTTTACAGGGGGTATTAGCGTAAGCTTTGCCTTTGAATAGAGGGTGTAGTTGTAATACAATTACAACCTTAGGGGCTACAGCTGTAATTTCACAAAAGACATAGGGTGTTTGTATAATTGATCCTAACCTCAGAAAGTGTCACTATAATTTACCCTAATATTATTTATGACGTCATTGGTCCGACCACTATTAACCCAACGGTTGAATCAGCAACTTGTAATCCACTTAATTTTTCCAATTCAATGAACTGTTCGAGTTTTGGAACATTGATCCCAATGAACTAATATTCATATATGCAAATCAACCCAACCCAAATGTATTATTAATAGATATGGATCTATATGATCACTACAAATTAAAAAATATCCCACTACTTAAAGAATGTCTTCTTCACAAATTAAAGTTATAATATCCACAAGCAATTCTTTTTATAGTACTCAAACATGTGTACTTTAATGGCATGCAGCAAAATAAGCTGCTTTAGAAACCAAAAAGTCAATGCTGATCCATCAATTAAATCTTCCTCCACCAATACTAGTGATAGACACTTGTCATGATTTTTGAGCTTGAATTCTTGGGAAAAAGAATCCACCCATATTAGCCACCAGTTTATATTAGAAAAATAATTGACTTATATGTCTTCCAAATCCTTTCCAAAAGTGATAGGATTCAATTTTTTGTTGGAAATTTTATTATATTCTTTTGTTATATTTAACAGATATATATTAAGTGTAAAAAACTTATTTCATGTGTTTATTTGAAAAAATAATCAGTTTATATAGGATTAAATGTATTTTTGGTCTAATAACATAAGTTTTTTAGCGTATTCATTCTTTAATTTTCTAAGATGGAATTTTGATTCTGCATCTTTTTATTTTCACGATTTCAATCCTTTTTTTTTGTCCAAATTCACCTCGATCCACTTGAGAAAAGAGTAAATTAAGTTCCGATGAAAAAAGGGACTGAAGTCGTGAAAATTTAAAAGAAGCAAGACCACAATGCTATTCTAGAAAGTTAAAGGACAAAAATACTGGACAATAGTCCTAATTTTAAGAGGTCATGTGCGATGTACATGCATTTTTATATATAGCGAAAAGGGTGAATTCTGGCTAAAAAAAGGATTGAAATTTTAAAAATTTAAAAGATGTAAGATCAAAATGCTATCTTAAAATGTTAAAGACGAAAACACAAAATATCCTAAATAACTGCATGTACATGATGCATGTTTATATATATATATATATAAATGCATCCTAATATAAAATTATATATGATGCATGTTTATATATATATATATATATATATATTTTGTTTAGTACAGTGCAAGATGCATTACAGATTTTTAATAAAAATTTCAGTCTGATGTGCGCTATATAGAATGAATAAATGTGAATCAAAATACACGGCTTTAGAGAAAGAAAATTTATTACTATAGAAATAGAAAATATGCTCATACATAGGTAAAATTCAAATGAGAAATCTATTAGTTATAGAGTCTTTAAGACTTGAAATTTTATCACTTAAATGATTATAAATTCCATCAATGGAAGTAACAAACAAAAACAAAAAAAAAAAAAAGTTTTCCCTACATTATAAATAATCACGGTTTACAAATTATGGTAAATTAATACTTTTAATCACGATCAAACAAAATCAAAACAAAAATTTAATTTTTACCATGATTAATCAATATTCGCCATGGTTTTAAGCAATAGCCAAAATATTTGTAATGATTTTGACCATGACTAATGTTTGAGCCACACTTGCAAAAACAATGGGTAATGATCGTTGCGAAGTCGTGATAAATTTGAATTTACCATGAATTTTTTTCTTTTGACTATAGTAATTAACCGTTAGCGATTTTTTTTTATTTTTTATTTTTTTTTTTATTTAGTGAACTCAACATGACTCCAAAATTAGGTGGAAATATTTTTAAATGTGAAAATTATTACTTACAACCTTAACAAGCGCCGTTAACTTTTGACAATTAATTGCAAGTAATTAATAATGTTGAAGAAAATCAAACCTCATAGTATATATTATTATCATAAAACCCTAATAAATAGTACATCACAGACCACTACTGCTTTATTTCACCCTCAAATAACACACAACACACACTCAACCTTATTTTTCACTAAACATATTAACGTACACACACATGCATTTCTTGTCCAATCCCTGACAGGCCCTTCACCCATGGTAGCCTCCTGATCCAGCTCGAGACCCGGCCCGTGATCCGGCAGACGAGCCCGCTTCTGACCCTGCACCACCCGAACCCGACCCTGCACGTGATCCAGCATACGACCCTGCGGACGACCCGGCTTCTGAGCCAGCATTGCCACCACCTGAACCAGAACTCGAACTTGAACTTGAACTCGAGCTCGAACTAGAACCAGAACTAGCCCCGCCACCGGAGCCAGACCCAGAACCCGCCCCGGCTCCTGATCCACCACCACCGCCACCGCCTCCTAAACCAATGCCGGCACCTACACCGACACCGACTCCAACCCCACCGCCTAAGTCCACGCCCAGGTCCTTTCTTGCAACTCGGCATTCAGAAACCTTTGCAAGAGCTGTTAACATCATGAGCATAGCAAGGAGAACAAATGACTTCAAGAATTTCGCCATTGTTCTTAGCTAGTAAGATTCCTTAATTAGTAGAGCAAAAAAGAAAGTGTATCTTACACTGTTTTCTTGGGTAATGGTGTTTAGGGTTTTTGTGGTGAATGTCAGAATGCAGACATCCTATTTATAGTTGTGGATGCTAAGGTTTAGGGCTAACACGTTGCTTGATTGAGATGAATGGTGCTGGCCCAAGAACTCCACTAACGAAGTGGAGCTTTGATTGCAATTGACTTTGATGTATCATTATATCGGGGAATTTTAGATTCAATTTGGTTCGGTCGGACTTAAATCAATTATATGGCAAGTACAATACACTTGTCATGTGATTGGTGTACAGTTCAAGAAAAGTGACCAATCACATAATAAATATATCACACTTGCTATATAATTTATTTGGTTCGATCAAACCTGATTGGACTAGAATTTTCCCTTTATATGTTAATCATATGATCTTTGTATCATGGTATGTTGTATTCTTTTAGCAGTAAAAATGTTGTCACGCGGTTTCTTGAATTGGATTGAGTTAAGAATAGAGGACATGATTGCTTGGAACTTGGAAGCTTCCGGATATGAGAATGATGCTTGACACTTGGTTTTTTCACGAAGGAGTTTATTAGCATGGTGGAGAAAATTAGGCTTAAATGTATATTTGGTTTCGTAATTTAGATTATTTAGTGTTTTCATTTTTAACTTTTTAGGATAGCATTTTTGTCCTTTATCTTTTTAATTCTCATGATTTTAGTCATTTTTTCGTCGGAGTTCACTATTATCGCTGGAAAAATGCATGTGCCTCTTACGTGATATTTTTAAATTGGGGGTTTTTGTTCCTATTGACCCATTTCTGCAAGTATTTTTATCCTTATACTTTTTAGAGTAGCATTTTGGTCCTGTATCTTTTCATTTTTCGCGATTTTTATCCTTTTTTTTGCCAGAGTTCACTCTTCTCGCCGGTGGAGGTGAACTCCACCGAACAAAAGGACTGAAATCACGAAAATTAAAAATATGTAGGACCAAAATGTTATTCTAGAAAGTTAAAAGACGAAAACGCCAAATGACTTAAGTTACAAGACTAAAAATGCATTTAACCCGAGAAAATTATGTTTGAGCAATCTTTGTAATTAGTTTAATTTGTGTTTGGATTGGGGTTTTTGGGATCCTAATTTTTGTTTTTAATAAAAAAAATTGTAATTTACGTCCCCACAAATTAATGATTATGGTGCTGGCTTTTTTTTTATTTTTAATACGGCCGCTACAACAAATATAATATTGCTGATAAAATCTCAAGTAATAATTTTAAAGATGTTACTTAAAATATATATATATATATATATTAATATTAAGTAATAGTAATTTGAATTTTATTATAATATAATTATTAGTGACAAATATTGTGCATAAAATAGTCATCGTAAATAATAGTGACATGCTAATAAGGCCTTGTTTGATCGCACTACAAGAAAATAGCTTAATGAAAAAATTTGTTGCTGAAATCAGCGTCGAGTTAATTAGCAAGTAAAATTCTCGTTGTTAATCTACACTCCTTGATATATATTTTAAACAACTCGTTGCTAAATTTGTCAGGTAGTAAATTTTTGTTGCTAAATTCAGCAAGTAAATTTCTTATATTAAATAACGTCGATTAGCAATGAGAATTATACTTGCTAATTAGTTCGACCCTGATTTTTTTCGTTGCTAATGAATGATTTTCTTGTAGTGTTAGTAAGATTCGAGGCCTCACAATTTTTTGATATTTAAGTTTCACGAATGTGGGTACATATATACGTACTTAACTTTATAAAAACTTCTTATTTCTTTGTCCCATTTGATAAATATCTACTTAGTAGCAAGATTATTATGATACGCTCCCTGAATGTTAGTTTAGTTACAAACTATATATTTTTTTCCCTTTAAAAATATTAAAAAAATTTCCATTTCGAATTTACAACAATTACCTACCACCCCTCCTTACTAGGGTTCTAGATCAAAATAATGATGTCGGTTATAAAATATTGACAAAAATACATTTTTAGTTCTGTAGTTTTAGGTCTTTAACACTTTTGGTCCGATAACTTACTTCATTTACACATTTAGTTCTTTTTTTGATGAATTTAGTCCAATACATCAGATTTGGTCATTTTTTGGCAAAATTAGTCATGTTTGACAAATTTGGCTCTGACAACATATATATAGTTACAGGATCAAAAATGATATTTACTCGAGTGGGAATATGATCAAAATTGTCAAGACATGACTAAATTTGTCAAAAAATGACAAAATATGAGATGTTCGACATTAAATTTGTCAAAAAAGGACTAAATGTGTAAGTGGAGTAAGTTACAATACCAAAAATGCTAACGGCCTACAGTGACAGGACCAAAAATATAATTTTGCCTAAAATATTTGATTATGTCTTTCTAAATTACTCTTAGCTAGTACCTTATCAATTAATTAGAAATATGTTCTCTAGTTAATTTTCTGATCAAAAGTTGAAGCTAGATCAAACACGGCCATGGTAAAGGATGAAAGCAAGAAGATGAACAATAGAAGAGTAAAGTGTAATTGCCTAATCGAACTTCACGTGTGTATCAGCTCAACTTAACTAAGCAGTATTTATAGTCGACCTAAACAAGTTGTAAACTGCCATTAACAACTTAACTTCTGTAACTGCTACTTAACTAAACTTCCACTGGAAGAAGTGCTAACTACTGGAAGAATCGTGAATGAGCGTACACAAGCCCCAACTATTTCAAAATCCAAAGAAACGAATTACACTTATACTACAAAAAAAGGTTTTATTGAGACTGATTTTGAGATGAAGGTTGGGACAGCCTGTCATCCCATTTCAATGTTGGAATGGAATTTGGGATGGCTTTTGGACGAAACAACATCGGTCTCAAAAAGCTCTGTCCCAAAATATTTGGAACGATTTTGGGACGAATTTTGGCAACCGTCCTAATATTTGGAACGACATTTGGGACAGCCTAACAAAGCCGTCCGAAAATATGTCCAAAGGATGGATAATTGAAATAACAGTTTGGACGGCCTGACGGACGGCGTGGGACGGATTCTCGTTCCAAATCCATCCCTAATTTTAAATCGGACATATTGATCTTTGGAACAATTATTGGGACGACGTTTGGAACACATTTTTATTTTTATTTGGGACGGCCTTACGGACACGAAACTTTTAAATCGAACGCATTATTTTTTGAATGATCGTTGGACGGTGTTTGGGACATGACGTTTTTTTTTTAATTTAGGACAAAATGTCATTCCAAATTTCATCCCTAATTTTAATTAATTTTAAAAATAATTTGGTTATATTTTCTTCTATTTTTTTTTTGGCTAAAAATTGTATTAAATTTCTAATTGAACACAACATTTCTCATAGGAAAGAAATTAAAATTAGCCAAAGTATATTGTATTGTTTACATCCGAATTTCAAAAGGAAAACATAAAATTATCCTAATCTAACGGCTGGGGCGGGTGCTGGTCGATGGGTTCATCCACTGTCGACTGCTGCGTGGACTCCTCGGCTGGGACGTCAACAGTTGAGGATCAGGGTGGAACTATCGGTGAATGGTTGGGGAGCAATGTCGAGATTCCCATCTTGTCGAAGAGCATACCAACATAAGCTTAATTTTTTGAAGTTGTGTTGAGATAGGAGGTTCTGGTGGCGGGGCGGCAGTGGACGTCGATGCTGTGGTATGTGGTCCACGGGCAAGCGGCATCTTGATGTGAATGCTCGGACCCCATGCCAATGACTCGACCTCGTTTCCTCCCCCCGGCCGCCTCAACCCAAATTCGTTCCTCCTCTAGTGTTGTGATAACAACAGCTGATGAGGCACCCTCCTCTGGTGGCGTCAGCTGTGAGGCACGCTCCTCGAGCCTCTTCTGATATGTCTCCTAAAAATAAGTAAGATATGACGCGGTTAGTATACAATTAATTTTATTTTAAGAAAAAAAAGTTGTAACTTATCGCCACCTCCTCTGCTCGCGAGCCGCTCCAGCCGCCGTCCGCTTTCTTTTTGTAGCAGTCAGCAAACACCTCCATACGCTGAGGTGTGCGGCCAAGCCAAATATCCTGCACAGATATTTGAAATGTTAGACATTTGTAAAAGAATATTATTGAAAATAATTAAACTTGTTCAAAATCATATTTACTTACTAGCTTTCCACTTGTGCTCGCCCATTGAGGAGGACCTTCTGCGGTAGATGGTGCTAGCCGCTAGGTTGGCCAGTCGGTTAACCTTGTTTTGGGCCGACTTCTTCTTGAATTTGTTTGGTGCCCAGTACACCAAAAGGCCAGCCCAAACGTCGTCCACCATCCATTTAGGCTGTATATTTGCTTTCCTAACTTCATTAAATTTTTTACTAATCCATTTCCAGCGTACTGGTTGAAGAAGGATCTCATCGTTTCATCCGGCAGTCCCACCTATATATACGCTGCAAGACAAGAAACAAATAGAATGATTAGTATGAGATGTATAAATAAAATATAATTTTGATATAATTACTAGGAAAGTTGAGTACTATATACTTTAAGCTCATCAAACCAAAAGCTCTTTTGGGATTTCTCTATAGGAAGGCCATGGGTGCGTGTAGTGGCCCCCAACCACCTTGCCGTGCATGACATCAAGGTTGTGCCGTATCAAGTCCGTGTCCCAGTACGGAAGATCCCAGAATATACTTTTCTTAGTCCATTTGTGCACATTGCCGTAACCTGGTGGGTGTGTTAACAATTCTTCAACTGCAGTACTATACTGCTCGACCTTATGACGAATCTCCTCTCCTGTCAGCCTCGGTTGTGCAATCTTCCTTTCCTGTCGATTTTTGGTGAATGATCTCTTGTTCCTCCTACCCAAATGGTCGTAGGGATGAAACTGTATGTGACAATCAAAATAGCACGCCTTTCTCCCATGTTGTAGATGAAATGCCCATGTATCCTCCATACAAACAGGACACTCCATAGTACCCGCGATATTCCATCCAGACGTCATCCCATAGGCAGACAAGTCATTGATGGTCCACATCAAGACCGAATGCATCGATGAACGCCTGGTTTTGTAGCGTGGTCGTGAGTCAATACACCTACATGCCACAATTGAAGCAGCTCCTCGGTCAAGGGCTCTAAGTACACATCGATAAGACATTCAGATTGGACGGGCCAGGGATCACCATCGTCAAGAACATATATTTGGACTTCATACACATCCCGAGTGGGAGATTGTATGGTGTCAGGATAACTAGCCAACATGAAAATGTGTGGCCATACTGCCCGTGTGGTGTAAATTCATCAGTACACAGACCCAATCTGATGTTACGAGGCTCAACTGTAAAATCAGGGTATGACTGGTCGAAATGCCTCCACGCCTCAACATCAGAAGGATGGCACATGGAGCCCTCCTCGGTCTGATAACAGACACGCCACGTCATGTGCTTAACCGTCGCTGGTGAAGCATACAACCTCTGCAGCCGAGTAGTCAGTGACAAGTACCTAAGGACGGGATACGGGGACTTCTTACGTTGGGGGTTTCAGTCCCTAGTCAAGTTGTACTGTGAATCCCCGCAAAACTTGCTATAATTTAGATCAATATCGTTTCTTCCAATACAGCATGCAACCATTCTTACATGCATGAATCTTCTCCACAGGCAAACCCAAATCTCGTATCAATTTTTTCGTGTTGCAGTAATCGGAGGGGAGGATGTGATCGCAGGGTAATAGGTCACTAGCCCATTGGGACACCTGATCGTAGCATCTCTCGGACATGTTATTCTCGGCCTTGATATTAACCAACGGGGCAACCACCGACAACTGGGATTCATCAGAACCATCGTACAACGATTGATCGGCTGCACGCACTACATCGAAAAATTGGTCCGCTAATTTTGACACATCATAGCCATACAAACTAGGGCTGGTCTCACCACCATCGGAAGGAAAAGAACTGTAGATTCCCCCGGGTTCAAGCTCAGGAGGCGCCGAGAAAAAATGCGGCCCAACAACACCATAACCATCCTCTAGTCCCAATTCATCTGCTCATAATCACTCTAATGCGTCGCCAGTCAGGTGCAACAGGACTCTCCATAGAAACTGATGCAGGCAGATCATTATAGTACTCTAACACTTGAGCCTCGCCAGTCTAATTGTAGTATCCTCCATAAATCCTTTCATACACAAGTCATACATAACCTCGTCCGTCGTTTTGAACACACGATTTCTGCACTTACGAACGGGCACTTAATTTTCTTGCGGTTCATATATGCTTTCTGATCATTAGCCTAATTTATGAATTTCCGAACACCATCCTCAAACTCCAGCCAAGTTACTAAATTTTTCAGCAGGTACTTCTCATACATCCACCTCCTCATTTGTCTTAACATATTTACCTAACTATATAAAAGCACAATATATACTAAATTGCAAACACCTCAAAAATTATTGATAATATATTAAGAACAAGAACAACATCATAACTGCCGGCTCGACTCGACTTGCACCCCTAGGCGGATGCTCTGAAACTCTAGCAAGGTCCTCCATAAGTTTGTGTCCACCTGATGCTCTACCCCTATCCCGAAACCCCCGCTTGGATGCCTATCTTTGTATGGGAGTCTTTTTTGTGGGACTAAATGGAGTTGGTTTTGGCTTGACTAGTGACCACCCAATTACATCACTTTGCATGAAAAAGGCACGCATTACAACATTGCGAATTCCAATGAAAAAATGGTTGCCGAGATGTAATTTATTTAGTACCCAGATAATCAAGCACCTCCTCCACCTCAATTTTCAGAAAGGAATGATCGACGACAAAATAGATATTTTTAAAGCTTAATAAGTTTCACAAATAAGAAGAATGCAATTGAATGGGAACACAAGTAAGATGGAGCACAACTATTTATACACATTTTTTGGGCAGATCTTAGGACGGAATTTGGGATAGAAAAGATCCGTTATAATATAGCCGTTAAGATTTGGAACGGCATTTGGGACGACATTTGGGACGAAATCAAATAGTCGTTATAAATTAGCCGTTATAATTGTTGAGACGAAAGTTGGATGGATATTTGGGATTACATTTCATCGCAAGAAAGGATTATCAGCGCCTACCGTTCCAATTAAATTTTTAGTCGTCTCAAATATCGTGCCAAAGTTGAGAGGAACCACATGTCGTCCAAATGTCGTCACAAACTATTTCCTACCAAAATATTGGGACGACATTTGGGAAAGTTTGGGATGGTTACTCTTTTTAATCCTATATTTTGGGACGATACTCGTTGGCATAAGACTTTCCATTTCAAATCCGTCCTAAATCATCCCAAAATGGTGCCAAAGTGGGACGACTATTGGGACAAATGTGGGTCATCCCAACATTCTGTCCCAATAATGCATTTTTTTTGTAGTGTTATAAAAGTACCAACAATCCACGAAATCGTATTTCTAACTCTCGAAGTGAATGGGCTGCTCACTCCCTCCTCAAGTTAGACTTGGTGAAAATCAACCAAGCCTAACTTGGAAACCATGTCCACGAACACGGGTCCAGTGACGGTCTTGGAGAAGACGTCTGCTAACTGTTGTTCGGATGGAACATGTTGAGGCGCCAGAAACCCAGATTTGTACTTATCTCTTACAAGGTGGCAGTTTATTTCCAGGTGCTTGGTCCTTTCATGGAACACTAGAATTGCCACTATATGCAAGGCCGCCTGATTATCGCAAAGGAAAGAGATAGGAACGCGGATGTGAACCTGCAGGTCCCAGGAAATATGTAGAATCCAGTTAAAAATCTCCTAGTGTCGACACAGAATGCCCAGTCTGCGTCACAGTAAACCATCAGTCTATATCTATTCCAGTAGGGAAGAACCACCTCATTCGTGGGCGTGCCTTTAAGGTAACGGAGTAGATGAGAGCTGCATCCCAGTGTTGTTGGCAAGGGTTCTTCATGAGCTGACTGAGCTGCTGGGCTGCATGTGCAATACATCTGGACGTGTAAGCCTATGTATAAAATCCTTCCTAATGAGCCTTCGATATGAGTCTAGATTGGGAATGGCGTTTCCTGTCTCACTCGAAAACTTGATGCATATAGGTAAAGGGGTCATGGCTGCCTTGACATGCACGGTGCCAGTGTCTTTAATCAAGTCTATGATATATTTAGCTTGTGTGTCTGCAACTTTTTGACGGGACTGAGCTATTTCCAGTCCGAGGTAATACTTTGCCTCCCCTAAATCTTGTGAATAGGTTGTTAAGATAGGTCTTGACCTCTAAGATCTCAGCCTCTAGACCTCTTACTCTCAAAATATCATCAACATAGACGAGCAAAACTAACATACCTGAGGAAGAGGATTTGGTAAAGAGGCAGTACTCGTGTGGTGATTGTCTGAATTCAGAGGCTTCTATTTTGGTGGTGAACTCGCATTCCACTTTCTAGACGCATGCTTCAACCCATAAAGGGACCATTTCAATCTACACACATGTCTCCGTGGCACCTCATAACCTTCTGGGGGTAACATATAGATCTCCCCATCCAATGTACCATGAAGGAAGGCATTATTCACATCCACATGGTGCAGTAGCCAATTTTTGGATGCTGCAACAACAAGGAGCGTTCTCAAAGTTACTGCCTTAGCACGAGAGAGAAGCTGTCCACATAGTCAACCACTTCAATTCGGTTGTATCCTTTGGCTACCAACCTTGCCTTATGTTTATCCACGGTTCTATCTGACTTCAATTGTAGTTTGAAAATCTACTTTCAACCTATAGCTCTTTTGTTCTTAGGAAGTGGAGTGATGTCCCAAGTTTCATTCTTAAGGAGGGCATTCAATTCAGTTTGCATTGCCTATCTCCACTCCTCATGCTTGTTAGCTTGCTGGAAACTTCGAGGCTTCTGCAAGTTGGCTAGAGAGGCAAGAAAACAAGCATGCAAGGGCTTAAGCCAGTAACTGAAGGATAAGAATCTCAAGCATAAGAGCAATAAAAATCCTGTATCTATGTTAGTTTAGTGCTAGTTCTAGTGGATCTCCATAGGTGGTTTTCAGTCATAGTGTCAGCAGGAGGGACAGATTCTTGCATAGGTCCAGGGTCCTCTACATTGTCTATTGTTGGGGTCTTAGTAGTGTCAGTTTTGGTGAGCTCTTCATCCTCTATGTTAAAGGGGAGTGGACCTGTGATAGGGTCAAGTTGCTTTCCTGCATAAGGAAAAACATCCACATAGAACACCACATCCCTAGAGACAAGAAGGGTATTTGAGCTTAAGCTATACATCCTATATCCCTTTTGTCCACTAGCATAGCCTAAGAACACACCTCTCACAACCCTATGATCAAACTTCCCTTTATGAGGGTGTACATTAGTGGCATAGCACAAGGTGCCAAAGGTTTTTATGTGACTGTAGTTTGGAAATTTCTTGCGTAAAACCCCAAAAGGGGTTACCCACTGTAGGACATGGGTAGGTAGTCTATTGATAATGTATGTAGCTATTAGGAGGGCTTCTGACCAGAATAGGTTAGGCATATTTGCCTGAAACATTATTGCCCTTGCAATTTGAAGAAGATGTTTGTGCTTTCTCTCTACCACCCCCATTTTGTTGGGGTGTGTACGTGCATGTTTCTTTTGGTGTATGATGCCCTCTTCAATCATGGATATTTGACATTCAAGACTTAGAAATTCAATCTCATTATCACTTCTTAGTGTTTTGTTTCTTGCCAAATTGTGTTTGTATCATTTTGTGAATGCTTTGACAATGGACAATGTCTGAGATTTGTATTTGATTAGGAAGGTTCAAGTACTCCTACTATAGTCATCCACTAAGGTTAACATGTAATTGCAGTTAGATATAGAGGGCTAATTGTTTGGTCCCCAAATGTCCATATGCATTATTTCAAAGCTTTCTGTGGACTGTATGTGGTTGAAAGAAAAGGGCAAGCGTTGATGTTTTGCCAGTGGACACACTTCACACAAATCAAAAGGAACTTTCGTTTTATTCATAAGGTGCAAGTGATTCAATACAATGGGGGATGTTTGGCCTAATCTCCTATGCCACCAAGTTTACATCCAGTGTCCTAGCAGCTAAACCCCTTTCAGGGGGTTGTTTTAGTGTGTCATCTATAGTATGTGTACTGAAGGAGTTTTCATCCAGGATGTACATTTCCCTAAGAGCTTTCCTACTACGACAGTCTTACCGCGTCCTGCAAAACATAATGAGAGGATAAAACTTGAACCTAATATCAGTACTATCACATATTTTGCTGACTGAGATAAGGTTAAATTTTAAAGCAGGTACATGGAGTACATCAGATAATTTCAGAGTGTTAGGAAGCTTCACATCCCCTACAGTGTCCACCAGTTGCTTAAAGCCATCAGCCAAATGTATATACAATTTAGTTTTTGATTTCTTGGTATTTTTAAACATGGATACTTATTGCACATGTGAGAGGTTACTATCAACAATCCAGAATTTTGAGAGTTCAAAAATTGAGTTAAAAATTTGCCTACTTGAAAAAATCCTCAAGTTCGTCTGATCTTGATCTCCCAGAAATCCTTGGATTTTTCTCCAATTACCCTTCTCATCTCAGTTATTATGAGCTCAGCAATGGCCTCCCAGTCCATAGCATTTTGCACTGATTCTTGATCAGTGGTTTGGCTAGCTGTTGAGCTGAAGGCCCTGCTTGTGCTAGGTGCAGTACTGTTACTAGTTCTTGTTTTCTTCCTTTGCTCCACAAGTGTTTTGTACGACTCTGGATAACCGTTTATTTCAAAACAGTTCTCCTTCAGATGACCAGTCTTCCCACAATGGGGACACAACTACCCTCTCTTTTCTTGGGGCGTCCTCTTTCTCCATTACCCCTTGTCTCCCTAATATCCCTTAGCCTGCATAGACATATTCTGTGAAGGACTTGATAAGGTTGTGTTGATTTCTTTCTGTCTTTTATCTCTCAAGACATAGTATAAGCCCTTGCCACATTTTGGCAGAGGTTCCAACATCAAGATTTGGCTTCGGATATGTTTAAAAGACTCATTGATTCCCATCAAGAACTGCATTAGATGATCCTCTGTTGTAGGTTGGCCAATTCTTTTGTTGCTCCATAGCTACAGGAGGGAAACGTCACCCAACATCCTAACTCGTCTCATAGTTTCTTCAGGTGTGCAAAGTATGTTGAAACTGAGAGAATGCCTTGTGAGGCCGAAGCTATCTCTCTCTGAAGTTGGTACACCAACGTCCCATTGTTGACCCCATACTTTGCTTCAATTTCCAACCACAGCTCCTTGGTCGTGTCCATATACAGGAAAGATTCTACTATCTCCTTTGAGATGGTGTTCAAGATCCATGATATAACCAAGGAATCCGCTCTTGCCCAAAACTCATATTCTTCCCAATCTTCATCTGGCTTGGGATTCTTTTTGTTTATGAATCCCAGCTTCATTTTTGCCTTGAGGGCGATTTTGATCGAATGGCTCCACGAAAGGAAATTTGGGCCTGTCAAAATATTGGAGATCAGCACAACACCTGGGTTTTTGAATACCTGTATCCGCAAGAGATCTAGATCCATGTCCACCTTTTTTTTCCTTTTCTTCTTGTTTGGTGGGGGTCACCATGGGAAGACCTCAAGATGGCGAATGATCAATCTTCTATACTATTGAACTTCTAATTTTCTGAGTAATTTGAGGGAGTCCAGAGACCATCAGACGATGGCTCTGCTACCATGATCAAAAGTTGAAGCTAGACTAAATGGGGCCATGGTAAAGGATGAAAACAAGAAGATGAACAGTAGAAGAGTAAAGTGTAATTGCCTAATCGAACTTCACGTGTATCAGCTCAACTTAACTGAGCAGTATTTATAGACCCTAAATAAGTTGTAAACTGCCATTAACAACTTAACTTCTGTAACTACTACTTAACTAAACTTCCACCGGAAGAAGTGCTAACTACTGTAAGAAGCGCTAATGCGCGTACACAAGCCCCAACTTCTTTAGCTACAGCAATTTTAGAAATCCAAAGAAATGCATTACACTTATAAAAGCGCCAACAATCCACGAAAGCGTATTTCTAACTCTGGAAGTGAGTGGGATGCTTAACATTTTCAGATTAGTTTGTGAGATGTTGAACTGTAATGTAATAAAATAAAATATAATATAATTATACTTATCTGGTACCAAATATAGTCCTATGTTGCTTGATTTTTCACCTCCCCCGTTCATTTTAAAGAACATATATAGCATTCCTTCATCAATTATATCCATTAGAAAAAAAATATGATTTTTTGCAACGATTAATTACTATGATTAAAAGAAAAAAATAGTGAATACAAATTAATCCCAATTTTGCAACGATCATTAGCCGTTGTTTATGCAAATGTGGCCAAAACATTAGGCATTACCAAAATCATGGCAAATGTTTTAGTTATGACTAAAAATCATAGCAAATATTGATTAACCATGACAAAAATTTTAGTTTTTGATTTGTTTTGTTTAGCCGTGATTAATTGTGTTTATTTTTGACGATTTTTTGACACGTGGTAATATATACTGTAGTGAAAAGCCTTTTTTTTTTTTTTTTTTGGGTAGTGATCACACAATAAAATAAAGCCACATGTTATTCTTAAGTGGTAATTACATACATAATTATAACAATATTTCAATAAATTAAGCAATACATCAATTCAACCAATACATCTAGAACTAAAAACAATAAATAAATTACGATAATTCATATAAAGTGAGACAAATACTCATACATCTGATGAAACTTAAACTCATGACCTCGAACTTATTTATTAGATCTCACATAAGTTGAGACAAATGTCCATACATCTAAACAACTTGATCGTATAATACAATTGAAATTAATTAGAATAATTCAAAATTTATTGGTACTAAATAAAAATTTTGCAATATCAGCTCTTGAAGTGATAATTTTCAGAGTGCTGCAATGACACCTCATTTACTTTTAAAAAATTTCCAATGTCCTTTTTGTTAATTTCATATTTGCAAGTAATCTTCTTAATATTATAAGAACAAAAATATTGTACGCTGATCACCTTATCGCATAAAACTTGTCAATCTTTCAAGAATTTCTAGATCACTATCTCATTTGAAAATGGGGAAAATTGCAATTAGGTTTTGGTTTTAATTCTACTGCAAACTCAATTTGACAATTAAGTCATGCAATTTTAAAAAGTTTGTACATTAAGGATAAAATACGCCAGAAATATATGTCACCCTAAAATATATTTAGCTGGATTGATGACAAATCAATTGAGAAGTTGAGTGTATCAGATTTCCTTTCAGTAGATCTGACAAGACCTAGTCAACCTAGCATATCTCAGTCATATCAAGTTCAAAATGCATGCGGATTTTTCGAGGTGTTAGCTGACTCAAAAAGCTTTCAAATTGCATAGGACTCTCTTCAACCAACCTCCGATTTCTACTTTGTACAAGCCTATAAATAGAGGTCTTGTGCAGTCATTTGGTAACATCTACTCATTTTTTGCAACTATCACACTCTAACACTTATTTTTACTCTCGATTTTAAGGTTATTTTGAGCCCATTTTCTTACATCACACAGGTTATTATATCACACACTTATAATCACTATTATTCTCACTCATTATTCAAAGTTTTCTTTTATTTTATACTTTACTAACTTAAGCGTCGGAGTGCCAATGCTTCTTTGCAGATTAGTCCCCCCAAATCTTAGAATTTGCATAGAAATCTTTCGAAATTTGCAGTACCTATGAACCCAAGTACACATCAATTAATAATGTTAAAATTATCACTTGATATTTTGTCACTAATTAATATTACACTTTATTATAGTATATCAATAGTAACTATATATATATAAACTATTATTATATAAAATTATCATTGTTAATAATTAATGACATACCATAACATAATAACAAAAATGATCATAATGACTTACTATGATACCGTCACTTATGTTTTTACTATTCATGCGGGGTGTTTTTGCAATTTTCAAGAATATTGATAATATATTTACAACTATCTCCGCCATTTGTATAATATTGACTTTTAATTGATATCAACATAATTTTGATATTAGCCGAATAAAAAGTGATAATATCACTGACTTATAGTGTGTCAAAAGCTGAGCTTATAAAATATTTTAGAGCTTATAAATTATAGAAAATCATTTGGTATTTTTTTTTAAAGAGTTTATAAGATTTCAAAATAAGTTATTTAGAATTTTATAAGCTTATATATTTTTTAATAAAAATTAAAGAACAGTAAGCTCAATTCATCTTCTTTTAAAGATCTTTTTAAAATTTTATAATTTTTAATATCTAATAAACAAAAATACTCATTGACGTTCTTTCTTGCCACAACAAAATATATATATATATATATTTATATGATTTTAAATTCTAATAATTTTAAAAAAAATTTAGTCATTATTACAATATAAAAAACTTATTATGTCAAACGTTCTAACATGTCATAACTCTGACATTTTATTTATCAAACACTTCAAAAATTTATTTTTAAAATAAAATTCAACATTTTATGAAATGGTGGAACTTATAATATATTTCAAATAAAGGGTGAATTACAACTACCTCCCTTAAGGTTTGGAATAATTTACAAATACTCCCTCGTGTTTGAAAAATTATAATATCCCTCCCTGAGGTTTGTAACCGTCTAACAAATAACTCATCTTCATCTATTTTTATAGATGAACTAACCAAAATACCCTCATGCAAACTGAATTATTCTTAAAAAATTTTGAATTTTTTTGGACTATAATGAGCAGGGAGAGGTTTCTTAAGCTTTTTATACAAAGGAGCAATAATGCTATTTGCCTTGGTTGATTTTTCTACAACATTAACTAAAAATTCAAGGGCAAAGTGGTCAATTTTAGGCCTTTGGTTAAAAATACAAACCTCAGGGAGGTATTTATAATTTTTCAAATAACGAGGAGGTATTTATAATTATGCCAAATCTTAAAGGAAGTGACTGAATTTACCCTTCAAATAAATTTAGCAAAACGCCCTTTTAAATCCAACTTAATTCAATCCATAAAAGAAAAATAAAGAATGATACTATGTTGTCATATATATATATATATATATATATATATATTGCCACGGAAAAATTATTGTTTTTAGTCCGCTAAGTATGCCCGATATTAATTTTAGTCTGATAACTATGCCCCCATTTTTTTCTAGGTCCAGTAACTTATAAAATTGATGAGATTTAGTTCCGAATTAGGATTTTTTTTGCTCAATTTTCCAGCGATATTTTTGAAAATTAGCCGGAAATTGCACACGTGGCAACTATTTGGTTAATTTACGGCACCTTATACATGTGTACAACCACATGTATTAGTTGCCACTTGTACAACTACATGTATTATATGTGGCATTCAAATTAAAATCCACCTTTTTAATTGGCACGTAGGCTTAAAAATTCTCAAGATATATCCAGTTGGCATGCCATGTAATATTTCCTGCCGAGAAATTAAAAATCGACCAACGAAGGACTAAATCTCATCAATTTTGCAAGTTACTGAACTTAGAAAAAAAATAGTCATAGTTACCGGACTAAAAAATAATTTTTCCATATTGCCACTAAACAACATATTTTATTACTAATCTTGGTGCATGGGTTGGCAGCACTTCAACTTGGTGATAATGGCCAACATATATATGAGGAATCCAACAGGCTTTCCACTCCATGCCTATGCTTTTCTCATCTCCGCTGTTCCAGTTTCGCTGCCCAAATCAAACAGCTTATATCTTCTAATAAAATAATTTATCCTTCAAATCGAGTCAAGTATAAATTTATTTTTCTATCACATGAATGAGAAAATAGGGGTGGCATCCACAAATTCGTTAATCGCTTGTATTATATACGTGAGCAAGAACAAAATTTTTATAGTTGATCTACTATTTTCAAGAACAAACTCTATCACACGGAAATCTTTCATGGTGATGTTCATCGACAGCTGCGATGCCAAATATTTTGACAAGAATTCGAAACTAAGTTTGACAACTTTCAACCTTAATCATTAGATTACGACTATTAGTGGTTTTCACAGAAAAAGGGGGTGCGAACACAAAAACTTTTTTATTATTCTCGCTCAAGCATGCTTTACTTATGCTAATAGATTTGTAATTTGATTATGAGAAGCGGGTTGATTCACTTTACGTTTTGATGGGCTGTAATGACAAACTTATTATATAGTGTGGTTCAATCCGAACATTCACTATGATATAATGAAGGGTACATTACGCTTTTCCATTCGAATTATACCTATTTTTATAATTTGTCATCTAATTTTTTTTTTTTTTTTTGTATCAATTTTGAGAAATTTGCAAGTTATTATATATGACCTGCTTTCTTGTCGATTTTTATGCCAAAAAGTATCACATGCAGTGCATATGTGCATTTGGAGAAAAAAAAACTTGCCCTTAAATATACCATTTGCACTACATGTGATTGTTTTCCAACAGAAAAATTGACCAAAATCGTCATATATGGTAACTTACAAATTTCAAAAAGTTGAGATGGTAAATTGACAAAAAAAAATATTTAGATGACAAAGTATAAAAACGAGCATAATTGGGATGTACTACAAGAAAATAGCTTAATAGCAACGAAATTATTTATTGCTGAAATCAGCATCGAACTAATTAGCAAGTAAAATTTTAGTTGTTAATCTACAATACTTAATATATATTTTAAATAATTTGTTACTACATTTGTTAGCAAGTAAATTTTTATTGTTAAATTTATTAGCAAGTAAATTTCTTATATTAAATAATATATTAACAATGAGAATCTTACTCACTAATTAGTTCGATGTTGATTGTTTTCGTTGTTATTGGGCATTTTTTTAATAGTGATGGTAAATGTAATTTACCCTATATAATGCAATATAAAAAACAATTATTATGTTGGTCGTGTACCCTCTACCCTATCTAATAAAATAAGACTTAATAAATTAAGATGTCACCCCACTTCTAAATTCTTTAATTTCCGGCACCATTCACATGCCATTTCCCAACCCTAGCATTAACTAATATAAATACCTCTACATTTTCACGTTAAGAGTGCACAAAAAACTTTCATTCAAGAAAATTGTGCTACAATCGCAAAATTGAAGTCATACACTCTTCTGGCTATGCTTACTTTATCAACTCTAGCCGTTGTTTCTGAAAGTCGGGTCGCCAGAAAGGATTTGGGCCTAGACTAGGGTGGTCTGGGCGGCTTAGGGATCGGAGTTGGCGTGGGGATTGGCATCGGCTTAGGAGGTGGTGGCAGCGGCTCAGGGGCTGGTGCGGGCTCCGGCTCCGGCTCAGGGGCTAGCTCGAGTTCCAGTTCAAGCTCTAGCTCAAGCTCTAATGCAGGTTCAGGAGGTGGTGCGGGCTCAGAAGCGGCCTCGTCTGCTGGATCACGAGCAGGGTCGGGCTCAGACGGGGGGGAGGGGCGGGTGGTGGGTCAGTGGTGGTGGAGGGTTCGGGTAGCGGAAGCGGGTATGGTGAAGGAGAGGGACACGGGTCGGGTTATGGTGAAGGAAGTGGAAATTAATGATCAGTGCATGCATATATGCTATGTACTCCAAAGTCCAATATGGTGATAAAATTTGCCATAATTATATATAATGTAAATAAACATATGTGATCTCAATTTCACTTCAAGATCATGTTATAGTAATGTCAATTTTACTTTGATTAAAATTAATGGGGTTCGCTAAAATTTAAGAAAATAAATATTCTTTTATATTTGGATCTTATACGTACATTCTTGATGTGGAAAGAAATATTAAATAGATCGAAAAATTAAAAATATAGTATGCCCACAAAAAGTATGAGTTCTTAAAACCATTTCACATGAATTCCTTTATCTACTTAAATTTAGAGCCCGATATGTGGAAAGTATCCCCTTCGAACAAGATACGCCCCTCGATATGCATACGAGGCCACCCAGTCGCGAATAAACTCCAAAGCATAAGTCAAACTAGGCTGCTTCCTCAAAGGTTTATCCTCATACAATACAAGACCACCGCTTAAGACCTCATCCATGAACACAATTTTACGAGGCTACCTTCCACCGTCTTCATAAAGCATGAGCCCCACCTCGAAAGCCTCTCTCCACCTCGTATGGGATACATTTACACAATTAACAGTTATTATACCATTCCATATGGTGTGTAAATGTATCTCTACTATATGTGTTTATGTGTATATTTTTAAGATATATGCTCCCTTATCTATATATATAAAAATTTACAGTGCATATGGAATGGTATATTATGGCATGATTATTTGTTTGGTTAATTTAACTTAAAAATTATCGCTTAATAAAATTATTTACTTAATCAACTATGAATAAGAGAGACCGAAAAGGTAAAAGATTTCACCAACATAAGTTTTGACGAGTGAAGTCATAGCTTAATAATTTGGTGTTCTAAATAGCAGTTATTAATTTATAATTTTACTCCATACATTCAAATTTCTAAAAACAAACTTTTATTGGTAATTGATTACTTTTGTCGTATTTACTTTTATTAAAGTAATCAAATTTCATATGATTTCTCTTATTCCAAATTAACTCGCATACACCTTACGTTAATAAACCTTGAATGAAAAATAAGCGAAGAAGTACAAATCTCATGGGTGATAATGAATTATTGTACTAAAAATAAATACATAATGTTTAATATAATAGATACGGGGTGTCATAAAACTGTTTCAACAAGTAAAATTAAAAAAAGAAAGAAGAGATTAAATGTAGAAATTGATAGGATGATCGAACTAAGAATAATGATGAAGCTGAACTCATAAAAAAAATGACGAGCTCACTAAATGAATTTCAGTGATGCTGAAAGAGGTAAAGGTTAATAGATTCTTCTTTAGCAAGAGGTCGTTTAGGGATTACCCCATAAAAGGTGTTTGATCACCTCAAATTCCCGATAGCAAAATACACAAAACTAGCCCATAAACTGATTTTCGATAAGTTATTTCGAAAAGTGAATATTGGCTCTATTATAAATCAAACTTTTAACTTACGAATCCTTTCAATCTAGTTGAGGCTAATTACCCATTTGACTAAGGGTGAAAACTAATGTGTCGGGTTAAGAAATAAATACCTATAAGAGTTAATATGAAATAAAAATGCATTTATTAGGCGGTAAAATTATTACTCTTATATCTTGCTCTGTGTGGGAAATTTATTTTCACATACACCAATATTTGTTAAACAATGAGGATGTGTTCTATTTAGTTATTTTTTACATGATAGTGATTAATTGGTAGTAATATTTATTTAACTCTCTTTAAAACTCCTTTTGGTTTGAGTTGCCATGGAATATGCATGGGCTCTTAAATGTGACGCTCATCGTGATTGAAAGCAACGCGGATTGCATAAGTAGAGATCAGGCATAGGGCGTCCGACTTCTCAAATTTCTCCGCACTATGAGCATTCACAATCTGAAGGGGTATTATTGTTGTCAGAAGGGAATTTGCTTCTTTAATAAAAGTTACTATTTCGTATAAATATGGGTATGTATCTACATCGTCCCCAACAACAAGTACGGTATTGCTGAAAATCTACTAGAATGCCTGAGAGGCACGAAATCAACAAAGGACAAAAAGGGGACATGATCCCGCTTCAACCGAAGCCCTGATAAAGGCCCAAAAAGTACCTAAGAAGCACTAAAACCAAAAAAAGGTAACTTGGAACCCCCACAAAAACAGGCCTAGACATTGAAGGGCCTTTCAATAGTAAAAATCATCAATCAACAGAGGAGGCCGAGAAAAGCCTAAAAAGTTCTACACTCTACAAGTCTAGCGAGTCTACTGATGATCCCCATCGTACGCCAACCAAAAAACTTCAAAATTTAAATGGGATTCCTTAACAACATAAAACTTCTTCAGCTACGTTTAGAAATAAAATAATTTCTTCTTTATTTTCTTAAAATAAAAAAGAAACTGGGGGACTTTTGATGTGAGAAGAAATATTAAATAGACTGAAACATTAAAAATACAATATGCCCACAAAAAGTATGAGTTCTTAAAACCATTTCACATGAATTCCTTTATCTGCTTAAATTTAGAGCCCGATACTGGGAAGTATCCCCTCCGAACAAGAAACGCCCCTCAATACGCTTACGAGACCACACAGTTGCGAAATACACTCCGAAGCATAAGTCAAACTAGGTTGCTTCCTAGAAGGCTTGTCCTCATACGATACAAGACCACCGCTTAAGACATTATCCACGAACACAAATTTACGAGGCCACCTTCCACCGTCCTCATAAAGCATGAGCCCCACCTTGAAGGCCTCTCTCCTCCTCGTACGAGGCCTCCCCCTCAAAGACCTCTCGCAGCCTCATACGAGGCCTCCTTCTCAAGGACTTTACGCCGCCCGATACGAAGGCACCCTCGGCACAACTTGACCATTGCCCTTGGAGATATCCATGTGGGAATCTCAACCACAAGGAAAATACATAATCACAAGGAAATCCGGCAAAAGATCTTGAAAATCCAGAGGAGATCCTATCACTTTATTACAACAAATGACCTTAAGCAATTCTATAAATACTCCTAGAATTTCCAGCTTAGAGGGGGGGAATCATCTTCTTTCTATCATTCTTTGTATTTCATGTGAAATCTTATTCTTATTTTATTGGGAATTTCATTTTTACCCAAATCAATTCTCAAAGTTTTACCAAATACATTTTAATATCTTTTAAGCTTCTAAACATCCTATAAGATATTTTAAAGAGTTTATAGGCTCAACCAAACACCCTCTAAAATACAGTATATATATATATATATATATATACTGCATTTCCAGAATCAACATCAAGATCGATCTCCTCTCCAAACAATTATACATAAGGACTAGGTTTCTTGTCCAGTCAAAGTCTTTCAACGCTCAAGTCAAAAGTTAACCCAGTTGAGAAAAAATCAAATACCACGCAAAAGTTGGAATATTTACGTCTTGATCAAATTTGGATACATAGCAACTACCAACAGGCGTGATTAAACTTATTATATGGTTGGTCCTTCTTCGTAAATTATATCCCATCCAAAAATAAAATTTTGAGGGGCTGAAAAATTATAATACACTACAAGAAAATAACTTAACAACAATAAAAAATTTGTTGCTGAATATGCGTCGAGCTAAGTAACAAGTAAAATTCTCATTGCTAATCTACACTACTTAATATGTATATTTTAAATAATTTGTTGCTAAACTTGTTAGCAAGTAAATTTTGTTGCTAAATTCATTAGCAAGTAAATTTCTTATATTAAATAATGCATTAGCAAAAAAAAAATACTGACTAATTAGCTCGACGACGATTTTTTTTTATTGCTATGAGTGTTTTTCTTGTAGTGGTAAAATACATCTTTGTATAATAATTTAAAAAATAAATAAAGGTAATAATTGGCATGCCTAATAAAATAAAATTTTTATATTCTCATCAATTATATATACAAATTTATCAAAGTTGTGCACGACATTCTTTCATATTATAAAATTTAATCATAATCGAGTCAATATCAAATTTCTTCTGCTAGTCTTTCATCTTTGTTTTAACAAATTAAAAGCCTTTGAATTTTTATAGTTATGAAATTATGCTTTAGGCTTACACAGTCACATTATTGACGAGCAATTAAATAATTTGGAGGAGTCAACATAAGAAAAAATATTTTTTTTTTCATATATTGTATAATACAATTTATGAGTATTTATTATAATTCATGAAAATATATTTTGATAAAACTGAATTTGAAGGATTATGAAAATAAGAATATTATTCGAACCACACACTACAAAAAAATTAACTTTTCACTACATTATAAATGACCACGGGTCAAAATCATAGTAAATCGATACTAATAACCATTGTTAAACAAAATCAATGCAAACATTTAAATTTTTACTACAGTTAATCAATATTAACCATGGTTTTTGGTCGTGGCCAAACATTTGCCATGGTTTTGGCCATGGCTAATGTTTTAGCCACACTTGCAGAAACAACGGCTAATGGCCGTTATAAAATCGTGGTTAATTTATATTCGGTATAATTTTGTTTTTTTTTTATCATAGTAATTAATCGTAGCGAAAAATTAATTTCTTTCTAGTGATGTATATGCTTCTTATTTTTTAAATTTGTTGATCGATCTTCTAACATCAAATGGATTAAATACAATTTATCCTCTATAATACAAAAAATGAGTAAAAACTTCTGCTACTTGGAAAAAAAAAAAAGAAGTGAATTATCCTCCGTGTTTTAGGAAATGAAACAAATTACTCTCTATTTAAACCGTTACTAGGGGATAATTTGATTTATTTCTCAATATACTGGAACGTAATTTGCTAAAAAAAATTCAAAAAAAATTAAAAAATTTTAATATCACATGAAGATAAATTACGCTTTACCCAACATCAAAATGATTAAAACACTTGTGGGCTGAACTTAAAAACATTCAAGCCCACGTAGACTATTGGGCTAGGCCCAAGATAACAAGGGTGCATGAGTGTAGGGCCCGGGGGTAAATTAATGGAGTCGAATTGAAATTAAAAATTCGGTACGTACTAAATCGAATCAAAAAATTCGATTTTTATTTTCTGGAAAATTCTCTATTCTATTCCGATTTTGTTTTCAGTGTTGGCTTATTGAATCTTATTGAATATCGAAATATTATTTTTATTTATTTTTATACATATTTTTTAGATAAATTAGTTTTACACTATTTTTGTTATTTACTTATTAAGGTTAAAAGAAAATAAGAAGTGCAATTATTTTTAACATTTAAGTTTTAACTATTTATTATATTTGTAATGAAAAATTCAGTTTACCAATACCCAATAAAATTCAGTAATTATTGAAATCGAATTGACTAATTGGATTTGATATTTGGTATAGTATTTTAGCATATTAAAAATTTTGGATTATCAAAATTTCGATTGTTATTATATTGTTAAGTAATACAACTTTTTTTTTTTTTCATAATGATGCTTTTTCTAAAATTTTTGTTAGATAAAAGTTGTGTAAAATTTGTTGTTTGCTTTAGTCAAAATCTCGTAACATTATCATAAAAATACATCTAACTAGCTGGAAAGAAGGAATTTTGTGGTTTGTTTGCTATCCAAACCCATAATTTTTGGAAAAATTACACTTTTGGTCCCATAGAACATGAGTTATTGTACTTTTGGTTCCGTTATTTACAGGCTCAGTACTTTTGATCCCACAGGAACCAAAAGTGTTGCACTTTTGGTCCTGAGTCGTTAAAGGTGTTAAGTGATGGATGGAAAACCTTCTTTGAAAGTCAAATGTGGTTTTCTATGGTTTGAAACTACTAGAGTTTATAGAGGTGGTATTTTTTCAAATTTTGACCCCAATTTGAAGATAATCACTTTATAAAATGTATTTTAATAGCTTGATTTAGCTAAATTTATGTAAATTCTACAGAATATAATCTACATTTTTATAACGATATTATTATAAATGAAATGTTAAATTCTGTGATTGCAAAATTAAATGCAAAAAAATAAATAATAAAAAGCACTGCAAAATTAAAAGCAAAAAATGAACTGACTGCATTGAAGGGAAAAAATTAACTGTTTGTAATATACTGATTTAGCCATGTTTTCTCCCTGCCAACTATGTATATATATGCAATTTACATCACAAAAGAATAGCCAATGCTTGCAATTCCAAAAAATTGCAAATTTGACCAAAAATTTGATTACATCCCCAAAAGAATTTACAAAACTAAAAAACTGATTAGAAGAATAAAAGAGTTAATATATATATATATATATATATATATATACTTAGTTTTCCCTTCAATGCAGTCAGTTTGCTTTTTACTTTTATTTGCAGTGCTTTTATTTTATTTCTTTTGCAGTTATTTTAATTTTGTACTCACATAATTCAACATTCCATTTATAATAATATCATTATAAAATTGTAAATTATTCTGTATCGAATTTACATAAATTTAGTTAAATCAAGGTATTAAAATACATTTTATAGAGTGAGAGTCTTCAAAATGGGGCCAAAATCTGAAAAAATACCACATTCATGAACTTTGGTGGTTTCAAACCATAGAAAGCCACCTTTGACTTTCAGATGTGGTTTATCATCCATTACTTAACACCTTTAACAGACTGGGGACCAAAAGTACAACACTTTGGTTCCTGTGGGATCAAAAGTGCTAAGTTCGTAAACAACGGGACCAAAAGTGCAACAACTCATATCCTATAGGACCAAAAGTACAATTTTCTTCATAATTTTTATTAGGTTAAATTACAGTTACATCCCGAATATTTTGCGTAATTATGAACATTTCTTTATTTTTTAAGGAATTAAATACCTCTTGAAACGAAAAATAATTATAGCTCCTACGCGGTGAGGTGAAAATTACTACTTTACTTTTGATGATTGTGTTTTTTAATAAATATTTGAAAAGGTATAAAAAAAAATAGGCGGCTAAAATAAAGAATTCATATGGCAATTAGTCAACAAAAATATTTAAGAAATTCTAAAAAGTATATAAAATTATAATTTATAATCTAAAATAGTATTTTGGTCAATTCACCACAAAAAATTGATGACAACTTAATGGGAGCTAATGGAATGGGTTCGTTATTACACGGACGTTAAAATCAGATTTTTTTTTTTTATAATTTTCAAGCAACAATAAGATATTTGTAATTATGTCATTTATCTAGTAATATATATATATATATATATTTGAAGGCGATCTTTGACCAAAACCTTTAATTTTGACCAAAATTCTAATTTTCTAGAATTTTGATTTTTTTTTATTATGATAAATATTTCTAGTGGTCATGGGTTCGACCCCGGTGAATTCTTTTTATTAGAATAAACATTCCTAGAGGTCAGGGGTTCGAACCTCTGCGAATTCCTTTTATTATAATAAATAATTCTAGAGGTCAGGGGTTTGAACGTCTCCGAATTCTATTTATGTTAATAAATATTCCAAGAGGTCATGGGTTTCGAACCCCTGCAAATTTCTTTTATTATAATAAATAATCCTATAGGTCATGGGTTCGAACCCCTGCGAATTCTTTTTATGTTAATAAATATTCCAAGAGGTCATGGGTTTCGAACCCCTGCAAATTTCTTTTATTATAATAAATAATCCTATAGGTCATGTGTTCGATTGCGAATTCTTTTTATTATAATAAACATTTCTAGTGGTCATGGGTTCGAACCCCTGTTAAATTTCTTTATTATAATAAATATTTCTAGAGGTCATGGGTTCGAACCCCTGCAAAGTCTTTTTATTATAATAAATATTCCTAAAGGTCATGAGTTCGAACCCCTACGCATTGCTTTTATTATAATAGTGTTTTATTATTTTTAAATTATTTTATAATTAAGTAATATACATATATAGTAAGATAAGTTTCTCACAATAAGATGTTGTTGTTAGTTTTAAAACTTAAAAAATCTTTTGTGATCTTTTTCATTGTCATATTAATTAGCTAATTTCCTATCAATCTCATATTTAGATCTATTTCTTTACAAGTATAATTTGCCAGCAAGAAGAATTTAATATTCAATAATACTAATTATTTCATTTTAATCAAAACAAAAATCGGTTGTCACAAGTTACCTAAAATATAATAATTATACCATACATTTAATTTGTATGTAATGTTTATTATTATAATAACTAGCATTTGTCCCGTTTGTTGCACCGTGACAAACTTTTTGCATAAAACTAATTTTGGTTATATTTATTATTTTTAATTTATATTATGAGAAAAGAAATATTTCTTAATTTTTTTTAAAAAACCTATCAAATAAAAAAATCTTCTCTCATTCACATTATATATCCGGAAATAACTTTAAAAGATATTGTAAATGCCAATGGATTTTCAAGTGAGATATATTTTTCTCTTTTAATGTTTTTATAAAATTCTGAACCCATCAAAATTATTCAAAATTATGCTTTGTTATCATTAATTGTTATAATAATTTAATGATTTGTCGCCGATAAAATTTCATCACAAAAATATTAAATTATAAATATAAAGATCATCATAGAAATATATAAATTTAATTGACAAAATTTATGCGCACAACAAATTAAATAATTAAGGATAAATCAAGAATATATTTTTTTTTAAATTTATATTATGAGAAAAGAAAATTTTCTTAATTTTTTTTTAAAAAACTTATCAAATAAAAAATTATTCTCTCATTCACGTTATATCCGGAAATAACTTTAAAAGATATTGTAAATGTCAATGGATTTTCAAGTGAGATATATTTTTCTCTTCTAATATTTTTATAAAAATCTGAATCCGTCAAAATTATTCAGAATTATACTTTGGTATCATTAATTGTTATAATAATTTAATGATTTGTCGCCGATAAAATTCATCACAAAAATATTAAATTATAAATATAAAGATCATCATAGAAATATATAAATTTAATTGACAAAAGTTATGCGCACAACAAATTAAATAATTAAAGATAAATCAAGAAAATATAAATGTCATCCATAAATAATGAAATCCTTAAATTGTTTCATTTTATATATATAGCTTTATATTAATAAGATACATATAAGTATTTTCTATTGATATTCATTATATATAAAATAAATATATTTAATATTCATTATATATACAATTTAAATAACCATCTATCTATCTATTAATATATATATTTGAAGGCGGTTTTTGACCAAAATCTTTAATTTTGTCCGAATTAAATGGAATTTTCGTCCTGTATTTTTTGCATTTTGGCATTTTAGTCCTTTATTTTTCTAGGGTAGCAAATAGGTCCTGTAACTTTTTAATTTTTCACGATTTTGGTCCTTTTGTCGCCAGAGTTTGTAAGTGTTGGCCGGAAATTTTTTTAATTTGGGGGTTTTCTTCCCATTGGTCAATTTAATGGACCAAAATCACGAAAAATTAAAAGTTACAGGACTTATTTGCTACCCTAGAAATATAAAGGACTAAAATGCCAAAATATAAAAGATACATGACGAAAATACAATTCCATGCTGGCAGGAATTGACCAATGTGAAGAAAAGCCCCAAATTTTAAAAAAAAAAGTTCGGCAACATT
Organism: Sesamum alatum; assembly: GCA_034509735.1. NCBI lineage: Eukaryota > Viridiplantae > Streptophyta > Magnoliopsida > Lamiales > Pedaliaceae > Sesamum > Sesamum alatum. Next base: position 11,574,130 of record JACGWO010000011.1, read on the forward strand.
TTCAAACTCTGGTGACTGAAGGACCAAAATCGCGAAAAATTACAAAGTTACAGGACTTATTTGCTACCCTAGAAAGATAAAGGACTAAAATACCAAAATGCAAAAGATACAGGAACAAAAATACATTCAACCCAATTTTGACCAGAATTCAAATTTTCTAGAATTTTGAATTTTTTTGTTCGAACCCGGCGAATTCTTTTTATTAGAATAAACATTTCTAGAGGTCAGGGGTTCGAATCCCTGCAAATTCTTTTTATGTTAATAAATATTCCAAGAGGTCATGGGTTCGAACCCCTACGAATTCCCTTTATTATAATAAATAATCCTAGAGGTCAGGGGTTCGAACCTCTCCGAATTCTACCAAGAGGTCATGGGTTTCGAACCCCTGCGAATTCCTTTTGTTATAATAAATAATCCTATAGGTCATGGGTTCGAACCCCTGCGAATTCTTTTTATGTTAATAAATATTCATACAGAACTGTGTTCGAACCCTTGCGAATTCTTTTTATTATAATAAACATGTCTAGAGGTCATGGGTTCGAACCCCTATGAAATTTCTTTATTATAATAAATATTCCTAGAGGTTATGGGTTCGAACCCCTACAAAGTCTTTTATTATAATAAATATTCCTAAAGTCATGGGTTCGAATCCCTATGAATTCCTTTTATTATAATGGTGTTTTATTATTTTTAAATTATTTTATAATTAAGTAATATACATATATAGTAAGATAAGTTTCTCATAATAAGATGTTGTTGTTAGTTTTAAAACTTAAAAAATCTTTTGTGATCTTTTTCATTGTCATATTAATTAGCTAACAAGCATAATTAGATATATTTCTTTACAAGCATAATTTGCCAACAAGAAGAATTTAATATTCAATAACACTAATTATTTTATTTTAATCAAACCAAAAATCGGTTGTCACAAGTTACCTAAAATATAATAATTATACCATACATTTAATTTGTATGTAATGTTTATTATTATAATAACTAGCATTTGTCCTGTTTGTTGCACCGTGACAAACTTTTTGCATAGAACTAATTTTGGGCATATTTATTATTTTTAATTTATATTATGAGAAAAGAAATATTCTTTTTTTTTTTAAACCTATCAAATAAAAAATTCTTCTCTCATTCACATTTTCACATTATATCCGGAAATAACTTTAAAAGATATTGTAAATGCCAATGAATTTTCAAGTGATATATATTTTTCTCTTATAATATTTTTATAAAAATCTGAACCCATCAAAATTATTCAAAATTATACTTTGGTATCATTAATTGTTATAATAATTTTTCTTCAAAAAAAACAAAAATTGTTGTAATAATTTAATGATTTGTCGCCGATAAAATTTCATCACAAAAATATTAAATTATAAATATAAAGATCATCATAGAAATATATAAATTTAATTGACAAAAGTTATGCGCACAACAAATTAAATAATTAAGGATAAATCAAGAAAATATAAATGTCATCCATAAATAGTGAAATTCTTAAATTGTTTCATTTTATATATATAGCTTTATATTAATAAGATACATATAAGTAGTTTCTATTGATATTCATTATATATAAAATAAATATATTTAATATTCATTATATATACAATTTAAATAACCATATAAATATATTTGAGGACATACATATTGATATTTATGTTATTAGTACTCACCTTTGCATTAAAAAAATACAATACAACTTATGTCGTTATCAGTCAATTTGATAGATATCCCTTTATATATATTTGTTATGATTGTAAATATTTTACAATTTTTATAACACAAAATTGCTATAATACACTATAATTCAAAAGGAAAAGATTGTTTTATTTAATAATATACTTCATTTGACATTAATTTAATTTAAAAAAATCTTATAAAATATAATTTTAATTAAAATTAAATTAAATCTATGCATAGCACGGATCACACGTTAGTATATATATATATATATATATATATATATATATAATGGCTCTAGTTTACCGTTTTTATTAAATACTAGATGATAGTACACATTCAACACCGGGCGCTAACACTCTCAAGAGATGGAAATTGCCGCGTCAATGCTGCGGCTTGAAACACTCGTGAGATGACCTTGTCAAAGTTTACCCATAATTAATTAAAAGGGTTAATTACATTTAGAACCCCTTCTGAAAATGCATAATTACACTTTTCCCCAAAAAAGTTTTGAAATTACATTTACACTCTCTTTTAAAAATTCTTTGTTTACACCTGACCTCCATTCGTTAAAGTTTGGGCGGAAAATGTTCATTTCAACAAAAATAATTACATATATTTTCAATTTTACCTCTCATTTAACATTTTCGTGCAATAATTTTGTACTTATAAGGAAAAAATATAATAATATTGGCCTCACTCCATACATATACGTTACACTTATCCTCTTATAAGTACAAAAATATACATGAGAATGTTAAATGATGGGTCAAATTGAAAATTTGTGTAATTATTTTTGTTGACGTGAACATTTTTCATCCAAACTCTAACGAATGGGGGTCAAGTGTAAACAAAGAATTCTCGGAGGGGGTGTAAGTGTAATTTCAAATTTTTTTGGGGGAAAGTGTAATTATACATTCTCAGAGGGGGTGTAAGTGTAATTAACCCTTAATTAAATGCAGAAACTATCATAATGGTCAACATCTTTGCTTCATTCTCTAATATTCAAACTGACTAATACTTGATCAACAATTATCCAAAATCAAATTCCCAAGAAACAATTATTGAACTTAAACTAAACAAAAAAAAGTACATATACAATAATATATATAAGGGTTAATTACACTTAAACCCCTAAAAAATATGAAATTACACTTTCCCCCAAAAAAGTTCTAAAATTACACTTACACACCCTTTGAAAATTCGATGTTTACACCTGACTCCCTTCCATTAGGATTTGAATACAAAATGCTGAAATTAAGAAGAAAAAAAAAAAACATAAATTTTACCTCTCATTTACAATTCCACTGTAATATTTTTTTATACTTAAAACGGAGTAAATATAATATATATATATATATATAAAGTCAAAAAGATATAAATGTAGTAAAATATTGCTCCCAAATAATATCCATTTGATAATTATTACAGGTGAATGTTAAATGAGGCATAAAATTAAAAATTTATGTTTTTCTAACGCCAACATTTTTCATCTAAACTCTAACGAAAAGGGATCGAGTGTAAATAGAGAATTTCGGGAGGGGGTATAAGTATAATTTTAAAATATCTTTGAGCAAAAGTACAATTTTACATTTTTAAATAGGGTCTAAGTGTAACTAACTCTATATTATAAATACAACCGACGTCCTTATGAAAACACTAATAAATTAAAAAAACTAAATAAAAAAAGGCCAATGTGGCCCCCCAAATTCAGGAGGTAACGAGTTTCTCTTAAAATTTCGAAGAGTTGAGGAGATCTTCTGTCTATTAAATTTTTTATACAGGAATAAAATGCAATTAATCATGTCGATTATTGGATTGAATTTTTTATTGCAATGCACATTATATCTTCTAATTCATTTTATATGTACACATTTAATGTATAAAAATTATATTTTAAGAAAAAAATTATATACATGACGTATATATATGAACCAGGAATTTCAATAGAAAATCTAATCTAGTCGATTACTATAGCATACTTTTTCTTCCCACGTACATAGTCCAATTATTTGACCAAGTACAATACTAAATACCAAGTCCAAGAACAACAATTCAAAACTAACCCCAACCAATATATAAACATTCAATTCATCGTAGCTAATCATAATCATCCATGTACGTGGTAATTAACCAGCAATGGAATTCCGTCAATTCTTCAACTTCCTAGTGATCCTCAAGGAATCCATCAAACTTCTTGCCAAAAACATAAAACTCACTCTCTTCATAACCACACTTACCCTACTCTCTTCCTCAATCTTCTTCGTCGTCTTCGACTTCTCCTCCCTCTCCCTCGCGCGCGACATGCTCGCGAAGGAATCCTTATTCCCAATCTCATCCTCTAGCAGCGCCGAATTCACCACCCACCTCTCCCGCATCCAACACAGCTTCCCATGTCTCCTAGCCGTCTACGTCGTTTTCGTGCTTTCTTACCTCATCATCACACTCACCTCCACGACAGCCATAATCATAGTATCCTCCGATTCTTACAACAACAAGAACTCATCCCTAACCGAGCTGTCCTCAAGAATAGCCAAGTCTTGGATGAGGCCACTCGTTACGGGCTTCTACACGACAATTTTCGTCACCGGCTACGTGTTCTTGGCCATATCGTTGGCGGCCCCTTTCCTCGCGTCGTCCAGCATGGACATGCTGGGAGCTGCTGTCTTGTTCTGGGCCGGTGCTTATGGTCTTTATCTGTATCTGTGCAGCGTTTGGATACTGAGTCTCGTGGTGTCTGTGGTTGATGAGGACGGGAGTTGTGGGGTTGAGGCGTTGGGGAGATCTGCAGTTGTAATGAAGGGACAGAGAGTGTCTGGATTTTTTGTGAATGTTTTGTGCAGTGTGGTTAGTTTGGGAGTGTATTTAGGTTCGAGGATGACGAGGGGTGAGAGGGTTTGTGGGTTGGTGTTGGTGAATGGTTCTTGTTTGGTGAAGATTTTGACGTTTGTGGCGTACACGGTTTTGTATTGTCGGGGGAAGGGAAGTAGGGGTCAAGAGATTGAGTTGAATTCGAGTGATGTTGAGTATGCCAAACTAGGCCTAATTACTCCACTTGATAGTAATGTGGTTTGAGAATTCCACCAATTTATTGGTCTAGCGGTTAAGGTTGAAATTCCATGATCCTAAAAGTTATTGGTTCAAATCTCCATTAATACGTCGGATGATAATTTACTGTATAGTAGGATCGTTTGTATACTGATATAGTAAGGGGTTGTTTAGATTCTATTTATGTAATATTGTTGATCAATGTATAATTGTTCTAATTGTCTCTATTAGATATTGATAATCGACGTGACTGATTGTAACCGATTTAATTCAATTAACAATATTCATCGCTTTCACTTCAAAAAAAAAATGTAGTTTGAGGATTCCACATATTGGAATTTCTATTCCGAATTCTATTATATTTTTCATTTCATTTAATGTTTACACGCTACGTGTATAATTTTTCTCGTAAATAAAATAGGTGATAATTACATTTGCACCCGTTGATTTATGGTTTGTTTACATGAACCATTAATGTCTTTTGGATAATTATACATACACCCATAAAAAACTTCTGCATTATTTACACAAGTCATCCATATTTTTTGAAAAATTACAAATACACCCTCCAAAAACATTAACATCATTACAAAAACAAATCTTGTTCTTTGGTTATCATGGGTAGTTTCTATAGTTATGCAAAAATCAAGGTGGTTTCTGTAATAAATCATAGGTTAAGGAGTGTAAATATAATTATCCATAAAAATGTATAGCGTAATTTTTTTTACACATGATGTGTATTTATTAAATAGTAAATATATGATGGTGGGTTAAGTACAGGAAATTTTAGAATTATATCAAGCCCCTGTGCTATAAAAAAAAAATCTAAATAAGTTAAGAATCTTGTGTTTGTTATCCAAATTGGATGGGCTTAAAGTCCATTAAGCCCATCTAACTACTTTATATCACTCTTATGTGAATGGTTTAATTAGAGGATCAATACTGATGGTGTAGAAATTTAACTAAGGGATTAAGATTTAATTTTTCGAAGAAGTATTATGAAATTATCAAATTATTCATGGCGGTTACATCCAATAGTTAGTGTAGTTGGTGGGGTTAGTGGGCGATTGAGGGGCGGTATTGTCTTTACGCCTTCCTGCATTCTAGTATAAAGGGATGAAAATTTATTGGAAAGAGAGATTTTTACCGGAATTATGTCCGGTAATTTGATGGAGTATTATTTTGTACCATCAAATACGGATAGTATAACATACACATGTCAAATAAGAGACTGTATTTGATACGAAAGATTTCAAGTTAGCACTATTTACGTCACCTCACATAAATAGACCGTACGAATCACACTATTGTCATTAATAGCAGAATGATTCCCGACAATCAACTTTAGTGACGGGCGATAATCAAGGGAAGCATTAAGTTGATAACAAAGTTAAATTATTAAAGTAGCCCCATGAAGCTGCTTGATTTAGCCTCGCACAAAGAAATTTTGGACAAGACGGCCAACGAAGATCCCTTACCTATAATAGTTGAGTAGTATACGTATCTCCTCCATGAACCGTTTGAAGGGGTTGGATTCTCTAGCAAAGAAGAAAATCTTAAATTTTCTAGCCTGTTTGAGTATATTGAGGACACAGATTGTACCTTTACGTGAAATAAATAAATATTTATTTATTTTGCGCTATATCAAATGGCTATTTGTTTTGTGCTGCATCAATGTTATATCATATCATTTCTCTAATAACAATTTCATTGATTTGAATGTTGGAAGGCCCGTGTTGGGCGAAGTTCATCTACCTTAATTGTATATTTTGCGTGCAGAACTTTGTGTTCAAACCTTGTTTGTTTGTATTTTCAATTTTCAGTGAAAAATAAGCATTTTAAATTTTGTATAAGATTTCGTGTGAGATGATAATACGTTTGGATTAATTAATGAGATTATGTTTTATACTGAACTGAATTGTCAAATCAATATACTCCAATGAGATAACGTATAAACAAACGTATTTTCACTGTATCAAAAACTGAAACAGGCCTTTAACATTTTCAAAAATTCAAAATCAAGTAAATTCCAACTATTCAAGACACATAGTCTTAAAGTGCAAAAACATATCAACAAATGTGATTATCATACTTTGTAAAAAGCAAATGGTGAATGATTAGGTTCCAAAACACTTTACTTAGAAGCAATAAACTTTTGTATTTAATTTAATTTAATTTAGTATCACATCACATGGCCCAGCATTTATTATTAATTTTTAATACTAACATAATGTTGTCTCCATACACCTTTTTTTATCAATTAAGGAATCCTCACAAGTCAGAAAAAGAAAGCTCCGTGAAGCTTCTCCACTGTTGTCTACTAATCATGAAAATACATTTGCTTTTCCCTGTTCTTGTCTTCCATTTCTGGATCTACTGACACTGCCTGCTTCTTTTGTATTTTACTGCTAAGAGATAATTTCATTTTTTATATTCTAATTTTTTTTTTTTTTTTTTTTTTTTTACTTTTTGTATCTCATATTTTTAAGTTATTAGATTTGGTACTTAATATTTTTATTTTTTATCCACTTGAGTACCCTCTATTAGGTTGATCGTTAAAACAAACGATCCACTTAATTTGGGAGGGAAAATCGGGCAGTTTTCTGTCTATTTAAGGGCATGTTTAGCTGTTATTTCATACACCATAAAAGATAGACTTGAAATAATGGAATTGAGAAAATTTTGGTAAAAAAAGAGAAGGGTGAAGAGAAATCAGTTTCAGTCTTACCCAAATTCGAGTGCGGTTTCGTCTAATGAGAATATTATATGGAAAAAAAATGTATTGTGAGTGTGGAATTGAGTTACCATTGAAAACTTCCTAGACCAAAATAAATTCGGGAAGTAGGTTTTGGGCATGTCCTTATTATATGGTAAATTTATTTTTTTGTTCTTATTTGTTTTGTTTTTGTTATTATTTACCATTAACTTTTATTTTTACTTTTTTGTTAACAGAAAATGGAATATTGTGGAGTTTTTAGATGGTTTGATCCGAAAATATGCTCAAGATCAAGGCAAATTATTCCTAGTTTGTTGAGAATAATAAATCATCTTCACGTGTCGTTACATTTATTTAAAGTATAATTATATTTTTTATTAATTTCAGAATTTAAAAAAATTAAAATACTTTTACTGACATAAATTTTTTTATTATATTTTTAGATTATATAAGTTTTATAAAATAAATTCATAATTTTGATTTTTTTTAAATACTGAAAATGAAAAAAAAGGCCGCTTATCTTAAACTAAGCAATATGTTATTATTATGTTCACAAGAGTTCAAATTTTTCATTATTTACATAAGATAATTATATCATATTCAACATACAAAAGCATAAAAGAATTGTTTCTATGCTTACAAAAAGTACTAATTTGATAATTGTACTAACTTAAGGGACTAAAGTGAAAATCAAACTTAAATTGACCATTTTATCCACCAAAAAGTCAAATTTCGGTCACATTTTCGCCTGTAAATGATCAGATGGACCAAACTGAAACAAAAACCAAAGTTTAGGGATTCTAAAGTCAAAAAATAAACTTGAGGGAATAAAGTGATTCTAAAAGAAAACTTAAGGGACAAGCATTTAGTCATAAAAAAAAATATTTGAAAAAAATAGACGAGGTGGATGAAAAATTTTGAAAAGTTATAAAAAAAATTACTCACTTAGTCCAAAAAAAATTCAGTAAATTTTTTTAAAAAAATAATTTATAGTGCACAAGAGCATTTTGGTTATTTCACTACAAAAAATGGATGAAAATCTAACAAAGACTAACGGATTGAGCTAGTTGTTAGACGAATGTTAAAATCAGGGGGTATTTGTAATTTCTCAAACAACGAGCGAGTATTCGTAATTATGACAAACTTCAGGGGAGGTAGCTGTAATTTATCCAAACTTAAAATACTATGTTCATACTTACGGTTAAATGTAACTAGAATTTCCCAATTGATGAAGCGTGTAATGTGATCGGTCTTTTTGTGTGAGGTATTATTCGTTTTGAGTTCGTATGAGACTCACGGTTTTGACGTGAAAAGTCACCTCATTCAGGAGAAATTATTGGGGCTTATAAGTCACTCAAGCTCTTCGTTTGTAATCAATGTAGGACACGTGTCTACATCAGTAACATCCCCCCTCCCCCGAGGGACTTAGGACGGACACATGACTTCGTTTTCACATACGACGTCAAATGATGCAACATGCGATACGATCGATGCCCCTTTTGCACGATGTATTGTTCGCTCTAATTTCGTATGGACCTCACGATTTTGCTCTGAAGGTGTTTCGCTCGGAGAGGCTTTGGGGATTATAAGCTAAATCTGAGATAAAATTTAAACATTTGTAAGCTCTAAAAGTATTTTATAAAATGTATGAACTTATAACAAATTTAACAAATTAATGCAAGTTATATAACATGAATTAAATAAATTACTGCACTTTCACTTACTTGAACTCAACAATTTTTTCGGCGCATTTAAATCATTTTAAATATGTGCGTTTACTTATCATAGGATAAACGGATATGCATTGACTAATTTCATAATTGTACTCAATACTTTGCTACCAATTCACTCATAAAGACAAAGTGTATTTTGCAATTTACATCGTAATATAAATATAATTATTAAATCAAGAGTAGTACACTAAAGGGGTAGTTGAATAACTTTTATTTGTGTAGTGTGAATAAGCTATATAGAGAAAGTTGTAATTTAAATAGTAATAAAAGCTATGAGTGTTTGAAAACAAAACTAAGTTAACCCATTAGAAAATATTTAATATTTAATTATGATTAATTGTCATGGTTAAAAATAAAAAGTTATAGTGAATGGTCATTCATCACGGTCATACAACAAGTTATTGACTGTGGTATTTGCGAGTGTGTCTAAAATATTTATCATAGTTAAAAACCATGGCAAAAACATTTGTTATGGCTCATAACCATGGTAAAAAGAGTTCTCATGGTGGATAATCTAGGTTTTTACAACAGTTTTTGTTTAACCATGGTTAATAATAATTATTCACGATGGTTTTAGTCCGTAGGCAATAAATTTGTAGCCAACAGTGAATTTTCTTCTAGTGACCGTAGGTAAAAAGAAGTTGAAATTGACATTTGGAAAAACAGCTTAATATTAACAATTTTGTTAATAAACCGCAGAAGTGGTTTAAAAGTGCTTATAACTTTTGATTTAAATTAACTTATTTAAACAATTCAAAACTAAGTTCAGCTTATTAGCTACAAAAAATGGTTTGGAGTTGTTCATAGCTTTTGACTTAGGGTGTTTGTAATAACTTCTGTTTTGTGATGGGAATAAATTGTAGAAAAATTCATAAGTTAAGTAATAGTAAAAGAAAAAAAAAGTTGAAGTTTGAATATTCGAAAAATAGCTTAATACTTACAATTTTCCTAAGGGATAATTTCACTTTTGGTACCCCAGGTATGGCCTTATTTCACCTTTGGTACCCCCTGTTTCCATGTCATCAATGTTGATACCCAAAGTTTCCTTTTTTCATCGAGCTGAGTACATGCCGTTAGTTGACCGTCAGAGTTAACGGTCAAAGTCATTTTGGCGGGAAAATTGACAGTTATTTGTCTATTCAAACACATGTTTGGCTACCATTTACTACACCAAAAAAACTAAAGTTGAAAAAGTAAAATTGAGAATATTTTGGGGAAAAAATAAGAGGTATGAGGAGAAATCAGTTTCAATTTTACTTAAATACGAGTGTGGGTTCTTCTAATGAGAACATTTATGTGGAAAAAATGTATTGTGAGTGTGGAATTGAGATACCATTGAAGACTTCTTGGACCAAAATAAATTCGGGAAGAAGGTTTTCAGCATGTCCTAATTACGGGGTAAATTTATATTTTATTCTTATTTATTTTGTGATTTTGATTATATACCATTTATTCTTGTTTTTATTTTTCGGTCACAGAAAAGAGAATATTGTGGACCTTTTAGATGGTTTGATCCAGAAATGTGTCCAAGATCGAAGCAAATAAAAATACAAAAAAATAAATAAGAATATTTTTTCCCCGTAAAAATAAGAATTAATGGTATATAATCAAAAATACAAAATAAGTAAGAATAAAATATAAATTTACCCCGTAATTAGGACATGCGCATAACCTTCTTCCCGAATTTATTTTGGTCCAAGAAGTCTTCAATGGTAGCTTAATTCCACACTCACAATACATTTTTTCCACATAAATGTTCTCATTAGACGAACCCACACTTGTATTTGAGTAAGATTAAAATTGATTTCTCCTTGTACCTCTGGTTTTTTTCCCAAAATATTCTCAATTCTACTTTTTCAACTCTAGATTTTGTGGTGTAGTAAATGGTAGCTAAACATGTGCTTAAATAGGCAAAAAAGTGTCAATTTTCCCGCCAAAATGACTTTGACCGTTAACTCTGACGGTCAACTAACGGCAGGTACTCAGCTCGATGAAAAAAGAAAACTTTGGGTATCAACATTGATGACATGAAAACAGGGGGTACCAAAGGTGAAACAAGGTCATACCTGGGGTACCAAAAGTGAAATTACTCCTTTTCCTAATAAGCTGCAAAAGTTTGTATGGAGCTGCTTATGCTTTTAGCTTAAATTAATTTAATTTAAGCCTAAAAGCAAAAAATTTTAAAATAAAAATATTCTTTTCAACTTATTTTCAACAATAAACTAACAAACGCTTCAAATAAGCATTTGCACTCTCGTAATTTAAACAGATCAAAACCAAAAAATGTAAAACAAAAGACATTATTTTCAACTTATTTTCAACAACTGGCTAATAAATATTTATTTTAAACTTTTGCGAACACCCAAAAATTCATTTAAGAATTGCACAGCAACGTGCATTCATATGTACCTACTATCATCACGATCGAATTTAAAATTTGAGGTACATAAATGTGAATACGGATTAAAAAAAAAAAAAAAGAAAAAAAGTTGTAGGCAAGAAATGAATGAAACTATGGATTTAGCAATTAATTTTGTTAAAAAAAGAGAAGGGCTACGAACACCACCAGCTGGCACAAGTCAGTCAATTAATTAATGCCCACCGCCCACTAATTTCTCAAGGGATCTCCTTAAATTCATGTTGTACTCCATATCTTATATTTTAGGGATAATTACACTCCCCTCCACTGAGATTTGGTGTAATTACACATGAATTTCCTGTAATTTAAAAATTATATCTAATATCCCTGAAGTTTGCTTCTGTCTAACAAATAGGTCCCTCCGTTAGTTAAAATTAACCGAATTTGTTGATATTAACAAAAAAATGAATGAAAATCAATGTTTACCTTTGATTGACTTATTAATGACTTAATGCGTGCCAAATAAATTTTTTATGACTAAATTACCCTTATAACGGTGAAGATATAACTCCTCTCATGTATTAACGTATGGTGATATATAAGGGTAGTTTGGTCATAAAAAGATTCGTTTGACCTACAATAAGTCAGTAATAAGTCAATCGATGACAAATCTCACCTTTAATTCAATTTCTTTTGCTAATATCAACAAAATCGGTGAATTTTGACTAACGAATGGACCTATTTGTTAGACAAAAGCAAACCTCAGGGGTGGTAGATGTAATTTCTCAAACCTCAGGGGGTCTACGTGTAATTACACCAAACCTCAGGGGAGGTGAGTGTAATTATCCCTATATTTTATATACCGAGTGTGTTTGATAGTTCTTACATGGGGTAAATTACAGCTATCTCACCTAAAATTTAACATAATTATAAATGCCCTCTTGTTATTTAAAAATTACAAGTATCTCCAGGAAGTTTGTAATTGTCTAATAAATAACCTATTTTTATCTATTTTTATGGGTGAATGGACTAAAATGCCCTTATGCACTGAATTACTTTTATTTAACTTTTTAAAAAAATTGGACAACAATGCGCAGAGAGATGCTCCGTAAATTTTTTACACATAGCAACAATAATGCAATTTGTCTCGGTTGATTTTTCTGCAATTTTTAATAAAAATTATGGCAAAATGGTTAATCTCAAACTTTTGATTAAAAATTACAAACCTCAGGGGGTATTTGTAATTACGTCAAACCTCAGGAGAGGTGGTTGTAATTTACCCTTCTTATATAATAAGGTATGTTTTAATCATCTAACTACTTATAAGATCTGTTAATGAAGCTTTGTTCGAGTGATAAGGTTGAGTCCTCACAATTAAAAAGTTGTGGGTCCAAGTCCCACAAATGTCGATATATAGTCTACTTTACAGTAGTGTCGTATTTTTTTTAGGGTTAAATACGTTTTGTACTCCTCAACTATGCATGAAGTGCATTTACCCCCTAAACTATAAAATGTAACAAAATGTCCCCTCATAATATGGATTAATTTTTTTATGATGAAAATGCCCTAGTTGTTTACATCCCTAAATTATGTTTATTTCAATCATTCCCCTAAAAGATAATTTGAATTATTATAAAAATTATATTTAACATAAACACTATTAAAAAATTATTATTTTTATTAATTAGTATAAAATTTGTATAAACTCTATAAATTTACAATTCTTATATTTTTTTACATAACTGTTTAAAAATTTACATAATTTTTGCTTGTGTTGTTATATACATATTGAACTTTTTTTTAAAAATAAATTATTGATACAATTTTGAAATATTACATCAAACATAATACACTATAAAATATACAAATCAATAATATAATATTTTACAATCTTTTGAATAAAGATATAATATAATTTAATTATGCGTATATATACCTAGGCAAAAATTTATAGGTTATATAACATACTTTTTTATAAAATTATATGTATTATGTATTTACAAATATTTACATTTACTTTTTAACATAAACAATTTACTTTATAATATATATATATATATATGCATATATTGCACTTGTAAATATTTTTTTGTGTTACATAATTAATAAAAAAGCTATAAATCTAAAGAAAACAATCTACAAGATCTGGTCATTCACTCTTCCCTTGCTGCAGTACCTTATTTTCCAACGTCAGGACTCAGGACGGCGTTTGTTTGTTTAACAGTGAATTTATGAATTATTAAATATATTTTATAAAATCTTACAAGTTTATATGATGCTGTAATGTATTTGATATTTTAAAAAAAATTATGAAAATTAAAAATAAGTTCCTTGTGTACAAATAAATAATTTTTTGTTTTTTTAGAATTTCAGTAATTCTTTTGATTTTGATTGTATTAATTAGAAAATTCAATTAATATTTTATAAATCTTATAATTTTATTTTAGGGTAAATTACAACGAGCTCCTTTAAGATTTGATATAATTACGAATACCTACTCGTTGTTTAAAAAATTATGAATATTCCCTAATGTTTGATCGAATTATGTAATTCTTGGATGGAGGCCTCAAATTATCAATTTTGCCTTTGCTGTATATTTTTTTATGAAAAATGAAATATATTTAAAAAAACAGAAGAGATGAATGAAAAAAATTGAAAAATTATAAAAAAAAAAATCCACTTAGTCCATAAAAAAGTTTCAAAAAAACTTAAAAAATAAATAAAGTTTTTAATTTATAGTGCACAAGGCCATTTTTATCAATTAACTACAAAAAAGAATGAAAACCTAATGGATAGAACTAGTTGTTAGACGGCCGTTAAAATCAAGGGAGTATTTATAATGTCTTAAACAATAAGAAGGTATTCATCGTTATATCAAATCTCATGGAAGGTAGCTATAATTTTTACTTGATTTTATTCAAACAGATCAGTAACTTACTGATGGTGTATAATTTGGAAAGAGTGTTGCCTATGCACGTTGGCACCAAATCAGCACAAGAAGCTCGAAAAAGTAAAAAAAAACGTGTAAAGTATGAATTTCATATATATCAAAGTAGGTTTACAAATGAATTCACCCCCTATTTATAGTAAATTTTTGGGGGTGAAGTTACAATTTAACCCTTTGATCCTACGGCCTAGAATTGATCTGCCGAGGGTATGATGGTCATTTCACGTGCCCACTTCTTTTTTAACCTCCATTTCTTAACTCCCTTCAACTTCCCCTTTAACGTCCATTTGGGGCGCTTGTGTAGTTTACCCTAAGTTGGAGGGCCTTTTTGTAAATAATATTTTTCTCCTCATCAGTAGTCCCCCGACTTTCAGGAATTTCCTTAGATACATGAAAGTTCCAAGTAGCAATCTGACTTTGAATCAACTTCTCTTTGGAACAGACTTCTTTTTACTCTTCTTATTCCATTTGGGAGTCCTTCTTCTCTTCCAACTCTCTTTCTTCAAAAGAATTGCATTTTTGCTAGGATTCTTCTCTTTTATTACTCCTTCTTCAACTTGGACTTTTCCGTCCTATATAAATAGGAGGCAACATATCCTCAATTTTTTATTGTGCATCCTCTTGCCTTCGTCGTCTCCTCAAAAGAAAAGAAAAAAAATGCCGAGACGCTTTAACTCGGGTATTTAGTCTTTCACCTTCCCACTGCTTCATTTAATTTTCTGTTCTCCGCGTTAGCGTCTCAAAAATATTCCTTCAAAAAATACTTCTTTATTCATCAAAAAAAAAAAAAAAAAAAAAAAACGAGGTCTCGATCTTTTTCTTCTTTCTCCCCTTTTTTTTTTAAAAAATCTGCGTCATGTCGAACAATTCGAACAACGCCGGGGTCCTGTGGGGGAGGACTTCCACGCCGCCGAGCCGAGGCCGGGGATTGCCCCGGCGCGGCGCTGGTCGAGGCAGCCCGCCTCGACCAGAATCTGGCCGAGGCGCTGCGCCTCGGTCAGGCTCAGGCCGAGGCGCCCTGCCTCGGCCTGAACCTGGCCGAGGCGAGGCGCCTCAGCCAGATTCTGGTCGAGGCACCTCGCCTCGGCCAGGATCTGGCCGAGGTGCCGGTCCTCGGCCAGCTCCCGCCCGAGGGGCGCCTCCTGCTCCTTCCGTTCCGGTTGCTCCTTCCGTTCTAGTTATAAGTCTAGATTCCTTTCCTCCTTCAGCTTCTCACTTGGGTCCGGATATCGTGGACTTCGAACACGAGGTGATTGAAGCGATCCGGAACCTTCCCGCTTGTCCATCGCCTTCTCTAAATCCGTCTTTTGAGTCAAGTTCTCGAGATACTCCTCCACTCTTGTCCCCACTTGCAACTGACCTTGTTGACTCTGGTCTAGATGGAACTGAGTCCTCTTCAGCCCCCCACTCAAAATCTCGCTGTCGTATAATGGATGTTGATAGTTGCCTCTGTCGTGTGAGTTTTGAAGAATTCCGCTCTCTAGAAGCTAGCGCCAATGCTCTTCCGAGTTCGCCCTCCTGTTGCCTAGTATTGACGATAGGATAAAATTTCCTCCTCCTGGGTATTTTACCGTGTATTTGTCATTCTTTTCCTCGGGTTTCACTCTTCCTCCTCATCCTTTGCTACTCCAAATCATCACCCGTACTACCCTAAGCATTAGTCAATTTACACCAAACTCCTTTGTAAGTTTTAGAGGGTTCCTTCAACGTTTTGAGGAGCTCAACTTGACCCCATCGCTTGAAGCCTTTTACACTTTATTCACTGTCAGGAAGGTACCCAACGATTCTTCTTACTTCTATTTCTATCCTCGGGGAAATTGCAAGATCCTTGGGGGTAATGTCTCTTCTAAGGGTCCTTGGAAAGAGAAGTTTTTGTTTGTAAAGGACTCGTCCTGGGGATTAACTACCCCTTGGGGGGAATCATGTTCTGTGTCCGACCCTGTTCCTGATCTTCGTCTCTCCTTCATCGGGGTTGGGCTGTTCGACCAACTCTTTGACGTCAAAAGTTTAGGGCCTGCCGGTATTTAACTTTCCTGTTTTTACTTGCCTTGTAAAATTTTTTGATGTTTTCTCACTTTTTCCTCTGTTGACTTGTTTGTAGGAGGAAAGAAGATCTCCCTCCAGGACGTCCATCGTTTCTGTGACAAAGAGAATGCCTCAAGGTCCCGTCATCCTCCTTCCCCCCCCCCCCCACCAAGGAGGGGAGAGGGCAGTCGCCGACGCTCGCCTCCTGTCCGGGCCCGGGATCCCCCGGGGCCCTCAACTCGTCATGAAGGACGCTCCTCCCCCTCTCCTTAAGGCAATGTCTCCAAACGCCCCCGGGAAAGCGAAGCAGGTCCTCCTCGTCATGGAGTAGGAAAAGGTCTCTTCACCTATGGGACGAACAGACAGGGAGATATCTCATCTTTTTGGGATGCAGCAGATGTGGATCTTGCTCATAAAAGATCCAGGGATCTAGTGAGTCCCTATGATGTGACGCTACTTGGCGCCCTCCCCACAGTCACCCTCACTCGTCTTATGCAAGGCGAAGCTGCCAGGGTATGTTGTTTATAATCTTTTGTTGATTCTCCATTCTCTGTCTTCACGTGTCTAACTGAGGTATATCTCTTTTTAGGTTATCAACTTAGCAGAAGCTACTGAGCTGCGGTTGAGTAACTATGAGAAGGAGATAGATCGTCTGAAGGATGCCTTCGATGACGCGCGAAAAAATTTGGAGCGCTGCCAAGAGGAGCTTAAAGCTGCTTCTTCTGAAGAACTCAAGTGGAAGGAGAACTTTAACTGCGAGGTTACCTCGGGAAAGACCTTCCTGAAGTCTGATGCTGGCAAGGCCTACTTGGAGCGTATGCGTGGTGACTTCAAGGAGAAATACGTGGACTCAGATGAATTCCACCAAGCTGTTCTTAGCAAGGCCAGCGAGGTGTATGATCAAGTAATCCGGCAATGTCGCGCCACCTTGAGGAGCAGCGGCCGGTTTGGTGATGAAGACTTCATGTTTCTTGATCCCAAGGTTCCTGATGAGGAATGGGATGAAGATGGCGATGGCGAGAATATTGATGATATGGTCGAGGAGGCTCCTGTTGGTGGAAACCTGCCTTCAGTCATAGAGAAGAGTTAGTCAGTCCTTAGGATTTATTAACTTGAATTCCTTTTCGTAAATTTCAGATTTGTTTAGGGTTTATTATTTTTATTAGTACTTTACCTTTATAAATCTAGTTTCCAGTATTGTTCATTTCTTTCCAACATTGGACTTTCAATAAAAAATCTTATGTTTATCATATTTTAATATCTCTGCGAGGCAAACCTACTTTGTTTAGACAGTGTGTGTTTGTTTTGTTTGTTTTTTTAAGTTAAGGAGGCAGTCCCTCCCTTAGTAATCTCGGGGCAGTCCCCCGGTGAGAAGCAGTCCTTCTCCTTATTGTCACGGGGCAGTCCCCCGGTGAGAGGCAATCCCTCTCTCTCTTGTTTCGGGGCAGTCCCCCGGTGAGAGGCAATCCCTCTCTCTCTTTTTTTTTCTTTGCAACAAATTAAAACATATAGGCGATAAGAATTTGCGAGAAAGAAAATTTCATTACCATATTTGAATTACAAGGGAATATTAAATGACAACTTTTATACAACTTAAAGCAGGAAAACGTTTACACAAAATACTTCTTCAAATTAACCACATTCCATGTACGTGGTACTTCTTTTCCATCTAATCTTTGCAGGCGGTATGTTCCTTTCCCCAGAATCTCAATCACTTGATATGGCCCGGTCCATTTGGCGTCTAGCTTCCCAATGTTTCCTGTAGCATCAGCCCTCCGTAGAACAAGGTCGCCTACTTGGAAATCTCGATGTCTGACTGTACCGTTGTAGGCTCTTGCCATCAACGTCTTGTATGCTTCAGTTCTAACATTCGCGCTACTCCTTAGCTCTTCCAAAAAGTCGAGGTCGACTCTCCTTTCATCTTCATTGCTCGTCGGCTCGTAATACTTCACTCGGAGTGTCTCTTCCCCAACCTCCACTGGGATGACGGCTTCCGACCCATAGACTAGACTGAAGGGAGTCCGGCGTGGGGTGGTTCGGTATGCCCAAAGTACTCCCGGAAGCTCTTCGACCCAATTGCTCTTGGCCTCTTCCAGTCTTGTCTTCAAATTCTGGAGGATTATCCAATTGGTCACTTCAGCTTGGCCATTGGATTGCAGCGTTGCCACCGACGTGAAGTACTGCTTTATCTTCAATTCTTGGCACCATTGGCGAAATTTAGATCCCTGAAACTGCGTGCCATTGTCCATCACGAAGGCTCTAGGGATGCCGAAGCGACATATGATATTTTTCCAGACGAATCTGATGACTTCCTTCTCTGTAATCCTGCTTAGTGCCTCTGCTTCCACCCACTTCGAAAAATAATCCACTGCTACTAGCAAGTACTCTCGCTGGCCGGTTGCCCGGGGAAGCTTCCCTACTATATCCATCCCCTACTGGTCGAAAGGGCAAGGACTCTGCAGGGGTTGCATGTCTGCAGCTGGGACGTGAACAATATTTGCGTGTTCTTGACACTTTCGGCACTTCCTCACTAAATCCCTGGCGTCTGCTTGCATGGTTGGCCAAAAATACCCTTGCCTCAAGGCCTTCTGCGCTAGGGATCTACCACCTGAGTGGTTGCCACAGCTTCCCTCGTGGATTTCCCTCAGAACGTACTCTGCCTTGTCCTTATTTATGCACTTGAGGTATGGCTGCGAGAATCCTCTTTTATACAACTCCCCGCCAATCAGGGTAAACCTAGCTGCTCTCGCGCGAAGTGTCCTAACTTGCTTGGGATCCTGGGGTACTTTCCCAAAATTTAGATATGCTTCTAGCTCCTCCATCCACTCAGATGGAGCTCCTTTTGTCATCAGGACTTCGCTCTCCTCTTCGTTCACATCCGGGTGCTCTTGGTTCAACAATGTTATCTTCCTGCTCTTCAGGGGAGCCAATGAACTGGCTAGCTTAGCCAACTGATCTACTTCTTCACTCTCAGTCCTCGAAATTTGCTCCAAGGTGAATGTGTCAAACTTCTTCCTCACTTCTTGGATTTTTGCCAAGTATTTAGCCATCTGCTCTCCCTTGGCCTCAAACTCCCCATGTACTTGCTTAACCACCAGCTGGGAATCACTGTATACTTTCACATGCTTTACCCCTGCTGCGAAGGCCAACTTCCCTCCTGCGATGAGTGCTTCGTACTCTGCTTCATTATTTGAGGCGGCGAACCCAAGGCGGATCGCATAACG
Organism: Sesamum alatum; assembly: GCA_034509735.1. Lineage (NCBI taxonomy): Eukaryota > Viridiplantae > Streptophyta > Magnoliopsida > Lamiales > Pedaliaceae > Sesamum > Sesamum alatum. Next base: position 11,593,874 of record JACGWO010000011.1, read on the forward strand.
CATTGTGTCCTGATATGAGCTCTCGAGTAATATTCCTACTCCGCCTCCCAGGGACGTGGAAGAGCCATCCACAAACATCTTCCAACACCTCTTCTCTTGGATGCCTTCTTCCTCCGTCAATTCGGAGATGAAATCTGCCAATGCTTGTGCCTTTATTGCAGGTCTAGGCTGATACGTGATTCCATGCTCACTCAACTCTACAGACTATTTCACCATTCTCCCGGATGTGTTGGGATCTGCCAATACCCTCTTCAAGGGTTGATTCGTCAGTACTGCTATAGGATGTGACTGAAAATAGGGACGCAGCTTCCTCGCCGCGGTTACCAGGGCCAAAGCCACCTTCTCAATCTGTACATACCTCTGTTCTGGTCCTTGCAGTGCCTTGCTGGCATAATATATGGGACGATGTTCACGCCCTTCTTCCCTCACGAGGACCGAACTGACCGCTCCTTCCGAGACGGACAGGTATATAAACAAGGTCTCCCCGGGCTCGGGCTTGGTCAGCAGGGGTGGCGAAGTAAGATACTTCTTCAACTCTTCAAAGGCAACTTGACATTGCTCCGTCCAAGTGAAGCCATCCATCTTCCTTAACACCTTGAAGAATGGGAGTCCCCGTTCTGAGGATCTCGAAATGAAACGATTAAGTGCTGCCATTCGTCCTGTCAGTTTCTGTACTTCTTTTATCGTCCGAGGAGGCTGCATAGTCATAATGGCCTCAATTTTCTCTGGATTAGCCTCTATCCCCCTCTGAGAAACCATGTATTCGAGGAACTTTCCTCCCTGAACTCCGAAGGTGCACTTTGCGGGGTTCAGCTTCATCCCATAGCTTCCCAATGTGCGAAAACATTCCTCGAGGTCAGCTACGTGATCTTCCTTCTTACGGCTTTTGACTAGCATGTCATCTATGTACACCTCCATGTTCCGTCCTATTTGCTCTTTGAACGTGCGATTCACTAATCTTTGATATGTAGCTCCCGCATTTTTCAGCCCGAAGGGCATCACTCTGTAGCAGTACGTGCCCTGCTCCATCACAAAGCTTGTCTTTTCTTGATCTTCGGGCGCTTGTCGAATTTGATTATAGCCCTGAAACGCGTCCAAGAAGCTCATCAACTCACATCCCGAAGTCGAATCAAATAGCGCATCAATCCTTGGCAAGGGATATGAGTCTTTAGGGCAAGCTCGATTTAAATTGGTGAAGTCTATGCACATCCTCCACTTCCCGTTGCTCTTTGGGACAAGGACCACGTTGGCCAACCATTCAGGGTAGTACACTGGTCGAATGTAGTCTACTTGGAGAAGCTTCTCGACCTCTTCGCCTATGATCTTATTCCTCTCTACCCCAAATGCTCTCCTTTTCTGATTCACCGGCTTTGCTTTTGGATCCACGTTGAGCCTGTGGACCATTACTTCAGGATCTATTCCTTTCATATCGGATAACTTCCATGCAAACGCGTCTACTGATCTTTGCAAAAAATTGACAATGACGTGTTCTATCTGCTCACTTAGCAGCGACCCTACCTTCAACGCCTTCTTAGGGTCACCCAGGAGCTCAACCAGATCTCCTCAAAAGCCTCTATTCTCTCTTCCTCCACTTTCTTCTTTTTGGCTTCTCTCCTGGTTTCTTCTGTTTGCTCCTCCACGGAGCTCCTCTTTCCCGGCTCTCTCCCACGGGTTTCCTTTTCGGTCAACCCAGCACTGCTTCCTTCGCTATTCCTCTCACGGCATTCTACTGATGATTTCAGCGTGCTGGCATAACATTCCCGGGCTTGCTTTCTGTCTCCCACCATCTCTCCCACTCCTTCTGGTGTGGGGAATTTCACTTTCATGTGATAAGTGGATATCACAACTTGGAAGAGATTCAAGCTTGGCCTCCCTAAGATAGCATTGTAGGCCGAAGGTGCATCCACCACCAAGAACTTCACAAACTTAGTTACACGCCTGGGATATGACCCAATCGAAATTAGCAAAGTGGCTTCCTCCAAAGGCACGACCACATCTCCGCTGAAGCTGGTCAAGGGGGTATTGACGGGCGTGAGCTGTATGTTGTCAATCCTCATCTGGGAAAAAGCCTTGTAAAACAGGATGTCAGCTGAACTCCCGCTGTCAATCAGAATTTTCCTCACCCAGAAGTTCGATATTGATGCTGCCACCACAATTGCCTCATTGCAGGAGGGAAGGTTCCCCTCCAAGTCCTGCTCGTTAAATGTTATTTCCCCCTCGAGACGTGCCCGAGGCACTCCCTTGAGCTCGCTGCAGGCTACCTGGTTAGAAACATTTCCTGCTGCTCTGGCGGCCGCTTTCCTAGCTCGTCCTGAATCTCCTCCAGCCGGGCCTCCCGAAATGACTCCAATGACTCCAGCTGTCGGAAGGTTATCTTTTTTCTCATGATCCTCTTCCTCCTTATCTCTTATCTCAGGGCGGGGCGTCGGCCGCTTATTTTCTCGGGTGACCTCTCGAGGTCCTTGTTTCATTTTGGCCACGAACTCCTTCAGGTATCCGCGCCTGATGAGTTTCTCAATCTCTATTTTCAGATGGCGACATTCCTTCATGCTGTGGCCTCGATCCTTGTGGAAGTGACAGTACTCATCAGACTTCATTCTATGGGGATTATCCTTCATCGGGTAGGGCCATCTCACAAGCCCTTGTTGTTCAGCTATCGCGAGAATCTGGACCCGCGGTGCGTTCAATGGGGTATACTTCACTAATTCCCCCGATATTGGTGGCTTCCTTTCTTGCCGGATTCCCTCCGACTTGGGAGGAAATCTCCTTTCTTCTTCATCAGCTTTCCTTTTATGGGGATTCGCGGGACGCAATCCCACTGTTTCCTCAATCCGGATGTACTTCTCTGCACGAAGCAATAGCTCCTCCTGAGTTGAAGGGGGCTTCCCTGCTATCGATTCCTTGAATCGCCCTCTTCTCAAATTCTGTTGCATGATGCTGGCCAAGAGCTCAGGATTCACGTGTGGGACTTCTAACACTGCTTCCGAGAAGCGCTGCACATATTCTCTCAAACTTCCATTCTCCCGTTGGACTATGGTAAACAAGTATGAAGCGGTCTTTGGGTACCGCCTGTTGATCGAGAAGTGATGCATGAAGCGCTGCGAAAGTTGTTCAAATGACTCGATAGTCTCGGGTGGCAACTGGTTAAACCATGTCATGGCTTTCCAGAAAGGGTAGTGCAAAACAACTTGCAATATGCCGCGTCGCTGATGTCCAGCAGGTCAGCTCTGGCCATAAAGCGGTCAAGGTGATCCTGAGGGTCTCCTACTCCGCTATACTCGCTCAAACTCGGAATCTTCACTCCCGGATGAATAGCTTCTGCCAAGATATGGGGAGCGAATGGGCTCCATCGAGGAGGCGCCACTGCCAAAGATCGCGCCGGATAACCCGTAGGCCCCAGCGAGTTAGGGAAGGCGTGCAGGGGAGGGGCTTCTCTCTCGTAATATCCCCCTCCTTGTGCTGGCGGCCTCCCCCCTGAGGGGGGATAAAATTGTCTTCTTGTCCTCCATGTGATGGATGAAGGAAATAATTTTCGTCTCCTCCCGCTCTTCGTGGGGGTGAAGGATAAAAGACGTCCTCGGGCTGCGTGGGTCTGCTATTAACCTCCTCCTCAAAGTCGATGCCCTCAAAAGCTTCCTCGGGCCTCTGCTCTCTTGCGTGTGCCTTTTGTCCCCTCCCAAGATGGCGAAGGGGTTGTGGGGGTGCCGCTTGTCCAGCAATATACTGAGCCACGACCCTCGCGGCAGCCTGAGCTGACGCCTCTTCTATCATCTGTTGAAGGGCCTCTTGAGTAATCTGGATGACTGGTTGAGGTGGCGGGACCTCAACCTCCTCGTGCCCTTCTCCCTCTCGGCTTCGTGCTGGAGGACTCTCCAGGGCGCGGCCCTGCTCCTCCCCTTGGTTCTCCATCCTCTGAACTGGTGCTGGTGGATTCGGCAGGGCGTGGCCCTGCTCCACCTCCTCTCGTCTCCCGGGGTCCTCTTGCCCCACGTTCACGCTTCTCGCCTTTGATCTGGTGTTCATCTTTGATGCCTAGACTCCTTTCCCACAGACGGCGCCAAGCTGATGGTGTATAATTTGGAAAGAGTGTTGCCTATGCACGTTGGCACCAAATCAGCACAAGAAGCTCGAAAAAGTAAAGAAAAACGTGTAAAGTATGAATTTCATATATATCAAAGTAGGTTTACAAATGAATTCACCCCCTATTTATAGTAAATTTTTGGGGGTGAAGTTACAATTTAACCCTTTGATCATACGGCCTAGAATTGATCTGCGGAGGGTATGATGGTCATTTCACGTGCCCACTTCTTTTTTAACCTCTATTTCTTAACTCCCTTCAACTTCCCCTTTAACTTCCATTTGGGGCGCTTGTGTAGTTTATCCTAAGTTGGAGGGCCTTTTTGTGAATAATATTTTTCTCCTCATCACTTACATTTAAAGTAAAACTTATATCTTATAAAATATATTAACTTATAATTTTTTCAAATAAGTTTAGCCAAACGCCGTCCAAATTCTTACATTAAAAAAATCATATTCAAATATTTATTGGGTGAATGTTTTTAAGTATTTTGGTAAAATAAAAGTAGAATATTGACCGGTCGGGGTTGAGCGGTTCGGCCATCAGACCGGTAGAATGGAGAAATACGTGCGCCCATGTGTAACCATAAAGTGGTGGAGTGCATGACTCCATGCTGTCCCAAATTAAAACAGAAGAGGGTTAAATTTACTGAAATGCCCTCCAAAGTGGGGACCTCTCCCACTCGCGCGAGTACAGAACATGACATTAAAGTCAACTCGCCCTAGTTTTGCTCTTACTCCAGGCAAACCAGATTCATTTTAGGGATTTGCATGTTTTTCTTGGATTTGCTACATTTTTTGGAAGCAAGCTTACCATATTTCTATCATTTTTGTCATTACTAAAATCAAGAAAATAATTATCAGATTTTTCCAACCTAATCTTAATCTTAATTATTGATGATTATAGCAATTAATATACTAATGATTAATATCAAATAGGGTTAATTACGCTTAAACCTCTTCTAAAAATATGAAGTTACACTTTTTCCCAAAAAAACTTTTGAAATTATTCTTTGCTTACAATTGTACGTACCTTCTATTAGGATATTCAACAGAAAATATTGACGTCAAAAAAAAATTTATATAAGCTTTCAATTTTTTACCCCTCATTCAGTTGTTCGTATTATTTATTGACAAAAATATCATAGTAATAATTTGTATACTTGTAATGAGATCAATGTAATATGCATAAGGTAAAAAGGGTGCAATTGTAGCAAAATATTATTTTCAAATTATGACGATTGGATAAACAGGAGCCCTGTTGATGAATGAAAAAACTAGTCATATTGTTAATAATTTATCCGTAATGCTGAATGAGGTGTAAAATTAAGAATTTATGTATTTCTTTTGCTGAGTTAAGCATTTTTCATTCAAACCCTGGCGGGAGGGATACAATTATAAACAGATAATTCTCAAAGGGGGTGCAAGTATAATTTCATAAATTATTGAAAAAAAAAAGTGTGATATCGCATTTTTAGATTGTGTGTAAGTGTAATTAATCCTATCAAGTATTAGTACATTCAACAATGGTTGTTAAAGAGAACACAATATTGTTACTGAAGTTAGAACAATACCCCTACATTAATGGGATCTGAAATCATAATTTTGTAATAATGTAACCCCCAACCTCGCCAGCTGAACTAGACTTATTAACAAACATTTTACTTTTTCAAAAGTATTATTTATAAACTAAAATTAATTAAATTAAAAAATCTTTCCCAACTATGTGCATTAATTCTGAAAGGGTTAATTACAATGATTTCTCCTACTAATATGAGAATATACAAATTTCCCTTCTCTTACTATGAAATTTACATAAACTTCCATTTCAAATATATCCACCTTACAAATTGCCCTTCCTTTAGTCAACTTAACGGATTTTGCTAATGTCATAAAAAAAAAATAGTCTAAACTTTCTATAATACCCTCAACCTGAATAATTCTATTTTATATGACTTAAATACCCATAAAGGGTAAATTGTTATTTTTAAAGTTAAAAAGGGTGTATACATGTAACTTTTAATATATTATTTTATAGTATTTTTTTAATCACATATTGTGTATGTGTAGGTTGTGACATTAATTTCTATTCCTAACAATCATTAAAGCTTGCAAATTTTGTTGAAATTATATTATTTTATAGAAAGTAACAAAATAAAGTTTATATTATTTAAATGTTAAAAATATTGAGGCAAATTTCAATAGTTTTGCCAATTTTACTATGTCAAATAAAAATTTAAACAAAAGTTAAATTTAGTGTATTTTAATTCAACAAAATTCTATACGTTACATTCCTAGAAAAATGAACACATAAGTTTACTTTTAAATTATTCGGAAAAAAAACTTTTTTACTTTCTTTTTATTTAAAATAAATAAAATTAAAAAAATACTTTTAATTATTTCATACTAGACAAAACAATTAATTGAAAAATTGGAGAAAGAAAGAAAAATAAATAACGAAAAGAAGGAAAAAAAATAAAATTAGAAAAATTTCTATCGTCTTCCTCAACTCTTTTTCTCCTTCACACACTGTACCGTCGGTCCACTTCTATTTTCAATTTTATTGAATTATTTTAGTTTTATAAATGAGGACAAAATAATCATTTAAGCACCAATCGTTAAATTTGATTAACACCTATTAGCCAGAAGGGAAATTTTTATATTTTCATAGTAGTACGAGAGGTCATGTAATTAACCCATTCTGAAATATACATATGTTTTAAGTTGATGAAGACTTTATCTTAAAGTATTATTTATAATTTTCTTCAATTTTGACTAGAATACATCAAAATCATTACAGAATCACACACTCAATTTAAAAAACAATTAAAAAATCGACATTCTTCAATAATATATATGAATGAAAACAACATAAAAAGACAAGTCAAGCCAACCATCCAGCTGGTCGAATTTACTCGAATAATGAAAAACAACGTGATACATCAATTAATTAACAACATAAACATTTGTAATATTCAAATAAATGGATGTATATATAGAAATATCACATTACTATAATAATTAATGTTGGAATAATTAAATTGGAAGCTTCCTCTATACTTCGTAGCTAGACTTATTTATTTGCTTAGTAGACTCTTGATTAGCAACGTACAATGTCAACGATCATGTCTTCTTAAGTATCTCACAAATACTTTAAAGTATGTTATTTACTTACTAATTTACAGCTGCTATTTTGACTTTCGAGGTCACTATTTCTTAATTAATAATGTCACAAGAAAATTGTATTTTTCGACGGATAATTTAGGGCCTGTACACTTTTCGTCCATTAGTTACGATATTCTTAGTTTTTGGTCTCACAAGTTTAGAAAAGCTTTACTTTTGGTCCTCTGACAGACACACGTGACTGTTAAGTTTTCGGACTGGAGAGTAACGGCCACGTGCTTAGCACATGGTCTTTTCTGTCAAATTACTAACGAAAAAGGTTGCTAGAGGATCAAAAATGAGATTTTTTAAAACTTATGGGGTTGTGAAAGTCTCGTAACTAATGGGATTTTTTGACCCCATGCCTCATAGTAAGGAATCTTCGTTTAGGGTTTTCCATTTTGAATCTCTTTGAGACTTTCTCAACAAACGAGGTTTGGGTCATTTCTAACATCCTTTTAGATCTATCTTGGATAATCTTGATGCTTATACTATAGGAAGTCTCACCCAAATCCTTCATGGAGAATTGTGGTCCTCTGGCAGACACACGTGACTGTTAAGTGTTCGGATTGGAGAGTAACGACCACGTACTCAGCACATGGTCTTTTCTGTCAAATAACTAATGAAAAAGGTTGTTAGAGGACCAAAAATGAGACTTTTTAAAACTTGTAGGATTATGAAAGTCTCGTAACTAATGGGACAAAAAATGTATATCACCTACGTTACGGGACGAAAAATATTATTTCCTCTTACGTGACAAATCACTCGTACACCACTACAATTATTTTAAGTCTTGAAAATTATTAAGACACATATGGATAAACATTATGCATAAGAAATTAATTGCTTATGTTCAAAAGTATTGTTGTTGATATAGGAGAATTCTTTAAGGTAAGACAAAGATAAGTAGAATGTAAGATAATTGAATAGGAATCGGAAAATCAAAGTAATGTGATTATGTGAATCTCCATTATTTTTTCAAAGGTAAAAAGGGAAATTTCTTATTTATATCTATATATATATATATATATATTGAAAAACGATTAATCGGTACATTAAAATGTTAAAATATGATTAATCGATATATTAAAATGTCAAAATCTGATTAATTAAGTACATTAATAAATTCAGAAATACATTAAAACTTAATAAATGGTCATAAACACACAACATGTAGAAACTACCATGTAAGTAACATAATACCTACATACACGGAACTCGAGTCCAAAAACTTTTACCAAATGAAGAGTTTTGGGCATTAACCGTACACCCGAAATTGGGAGAGATACATGGATTGTGAATAAACATTTGTCACTTGAATTTAATTCTTGATGTTGTTCGAATCCGCTCATAGAATTTTAAATTTTGGAATACTAAACAGGATCCACATCCTTCACATATTTTCTATTTTTTCGGCTCGGATCAACATGACCCAATGTCCCCAACACCACCATCGTCGATTCCTCAACACTTGGAAGCTGGAGAATCTAGATTCGTACAAGTCGGACATTTGGCCCTATATATTAAATACTCCAAAACCATCTAAGGCCAAGGTACACCATTTTTTTAGAGTTATGCTTAAGCACCATCGCGATCACGCATCCAAACTAACTTAAGCATCGAATGTTCTTAGCTAGAAATCTCTCAACAAATCTAACGTGTGTTCATTTTTTCAAGTTCAACCAATTGATCCTCCAACAAGCGAGTCACGATCAATCCATTTATGAAAATCAATTTCACATTATAAATAAAACGAGACGGAACATATATAAAATTTTCTAAATAAGATAGAAACAAATGTATTTCATGTATACTATTTAGGTTACCCATTCTTGATTTCCTATTTGTACGTTTACCTGAACTCTAGTTAAGAGTGCCCCATCAATTCAAGAAAAGTCTTTGTAACATTTTATTTTACGAAAAAACTTAACATGTATGTAATGAAAAAGACCTTACTTGCATGTGCAAGTCTTTGTTGTTTGATAGTGAAATATTGCATCCATGACTCAACCAAAATTCAACTATGAAACATTTTCAATGTTGTCATTCTTGTAAACTATTGATACACAAGACAACTTTCAGTTAAAGCTGAAATCCCATGAAAAAGTATAAAGTCTGTTAGAAAAAAAATTATTATTGCCTATAATTTTATTAGTTATAGACTAAGGACGTAGTAAATAACTATTATTTATCATAGTTAAACAAAAATCGATGTAAAAACTTAGTTTATCTATCATGAAGACTATTTTGGCATAACTTTTAGCCATGATAAATATTTTAGCCACACTCGTAAAATCGTTGCATGATTGTGGTCAATGACTATTTACTACGGCTATTTATGTTTAATCATGGCAATTAGCATGGTTAAATAGTGTATTTCTTCTAGTGGTCATAGGTTAGAATTTCATCATACGTATGGATGTTTATCTCATTTTATGTGAGTTAATATAATTTATTATTTTATTGTTTTTTATAATTGATTGTTTATTGAGAAATATATTGATGTATCCACCAATTTATTGAAATATTTGATATAATGATGTAATTATCGTTTTTATTTTTTATTTTCCAAAAAAGGTGCATTTTCTGGGATCGCGTATCTACTTAAGTTTCACTTCACCGACATTTCACTAATTAGTTAGATACAAAATTTTAGATAAAATTTTAGATTATCCTAGTAGTCGGAACTTGAAATTTAGTAGCATGTTAACTCATATTATAAACGAGGATTGGGTCTGGTTAAATCCGAATCAATTACTCGACAAGTGCATTATACTTATTATTTGATTGATTATAATTAAAATATATAGAGTGACCAGTTATATGTAAAATGTGTCATATTTATTGCGTTATTGGTTGAGTTCGACCAAACGTAATTTGAGTAAAGAGTATTGATTTATATAGTATACTATTTATGAAACATAAAAGAATTTAGAATAACTACTAGCTTCTACCTTAATTATCTAAGTAAATTAATCCTATTCGAATAAAAAAAAAGACAAAATAATTTAAACATTTTCGCCCTCCTGCGTTGTGTTATGTTTTTTCAGTTTTCATCTTTTTTTCCAAACATATAATATTCTTTTTGCCTTACACTTTATCATTCAAATATTTTCTAACCCATATCTTTTTACATTAAAATAATCTAAACAATATATATTAGTAATAGAAAAAAACTATAATACAAAAATGTAAAAACATTTTAAATTTTAGTGTAAATTACAGCTGCCTCTTCCAGGTTTAAAATAGTTACAAACAATTCATCGCTATTTAAAAAATTACAAATATCTCTTTAATTTTAACATCGTCTAACAACGAACCTATTCCTTTAGGTTTTCATCAAGTTTTTGGTAGTAAATTGATCAAAATGCCATTTTTTTTATTATAAATTACAATTGTTTAAATTTTTTGAAATATTTTTGTAGACTAATATACGCCATGTATTATTTATCTTACCCACCCTTAACTTTCTTCATACTTTTTCGAACGTTCTTTTTTTTTTTTAGAAAAAAAAAGATCAACAACAACAAATTAGTAATTTTTACATCACCGTCTAAGAATTACATATTTAATTTTCATTTGAGCCGAATATTTATAAAAACACAAATCATAAGATATATTTGTAATTATATCAAATTTCAGATACAATAACTATAAGGGATAATTACACTCTCATCCCATGAGGTTTGGTGTAATTACACGTAGACCCCCCATGGTTTGAAAAATTACATCTACTACTCCTAATTATAAAAAATGTCAAGACCCCCTAACAAAAAATAATCAAATTACTTTTGTACCCATAATAAGTGGCTAAAAAAAACTAAAAAGAAACATGAAAAATTGAAAACTAAAAATACAAAATTGCCCTACATGTATAGAAATGAATCGAAATGAACAGACGCCTTAGACTAAAAAAACAAAACTACAAGGAATATTTTTGGCTATTATTAAAATATCACAAGGGATATAAATACTATATTTATGTTATCACAGTAATATGGTTGTTATGATTGAATTATCATAATATATGTTTCTAAAATATTTAGTTAAATTAGATAATATAGTATATATATAGTTTTATAGTGTATATATATGTTAAGAGCTAAATTTATTTTTACCGGTCTAATTTATTTATGAATTAATAATTATTTAATATTAATAATACTTTAATGATAAAATTAGCAATTTATTGAATATATTACGCTATTTACTCTTACGTTTTAATTTAATTATATATAATTACAAACTCACATGCATAAGTGTGTGAAATATATAAGGATAATTTGATAAAAAAAAATATTTATTTAACCTACAATAAGTCAACCAAGGGCAAAAATGAATTTTCATTCAATTTTTTTGCTGATGTCAGCAAATTTCGTCAATTTTATTAATTGAATAATCTATTTATTAGATGAATATAAAAATAAGAGAATTAAGTATAATTTTTCAAACACGTGTAATTATACCAAATTTTAAGGCAAGAGTGTAAGTATCCCCAACTATAATTTATCCTACATTTAATGCTGTGGATGTTAGATACTTCTAATTGAAGAACAGCGCGTGTAGCCGTAGCAGCATCCTTTCCCCAAACAAAGGATAAGACCGTATATACATACATGCACAAAGAGCAAACCGTACGTATACGAATTTACGTATCAAAAGCAAAAGTCCATATTACTAAATCCACCCCCCATACTTTTTCTCTCTGTACAAATATACCCCAAAATTCCTGTGCAAATCTCCTCTGTCCACTCGTTGCTCACTCTCTCTCCTCGTAAAATGTTTTCCACCCTGGCCGTCCTTTAACGCGTCTTCTCCCACTATATATACACCTCTCCGTCTTCCCTTTTCTCTTAGCAGGTGCATCTCATTCTCCATCTGCATCTGTTCTTCCCTTTTCTTTTCCTTCCTTTCTCCCTTTCATCTCTCGTGTTTTTTCATTATTTATTAATCTTTAATCTGCCCAGAGAGTTGAAAAGTTTCTTGATTCGTTCATTGATCAATTTGGAAAGAAAAGAAATTATGCCTCCCGTGTCCGAGCAAGAATTGTTCCTCCCCTCCACGCCGGGGAAGTTCAAGGACAAATCCCACTCGATGCACCGCCAGTTCCACCGTTGTTTCGCCTCCACCAGCACGTTGTTCTTGTGGGCGCTTTTCCTGGTGGCGCTGACGGCCGCATATTTGAGTTTCCAGTCCTTTGTTGATTCCGGCAGCAAGTATTTCTCCTCCGCCTGGGGCGGCATCCATTGGGAAAAACAGGTCAGGGACTCCGCCCAGATCCACCGACAAAACGGATTTTCTGTTCTGGTCACGGGCGCCGCCGGGTTCGTAGGGAGCCACGTGTCGCTCGCCCTCAAGAAACGCGGAGATGGGGTGGTTGGATTGGACAATTTCAACAACTATTACGACCCCTCGTTGAAGAAAGCCCGGAAACACCTCCTCAATTCCCACAATGTGTTCATCGTCGAGGGAGATGTCAACGACGCCCGATTGTTAGCCAAGCTCTTCGAGATCGTCGCCTTCACCCATGTGATGCATCTAGCAGCGCAGGCCGGCGTCCGCTACGCCATGGAGAATCCCCATTCCTATGTGCACAGCAATATTGCGGGTCTCGTCACGCTTCTCGAAGCATGCAAGAGCGCCGATCCGCAACCGTCTATTGTGTGGGCGAGTTCCAGCTCCGTCTACGGGTTAAACGAGAAGGTGCCCTTCTCGGAATCGGATCGGACCGATCAACCCGCTTCATTATACGCCGCGACGAAGAAGGCCGGCGAGGAAATAACCCACACCTACAACCACATCTACGGGCTATCAATCACCGGGCTAAGATTCTTCACGGTGTACGGACCCTGGGGCAGACCCGACATGGCCTACTTCTCTTTCACCCGGAACATTCTTCAGGGGAAACCAATCACGATTTACCGGGGCAAGAACAGGGTCGATTTAGCTCGTGACTTCACCTACATCGACGACATTGTAAAGGGTTGCGTCGGATCATTAGACACGGCGAAGAGGAGCACCGGTTCCGGCGGCAAAAAACGGGGCCCGGCACAGTACCGGATCTTCAACCTCGGCAACACCTCCCCCATAACAGTGCCGATGATGGTCGGAATCCTGGAGAAACACCTGAAAGTAAAGGCGAAAAAGAACGTCGTCGACATGCCCGGCAACGGCGACGTCCCCTTCACACACGCCAACATCAGCTCCGCCCGTAGGGAACTCGGGTACAAGCCCACAACCGATTTGCAAACCGGGTTGAAAAAATTTGTCAAATGGTATCTATCCTACTATGAATACAATCACGGCAAGTCTGTAAAGTGATTTATTTTTCAATTTTTTTTTTTCTTTTCTTGATTGGCCTTTAGGGCTTGAAATCTTTTAATTTTTTTCTGAAATTTCAAGGGATAAAGGATGGGAAAAGAAAAAAAAAAAAGAAAAAAAAAGGGTGAATAGTACATTCTTTGGGGTTGAGGATAAGGAGTGGAGAAGAAGACTAAACTCCTGTCTTCATTATTTTTTAGAAGTTTTTGTTGTTTTTTATTTTCTTGTAAAGGATGAAAAAGTTTTATCCCATTCACCCCATATGACTTTTATCTCCCTATGTATTTTTTACACACTTTTTTTTTTTATAAATTTTATTCCATAATTATTAATTACTACACCTCTTTTAGTTCATTTAGTGTTCATTCCCACTTAATCTCAATTATTATGTGTAATTATTGCTAAGTGTAATCTCATTGTTTAGTTCATCCTACATTGCAAGATTATTAATTATGATTATTGTAATTTATGGTAAGGCTGTATAATTGTTGTCTATACTATTAATAAAGCATCATGTAGGATTTGATGTGTTTTTACATAAAGGGATAATTCTATACCCTAACAAATGATTATAATTTTTTGAAAAATCATATATATATATATATATATATCTAATATTATTAAACAAATAATTGGTATTGTTTTTAAAATTATACATACCCATGGAAATTTATCCCTATTTTTGATTGATACGAGGGATTTTTGTAATGGGATAATTACATTTATACTCCCTGATCTATAGTTTATTTATACAAATCACTTTTGCTTTTTACATAATTATAAAAATCACTCTTTATAGTAAAAAAATAAGAATAATTTGTGTAATAATATCTATACTTTTTAGGGGTGTAAGTGTAATTTTCTAAAAAATAAGGGTGATTTGTGTAAATAAACTTATATTTTAGTGGGTGTATATTTAATTATTCAAAAGATAGGAATAATTTGTATAAACAGATATTAAGTTAGGGGTGTAAATATAATTATCCCTTTTGTAATTATGTAAAAAATAGGTATAATGTGTGTAAATAAACCGTAAATTAAGGGGTTGTAGATATAAACTTACTAAAACACCCTTCTTGATGTTTGCGTGAAAAATATTACAAGTATAGCATTATTTCATCAATAAAAAATATCAACTCATATTTTATTTGGTAACTACAATTTAAATTTGTAATTGTATGAATTAATTATATTTTTATATTTTACACAAACATCGAATGTGTTGAACTAGGGTTCAATATAATATAATAGATGTGTTGATTTGGTAGTAATTGAGTTGGGGGCATGATTTTGAATAATGGTGTTGCTTTGAGGGCATTAAAGTAATTTGAATGGATGTGGTCTAGGGAATAGTTTTTATGAGGTACAAATGACAGCTAAGAGGTAAGGGGGTTTTGATTGCATAAATGCGAAGGAAGGGACAGCCTAAGATGTGGTGGTGCATGAAACGCGGCTGGGAACAGTGGGGCCCACTCCACGTGATCTCTCCACTTTTAGCCGTTCGATTGGGCCCGGCCGACCCTCTTTTGATCATACGACATTTGATCTTGGCGTTTTCCTGCCGACACTTTGGTTGTTTTTCAATGCGTGGGCTTCATGTTCCTTTTACTATCTCCTTCATTAATACAAGTGTATTGTTATTTTTATTTTAATAAGAGTTATTAATTAATCAAGAATATTTGGTAGTGACAATCAATAGGCCTAATTACACTTAGTTTTTCCTCTAAAAGTACAAAATCATAATTTCTCCCAATTTTTTTTTGAAATTATACTTACACCCCCTCAAAAAATTCCTCACTTACACCTGACCTCATTTCATTAAGATTTTTAACAAAATATGTTGACATTAGCAAAAAGAACTATATAAAATTTTAATTTTACCCCTCAGTTAACAATCTTATATATATATATATATATATATTTGTACTTATAAGGGAATAAATATAATGTATATATAGAGAGCGAGATTAATGTTATTATTTTTTTTTTCTTATAAGTACAAAATTATTACATGCAGATGTTAAATGAGGGGTAAAAATAAAAATTTATGTAATTTTTTTTCCTAACGTTAGCATTTTTTGTCAAAATCTTAACGAAAGGGGGTCAGGCGTAAATGGTGAATTTCTGAAGGAGGTGTAAGTGTAATTTTAAAACTTTTTCTAGAAAAAATTGTGATTTCGTATTTTTAAATGGGGTCTAAATGTAATTTACCCTTATTAATATATTGATCTTATAGTTGTAATAATTGAGATTTATGATATAATTTAATCAATTCACTAAAAAAATAGGATGCATTACAATGACCTCTATTGAGGTTAAGTATAACTATACAAATATCCCACGTCCATCACAAGAAATATAACATTAACTATGGGTAATGACCACAACCAATAATAAACAGCTGTAGCAAATATTCATTTACTATAGTCACGCAATGGTTGTTGAATGTGGTTTTTGCGAGGGTAGCTAAACATTTGCCACGGCTAAAAATTATGACAAATGTTTTTACCATGGCTTTCAGCTCTGCCAAATAATCTTTTTTTATGGTGGAAGCTAGTTTTTTGCATTGGTTTTATCTAACCGTGATTAATAATAATTATTTACTAAGTTTTTATCCAGAGCCATTAATATTGTAGTCAATAGTAATTTTTTTTCCAGTGTCTTTGGCAAAATTATAAATATCCCTCATGGGGTTGTAGTTATAATCGCAAGTACATCCCATATTTAGTGCGAAATTTTTACACAAATACTGAGCGAGATACATTATAATAACACCCTTTCATGGATATATTTGCGGATCACTTCTACATCATGGGCTCGCTTGGTTTGTATGATAGGATTAGATGTATGGGATTGAGCGGGATGGGAAATTGAATGATAGTTAATCCCATATTCTTACGTTATATGTTGGTTGGTTTGAGGTATTGTATGTAGGCTATCATCACATGATAATATAAATAGTGGTTGGTTGAAAGGATTATAAAGTATGATTAAATGTAAAAAGACTATTAAAGGTATCATCTTTTAAGTTATTTATATTTTTATATTGTAGCTTGTGAATGATTACAAAAAATTAAAAAAAAAAACCGATAAATTGTTATTGAAATACAATAGCTTAAAATAAAATGAATCTGTGGTATATTTCCTTTATGTTTTATGTATTTATATGAAGTAGAAGTTCAAAATACACATTCAATTTAGTAATTAATTACAACTCAAATATTTTTCAAAAGTCCAAAAAATAAAAAAGTAATATTTTTTAACATATTTTATTATTTTATTATTATAATTTGAAATATATTTTTTTAATCATGCATGTTATTCTCAAATAACAAAAAATACAAAATTAAAAAAAATCAAAAGTCTGATTATTGTTCATGGGGAAACAAATTGATGGAGAGAGAGAGAGGAAGGGTAAATCAGAAAGAAAATCTTTAATACTAGTTTATCATAATTTATGGAATTGGTATCCCATCTCATAGGTAGAATCCATTATCTAACCAAACGTATGATTAAATATGATAAGTAATTTTATCATGTCTAATCACACGAACCAAACAGGGCCCAAATATAAAGTCATGAATGATTTACATAAAATGATAATTAGATCAAAGTAGCAACACATGAAATTCAAACAATGCAATACTATAATATGCATTAAGTATTTTATAATTTTGTAATCTGTTATATTAATTAAAGGTAAAATTATATTTTTGGTCCTGTAACTTTAGGTTTTTAGCACTTTTAATCCTGTATTTTTCGCAGTTTACATATTTTGTCCTTTTTTTGACACATTTGGTCATGCACATCTCAATTTTGGTCCTTTTTTAACAAATTTAGTCCTGCCTTTATATTTTTGGTCCACCGGTAAATTTCCGGCCAATTCGTTTGGCCGGAATGCCACATCAATAACACGTGGCAGATGATGTGTTATTGACGTGGAATTCGTTTGGCCGAAAAATTTACTGGTGGACCAAAAATGTAAAAGTAGGACTAAATTTGTTAAAAAATGACCAAAATTGAGATGTGCAGGACTAAATGTGTCAAAAAGAGAACGAAAAGTGCTAATGGCCTAAAGTTACAGTACCAAAAAAGTAATTTTGCTTTTTTTTCTTTCCTTTCGTCGTGAAGGCGTGAATCTCAAATGTAATGACGAATGTTTTTACTACGGCTCTTAGCCGTGGCAAATAAGTTTTTTATGGTGAAAAACCTAGTTTTTGTATCGATTTTTATTAAATCGTAGTTAATAAAAGCTATTTCGCACGGTTTTTAGCCATAGTCATTAAAAATGTAGCAATAGTAATTTTTTTTTTAGTGCACCATATGGTACATGATTTTTTTGAACAATCCCAATCCCCCCCCCCCCCCTTCAGGTCCAAAGAGACATGTTAAGGAGGAGCAGGAGGAAGACAACGATGACGAAGAAAAAGAAGATAACAAAGTGAAAAAAGCATAAAGCTCATTACCATAAGGTGCTCCCCTGATAATAAGGGAAAGAGATGCTTCCCTATTGGCCCTTTTTTTTAATAGTGAATAAAGCAAGTTGTGCTTCTTTCGAACTTTCTTTTGTGTAGATCAATAAATCATGTATACTTGTGTGTTCAAATAACAACCTATGGCACCTTTCAAAGTTTTATGTTCATTGTATCTCCATTTTTCATTTGTTATATGTTTTTTCGTTAATCGGTGGACTAAAAAATGTAAAGGCAGGGTTAATTTTTTTAAAAAAGGACCAAAATTGAGATGTGCAGGACTAAATGTGTCAAAAAAAGGACGAAATGTGTAAACCGCGAAAGATACAGGACTAAAAGTGCTAATGGCCTAAAATTACAGGACCAAAAATGTAATTTTGCCTATCTACAAACCTCACGTGGCAGATGATGTACTATTTGACGTGGCATTCTGGCCAATCGAATTGGCCAGAAAATTTACTGGTGGACCAAAAGTGTAAAAAACAGGACTCAATGTGTTAAAAAAGGACCAAAATTGAGATGTGTAGGACTAAATGTGTAAAAAAAAGGACGAAATCTGTAAATCGCAAAAGTTACAGGACTAAAAGTGCTAATGACCTAAAGTTACAGGACCAAAAATGTAATTTTGCCTTAATTAAATATTAGACATTGTTGGGCTTATGCCACTTATAAGTTTCAACGCGTCATCTCAATTAAAAAGCATTTTTCAAGATAAAATCAAATAAATACTAAATTATATACTACGGAAGTGATTAAAATTAATAAGGATTATTACATTTACACTCCCTCACCTATTGTTCCTTTACACAAACCACCCCTATTTCTAAAAAAATTATAAATATAATCCCTAACAACCTTTAAAATCCAAAAATACTCCTTGTGACCAGGTCAAAGTTTAATATAATTCTTCAAGAACAAAAATGCCTTCAAGGGTGTTTCTGTAATTACCAAAAGATAAAGAGATATCTAAGTAATGTTTATGGTGATGGGTAATATCTATGTAAAATTACACATTTTAATAATTTATACAAGTGTGATAATTTGTTAATTTAAATTTATAATTGAGTAATTAATTTTTATTAAAATATTAATAAAATAATTTAATATCCAGTTATTAAAATGTGTAATTTTATATAGATATTCAATTAAAAAAGTTAATAAAATAATTAAAAATTAAATTAAAAATTTGTGTAAATAATAATTTATATACATATGGTGTCATATTACTCATAACCATAAATATTACTTTGACACTCTCTCTATCTTTTAGTAATTACAGAAACACCCCTTAGGGTATTTATGTATTTAATGATCAACATGGGCATTTTTGGCTTTTAAAAACTATTTGGAGTGGTTTCTGTAATTTTTTAAAAAGTAGGGCTGATTTTTGTAATTTTTTAAAAGACAGAGATAGTTTGTATAAAAGAACAATAATTGAGGGGGTTAAAATGTGATTATCCCAAATAAAAACCATTGGGATTCTTTCCAAAAAGAAAATAATATATATATATATATATACCTTATTATCAAGGGAGAACACCAATTTGGTTTCTCCCAGTTTTTGGTCTACCAATTTTAATGTTTAACTTAATTTGTTAATTTGTTTATTAACTTCCACTCTCCTATTATCTTTAATAGTTATTTGTTATATTATTTTCATGTATCTTTTTTTTCACTCTGTAAAATTATATTATTATTATTATTATTATTGTTGTTGTTGTTGTTGTATATATTTTTTTTATTAAATAATAAATATTTTATTTTAAATAATCTTAAAAAATTATGCATAGGTGCACAAAATTACTAGTATGTAATTGTCCGTAATAATGTCGTTCCGAACGATAATTAAGGCAACAAACAATTGTAAACGACAGCCCAGAAAGAAAATTGTCAATAATTAAATGATTTTTTTTTCATGTATGGGGGCCCTGTACAAGTGCAAGGTCTTGTATTATTTATTGATACGGTTGCATAACTTATACCATCCAAGGAGGAGGTATAAGTTATCATGTGAATAATACAACAATAAATGCTTGAGTCAAATGTCCTTTTTACCTTCCATAATTGTGGTAGACATTGAGAGCTCACCTACCAATCCGATCATCAAACAAATGTATTTTCTTCATTGTCTTCCTTCTAACCAGCAGACGTGATGTAGCACCCTCTAACGGCACTACGATTAAATCTCCCCTAAATATCACACTTAATGTAAATCCTGATTATATATGTAATTATGCACATAATACAATCCATACTGAGTATAATTACACGTAGCATCATCATCACAATAAGCATATCTATCATCTCATCCACAAGATCATATATACATATATCAAATATGACAAAAATGGAACCGTTATAGTTAGTTTACATACCATCTCGTTTTTAATCCAAAATGAGACGTCTATTTCTATTTATGATGAGGAGAAAACTGCATACTGGCCCAACCTGACTGGAATGCAAAATGTGGACCTAGTTGTTGTGAATAGGCACAGCAAAATTTACACCTGAAAAATGTTAGCAGAGGGATGAGCCTGCAACCTAATAAGTAAATAATCGGCACCAACTATATACACACCTCAAATATAGTTTCAACAAGACAAATGAGCAACGTATATAAAATATAATCAGTTTGATCAAGCACCTTTTATTTCATTTCTCCATGTAGTCATCCCATAACACGACAACCAATCAAACTCGTATTTTCCTAGTTGGCTTACCAGAAAGGTGATATAGTATTTTTCTCCATCAACTCGATCTCACTATTCATCGCATAATCTTTAAATGAATCTCCCTTGACACGCCACACAGGCTCATCAGTCTCATTGCGCATCATAGCTCTTTCATTTCGCATCAAAGCTCTTTTCATTTCGTTTCATAACTCTTTTCATATCGCATCATAGCTCTTTTCTTTTCATTTTGCCGCATAGACTATTCAACAACATCAAGGGGTATTCATATCATAATTACATCCCATTTCCACCATTCCATCAATTCCACATATCACCGTTGTTATAAGCCAACTAGTTAGGTAATAGCCCCTACCAGCACATTATCATTTGTAAACACCAACAATACATCATTCACAAATAGAATATTTCAATATAGTTCGTCATTTCACTTTCACGATACAATCATTCGAAATAATCATCAACCACTCACGTAATTCACAATAGCCCAGTTCCAACACAATCATAGACTTACACAAACGTAATATCATCAAGAAATGCAACATATATAAAATAAGGAATGTATAGTCAGCACTAATTATTTACTTACACAACACTAATAGAAAAATGAACATATACAGATCGTGCTAATTATTTACTTATCTCGATCTTATACAGATTTAGTTAGCATATATGAAGTCGTTCGATCCTCTACTTTATCCCGTGTCCTATCATAAGGTATAATGCGTATAATCAATATTTAAAATGTCATTTTTTAAATAAAATATTAAATAGTATTTATATATATTTTTCAGCAATCTCTCAATATTTCATTAAACCCCTCATCTTATTATATCTACCATTCTTAATAATCATTTTGGATTTAATTATCTCAAAACATACTCATATTTAGTAAATATAATATTTTCAAATATAATTCTATAGTATTTCACAAATATAATTTTCAACCCGATTAAACTAAGCCAATCAATTATAGAAATTTTTAAATCTAGTAATTAAGCAGTTTAAGCCATTAATTATGACATCCCTAATTCAATTGAGACATTTAATCAAACACTAATTTATAAATACTCAAGTTCATAAAATTTTTCGGTTAAAAAGTAAATCAAATAGTATATATAACATTTAATAAATGCACTTATTAAATAATATAATTATATAAATTATAACTAATTAAAACAAAATAATCACTTACCTGCTGTTCGCCGAAGGTGTGTGTGTTTATAGAAAACAAACAGATGGGTGCGTGTATCCACCTTTTCTATTTTTTTTTATTATTTTAATAAACTTTTTCAAAATACCCATTACGTTCTTTTTAATTTCTTAATTAATATAATTTGCTCTCAAATATTATATAAAGCTCCAATTCACTCCGTTCAAGTCTTAATATGATCACAATTTAATCCATAATATATCTACTAATTAACTAAATCTCTTAAATAATTATCAATTAATCACATAATTTAAATTTGTGGGCGTCACACGTGAAGAAGCCCAGGTGAGTACGTCATCTCTTTACTCTTCTTTTTGTGCTCCATTTTTATTCTCAAGTTCCATACTAGTTAAGAACCTACATTCAAGACATTTCACCGATTAAAATAAGGAATTTTCTGCACTATATGCTTGAATGTGACCATTATTTATTTATTTATTTTTTTGTGGGGTTTACTAGTACAATATCTTCACATTTACTGTAGGGTGTATATTGTTACAGATCTGAATTCGATTTGAAGGTAAGTTCGAAATTAATATTTTCTTTTTTTTTTTTTTACATTTTTCGCACTGTTCTTACCATCTCCGTTGCACTTTTCTTTGCATTTTTCGCACTTTTTTATACATTTTTCGCACTTTATAGATCTGGATATGTTTGTATATCTGAGCTTGTGTATTGTGTGGTCCATTCGTTATTTCTCGTTTTTATAAGATTTGTTAAATTCTTTGCGGATTTTTTGGATTTTTTTCAGGAGTAGAATAGTGTCTATATTCATCACTGTTCGTACAAATGCATAACTGAAAATTGAAATTAGTAACCGAGTTTTGATAAGGGACAGAAAGTATAATTAATACATTGCAACGTGCACTGTTTTTGTAGTATGAATTTGTGCTAGTGGAAATATTTTATGTATTTGATAGCATTCGTTTCTTATTCAGTGGTTAGTGGTTTTTTATGCTTATTTTGTTGTAAACTTTTCCTTTGAGTACTTTTAAAATTTTAATGGTAGGATGCGCTTTTAAGAGAAACTAGAGGCTTTTGGTGCAATCTAAGAATTTTTGGTAGATGCCTTGAAGATGGTAAGGATGTTTTATTTGGGGTATATACGAGTGAATGCATTCAGTAGGATCTTATTACCTAACTATTCGACTTAGACGGGCATCTAATATTTTGTGGAATGCTTTGACCACGCTGTGAATGTGTACATTAATGATTTTAACCTTGGGGTGTCGAGGCATCCTTTGAAACAATTATGCATTAAGTGAATGGTTTGGTTAACCTCTTGGAGAATTTATGAACATCACTTGGTTTGATGCTTAGTACTGTCTTATCTATGTTCTTTTGTTGTTATCATGTGTTGTAATATTATGTTACGAATATCTACATCCTATGAACTTGTACTTATGCTTGTTTAAATGTTTTCTTGCATGAATGATGATTGTGTGTGAACTCTGTCTTACTGCTTAAACTTTGATGCATAATCATTATATCAAGTACGATATCAAAGTTAAATTTTATTAGAAATCAAGTACGTAGTGTTAATTTTATATAATATTGACAATGATCCTCGCATAATCATATTCTTAAGCTTTGAAATAGAACTAAAATGTATTTTTATTATTCAAGAAAGATTAGAGAATCAAATGTAGTATATTCTAACATAATCATATTCTTAAGCTTTCTGCACTCCTAAAAGATAAGTCCACAAGCAGCGACTTCAGTAGTTGAAAGTAACGCCTTACCAACTTGGCACCTATTAAAATTTCACTCGATTAATTCGAAAAACTCCAAAAGATTTGGTTAACACCATCTCGACCATATTTGGTACATCAACAACCGTAAGCAACATTAGGGAAAGTTCAGTAAGTGTTGTAGTTAACATAAAAAAATGACAGCACAATTATGCTAAAGCAACGAGAAAAAACAGTTTTAGAACCTACATAAATAAACTGGACCGATACCCGAAAGAGACAACATATACACAAAAAACACTGAAACTACCAAAAAAACATAATAAGCGACTAACATAACTCCGAACGTGAACATAAATGTTTCATAGAAATCATCTTTCAAATTTCCTCCGAACCCAACAACAAGTCAACGATCTCATCCACGTCTATCACCACCGTATTATCTTGTGAACCACTCGGAGCAGCTCTATTTTCATTTTTATTAGAAGTACTTGTCTTACATCCTTGGAATATAGCTTGATGTGCATTGAAATTTGGCTCACCAAAATGCTTATATGCCTTAGCTAGTGGAAACCTCTATTCAATATAAATAAAAAAAACAAATCATGAGAATGAAAAAAAGCTAAATTTTGTTTCTAAGCACTATTAATTTACATTAGAACAATTCATAAAGTTAGTTCTATCTACCTCAATGATAAGGTTCCAGACATGCTGTTCAGCGTACACTTCCTTTGTGGTATGGTTATAGGACGTACCAGAAAACCTTAAAATCCATGAGAATGAAAGGAATCGATTAAACAAACACCTTAATATGGATTCATAGAAACCATAATCGAAAGACAAACCGTGTTCTCTATTGATTTCGTGCATTGCTTGGCGGATAGAATAAGAATCCGGGTAACCTGGTTCATCTAGACTGGTTGCAATATGATCGATAAGAGTGTCCATGAAAGTTTTCTCTATTTGGACGGTCCAGTTAGTGTTGTAAAACACTTTACATTGTAATGTAGCGGCATCAATCCCATTTCTTTGAGATTGGTTTCAAATTGAATTCGTATATACTACCATAAGATAATAACAAATATATAGACTTGGAAATAAATAGTGAAAGATGAATTGCTGTGTCTTGCAACTATTACAAATTCAGAGAATTGTTCACGAGAATCAACCAGTCCAAAATGTATATGCTTGACAAGAAAAAAAGTTGCCGCATTGAAATTCGCTTTTCATACAACTGGAGATGAGAAATGGAAAGGCATTCATATGCAACCGACTTGATGATGTTGCAGAACTAGATTCCCCATAATAACGATATGCACAAAATGCTAGAAATGGAATTGGTGAGATGTTATACTCTGGTGCATATGTTTGATTCGTGCCAATGCCAAGGTCAAAATCAACCTGTCCATAATAAGGTTGTTGGCTTGGCATGTATGGAGTTGAATCAAGCCAATCACTTTGTTGGGGCGGTTGAGGCACGTAGCAATCTTGATATACATATAGGGGTGTATGCACTATGGATGGACCAACTATATCTGCTCCAACAGTATCATCACCTTTAAGTGAACTTGTAGACATTCTGCTACTGCTTCTCCTTTGTTTGTGGGACGTAGACGGAGCATTATCATGTGACATTGTTTGTTCTTCGGGCTGATTATCCCTCGGAAGACGAGAAAGCATTTCACGAAAATGACCCATTCTGATATCCAACCGGTCATATATTTGCATAGCCTCTTCGAAATTGGTTGGTCGAGGTCACATACTTAAATGAAGAGACTCTGCATATTGCTACTAAACCAATTTAAAAATAACAAATTTAGATGTAAGAAAAAATGTGTGTAACATGAATCATGTTTTATTGCACAATATACCACATGTTGTATACTTGGTGCATGTCCTGGTTGATAGCCACTCTCTACACGTCTATCAGTAGATGATGAGACAAATCGACGAGTTATTCTACCGTACCAATCCCAATATCCGTTTTCTGTATCTCTTTTGTTGGAAACGGATGGTCGACTTTATATGATTGAAGTCGAACTCAAAGAGTTCGACTTCAGATTTAAAAAAGTAAATAAATAAAAAAACGGTGAAGTCGAACTCTTAGAGTTCGACTTGCACCATTGTTGTTATATATTATAATTATTTTTGTTATTTTTTTTCTTAATATTAATATAATAAATAAGCCATATTCCATTACTAAAATAATAAGTAATGCTCCAAACGAAAGCTACACCATAGTACACATCTATTGCTACAAGCATGCATGAGTTTTCTTTTCATTCACATGTTCTTTTAAAAAAAAAAAAAAACTCACTACTTCCAAACTATATTTATATATAACGCTAATAAGAATGATTATAAAGAAGAACATAGCAAAGTAAACTTATTTTCTTCCGTCGTAAGGCCTTTCTCAGTTGACCTCGTAGCATTGCAATTTCAGCATCCTTCTTCTCGTGAGAATTTATCTTTTTTAATAAACCAGGAATTATAGCAACACTACGATCACATATCAGGGGTCCATCCATTCGAAAATACCACAGTAACGATCCTGAAATATTGACACATTAAGTAGGTAACCAAAGAATGGAATTAGGATAAAATAAAAAATCTTACTATGTAAACATTCTTAAAAAAATACAAATAGCGATCACACATTGCGTCGGAGCAACCACGAAAGCGACGCCCTGGATTTGTATTAGTCCAAGATGTTTTAGTGACGACAATATTGCCACACAAGTATAACTCGACACTTCCATGAACATTCGAAGTCGTGCGGCGACTAGTATTTGTATTCCCAAAATTAGCATCATTCTAGAAGACCAAGAAGTGGTTCGACCGTTTGACATTATTTATTGGAAGCTTTAAAATAAATTCCAAGAGGATGTTATAACTTCACTTCAAAATTAAAGGCGAATTTTAAGATAATAATACGACTTAGGAATGTATGCGGCCGAATGCAGAAAAATGAAAAAAATTAACGTCAAATTGAAACCACAAATCCAACCAAATTCCAAACCAACAAAAAAAAAAAAAAACCAAAAGAAAGAAAACAAAATAAAGAAAACCAAACTATTTACAAATGACGAGAAACCACAAAATAAAGGAGAGCAAATAATGGAAAAACTATTACCTGTTTTGCACTCTGGAAGTCAAGTCTATTTCCTCAACAAGAGAAGCACAAGAGATTCACTTCGAATTAGGGCATTTTTCACATGGGGGTGAAAATGCTTATCTCTATATTTTTATGAGTGAAGGGCTAATGGGTAATTTTGCCATCCAACACAAGTAAATACAACAAAGTAAACACTTAACAGATTTTATCAGAATTTAGTGGTACATGTAAGTAAACATCTTACAACTTATATAGTGCTTTTTAATCATTCATTTAGTTCAAGATAATCCTATCACTCGTTTAATTCCGTCCTTAAAATAAATGGGGCCTTAATCAATCCGAAATAAAAGAGTTATATTGTATTTTATATTGACTCAATTTGTCAAGACGCTTAAGACCCAAGTTAAGTATTAATTTATTATCTCGAAAATATGTAAATCCTAAATTTAGTATGAATTTTAATTTGGAACCTAATTATTAGTCAATTTATTTGGGCTTTTGATTAGTAATTTATTCTAAAATTTTGATGTCAACACTATGATTATTATTTTATTTTTATCTTTCCTTAACAACATAATTAACTAGATACTTTTCGAAAAAAGAGCACTACAAAAATTTTCTATTTTGAACCTTGGGTTTTTTTTTTTTTTTTAAATTTAGATCTCAAAATAATAAGAGCAATGGTAGAAAAATTATTAATAGAATTTTAACATTAAATAATAGTCTGATTTAATTGTTAAACAACTTATATGAGAGTCAAACTTAAAGTAAGTTCAAGGAAAAATATTTCACACAAAAGTAATATTATTTATCTTCATAACGATTGGTTCAATAATCATTAAAACCAAGTAAAGAGAAGATGTTACCAGCAATCAAGAGAGAGAGAGAGAGAGAGAGAGAGAGACTAATAAAAATATCGATTTAGATAACAATTAAGTTATAATATTGTTATTTACATATAGTATTTTTAATTTATTTTAATTTTTCTATATATTAGAAGAATTTTTTAAATTGATCAATATTTGGAGAATCACATTTCTTTTTATCGTGGATTAATTGGTATATATCACATTTGATCATTAAATTTTAAAAATTATATAATTATTTAATTAAATCATATGACTCACGTGCAACGCATGTATACTAGTATCTATAATGAATAACCTAAAAAGTTTCAATCTATTTATTCTTATTAATTACTTTTCACATTATACTTATTTACTCATATTTTTTTGTATATTAAGTTCATAATATAATATACTTACTAGATCAAAAATATCCTATGATATAACACGAAATGGCTAGAAAAAAAAATGAAAGGATTTAATTTTGAGAAATTTTCTAACATAGATATGAATGAGAATTAGTTAGATGACAGGTGAAAATCAATTAAATGAATTTTCATGTAAAGCAAATTTTTGAAAAGTAACATAGTTTAAAAGAAAAATGAGAATCGATTAAATCACTTCTCATATAAAGTGAACATTAATTTTTGTAGTAAGATAGACTAAAATGTAATTTAAGCATTTGAGGTGTAATTACTTTGTACATTATATGGTTCTTTAATCATCTCTAATATAATTAGAATAAATTGTCAGCGTACAAGATTTGATCTTTTTAGTAATGTATGATAGAAATCGCTTTTTGCAAAAACATATCAAAAGGTGTAAAAGTTATTCTGAACCGTCACCACAGATCCATTTTCTGATAAGAGAAAAGAAAAAGAAGAAAAAACGGAATCATAGATAAATATTGTCTTATGTGTATGTATATATATTATTAATAATATTTATTTTATTATAAAAGTGTGATGATTTGCTATGTTTTATGCTTTTTCCTTTTTTTCCGTGATTCCAATTATATCCCTTTCATATAATAGTAGATTATCAATTTAACAAATAAGTTTTATAATAGTTGTTAATTACTTACATAGTTGAATTGAGATTGAATTCTTATAAAAATAAATTATAATGAAGAGTTTTATTCATAATTAATTAACTAAAATTAGTTAAAAATCTTAATACTAACTGGAAAAAATATATATAATTAGGAGAAAATATGATCTAGAAACTTGAAGAAGCATCTCTTTGAAAGAAAGGGAAGCAATCCATGGAATAATTTACCATTAATTTAATGTAACTTAAATTTTATAATAGGATATTATAAAAATATGAGTAACTTGATATGTTTTATTTTTTAATTTTTTTTTATAATTAAAAATATTAAAATTCCATAGAAAATATAAGGAGGCGGGTCCCACCAATCAGCCCAGCAGTCCTGACCCTGTTGGCCCATGAGCAAGGTATCAGGCCATAGACAATCTATTTATACTAACCTGCCAGGCCCAAAAACAAGCTCAATTCAGTAGGACGACTCAACGAACAACAAGGACGGCACATCATACACATTTATGACACCTTGAGACAGTTCATATAAAAAAATCTTCAACAAATTCCTCCTAAATTGATGTCAGCTGACCTGAAGACAGCAGGTAAAAAGGAATCCGCAGAACTCGACTTGACAGACATGACTCATTCAAAAGTTGCAACTACTTTTAGATTTTGCTCCCCATAAACTTATAAATAAAGGCTATTATGCAGTCATAACGGTAACAAGTATCACTCATTCTCATTAATACTTTTCTCTTAGTTTTAAGCAAGCTTTCACATATTTTGGCTATGCACAAGCTTATTATTACTCCAAATCAATGTTTCATCATCTCACGATGATTATTATACCAGTATTTTTACATTACTTCAAGTTTTCTTATTATTTATTCTTTAAATCTGTTTACCGATTTAAGTATCGAAGTGGTAACCTTTATTTTGCATGTTAGTCTTTCTTTGATCATGGGATTTTGTTGAAAATCCTTCGATCCCTATAGTACTAGCTACTGGGTTACGGTACACATACTGGAGTACCTAATTAATAGTATAATGTTGCAAGTTCAACGGAAATTAACTCCAACTAGAAACAAGGATATTAAATAACTTTATATTAAATCGATTAATTTTTAAAAACAAACTTAGAATAAGATCAATTAATTCATAAGTGGTTTCATAATTAATTATCTTTATAATATTAATTATAATAATATTATCCAAAACTTATTGTATGAATTAAATAAGCCTATGATTTGTGGATTATTTAATGCACTGATTATATGGTCAATAAGAATTCTACTACATCATTTTCAAATAAGTAATTTAATTTTTGATACATTTTTATTTTTAATTCAACTCTAACCTAAGAAAATTAATCAATTATTTTTATGCTCATTCTATTTAATTCATTCCATAAAATACTACTCTTCAATTTAGATTATTTTCTACTAACATGAGAAATAAAATAAAAAGTAAAGAGATTATTACAAAAAATTGAATTATAAACAACTTTATTGATAGTTAGTATAACAGTCAAAAAACAAAAAGAAAAATTGGATACTAATTATTTATTTATTTTCTTGATTTTCACAACTAGGAAAAAATTAAAATCCTATTTCACTCGTGAAGCAAATTTAAAGTATGCCTAATTTAAATGATAACTTTTTATTACAAATATAGGGATGTAAAGCATAAAGTTATATTTTATAAGTGAAACAAATATAAGGATGAAAAATTAATATTATTGAGAGAAATAAGTATATGATCTAAAATTTCAATAGAAGGCAAAAGAACAAAAAGATTAATTATCAATGTTTTCACATGAAATAATGGTGAATTTCTCACCACAAATATAGAGATGAAAAATAAGTATCATGGAAAGAATTAATTATAAAATCTAAAATCTTATAAGAGGGACAAATCTAATATTCCTGCATTCTTATAAAAAGTTGAAGATCATAAGTCTAATCAAACATAGGAGAAGATTCAAGGGGGCTATTAACTAAGTTAATTTTTTTAAATGAAATTAATCATTTGAATTTTAATGGTTATCAACTGGCATTTACAAAAATTTTAATTTAAAAGTCCTTTTAATTATCATTTGATCACAAACAACTTTCATTTTTAAGTATAAAAATAAATTTGCACATACAAGATATTTATTTTATATATATAAGACTATATTGACATCTACACCATAAGACTAATGAAATATTCAAAAAGTTTCTTGAAACAATTTTTTCTAGTTAATAAGATGAAAGTCTAAAAGTAAAAACTAAAAGAGAAAAGAAAATAAATATTTTCATTATTTGTTCTTGTAATGTGATAATCAAGGTAAAATAACTTTTGCTAAGAATACAAGAGCCTTGCTAAATAAATATTTGACAACAAACATTAAACTAAACTTCAAAGCACCAAGTCAAAAAAACTTAAATAAATATGTTTATTCTATTTTAATACATTTTTATATCGTAAAGTATATGATGCACGTGCTTAAATTTTATATGCATTACTTCTCTATATAAAAAAAAATGAATCACTATGTATTTTTTATTTATCAGTCCCAGTCATTATATATCCTACACACACATATACATATAATGTGTGTGTGCGTGTGTTTATTGTGTACGTATATATTATTTTGACCCAAATTTACTTATATGAATTGGCAATACTCGTAGTAAAAAAGACGTATATACTGCAAGTAGAGAAAATATAATTTATAATATAAAATAATAATTAAAGTGGAAAGAAATTATTTTATTTTTTAACTATATGCTTTTACTTTATAACAATAATACTTTTTATTTATAAAATACCTTTTAAATTTAGTTAACATAGTTTTATTTATAAATTTATTTTATTATTATAATATAACAATTTTATTGAGATAATACGAATCACGTGCAATACACGCAGCACTATCTAACTGGTCCATCTAAAAAAATTATAAAGCTCAAATTTGATATGAATTTTAACTTGGAATTCAATTATTGGCCAATATATTTGGACTTCTAATTGGTAATTAATTGGAAAAGGCTCTTGCCAAATTATGTTGGAAAGGCTTCTTTTTTGTTTTTCTTTGTCTAAAATACAAATCATTTGAATATTTAGTGCATATTTGATCCTGTGATTAAGCAGCTAAATTTATATTTTGATTACAAACACAAGTTTTGATGTCGCTTGGTTTCTTGTTAATAATCACTTTTAGAATTAAATTTGACTATGTTTTGATAAAAGCTCTAATTTGTAATTTTTTATCCTATCGCGATTATATTTCATTTAATTATCCTATTAAATATTTTTTTTAATTCTCTCATTGACCTTAAGAAATAGGTTTGGTTTGCAATCCAGTTATAATTTGCATTTCTATATATGAAATTGGGAATCTAGATATCATAATTATTTTTAGGGTAATTACAGTGACACCCCTTGAGACTAGGTCAAAATATATAAACACCCACTGTTTTTGTTAAAATTACAGCTACACCTCTGAGCTTATAATTGTATTACAACTACACCACATATTCAAAAGCAAACCTTACACTAATTCAGGGGTGTATTTGTAATTTCATAAAAGATAGAAAGTGTTTGTGTAATGGAGCCTAACCTCAGGAATGTCAATGTAATTTACCCTTATTTTTAATTAATTATACAATCGTCAGATCAAACTATGCCTTAACAAATTCTTTTTATACATACAAATTATATGCATAAAATGATATAAAATGGAATTCAAATTTACAACAAAAATTTATATTGCTAATGTTTAATTCTATTTTTTTTTTTTGGTTGACAAAAA
Organism: Sesamum alatum; assembly: GCA_034509735.1. NCBI lineage: Eukaryota > Viridiplantae > Streptophyta > Magnoliopsida > Lamiales > Pedaliaceae > Sesamum > Sesamum alatum. The sequence continues at coordinate 11,626,300 of JACGWO010000011.1, forward strand.
TGAAAAAATAGAGGTGACATCCGACCGTACATGTCAAGAATTTAGGAGTGCAAAAAAAATATTAAAGATCAGATTCAGGAACTTCTTAGGGAGTGTTTGCGCGCGCTTTAGAAAAGCACTTTTTAACTTCTGGATGCTGAAAAGCACTTTTCAGCTTCTGGATGCTGAAAAGCACTTTTCAGCTTCTTGGGATGCCAACTTCTGCTTCTAGAACTGCTACAGAAAGTACTTTTCAGCCAAAAGCTGGAAGCACCTTGGAGGGTGCTTCTAGCTGCTTTGGCTTTTTTGTAAATAAATTCAACTTCTTTTTAGACTACTTTACCCTCATTATAATAATTTCAATTCGATTTTAGCCTTTTTAATGTATTTTAAAAATTGCTCATCTAAAGTTGATGTTAGAAATTTTAAATAATTTGAATAATTTATCACTAACAAAATTTATAATTTCACATGTTTAATATGTTAAAATTATACTATTTTATTTTCTATATTATATGATATTATTCCTAAATCATAGAAAAATATAAATTAAATTGCTAGGATTAATTAAAAAATAATAATTATTTTGTCAATATTGTAAGTTTATTTATTGTGCATGAATGAACAATTATATTACATAATATGAACATTATTGAACTAAACATCCAGTTTTTCTGTTAGTATTGAATATTTTAATAATATAAATTATAATCATATCTTTTGTAAAAAATTAAATATGAGATATACTAATTGAAATAAAAATTATTATTTTTGAGGAGAAATAAATATTATCATCAAGAGATATGTGCAAATATTAAGGCAAAATAGCATCTGTTTAATACATGGGGATAAAATGGTCTTTAATCAATTAAACGTGTTTTATAAGTGCTTTTCTCCCAAACATTACCTGTTTAGCTTTTCTCTGCTTTTCACTTTTTTTTACAAACACTACCCACTTTTGATTCCGCTACAACTTTCAACTTTTTCTACAAAAATCACTTATTTAAAAGCAGAAGCTCTCGCAAACACTCCCTTACTTTATCATTAAAAATAAAATAGAAAAATAAGAATATAACTGTAATAATGATAAAAAGGAAAGAAATGGGGTGAGAGAGGCTCGAACTCTCGACCTCAGGATGACTCAGAAGCTATGAGACCTACGCACTAGCCAACTGCGCCACCACCCCGTATGCTCTTATGTTTAATGCATTTAATGAATAACAGTTACAAATCTATCAAAGTCATCATATGATGAACCTCCAATTCTTGTTGCTTCCTTTGCTTTCTCCTTCCACTCCGAGGCCTTAGCCTTCATTTTCTTTCCTTTCTCTCCTTCCATCACATCCCTCACAACCATTGCAATCTCCTCTCTCTTGACCTCATGATCCACCTCCACTCCTATCTCCCACTCCATGCAGGTGTATCGACAGTTCGTCTGCTGCTCCGCAAAAAAAGGCCAACACAACATGGGCACCCCTGCACTCAAACTCTCCAACGTCGAATTCCATCCACAATGGCTCAAGAAAACGGCCACCGACGGGTGACACAACACTTCCTCTTGCGGGCACCAGCTCGTCAGCAAACACCGATCTTTAGTCTCCTCAAAGAACTCTTGAGGCAGAACTGCTGACTTTCCCATTGCAATATCTGGTCGAACGATCCATAGGAACGGATGCTTGCTATACGCGAGCCCCCATGCGAATTCTTCCAGGTGTTGCTCAGATATCAGTGTCACGCTCCCGTAATTAACGTAGATTACAGAGTTCTCTTCCTGTTTATCCAACCATTCTAGGCATGATTTGTCTTCTCTCCAAAGGCTAGGCCTGAATTCGCTTGCTTGGCCTTTTGATATGCTCCTTGAGAGCAAATTAAGAGGGCCTACAACATATATTGGAGGAGATGACGGTGTGATTGCATCTAGAACTTCTCGTTCGAGATCACTGAAAGTGTTAATGATTATAGCAGAAGCTTTCAGGCAATTCTGCGCTTCATCTCCCATGTAATTAAGCAGAATGTTATCAATGTCCGTTGTTCTAACAAAGCTCGGCATGTCCTTTAGACGCATGTTTCTCATGCCAGGAATCCAGTCTATTTCCTTGTCTAACGACCCATCTTTCACAAAATTTTCATCTGACAGTACATAAAGTAAAGGGAGTCAGTACCTAGCTCCAGTACCAATTCAAATAGACTAACAGAACTTGCAGTACCTAAAAATACCTTTGAATGGAATGATGCGTCTCTTTATGAGTTCATGAAACTGAAGATATCCCATGAACCCACAAGCCGAGGCTGTCCAAAACTGGACAACAGGAATGTCGTATTCTTCACCAGCATCAATAGCAAAGCTCATGACTCCATCAGAAACAATGCAAGAAATTCTTGGCAACTCCACATTCGCAACGAGCTTAGCCAACAAGTCCCGAAACACAGGCAAACAGTTCTTCCTGATCGACTCGCACAGGGCAGCCGGATCTTGAGTTGCATCACGGTCAGATGGCGGCAGCCCTTCCGTTATGGTCTCAAACTGGAAATCCTCGAAGCCCTGCACCCATCCTAGTCCTCTCGATCGGAGTAGCCGTTTTTGGTTGAACTCAGTGTTGACAAAGGTAACAAAGAATCCCCTGTCATGCAGAAGTTTGGCCAGTTGCACCATTGGTATCAGGTGGCCTTGTGCCGGAAAAGGCACAAGAACTGCATGAGGCTTAGCAGCCGAATTCCCACTCATAGTTTGAGAGAAAAACTAGGTTTTAGTTAATGAAATGTGTAGTAACATTTGACCTGTTCTTGCACTTTTATACTGCTGATCTCAAAGTGGTTTGAATGAAATTTGATCCCAAATTCATTTTGTCTTTGTTTTAGTAGTTCCTTGACAATTCTTAGCCGGCTGAATTGAATTTTGGACTGTGAGATGGTGATATTTGCCTACTTATTTCTACTTTTCTTCGATTATTGATTGATGAGGTTATCTCATTATTTCTTTCTTTGGTCCTTGCAGCATATGACTGGCACTCCCTCCTCGACAATAGCTTTTCTGGAAAATTGAGGAAAGGAAATTTTTTACCAAAACTAGGTATAGTTGAATCAAATCAATCACATGACAAGTATATACTTGTCATGTAATTGATCACTTTCCTACATCAATCAGACAACAAGTGTATTACACTTGTCGTATAATTAGTTTAAATCTGGCCAAACCCTATTTGATTTAGGCTAAAATGCATAAAACTCCCCCATATTTTAAAAAGTCGGTGAAAAATCCCCTTGTGTTTTAGAAATAGGCGAAAACTCCCTCTGTATTTTGTAAAATTAAGCTCAATCGCCCCTCTCCGTTAAAGACCACTAACGGCGTTAATTTTTTGATAAATTGATCGTTATGCCCTTACTTATTATATATTATTATTTATTTTACTGACCGTTGGATCTTTATTGGTTAGATCAGAACCGTTAGATCTAATCAATTAATTTTGACCATTAGATCTTAAATTTATAAAAATAAGTCAACGGCATAGATTTAACTAATTTTAAAATATATATTAAAAAAAATGATATTATTATTATTTAAAAAGACAAATTAAATTAAATTGCCCCCACCCCCACCCCCACCCCCATCCCCTCCCCTGCTGCCATCTATACCGCCACCCACCACCACCCCACGAGCGCACTATATCGCTGGAGCGGTAGCGTTCCCACCCCTCGTCAACCACCGACCCTCGTCCAACCCCCTCCTGTCGACTCCTTAGACGTCGTCGCCCCCCGAATTTAGGCCACTTGTCGTTGCCCAGATCAGAATTGTCGTCGACCCGATTGTGACACCCCTCCAAATCACATCCCATCTTATAAAGAATTCATATTTAATTCAATAAGACAACCCCTGTTTTAATCCATATATTATATAGACATCACAAAAGGACATACACCATCAAAACTTTGTAATTAATCCTCGACCTTAGCCATTATCACTATAAAGAAAGGACAAAGTAAAGTTTCTAGTAATTACAAAACCTAAAAAAAAAAAAAAATACAAATCAACTAAAAATTCCATATCTATATAATTGTGTAGCTCGGATTTCCAACTCAGGGTATCACTGTTGACCTACCTAATAATACGGGTGATCGGCTTATGATCAGCTAGTCATTGTGACTTATGTCTTGAAAAATATGCGGCAATGATTGAACTGCCTACTCAATAAGCATAGCTAATTCACTTATATATATACATACACATATACAATAAGACAAGTCTCACAATTATGTCAATCCACAAATATTATTTAATATGCAATCACCACAAAATCATGAAATAATCAATATCACAATCATACATCAATCCACAGTATAATATATCCAATCATCGTTTATTTTATTAGGGCCCTGCTTACCCAAGCTGGAGTACATCACTCAATGGTCTTTGCCGGCTATCAACCCCTCAACCATAATATCTCATTTTTTTTCTCAGTACCACACAGCACACAGCTCGTATGATACCCCATCATTAATGATATCACACAGCACACAGCTCGTATGATATCCCATCATCCACATATCACACAATACACAGCTCGTATGATATGTCACATCACTGATCAATGACAGCACACAGCTCGTCATTAATCATATTATCACAAGTCATTGCAGTATGCCCTCCAGTTAGGTAAGCCATATTTTTATCTCAATTAACAATATTCTCATTATTCGTCTTCATTCAATAATCCTATCAATAACTCCATCGTTCAATTTCATTCGACAATCAGTATGCCCATCAGCACCCTCAACGTTCAATTTCCTTTAACAATCGAATATAGTACACATAATTATCCATCTAACTTCCGTACACCATAACCACATATAATCACATACTGACAATTTCACATATAACAAGTAATCCAGACAAATGGTCAATAATTTACAATTAAGTATACAACACAACAATATATATCCATATATATATATATATATCTAATTAACTATACTCATCTCAAATGATTAAACGGTTACATTAGTAAATAGAGTTGATCAATCCTTTACTTTATTCCCATGCTATATAATAAGTTATAATATATATATGTAATCAATATATCGGACATATCATAAATTCCGAATACAATTATGAAATAATATTCGTATATTTTTGGTCAATCTTTTAATATTTCACTTATATTGAAATTTAAACCTCAATTCATTCCTCGTCTAAACAATTAGACATTATAAGCTTCCCCGGTATATATCTAATTTATCAATTAACTCATAAGAATTTATTTTATCAAACCCCTCATATTTTTATAACTGTCGTTCTCTATAACATCTCTAAATAAAATTATTACAAAAATCTCACATTCCTTTTTAATAAATGCAATATTTCTCAAATATAATTTTTTTACTGTTCCTATTAATTTCTGTCAGTTCTTCACTATAATAATAATTATTTAAACACTAACACCTACAATTATGTATTCCATTAATAAATCCGGTTAATTTTGAATAATCCATTGCACCAACTACTAAATATAATAGATTAAATAAATTCTAATTTATTGGCTTTAATGTTCCCCGATCCAATTCAATATTTACCCAATTACCAATTTGTATAACTACTTGAATTCATTAAATTCTCCGATTAAATAGTAAATCGAATAGTACAAATCATATTTAATAAATACACTAATTAAATACAATTAATATAATAATTAATTTATAATTTTAAAATTAAAGATTCTTACCTGTTGCAATTATCGAAGACGACAGCTTCATAAAATCTAACATTCTTCCTCTGAAAAAAATGAATAGCTCCACCCACATATCTATCTATCTATCTATCTATCTATATATATATATATATATATTAAAATATTGTATGTTTATTAAATTTGGAGATGTGGAGATGGGACACGTGCAACTATCTCACCTAACCTAATCCCTTCCTTTTATTCTTTTTTTTGTTTTAACTTTAAAGAAATTTCAATTTAGTCCTTTAACTTTTAAATTAACATAATTTAACCCCAAATATTTTATAAAGCTTCAATTTGATCGCTTAAAGTTTTAATACATACAAATTTCAACCTATAACTTATAATTAAGTTTATATATTTTTTTAATAATTACCAATTAGCTCATCGATTATGAATAAAATTCCATGGACGTCACAATTCTCCCTTCCTAATAAAAATTTCGTCCCCGAAATTTAATTGACGTACCAGTTCATGGAATAAATATGGGTTGTTTTCTATGCTTTCCTCAACCTCACAAGTGGCTTCTCTCGGAGAGTGATGGCTGCACTTTACCTTTATCGTTGGTCTTTCTTTATTCTTCAACTTCTTTACACTCCGATCCAAAATTTCTATTGATTCCTATACATACGTTAATCTTTTTGATACTTCTACCTCCGGTTCACGCAAAACATGACTAGGATCATATTAATATTGTCATGCTTTAAAAATATAGAATACATCATATGTCCATGATAACTCTACCAATAATACTATTTTCCATACGCTATTGATCCAATTCTATCCATAATTCTGTATGTGTCAATATACCTTGTATTCAACTATTCTTGCCTATATGAAACTCACATTTACTCTTAAGTGCATAATATATATATTTTAAGTATTCAATAATACTATTCTTCACAAATTATTCCCATAGATTCTAATTCCTGCTCTGATACCACCTAATGTGACACCCCTCCGTAATCACATCCCATCTTATAAAGAATTCATATTTAATTCAATAAGACAACCCATGTTTTAATTCATATATTATATAGACATCACAAAAGGACATATACCATCAAAACTTTTTAATTAATCCTCGACCTTAGCCATTATCACTATAAAGAAAGGACAAAGTGAAGTTTCTAGTTATTACAAAACCTAAAAAAAAATACAAATCAATTGAAATTCCATATCTATATAATTGTGTAGCTCGGGTTAAAAACTCAGGGTATCACTGTTGACCTACCTAGTAATACGGGTGAGCGGCTTATGATCAGCTAGCCATTGTGACTTATGTCTTGAAAAATATGCGGCAATGATTGAACTGCCTACTCAATAAGCATAGCTAATCCACGTATAGATATACATACACATATACAATAAGACAAGTCTCACAATTATGTCAATCCACAAATATTATTTAATATGCAATCACCACAAAATTATGAAATAATCAATATCACAATCATACATCAATCCACAGTACAATATATCCAGAATCATCGTTTATTTTATTAGGGCCCTGCTTACCCAAGCTGGAGTGCATCACTCAATGGTCTTTGCCAGCTATCAACCCCTCAACCATAATATCTCATTTTTTTTCCTCGGTACCACACATCACACAGCTCGTATGATACCCCATCATCAATGATACCACACAACACACAGCTCGTATGATATCCCATCATCCACATATCACACAGCACACAGCTCGTATGATATGTCACATCATCTCCACTGATCAATGACAGCACACAGCTCGTCATTAATCATATTATCATAAGTCATTGCAGTATGCCCTCTAGTTAGGTAAGCCATATCTTTATCTCAATTCACAATATTCTCATCATTCGTCTTTATTCAATAATCCTATCAATAACTCCATCGTTCAGTTTCATTCGACAATCAGTATGCCAATCAGTACCCTCAACGTTCAATTTTCTTTAACAATCGAATATAGTACACATAATTATCCATCTAACTTCCGTACACCATAACCACATATAATCACATACTGACAATTTCACATATAACACGTAATCTAGACAAATGGCCAATAATTTACAATTAAGTATACAACACAACAATATATATCCACACACACACACATATATATATATCCAATTAACTATACTTACCTCAAATCCTTAAACGATTACATTAGTAAATAGAGTTGATCAATCTTCTACTTTATTCCCGTGCTATATAATAAGTTCTAATATATATATATATATATGTAATCAATATATCGGACATATCATAAATTTCGAATACAATTATTAAATAATATTCGTATATTTTTCGTCAATATTTTAATATTTCACTTATAATGAAATTTAAACCTCAGTTCATTTCTCATCTAAACAATTAGACATTATAAGCTTCCCTGGTATATATTTAATTTATCAATTAACTCATAAGAATTTATTTTATCAAACCCCTCATATTTTTATAACTATCGTTCTCTATAACATCCCTAAATGAAATTATTTAAAAAATCTCACATTCCTTTTTAATAAATGCAATATTTCTCAAATATATTTTTTTTACTGTTCCTATTAATTTCTGTCAGTTCTTCACTATAATAATAATTATTTAAACACTAACACCTACAATTATGTATTCCATTAATAAATTCGGTTAATTTTGAATAATCCATTGCACCAACTGCTAAATATAATAGATTAAATAAATTCTAATTTATTGGTTATAATGTTCCCTGGTCCAATTCAATATTTACCCGATTACCAATTTGTATAACTACTCGAATTCATTAAATTCTCCGATTAAATAGTAAATCGGATAGTACAAATCATATTTAATAAATACACTAATTAAATAAAATTAATATAATAATTATCTTATAATTTTAAAATTAAAGATTCTTACCTGTTGCAATTACCAAATGCGACAGCTTCATAAAATCTAACATTCTTCCTCTGTAAAAAATGAATAGCTCCCCCCACATATTTATCTATCTATCTATATATATATATATATATTAAAATAATGTGTGTTTATTAAATTTGGAGATGTGGAGATGGGACACGTGCAGCAATCTCACCTGACCTAATCCCTTCCTTTTATTCTTTTTTTTTTTTTAATTTTAAAGAAATTTCAATTTAGTCCTTTAACTTTTAAATTAACATAATTTAACCCCAAATATTTTATAAAGCTTCAATTTAATCGTTTAAAGTTTTAATACATACAAATTTCAACCTACAACTTATAATTAAGTTTATATTTTTTTTAATAATTACCAATTAGCTCATCGATTATGAATAAAATTTCATGGACGTCATACCGATTGGGGGCGACGGTGACGTCGCCCAACCCAGATTTGGGCGACGTCACGGTCGCCCCAACCTGGGCGACCGTCGTCGCCCAGAACACAGAAGGGGGCGATGGCGGTCGCCCAGGCTTTTCTCTTTTTTTTTTTTGATTTTTTAATTTTTTTAGTTTTTAAATTTTTAATTTTAAAGTAAGTAAAAATTTAGTTAAGGTTTTAATTGAAATTAAATTAAGAAAATTAAGTATTTAAAAAGTTGTAAAATTTTAAAAAATAAAACACAAAAAATACATATTTTTAAAATTTAGTAATTAAAAATTACAAAAATAATTAATTATATATATTATTATTATTTTTTAAAGTAAATATGATTTAAAAAAATAATTTTTTATATTGATGAAAATGCAAAAAAAAAATTGGTTAAGGTTTTAATTTAAATTAAATTAAGAAAATTAAGTATTTAAAAAGTTGTAAAATTTTAAAATAATAAAACACAAAAATTACATATTTTTTAATTTTGGTAATTAAAAATTACAAAAAAATAATAATAATATATTTTTTCTTTTTTTTAAAGTAAATATTTTTTTAAAAAATTAATTTTTTATATTGATGAAAATGCAAAAAAAGATCACTAAAAAAAGTAAAAAAAATGCCCAAAGTCAAATATATACACATCATGAGGGCATTTTAGTAAAAAACACCCAAAATTGAGGTCAAAAGCAGCTACAAATCACCCAAAATCGCATGAGACGCGCGTGTAGCACACCTTCCATCAATTACTAACGAAAGGGGTGTTTTTTGCTGCATTTAACAAAACACGAGGAATTTTTTTACCTATTTTCATATCACATGGGAGTTTTTAACTTTTTCAGCAAAACACAGGTGGGGTAAATGGAAGTTTAGCCTTTGATTTAGGATTTCCCATTGAGAAACCTCCCTTGAAATTTGGCTTGAATACAAGGATTCAGATTTCATAAATGTCCTGAAATTTGTATTACTTAAAAAATGGGATAAATGCATTTTACCCCCATGTAATATAAAAAATGAGCAAAAATCATCCTATGAAAAAATAATTAGCAAAGTATCCCCTGTGATCTTAAAATGAAGTAAATTACCCCCTTGGGTTTTCCCTTGATAGGGGGTAATTTGCTTCATTTCTCAAAACACGGGGAGATAATTTGCTAATTATTTTTTCACATAGAATTTTTTGTTCATTTCTTATATTACAGGAGGATAAATTGTATTTATCCCCTTAAAAAATTAAGGTCCAATATTATATCTTTATATTTTTTTCCTTTTCCCCTATTAACCATCTGTTTTTCAAAAACTTTACCGGGTTTTCCTCTAAGTTAAAATTAGAAAGAGAATATTTTATTAAAGATTTATATTCTTGAAATAAATAAATCACACATTAATATTAACTACGGAATAAAACCATGATAAATAATTATTATTAATCATTGTATTGGATTTTATTGACTTCAAGCCGAACTCCTTGAGTTCGATTTGCGCCATTTATGTTCATATATATATTTTGGTATTATTTTTTTATTTTGATATTATATTATTAAATAAACCGAGTTTTAATTGCATAAATGCGAAGGAAGGGACAACCAGTGTTTTAAAGTCCAGTATGGACCGGTAAAATTGTGACTCGGTCTTTAAAACGGTCCGGTCCAATCCATAAAATCAGAGTAGCCTCAAAATCGTTCTATTTTTTGAAAACCATTCGAACCGCCGGTTGAACCGATGATCCAGTTGACCTGGTTCCGGATCAAGTGAACCGACCGGTTCATGAACTTTTTCAAAATTTCAAAAATTGATATAATTTGAAATTGAACCATGACATTTGAATTGTATATATAATATGAACAAACTCATTAAGTAATTAATTTTTTATCTCCTATGATTACTTAAGTTTCTAATCAAGTATTAATGGACTAAGATTTATATAATATTTTTAAAATTGGGGATACTAACTATTTATTGGCCATAAAATCAGTTATAATTTAATTATAATGGTAAATAGTTTGCTATTTTTGTTATTTAAGCAATTCTTCTACTTTTATTTTTGGTCTAAATCTTTAATATACTTATTTTACTATCAAATTTTGGGATACTTTTAATTCCTGTGTAACTTAAAAAAAAATTATTTATAATTTTGTAATTTTAATTATTGTAATATAATTTTATATTTTAATTTTTATTATGATATCATTAGTTCGATCACGGTTCATTCGACAGTTGAACCAATAACATTTGACCCACTTAATTTTTCAATTCGATCAGCGGTTCGAGTTTTAAAACATTGTAGACAACCTAAGTTGTGGTGGTGCATGAAACGCGGCTGCGATCAGTGGGGCCTACTCCACGTGATCTCTCCACTTTTAGCCGTTGGATTGAGCCCGGCCGACCCTCTTTTGATCAAACGACACTTGATCTTGGCGTTTTCCGGCCGACACTTCGGTTGTTTTTCAATGCGTGGGCTTCATGTTCCTTTTACTATCTCCTTCAATATTTTTGGTAATACTATCTCCTTCAATTAATATAAGTATATTGTTATTTTATTTTAATAATAATTATTAATTAATCAAGAATATTTGGTAATGATAATCAATAGAGTTGATTATACTTAAACTCTCTTTAAAAATACAAAATTATACTTTCTCTTAAAAAAGTTTTAAAATTATACTTACACCCTTTCGAAAATTCTCTATTCACATCTAACTCTCTTTCGTTAAGATTTTGACAAAAAATATTGACATTAGCAAAAAAAATTACATAAATTTTTAATATTTTCCTTCATTGAACATTCTTATGTATATATTTGTACTTATAAAGAGATTAATATAATGTATATATAGAGAGCGAGGTTAACATTGTTACATTTTTCTCCTTATAACTACAAAATTATTGAATGTAGATGTTAAATGAGGGGTAAAATTAAAAATTTATATAATTTTTTTCCTAACGTCAGCATTTTTCGTCAAAATCATAACAAAAGGGGGTCAGGCATAAACGGTGAATTTTTGGAAGGGGTGTAAGTGTAATTTTAATTTTTTTTAGGAAAAAGTGTAATTTTATATTTTCGGAGGGGGTCTAAATGTAATTTACCCTTTTAATACATTGATCTTATAGTTGTAATAATTGAGATTTATGATATAATTTAATCAATTCACTTACAAAATAGGATGCATTACGTTGACCTCTCCTGAGATTAAGTATAATTACACAAATATCCCACATCCATTACAAAAAATATAATAATTAACTGTGACTAATGTTAGACATTATTTTGACAGGTAATTTGTAAGTATTTTATAATTTTGGAATTTGTTATATTAATTAAATATTAGACATTGTTGGGCTTATACCGATGATAAGTTTTCAATTAGAAAAACGCTTTTCAAGTTAAAATCAAATAAATACTAAATTATATAGTACGCAAATTGTTAAAATCAATAGGGATAATTACATTTACACTCCCTCACTTATTGTTCTTTTATACAAACCATCCCTATTTTTTGAAAAATTATAGAAATCATCCCAAGTTGCCTTTAAAATCCAAAAATACTCTTTGTGACCAGGTCAAAGTTTAATAATTCTTCAAGGACAAAAATGCCCTCAAGGGTGTTTCTATAATTACCAAAAGATAGAAAGATATCTAAGTAATGTTCATGGTGACGAGTAATATCTATATAAAATTACACATTTTAATAATTTATACAAGTGTGATAATTTGTCAATTTAAATTCATAAACTAGTAACTAATTTTTATTAAAATATTAATTAATTAATTTAATATTTCAATTATTAAAATGTGTAATTTTATATAGATGTTCAATTAAAAAAAGTTAATAAAATAATTTAAAATTAAATTGAAAATTTGTATAAATACTAAATTATATACATATGGAGTCATATTACTCATAACCATAAATATTACTTTGACACCCCCTCTATCTTTTGATAATTACAGAAACATCCCTTAGGGCATTTATGTATTTAATGAATTATATTAAAGTTTGATATTAAATTGCATTTTCTGTCCCGTATAAGGACCCTATATAAAAGGGTGGCAAATAGTACCCTAGATTTTTTATTTTTTTTGGTAATTACAGGATTCAGGCCACCAAAATTACAAAAATGGCCGAAAATTGACATGACATTTTAATTAAAATTCTGATGCCAACTAAGCAAATGACTTGGAATAAAAATGGTATAAATGAATTTTGAATTTTATTATGTATCAAAATGAATAAAATACACAACACAAAAATAAAATACATAAAATTATAAAATAAATTAGTATTTTATAGATAATTATATATTATTAAAAAAATAAACCTATAATAAATAAAAATTCACCCCGGCGCCCCTCCCCCTCATCCCCCCTACCCTCGTCCTCGTCCTCGCCCCCGCCCCCAATCCACCGCCTCGCCGCTGCTCCCCGAAAAGGGGCGATGGCAAGGCCGACCAGCAACTGGGCGACACCATTTGCCCCTCTCTGCACAGGGCGGGCTTCGCCCCCCTTCTATGGGGGGACGAGAAGGGGGGTGGGGCTGCTGAGGGGATGGGTTTGGGGGGGGGGGGGGGGGGAGCGACTAGGCCTTTTTTTCTTTTTGATTTTTGTTATATAATAATTTTTTAATATTATATACATAATATAATTCAAAATTTATTTTATATCATTTTTTTCCAAGTCATTCGCTTAGTTGGCATCATAATTTTAATTAAAATGTCATGTCAGCAAAAGTCCAAAAAAACCCCTAGTTTTAGTCCATGTTATTAATTTTCAGCCATTTTTGTAATTTCGATGGCCGGAGTCCTATAATTGCCAAAAAAAATTAAATTTTAGGGTACTATTTACTACCCCTTTATATAGGGTCCTTGTTTTACCACCCCCCTAATACACGGAGCATTGCAATTTAGCTGAAAGTTTGACCCGGTGAACATTAGCATTTTTTGCTTTTAAAAACAAACTGCTGTGGTTTCTGTAATTTTTCAAAAGGTAAGGGTAGTTTCTCTAATTTTTCAAAAGGTAGAGATGATTTGGTAAAAGAGCAATAAGTTAGGGGGTTAAAATGTGATTATCCCAATTACAAACCGTTGAGAATCTTTGAAAAAAGAAACTAATATATATATACCTTATTATTAACGGAGAGCATCAATTTGGTGTCTCCCAATTTTTGATATGCTAATTTTAATATCTAACTTAATTTGTTAATTTCTTTATTAACCTCCACTCTCCTATTATCTTTAATAGTTTTGTTAATATTATTTTCATGTATCTTTTTTTCACTTTGTAAAATTGTACTATTATTATATATATATATTATCAAATAATAAATATTTGATTTTAAATAATCTTAAAAAATTATGCACAGGTGCACAAAAATTACTAGTATGTAATTGTCGGTAATAGTGTCGTTTCGAGCAGTATTTAAGGCAACAAACAATTGTAAACGGCAATCCGGAAAGAAAACTGTCAATAATTAAATGATGTTTCCTTTGCTTTTATTTTGAGAAATTAATAAATAATAATGAAAAAAGACTGACGTGGGTTGATGTGCATAAAAATGGATGGCTCAAAAAGACCCAAATGACCCAAAAGAAAGAAATAGATCGCACAAGCCCAAAGAAATGGAAAGGCATAAAGTACCCCCCAAGAGGGCCTAATTCGTACCTCCAGACCCAGGGAAGGACCGGATCAGGCCCCCCGAAGGTATTCAAGACCATGCCTAACCAGGCCCCCTCAGATAGAAGACCCAACGAAGGAAGACCCGCAAAAAGGAGGCTCACAGAAGGGGGTTTGACCTGGCCACGAAGGAAGGATAAGATTATCCTGCTCTATCCTCATCCGAGCAAGGATCTCGCAACCACCTCCGCCGAATCTGAGGGGGAGGTCCACAACTGCCTCCCTGAAAACTTGGGACGACATCCAAGATTCCTGCCAACTACCTTCTACTTGCCAAGAGGCCTTGCCCTGCAGGACTCAAGGAAGGTCGGGTAACTGACCCTCCAAGAGTCCAAGGCCACGATAAGTCCTTCCCGCTCAAGAAAACTCCTCTATAAATACCAGTCCCCTTGGCTGATATGGAGGGACGAATTTACTGCCTTCTCAAGCTTAACTAAGCTCTCAAACCCTTCCCACTAAACTACACTTACCACACTTTATGCTCACTTAACGCGATTTCTTTTTTACTTTCTCATTACATTCAAACTTATTTCTTCCACAACTGTTTACTGACTTGAGCGTCTCCGTGCTAACTCTCTTTTTGTAGGGCCCTTTCCCTAGCTTGCAGAAACTCAAGCCCACTCCGCTCGAGTCCAAGAAATCAACTTGATTGAGCTCTTTTTGCTCACATCATGGGTGTTGATGGATAAGTTAATTTAGTATGGGTAGTGTGTGAATGTGGCAGATATGGTGCAAGTCTCGAACTCACCATAATTTTTTTTGTTACAAATTGTTCCAATGTTGATTCAAAAAAAGTGTTGAACAAACTGTGACGGTTACAACTAGCATCAACAGCCTGCCTCAGTTGTAACAAGACGTCAGACTGGATATGGTCAATACTCACGTCGTCAAAATTGCCACACGAGAATGTTTATGTGGCAAATGGAGTCAGTTCGGCATCCCATGCTCGCATGCTCAAAAGGTATGCGCTGCATATAGAATTAATGTCGCATTAATGGTTAAGGACTATTACGATTTAATGGCTTACATGAGAACATAATCTAAGTCTTTTCATCTATTGATGGCGGAAGATTATTGGGATGTTCCAGAATTTGAGTTGGTCCATGACACTACTCTGCGTGGCATCATTCGTCCTGTTAGAAGCCAAACATCACATATTTATAACGAGATGGATTGAGCATAAGCGCGGGATAGACAACAATACCAACAAAGGGAGGGCCATTTAAGACAAACTGATGCGTCGATGAGGGGTCGTAGAAGATAATAATAATTGTAAAAGTTGATTGTATTTTTTTTAATAAATATTTAAATTTTTTTAGTATAAATATAAATTTTTGGGTGCGTGTAATTTTTAAATTAGTTGTTCAAATTAAAATTAAAATTGAGAAAATTGTAAAATTAAAATTAATGCATGTGCCGTTAAAATTAAAATTGTAAATATCAAAAAAAAAAAAAAAAGTTGAAGTCGAACTCCCTAAGTTCGACTTCAACTTTTATAAAATAAAAAATAAAAAATGGTAAAGTCAAACTTTGTGAGTTTGATTTGCACCATTTTTGTTAATACACATATTTCAGAATTATTTTTATTAATTTTTTTTTATATTATAATATTAACTAAGCCGTTTTCTTTATAGATTTTGTTGTTTCTTTATATAGGATGGGGTTTTATATTAATAAATGCATTCAAGTTTTAAAATTGATTCAACACATGAATACTTTTCGAATCAAATTTTAAATTAATAAATATGTTCAAACGGTATAAAAGATTAATAATTATTATACATAAATGTTGAAAAATTGTGGCCCATATTCCCTTAAAGGTCCAACCCAATGCCCCACCAACCTCCTACTTGGATGGCTTGGCCATCCCAGGTGGCCCACTTCGTCAGTCCACTGCGGCCCACAATCCGTTAACCCGACCGGATCCGACTCACTACTACTTAAGTTTGTTCCCCTTTTCACTTCATTGAAAACCCTAGTTTTCCCTTCTCTCATTTTCGATAGCGCTTCCTCGTCTCTCCCATTATCTCTCTCTGTCCACCAAACTGTCGTTTCCCTATATCGCCGGAAATAACGCCTTCCCCTGGAACCCTCCCTCTCCTTGCTCTATATATTTACCTCCGATATTTCTTCCGAGATAAGATCCGAAAACTCTTCTCCTTCTTATCTTGTTCTTCTTCTTTTCTATTTTCTGATCAATTCTCTGTGAACAGACTTTGTGGTGGTAAGTGGTCCTTTGTGGACGACGCCTCTGTTTCTTGGGCCAAGCAACCGTGGGGGTTGCCGGCATTTTGGGGCTCCGGGCTCTCCTCATCGGATATGGCGATCTGAGCCGACATCCTTTTCTCTCTTGGTCTTTATTGTATTTGTGCTATTATTTATATCTCTGATATACTAACCTTTTTGTGTTTTTTTGTTTCACTGTTCCCCCCCCCCCCCCCCCCCATATTAATAATCTTTAATTTTCAAGGGTTCCTTATAAACCTATTCCCGTCTGTAATAGTAATTGGTTAGGGCAATTTTTTATAATTTGTTTTTCATTTTAGGCTAACTGTTGGGGACTTCCGTCCAACAATGGTATAACACCTCGATTCATCTTCCTCCGGTGCCGGTAAGATCGTTCTCAGTAACGTACCTGTGGTGATTTTTCGCGTTTATTTTTTCTGTTATTACATCTCAACTTTGTGCTATTATCCTAGTTTGGCTTTGTGCAATTATTCTGGTTTTGGTTTGTGCTATTTTCTACAAGTATTTTTTTTTGGTATCAACTTAGAGCTATTATCTTACTGCTTTGTGATTTTATTTCGCTTTGTGCGATTATATTCTGCTTAGTGTTGTGAGTTTGATATACTGCTTAGTGCTATTTTATTGCTCAGTGCATTGGCTTTAAATTGCTTAGCATATTCTATTACTACTTCTTATTCCTTACTGTTTATTCGACCACGACCAATCCCTCGTTTATCCCTCATTTGGCCGGGCCCTGAGGCTGTCGGGTACCTGGTTGAGATTAAACTGAGGAACCTTCTTTTAATTGTGAAATTGTTACTCCTGTAATATTGTATCTGTTATCTACTGCATTTGATATCATTTGCATTTGTTGAAATTCCTCTATGTTATTGTATATGGTTGGTTATAATCTGCAACCTTTTGATGGAAAATCTGATTTTTCCATTTGGCAACAAAAGATGAAAGGAATTTTAATTCGACAAAAGATTTTCATAACTATCGATGGAAAATATGCTGAAAATGTCTCTGAAGAAAAAAGACTTGAAAATGATGAATACGCCTATTCCTCGATAATCTTAAATCTTTCTGATACAGTATTAAAAAAAGTAGGAAAACAAAATTCAGCTAAAAATTTATGGGATAAACTTGAAGAGTTATATACTAAAACTTCTTTACCTAGTAAATTGTTTCCACTTGAAAAATTCTTTCGGTGTAAACTGGATTTATCTAAATATATTGAAAAAAAATTGGATGACTTTAAAAAACTCATTCAAGATATTAAATTAACCAGGGATAAAAATATTGATGATTATTCATCTATTATTTTGTTAAATGCTATTCTTGAAACTTATAGTGATGTTAAAGCTGCTATAAAATATGGGAAAGACAATGTTAATTTAGATACTGTTGTTAACGGATTAAAATGTAAAGAAATGAACATTAAAACTAATAAGTCCAGTCAGGCTCAAAATGAGGTAAATCATGTTAGGGGAAGAACTATTAATAGGAACTCGGATTATAGATATAGAAGGCATAGTAAAGGAAAGCGTAAAAGTAGAAGTAGGAGTAGATCAAAGCTTAGGAATAGGGATGATAAAACTAGGAAAAGAAGATTGTAATTGTGGCGGTAAAGGACATTATATAAAAGACTGCAAGAAACCTAAAAAGGATAAAAATAAAGAAGACGCAAACGTTATAACTAAAAAATTTTTTGGAGAAGTCTACATGTGTGTGTGTGTGTGTGTGTGTGTGTGTGTTAATTCTGCTCAAACTTCTTTGAATATGAGTGAATGGCTCATTGACTCTAGTTGTACCGTTCATATGACCCCTTTTAGAGAAATTTTTACAAATTATAAAACCTGTAATATGGGCTGCGGGTCCATGGCTAATGAAAAGCTTTGTGAAATAAAAAGGTCTTGGTGATATATGTTTAACTTTTGAAAATGGTTATAAGTTAACCATGAAAAATGTGAAGCATGTTCCTGATTTATGCCATAACCTCATTTCTTGTGCTGCCCTAGAAAAAGGCCTGTGAAGAGGGCTGCATGTTTCACACTTGTGTGAAGCATGCATGCCTCAACCATGGGTGTGTGTGTATAAAAGGGGGGGGGGGTGAAGTGAAGAATTCTTCACTTCACCCCAACATTCAAACACTAGCAGTTTCAACAATTTTCTTCATTTCACTTCAGTTTGAAATTTTATATTTTCGTATATTTGTAGTGTTTTTTTTGTAGTTTTGTTATGGCGAATTTTGGTCCATGTAATAGAAGTGTATTATATGATCAAAGAAATCATCGTTCCGAAAATGTGTCCGGAAATGAGGACACACACTTAATAATACGGCGTGGCGATACTAGTTTTTTTCGAAATATTCAAATAATCCCACGCCATCCTCGAATTCTACAAGTACTATATCACATGGGTTTTTTTGGAGTTTTTCGATGTGGTAATATCGAAATTGATCAACACCTCATTACCGCATTAGTGGAGAGATGGTAGCCCGAAACTCATACTTTTTACCTTCCGATAGGGGAGGCCACTGTTACACTGCAGGACATCGCCATTATTTGGCACCTTCCGGTGGGCGGTAATCCTATCACGGGAGTAGATTCGCGGCGTTCAATTCCACAATGGCAGGAATATTGCTCTGACTTATTGGGGTTTGTTCCGCCGTAGAATGCATTTAAGGACTCCCAGATAAGACTACCAGTCTTACATGAATGGCTGGTGGTCAACACGTGTGATGATGTTTGGCAAGCATTTTCAAGAACCATCGTCAGGATTCCAGTGATTCTTCATCTACAAGTGCGAAGGCCAATGGCAGTACTTGTTGATTTGCATCCATACCAACTGCCACTAATAACTTATGTCGGTACTTTGTGTACAAATGAGCTCCGTCTACACTTATAACATTGCGGCAATAGCGGAATCCCTCAATGCACTGTCTGAAAGCCTAGAATACATAGTTCAACATTTCAATCCCATGCCTTTCAGTGTCCAAATGCGACACTCCACAACAGTCCCCGGGTTATATTTCTGCAATGCAACCATAAACCGAGGCAACTTCTGTACTGAGCTTTCGCACGTTCCATATACATGTTCCCTAGCTGCCTTTAAAGCTTACCAAGCCTTTGGATAAGTGCTGTCAAAATTAAAGCGATCTTTTACAGTCTGTTGGAGATATTTTATGCCGTAAGCTGGGTCTTGATGAACCATACCCAACAAATGTGTCGCAATCATACCCTTACCCAAGTTACGATGAGCAACAAAAATCTCATTCATCAAGCATGTATGCGGCCCAACATACTTGGTAATCCTAAATAAACCATTTTAGACTTCAATATTCCTCGTAGCATCCAACTGCACCCAGTCTCTGCTTCATATTTGCACGTAACCTTCCACGGTTTTTGTTTTCTCTCAACCACGCGATATTCTTGTATTACCCAGCGCACCGAGAAATCCTGTACGCTCGCAATCAAATGGTCCTTGCTTTTGAAAATCATACCCATGCCGAGCTGTCCGCAATTTGAGTCATAAAAATCCCCCCATTTACCAGTAGGGATATCAACGGAGTCAACAGGTACCTCAACATGTGTCATTGTGAAAAATGGAACAACAGGATATAAAGAATGAGGTTCAGATGCAACATGAATGTTCAAATCAATTGATTGTTGTTGTTGACCTGTCGACTCAAAACCACCGCCCTCCAAGCACATCCAACATAACTGAAATGCTGACTTCATCGTCATTTTCAGGATCTTCGTCAGTTTGAATATCTCCTTCAACCTCATCAGATTCTGAGTTCATTCGGTCATCATTTAAGCAACTATCTGCTTCAGGGTCGTCATTTAAATCGTCACTATCGTCATAGTGGTATGTGGATGGACCTGCATGATCTTCATTTAGCCCAACCCTATCCATTGCTTGAGTAATTGCTTGCAAGTTGGGCACATCTTGTGTTAACATAGACATGTATGCACCCCAGTCACCAACAAATGGGTCATCTTGTATGATATTTTCCCAAATCTTTTCTGTTTCAACAAAAATATCAACATATGAATTTCCACTCGCGGGATTGAAAAAAAAAATTTCACATCTTCATCTGTCTTAATCTGCAACACCGTCTCCCGCCACCAACTACCACAACAGCTTGTGTACTTAAAATATATTTGTAACTTGCAATCAACCCTACGGAGGCTAAGTTGTTCAAACAAAATCGACTCCAGTTCAACAAATGTAGTACTACGACTTATTTTCATAAATCGGAAAACGGGACGATCATAACCCACACAATCATATGACTCAATTCGTTGACCTCCATAAAATATAACAATATCAATATTATTTTGATATGTCATATCTTCACAAAAAGATATATAAAATCGTCACTACAAAAAACGAGCAAAAAAAAGCTTATATAACGTAAAATTTAAAGAAAAACAACTTACTGTAATTGCAATTGCAATTTTTCCGATTAATTTCCGTCTCCCACTCCGTTCTCCACAAACACTGAAAATTTCTCCTTCTCTAATTGCAAAAATGGTCTGTGATTGGTAATCCCACGCCAACTTACATATATATATATGTATATATATATATATACACGTTCAAAAGGGGATGGGATGCATGCATGCATGTCCCATCATGCATGCCATCAAACACGCGAAGGCTGGCTTGACCAGCCTTCGCGTGTTTTTAGAGAGACGGGGTTTGAAACCCCTTCTCTCTAAAAAATGACAGGTAGATGCCTGACTCAATGAAGACGGGCCCGTCTTCAATGTTGCCTGACACTCCCAGCCAAAGACGGGGTTTGAAACCCCGTTTTTGCCTATATTTCAAATTGGTGTCAAAAGACACCAATTTGAATTTTCTTTTTTACATTTTTAAAATAATTTCTCCTAGATTCTGACGACGTAAATGAAAAATTTTAGAGGCTAAGTGGGGAAAGATATAATTTTTTGTCCCTCCAAAATGCCACTGAAATATTTTTGGTCCTCTTTGTTTCATGAATGACAATTTTGATCTCTTAACTTATCATTTTTTAACAGACGTGTTATAAATTGAGCAAATTAACAGTTGCATTTCATTCACTCTCACTCTTCAAATCGACTCATCCCAAATACCCTCCCTTCCCAAACCCTAATCCCCAACCCAAAAAATCTCAAAATTCCTCAAATTTTTGTACCCAATACATTTCAACCAACCCTAGAGTGAATCTGACCTTAAATTAAGAGTGCGAGTGTGATTTTCGTTCTGACTTGAAGAAGAATATCTCATGTTAATACCAAATTATCTCGTATAATAAATTTTATCACCTTTCATATTTTCAGAGGGGATATAACTAATATGATGAAAATGCAAAATCGAACCGAACCAACTCGATTTTTTTTAATCAACAAATTATTACAAATCCAACATTTACATCAATATTGTACATACATATAATTATCATGTATGAATGCACACACCTTTTGGCATTCCCCATTTATGCTTATAACCTTTTTTTTAGGTAGCTTATAACCTTTTGTATTCCCATGATGTTTGTAATTATAATATTTAGTAGTACAGTTTGTAACAATAATTTTGATGGTCTATGAATACCATTATGTAATTCATTTGAAATAAGCTTTTGGAAAATAAGAAAAGAGATTTGGATAGATTAGTTATTCTTATTTTTTCTCATATGCAATTTTTCTAACTTTATAACAAATAACTTATTATTATATATATTTATCTATAAATACCTTGAATAATATAAATTATATTATATATTATTATTAATTTATTATTATTTCTTCCATTTTTCTTATCTCCTTTTTCTTTCTTTTATGTCTTATTCTATAAATGCAAATTAGAAATACAGAAAGGAGTGTGTGTGTGTGTGCTGTGCTTATTTCCCTGGATTGGAGAAAAGGGGGAAAAATGAGTAGAGTGATATGCAAATCCATATTATCTCCCTCTCTCACTTCTACTCAACTTCGATTTGCTCCGCTTCGAAGAGCCGCTTCAAGGGCTTCCCGGATGGCCGCTGAACCTTCTTCGTCGTCGTCATCTTCGTCTTCTTCCCCTTCCCCTTCTTCAGCCATTGATTTTCTCACTCTCTGCCACCGTCTCAAGGTAACTAACTGTTTGTTTATATGTCTCTGTGAGTGCGTACTCCGAGTGGTGTTCTTTTATGTGTGTCTTTATTGAATACAATGGCTGCCCAGAGTTGAAAATCTTGTGCGGGATTTAGTTGCTTCCGTTTAATGTATCCCCTGACTTGTTAATGCGTGCTGTGAATCAGTTGTGTTAAAATGGTTAAACGAATGAACTGTGAAGTCTTGATGAAGCCATGGTTGTGGCAGTTGTATCCATTGGTTTATGGTGTCCAGATAAATTGGTGTAACAATGTGAAAAGAAAAGATTGTGAATAAGAGCTGTGGATTTTGACATGCATTTCTCCATGGTGATATTCCATTATCCTTAGGCTACGCTGAGAAGGGAATTTTCCGACTAAGTTTTCCTTCAGCTTGTCTGTGGCACGTAGTCTGAATCCTGGTAGAGCACACAAAATACAAACTAATTCTTGCCCGTTCTGGACCATGTGAACCCTTTCAGAGTTATTCCTAATCAATGAGGAAAAGAATGGTATCTCTTCGCTGCTAATCACATTTGTGCTTCAATATCAATAAAATAGTACAAGAATGTAACAGATGATTTGGTTGTGGAAAGTCTATTGTCAACACAGATACTCCAAAAGAAGTACTACAGAGTAAGTAGGGGAATCTGTTATTGGCAGTTGTCACAATGTCACCCGTCTGATGTTATAGCACCAACCGTTGTATTTGCTCGCCTTCATCTTTTACTCCATAGCTGTATCACTGCGTGCATCATTTCTTGTTTTACATATTTGGATCTGTAGGGTAAAGTTTCTACTGATGGAAGCTTAAAATTGGCCAAGTTGATTTTACCTTGGTTCCCCCTTTGTCTAACGTTGTTTTACATATGAGACATCCATTAATGTTTAGCTAGTAGTTTGCAGTTATTCATTGATTTATGGGTTTCTTTCCTTTTGATGTTTGATATCTATAAGCATATATAATATAGCTATGTGCTAGTATTTGCATATTTGGCTTATGTGATTCTATGCAAACAAATTGATGGAATGTCAGACATTCATGTTTTGAATTTTTGTTCATCCGCCTCACTCAGTTCTGCTGTGTTGAACTTTGTGATTTACCAGACAACAAAGCGAGCAGGATGGGTACGGAGAGAGGTTCAGGAACCGGAATCAATAGCTGATCACATGTATCGGATGGGATTAATGGCTCTTATTGCTTCTGATATTCCTGGTGTCAACCGTGATAAGTGAGTTTTTTTTTGTGCAATGAGTTTGGTCTTTCCTGTTTATTGTGGTTAATCTGATATTCAATAGCAAACATTATAAGCACGTGTTGTGTTAAAATCTGTGTGCCTATTTCCTTCTGAATTCAGGTGTATAAAAATGGCAATTGTGCATGACATTGCTGAAGGTGAGGATTACTTACTGTTATCCACTTTTACTAGTGTAGTCTCCTCTGATTTACTCTCTGCCTCAGAGAAAGTGAGATCTTTCTATTTGTAATTAATACTTACTGCTGGAGGAATGTAATATCTAGTCTCAAAAGATGTATGTTATAACTTTATTTCAGGATGATTGTTGATGATCTTTATATGTCAAGATGCTTTTGCATGTATAAGCTTTCTTTGCTAATGAAGCAAAAGAACCTCAAGAAAAGGGATGAATGGATCCTTGTCTTAAGCTCTGAAGCATCTGATAAATGACTTGAAAGAATCATAGTGCATTTAATAACTTTATGACTCAATTTATTTGAGATACTAGACCGAGCAAAAAAAGTTTAAATCAACCTGGAGATCTTGAAATAGGAGTTGAGTTGCAATCTGAGGTTATAGTCTCTACGCACTGGGGTCAGTTAAAGGTGCCTAATACTGGTTTATGATAACAATATCATCGACCACAGCAAAGCATCTAAAGCACCCCCGATGGGTATACACACACACACACACACACACCCCAAAAGGAAAAATTAAAAAATAAAATGAAATTAAACAAAAAAGTAAGAAAAAGAAAAATGCAGTGGCTATTTGATCCCCAGGAGTGGTGGTCATGAAGGCAGATTTTGTATTTAGCTCAGCTGGATAACTTATGCTTTAGTCAATACATTGAGGCCTTTCTTCGATCACATAACATGAGGAATTTCTATGACCAATCTGGATGATTTTTAATTTACAAGGATTCTTCTTTACCTGGGAATGGAGATTGTTTTCTTCTATTCTTTGGGTTGGCCATTGGGAACCTACACCGCCTATATCAGATATTTTCCTTAATTTACAATTCTTTCCAAATAAATGTCTTGTTACAGAACAAATGCAAGGCCTTATCAGAGACTTCCATATTGAAATTCCGATATGCAGGCATCAATTTTTATTATTTGACCTATTGCAACATATTTAAGTTCGTTATTGTTTTGGTTCACATGGATCCTTCTGACTCATGTCTGCACACCAATCCTCTGCCCATTTCCTACTGCTTGAGAGAGAATGTTCTCCTAGAATACTGTTGTTATTGATAATGGAAATATATGTTCCTGCATACACTTTACTATGTTTCTGTAAACATCCTTAAACTTCATTATTACGGAATAAGTTGAATCTAATTTTAGCTTGTGATGATCATTCTGTAAAACTAATCTGCCATTTATATTGTTTGGTTCCTCTTCATAGCTATTGTTGGTGATATCACTCCCGCTGATGGCATTCCAAAGGAAGAAAAGAGCCGACGTGAGCAAGAAGCACTAAAGAGCATGTGTGAGCTACTTGGTGGAGGAGCACGAGGTATTCCATGTCTTGCTCCATATAAGTGTTGAAACTCAATTTGTGATGTGACCTATCGTACTTTTTACCTGTTTGCTGGCTGACAGTATATTTGATGCAGCTAAAGAGATCCATGATTTGTGGATGGAGTATGAAGATAATTCTTCAATGGAAGCTAAGGTTGTCAAGGACTTTGACAAGGTAATTTTGTTATTGTGGTGGTATATGGTGCTTTAGAATTCAAGTGTGCTTATTACTATAGTCAACCTATAGTGATACACTTGCCAAACTGGGTTGAAAGTCAAGTTTGGTCATGTGAAGGGACCAATGGGCTAATTGGCAATGCATTTTGGTTATCAAAAAGCAAAGGCAAAGAATGTATTAGGAACAGGAATGGAGGAACTAGGTTGCAAAAAGATATAGCCATCACTATGTTGTGTTGGGACAAAGGAAGGGAATAGAAAGATAGGTCCAGACCTTTTCAAAGCAAACAAATCGCAAATTCTTTTCACCCTCAATTTTTCTTGTTTGCGGTTCTTTCTTTCTACTTCAACACACAAGTACAAATCTCCTACTCCTTGACTTCCATCTGGATTGATTCACATTCTTACTTTAAGTGAAATTAGGAGAAAAAAGAAATTGTAGGACTTGAAGCACATAAAAAACAGGGATGATTGTTGTTCTTAATAACTGAGTGATGCTTAAGGTTTTTGTTGTAAAAATTTTGATCACCCCTATCATTTCGGAATGCTCCCATTCTTTCTGTCTAAAACATATTTGTATTCCCTGAGAATACTTAAAGGTATAAGCACGGGTTCTTACCGGTGATATTTTTGGATAGAAATTTTCGTGTAATCAAAACTCCTATCTATTCAACGGTTAG
Source organism: Sesamum alatum (assembly GCA_034509735.1). NCBI lineage: Eukaryota > Viridiplantae > Streptophyta > Magnoliopsida > Lamiales > Pedaliaceae > Sesamum > Sesamum alatum. The sequence continues at coordinate 11,652,942 of JACGWO010000011.1, forward strand.
TCAACCTTGTGGCAATTTGAGACATTGAATGCAAGCAAAGTGAAGATATTTTCCAGTGTGTGTCAGTGCCAGAGGCTTATAAAGTCTGTATGTTTACTTCCATTCTTATGTAAATGGGTTGATAACCTATGTGCGTCTCTAATTGAACTTTTGAATTATTAAATAAAATCCATTGATCCACATGATGGCTTAGCCTTTGTTGCCATATTATCTAACTGGTATTAAATAAAACTAATTCACTTTTCAGTTATGTGATCAGTAGATGACCATGGGCCCTCTCCTTTCTTTGCTTGAACATGTTTCTTTCGGTGCATTTCATGTGTTACTTGTGAGTTGTGAGTAGTAGATGATGGGTTGCTCTCCCATTCTTGTTCAACTATGTTTCTTTGTCTATGCATCACTAGCTTACTTATGGAGGTAATGCAGCTATACTAGGGAAGGTCTAGGAGATTCATTTTCCAATGAACCCAGATGTGCAGAACAAAACCTGAGCAGAACAGTGAAAACAAGTTTTGAAATAAAGAATTCAACATATCCAAAGCTCGGCCGACTTTAATTGCAGTCACTGTAATGCAAACCCCTGCAAGGATAAAATAAAGACATGTGATGGATCTTTTGATTTTACATTTCAGAATGTTTAATGCTATCAAAGGCCTTTCTTTTCCTTTTCTTCATATAGACAAAAGAGATTTGGGCACCATGTGTGTGGATGAAGTGGAAGCACTATAGAGAACTCTTATCAGTCATCTATACTAGAAAGCTAGAGATGATTATTATACAAATCATGCGCAAGAGTTAGAAATTGGAACTTTGATTTGCTAATAATTGTATGCATGGTTAATTTAATGGGTCTTAGGCTACTGCAGTTGTTAGTTGATGCATTGTTTATTACTGGAAAGTTTTTGCATTTTATCTGCTTAATTTTATGCTTCCATCTGAAACTCGATCTTTATTTTCAGGTGGAGATGATACTTCAAGCCTTAGAATATGAAAATGGTAAATTGGCATGGTCCATATTCTTTCAAGTATTTTGAAATATTCTGATGTTATGATCATTGGATCTTGATGGAGCCATACGCAATGGTCTCTTGCTTTTTCCTGTCCCAAGAAGATTAAGACTGAGATGACTCCTATTGCAACCTTGTCATGCACACACTGGATTTTTTATTTGCTGTTGGTATATCCTTTTTCCTCATCTAACTTCGTGAACCTTGTGGTTTCCCAATGTCATTCAATTTCAGACTTAATCTTTTGACATTGTCGGGTTCATGTAATTTAAATATGTGGCACAGTATTAATAGTTTAAAGAAAAAGAGAGAAGTTTATGTTTTTCATCAGGCTGTAACTTATATATGTACAAGCATGACGTTTGAGAACTGCATGATAGAATGCAGACTATTATCTAAGATATTATAGACCAACTGGTGATGAATGACTGTACGTTTCAAGGATTGTCAATAGTAAGCAACTGAGAACCCAGCTGACTCATCCACTTCCAGTTGTTTTGTTTTTTGTTTTCTTCTTCTCAAACTAAGATTAAGAACCCTGCCCTTGTAAGTATCTGAGGATTAAGCTTTAGTTGTGGACTGTATACATGGTCTGTTTAAAAGGCTTTCACCTCTTGTGGAATTTTAGCTCGTAGTTGCAGACCAGATTGAGGAATGAAATTCTCACTCTGATTTAAGGGGGAGCTCCTTCGTCTGCGTCCACAATCTTCTTTTTAACTTATAGTGACTTAATTGAATCCAGTATACATGATTTTACTCTGGTTTCATATTTTAGTGTAATTAATGGTTTTTGTTGAAATTTCTTTATTGCATCAAGTTAATATCTTGAACTTTAGATTATAATCCTGTCTACTGTTGTACATGTTGGCACTTACACACATACGCACCATGACTAAACTCTAGCTTAAAGTTTTTCATGAAATAAAGGTTATTTATTATTCTTGTGAAGATAAAAGACATTTTCTTTTTTTCCTGAAACTATTTGAAGATATGACAAATGAAGTTGTATTGTCTGTTTATGGTTTCATGAGGTATTGATATTATATTTCTAATGCTCCTGGGTCCCACTACAAGCTTCTGGAAGTCATTTCTTTTGTATTCTAATTGAGGAATATGTGAACTCCATTTCTGGCAGATCAAAACTTCCTTCAAGCCTCAGAATGTTGATACTTTAATGTAAAGGTGGTTAGTTTCTAACGAGTATGCAATATTATGTGGCAGTAATAGATATTTCTTTTATGGTACATAGTCTGGATTGTGAACCTCGGCAAGTCCATTCCCATTGTTTGCCCAGATCTAGTAATTATTTGAGCACAGTTAGTGACTGGAAAATGATCCTATAATCTGAATGAGGTTATATTCTGCACACTGTGACCATGTGCGGAGAACTCGGTCTCAGTGCATGCCACTGGGAAATTGGAATGGGAATAAGGCTTCCTATGCATGCCACTTTATTATTAATGCATAGGTTCATAGTGGTCCAGATACTTAGCATAGTGTTGTGTCGTATTGGCATTCAGAGGTTAATTGCTTATATAAAATGAACTACTCTTTATAAAACAATGATGGTAACTAGGAGTAATAAACTTATGAACCTAATATTGTACCTAATTTTTGGTGCTATTTAACTTTTGTGGTGTCTTAATGTTTGTGTTTCTGGGTTGCTCGCTAAAGTTTCCTATTATTACGGTAACGTAGAAACTGCTATGTATTCTTGTATGCAGATCAGGGGAACGATTTGGAAGAGTTTTTTGAGTCAACTGCAGGTGCACCATATTACCTAGTTTCTTTTGATTCAGCAGTGCTTTCTTCTGTTCTGCCTGCACTTTACCTTAGTAATCACATGCATTAAGTTGCTGCAATGTAAGTTGCAAGTGGTATTCTTAAGTTCCATAAAAAGATCATGATATTGCTAATTCTGATTAACTGCAATGATAGTGAGTTTCACTGTGAAGTATTGCTCAAAGACCACCACATGGTGGTTTTCAAGATATGGGGGGTTGGGGGGACAATCTATGGTCATGAGCTCTTCCTTTGGTACCTATTTTGATGAATTTTCAATCATGATAATAGAGAAAAGACAACGAATAAAACATGCGAAATAACTGAAAGTAAAGGATGATACATCTGTATAGAAATCTATATCTTCATTTATCTAACAATATAACGAGTAACTTAGAAAGTTCCTTCAATTTTTGTGATTCCTATAAACCGGACTACAACTAAAAGATAAAAACTTGATAAAATGATCAAAATGATTTTGTAAGCATCGACTGCTTTTTAAGAACCTAAAAATGGGCCTTCCTGATTATACCGAGTGTTTCCCCTGGCTTATTGTTATATTTGGATAAGATTGAGATAGTTCATTCTCATCTACTTAGCTAAATACACTTATGTGTAATAGATCTAAAGAAATTGATAATATATAGTGGCAGATAAGAGTTCCCAGCATTGATCTCCACTTGTAAACCAGCGCGTATATGCTAACTTTAGTACTTCAGTAAATGGGAAAGGTCATAACTTTGAGATGCATCTACATTACACTCAGTTTTTGGCTTTTGTAGGTAAGTTCCAAACTGATTTGGGCAAAGCTTGGGCTTCAGAAGTAGCATCAAGGAGAAGAAAGCAGTGACCTCTTAACTGAAAATTCATGACACTTATTACCAGTCGACCCCTTTTTCTAGAGGCCCGTTCTTACAAAGTAGGTGGAGTTGTTAACTGTTCATATTTGTACTCCAGGATGGTTGCCAGAAACAGAAAAGATACTTCCGAAGACGTTATTTCTGTTCTTGAATTACCAAGTTGTCGTACTTTTATGTCGCGTTTGTCCCTTTATTTCTTTCCGTTGCGGGCGGGTGGGTGGCTGCTGTTGAGTGGTCTGGAATTAAGAAATGACTGCTGAATTCGTTGGTTCCGGCATCATGTGTGTGAGATTTCTGTACTCAAGGGCATAGGCTATAACAATTAAGAAGCTCCATATGCTCAACTTATCTGATCTCATCATAGTTTGTTGCCAGAATGGAGCTCTATTGTTCTTTCTTTTTCCTTTTTCCTGGTTTCTGGAATTGATAAATATCTGAAATGAGTCTGCTGATAAAACAGGGCTGTATCACTAACGCTTTTGGAGTGAAGGATCATTGTTCTAAGTTGGTACATACTGTTGTGCGTGGGATTAATTGTTTGTAGGGCAACTAATCATTTTTGTTGGGCTTTACTTGGTCGGGTAAAATGTGGGATCAGGGTCGAGTTATAGTATCACACTCCCAAGGTCAGGTCTTATTCAGGATTACTAGTTGCACATCATTTCTTATAGTAAATCATGGATAATAGTGGATTGGCGATCTAATCCACCCGGCCTTTTCTTTTTATTCTCTTTGGTGGTTGGTAGCGATGCGCCAACCTCAGGATGCTTTACTCCTGACTCCACAAGGTTCCAAGACGGAGCTCAACCTGAGTCTGAGTTAAGCACCACGATTAACAAGAGCAATCTCTATGCAGACAATGCTTAGCTTATGTTCCATTCGACTTAAAACAAAAATAACTGTGGTGGTATTCAATACTGTAATTTTTTTAATTTAAACTTAATGGAGTTGTCCAAGATAGATGAGCAGCAAGGTCTTGTCAGATTTAAGTGGAAATTTCACCTTATTCTATGAGCAAGATGGACCAAAACTTTAATGAAATTAACCAAATATTAGCAACCACGACTTTAGGAGTTATTTATATAAAATTTCAGTAAACTTCATATCTTAAAAGTCAATTGAGAAACTATTTTTCAGTGTTAATAGTCCAAATTAAGTACATTATAGAGCGAATTAGGCTGTCAATAGGTCCAAATTCATGTTTAATAGAGACTCATACTATTAAATAATACACATATCCTACCCAACTCTCTCAAAATCCAATGGGTCTCTAGACCCAATGTCATTGTTTTGGACCCAGTGTTTTGGGTCCGGGTATGGTCTAGACCCGATAATGTGTTTCTCCTTTTTTTTCTTTTTAATATTGTTGGATAATATTTGATAGTTCTATTTAAGACAAAATAATAAAAAAAAACTAAATAAATTTTAGATTAAAGCAAAATCGATAAAGTATATTGATACATGTTCAACACAAATTTACTTAGATCACCAATCATCAAAATAAGACGAAATAGATTAATTATTTATATTTGAACATTATAAAAAATATAAAATTGTGTTTTGAATTAGCAAAAATTTACTATATCGTTTACTATATACATTAGATTTATCAATACATTTTTAATTTCTTAATTTTCCTTTTTTTTTAATAGAATTTATCAATAAATTCAATATTACTGAAATCAATTCACAATATCTCTTTTTCGATAGAGTTTTTTTTTAAAGAATATATCATTTATTATAAAAAAAAAATAATCTAATGAAAATACTAAATTTACATATTTAATAGCAATCGAATTTAATATTATAAAGTTTTGAGCTTCAATTTTATTACTTCAATAAAATATTATTGCCTATCAAGATGTTGAAAAATATATCTAGCATAATTAATATATTTATATAACTAACTATTCAGTTATTTATTATTAAAAAATATACATGGTTAGATTTACATGATAAATATTTTTATGATGTTTTAAGCTTTCTAGATTTGTTTACTTGAATTTAGATAGATTGATAAATAATAATCCAATTAAATTTAAAAAAATAGAACTATTTATTTGGGTCCAAGTTGGGTACATAGACCCATGGGTCTTGATGGGTAGAGATCCTACCAAGACCCAATCTATATATTTTTAATGGGTTTGGATCTGGATCCGTGTCTAATCATATTCATTGAATTTGGATATGGATCCTTAAATTGATCTATGGACCTGTGTAGGATCTTACCTTACCCATTTACACCCCTATAGCAAATGCGTTTAAACTCTCGCCAGAAAAGAGAAAAAAAGAAACAAAACTCAATAGAAAGGATATATAGCTCTCTCCTCAAATTTCTACCTTCTCCTACCCATGTTTTCACATAAGGTTACATACTCCATACAACTAAACATGTAGGGTTAATTACACTTAAACCCTCTCTAAAAATGTGAAATTATACTTTCTTTTAAAAAAGTTTTGAAATTAGACTTACACCCCCTCCGAAAAGTCTCAATTTACACATGACCCCCTTTCATTAGGGTCTGAAAAAAAATATTGACGTGGAAAAAAAAAGTTATATAATTTTCAATTTTACCTGTTATTTAACATTTTCATGTAAATTTGTATACTTATAAGGGGATAAATACTACATATATATATATATATGGAGTGAGGTTAACATTATTACATTTTTTCCTTTATAAGTATAAACTTATTACATGGGTATGTTAATGAGGGGTAAAATTAAACTTTATGTAATTTTCTTTTTGTTAACGTGAACATTTTTTGTCCAAACTCTAACGAAATGGGTCAGGCGTAAACGGTAAATTTTTTGAAGTGTAAGTGTAATTTTGAATTTTTTATTTTTTAGAAAAAAAATACTATTTCATATTTTTAGATGGAGTCTAAGTATAATTAACCCTAATATATATTAATATAGATTCAATTAACATGTTGATTTGTTATTGTTTTAATTAGTCGTCAATGAAATGGTTTGTGGAGCATGCAACTGAGCTTGGAGCTTGGAGCTTGTGATGATGTTCATGGCGCCCCATGTGCTGAGAGGTGTGCGGCAAACTTCGGAGGCGAAGCATCGTGTTATCGTACCGGCGGATCGACACCATCTGTATGTACTTGTGTCCATAATTGTCCGTTGCCGCACCCGATCCAATCTCCACCACATCGGCCAACTTAAGTCGGAATACAAATGAATATTTATTCTCTTTCTATTACAATATACTAGCTGTCATGACACCCCGTTCTTGCATTGATCAGTTATTTTTTGGGGTTCTACAGATAAAAACGGGGGAGCTAAGCGCATAGAGCGTGACGGTAAGTCAGCGGACGGCAACCCGACTTTCTTGTTTAAAATGTAGCTAAAGCAAAATAAGTGACTGACTGCCTAGTTGGCAGGTAGGAACGATAAATGAAGCGATGGTGTTACGCGCGCGCGAATGATACCCACAGGTAATTTATAGTACTAACCCCTGTCCTGTCCTTCCTTCTCGCTTTAGCTAGAATATGTACCTTCTATCCTGTCTCCTTTAAAAATAGCTTATTCCTTCCTAATCTATGCTCAATCATGATTTCTTTAGCGAACAAGCCCCTTTGGTTTTCTAAACATGATTCATGCCATCGGATAAAAAGGAAAACGAACACAACACTACCATTTGACGTGGGAGCAGTGAGCTTCTTTTTGGGAGCGTCGTTTCCCATCGTATTTGGCAATTGAGAAATGAGTACAATACATGAGAATTCCTACACAACTGTTGTCATCTCTTCAAAGAGTCTTTCTCAATACTCTCACATGAAAACTCGTATTCATCGATCCCTACATCGTTACGTAGGATTTCCCTAGAGCTGCGCCGTCTTTAATTGCGTAAAAGCTGTGACGATTCCACCGAAAAACGAGAAAAGGGAACGACGTACCGTTCTTGCCACTGTTATTTGCAAATGCTCATCACTTTGCTGTAGTTCTCCCTCAATGCCAAGATTCAGGTGCTGCTCTATGTATGATGAGTGTGTAATTGTAGAATTGTGTGTAGTTTCCTGAGACCAAGACTGTAGCCATTCTCTTACAGCAATTTTCAGACAACAGCTGCTTGCTTGTCTGCCAGCATTTCAGCATGTTGCTCTAAGTACTCTCTGCTGTTCATCTCAGTTAACCTGCTCCAAACAACAAATTCCCATTTTTAAGTGAAAAATTGTTGGCGGATGTTAAATTAACCACGGCTGCACAACGACTATTAGCTGTTGTCTTTGCAGGCGAGGCCAAAACATTCGCTTTAGCTAAAAACCTCAAGCGTTCATAGCAAATATTGATTGGCCATAGTTTAGTACTCGAGTTTTTGTACTGATTTTGTCTTACCGTGGTAGAAAGGATAGTTTTGTCGTGGTTTTTAAGCCATAGTCGGAATAATCCGTTTTTTTTTTATAGTGGAACAATCATGTGCAATGTGTAACACTCGTTTAGGCGAAAAACAGGATAGAAAGCGTCTGACCTACTAACGGTGCGATCTTTTGCAAACCCCAATTCGTTGTCCACGCAAATGTCGGAAACATCAGACTTTGTTGATCTCGAAGAAGTTCTACGTGCCATTTGCTTAGCATCAGCTATCGTTACTATTCGGTCGAAAAGTTCGACTGGTGTCCCCTCAGCAGTGCACAGTAATCTAGCTCGGTTCTCATACATAACCTGTACGTGTGATAAAACAGAAGCAACATTTGTTTTTATTCTACTTTTTTCAACCATAGTTATGTGATTTGAAAAAATGTATAAGTATGAAGGACTAACATCGACCAAAGTGACGAACCGATACGCAGCGGTCTTATTGGAGAGCCCGAAAATCGGCACACCTTCCAAAGCCAGCGTATGAAACTTCTCTGATAAAAAGGAATATGTCGCTAAGTACCAGCAAATAACGTCGTATATGAATCCTATAATCGTAAAGCATAATAAACCTGTATTTAGAAATGACTTACTGCATAAACCAAAATAGTCTGCAGCTCCGAGAGGCCTGTCACAGAGTTCCTCGAAAGGAAAATATGCACATCCATTGGCGCCCAGTGGAACCTAAGACGTAATCCGGTTGAAGAACAAACGTTTAAGGGAATCTGAATCTAGACCATCCCGTGCAATCTGTTAGGAAATTAGCTATTCGTCGGACGGACTTTAGGTATACCTGCAGTTTTCGGCCCATAATGACTTCAACCTCTTGTGGAGTAGCTACATGTTCCCCAATTAATTGTTGAAATTTTTGATTAAGAAGGCCGGACAAATGTCTACCGATGAAATAGAAACCTTGCTCTGCCTGAAAGGCAGTAAGACCAATCAACCATTTGCATGAATACAATCGAAAGGAAAAATCTTGTGTGTGTAAGAAAGAAAGATTGACATTAGTACTGCAACTGAGTAAGCCAGAGAGGTCTGAAAACTGTACCGATGTCATTTTCCGGTAGTCCAAAGACGATCCGATTTGGTGAACGACACATCTTTCCTACATCAGAAGCAAATTCTATTTCATTACGAGTTTAACTTAATAAAATTGGGCGATGTTTATACTTCATACATACATACACATACCTTCAAAGTGGCAATAAATGGAAGAAACAGGTCCCTTTGTAGACCTCCTTCATAAAGATTATCTGGAGCTCGATTTGAAGTAGCAACGAGAATCTATTCATGTGTCGGATCACAATTTACCAAGTTATTATGCTACTCAGCGGACCATCGGCATGATGAGAAGTGAATGGGGATGTTCAAATTACTTACAGCACCATTGCTAAATAGATGTCTGAATAGACGATTCAGAATTAAGGCATCGGCCACATCCGTCACCTAAGGAAGAATAGAAGAAAAGGGAAAAAATAACAACCGATAAGAAAATAGAGCAGGGAGAGTAATGGCCCGATGAAAAATCGGAGGCTCTTCTACCACGAATGCCTCGTGCAAGAAGCGCTAGCATCTCCATTTGATCATAAAACATGACAAATATGTTTTGACTAGGAAGATAATGGACTGACTGGATGAAAACCCAATAAATGGCAACACAGTGCCAGTTCTGGTACCATGAATTCGTCAAGGCATAACAAGATAGAATCGTCTGATAGCTCTCCGGCAACAACTTCTAAAGGATCTGCCACGCCCTTGTGCTTCTGCAGTCAGATACTATGATGATGTTGAATAGCACACATAATGTAGTTAAAGGCAAGAAGAACTAACACGACTATATCGATATTTGGCGGCAGATTGACAACGGTGGTTCAACCCACAACACAAAGTACTACCATGGGAAGAAATAGCCGACAAAGAAACGAAAGGCAAAGAAAACAAATCTATACGCCAATATGAGAATATCATTCTAGTGACTGGGGGCTGAGGAGAAAATCATACTTGCAAACGGCTGTGAACGTTTAGCATGAAATCGTGGAAATGGATCCTCTTCTTCCTCCAATTGCAAGGCCTGGGAAGATATACAAGGCATAACAGAAGTGACGATAGCACCTAATTTTGTTGATTGTAGGCGTACAGCCACACAGAGATCGTACAGAACCAATTACATTATTGTAAGAGACTATTAAGTTCTGTTGGATTCTTACAACTGATCAAAAAACAAGTCCATCAACATAGTCTTGCCGGTGCCAACTCCTCCATAAAGATAAAGTCCTTTAACGGCTGCATATGAAGTTTGGGGTATGAAACGTGACCACAGCCACCTACTCCTGGAAAATTTAAACAGTGAAAATGCATGCAAGAATGTAAACGACGAGTAAAGAAACAAAAAGACTTGATAAATTGACGAATGGAATAGAACTTTTCTAGCCTCCATGTCCAGAAACAGAGGCGTCATTAACGACGTACCTCCCTGCTTTCTCAGAAGTCGCATATCTATCCAACCGGCAAGCTTCTGCATTTGCAACAAGCTCATCATACAGTCTCTGAAGCTCCCCTAGTGTTCCTTGCTGCAAAGCCATGAATAAAAAGTCTGTCCCCGACCCTATTCAATCGTGAAATTACGGAAAAAGACATGCAACAGCAAATATTGAACACCCACTTGGCAAGCGTCTCCATCCAAAAGTTCACCAGCGGCTATCCTCCGTTCGTATTCCACGAGAGGTCCATCTCTGTTTAGTTCTGCCGTTAATTTGTCAAAGCAGAATAACAGGAAATATGAGATCTTTAAACTTACTAAGTTATAGGTTCGACACCTCTAAAGCGACAACAACATAAGAATTTGAACGTATAAAGTTTGACTCTTCAAAAGAATACTACAACCTCCATTAGTAACTTTAGCAGCATCAGCTGAAACAGCTCTGGAGATCACGTACGACGGATGTCTACACTGACAAGCTCCTACATTTCTTGATAAGCTGTATAAAGACCGAATATTCATATTGAACCAAACATCTTGTTTTCTTGCAGTTTCATCATAAATGAAGTTCCCTCTACACCGAAAAGCAGGCCTAAATTTCCTTATGGCCCGAATAACTGTCCTCATTTCCGGCTACAAAACTCCACTAAAGTTGCACCCACTCAAAAATTTCAGCAGATAACCAAAACTCAGAAACTCTTCAATAGAACAGTATGCAGAAACAGGCTGCAGGGGAGAAAAAGACATGGGTAAAAATGAAGAGAATCTGGTATATATTCTCACTTTCAGAACATGCCCCAATAAGTCCAAAGAAGCTTTTAACTCTTCCATTAACACCGTTCATCAAAGAATCAATCTTTTACGGTAAAAATGCAAGAGCCCTGTCATATTGCAAATGAACAAATTACCCCCTATAAAAAAAAAAATGAATTTACCTCTCTGTGTTATTTAAAATAAAGCAATTTAACTCACTGCTTTTTTTAGAGCGAAGCAATTTACCTCCGTCTAAGGTGGTGAATTGCTTCATTTTATAAAAATACATAAATACAAGGAGGTAAACAGCTATATTTTGCTCATTTGCAATATAAATTGCATTAAACCCAATCTTTGACTCTAACATCAAGTTGGAATATTAGTAAACCAACACCAAATTTTAAAAGTGAATAAAAGAGCAATAATGTTGCATTTACAGTCTTGGACTTTTTTCTTTGAACACAGTTGATAATTACATCATCCGACTCAAGCACAGCAATCAAGAACTCAAAAAACACAAAGGGCAGAATAAAAAATAAAAGAAAAAACCCAACTAAAAACTTCATTAAACATCACATTCATCTTCATATAAATTCCAATAACAAAATCCAAAGTTGTTGGGCTCAAAATAAAGATTGAAAAAAGAAAGAAAAAGTCAACAAGCAAACCTGATTACAGGGACTCGGCAAAGAGTGAATCTTTCTTCCAAGATGGAAATGAAATTCATGTCTCTCATGAAATCCAAAGCATGTCTCTGTGATTGTTCAGACATGCACATGCATGATAAACACAAAGAATATAGCTTTGTGTGTGTATGTATATATGTATGTAAGTATCTTGAAAGAGTGAATGGATTGAAGAGATTAGAGAGAAGGTATAAATTCTGGGATTATCAAATCCAAATTATTGGGAGGGGGAGTATGAGATCTGGGCTTTTCTCCAATTGTTTGTGAGCTTTTCTTCACTTTATGTGCTGTTTTCATGGTTTTCTATTTTCATTTCTCTTCTGTTCTTGAAGTAGGTGAGGAAGAGAGGCACATTCAATAATTCAAAGGAGTCTATCTGTATAGATTGGAGTTAATTCTCATGAAGTTGCCATCTAGTTTTCAATTACAAAACTGCCCATGACCAATTATGTGATAACATATTTTTCAAATGATGCATTTCAAAATATATAGGTAATTCGCATATATTGTTATAGTTATTGACAAGTTATTAAATATAAGATATTTAATATGAAGGATTGTAATTGATTTATTCGAAATAAATAACAGTTTATCGTTTTACTTAAATATATATATATATATATAGGGTTAATTACACCTAGACCCCATCTGAAAATGTAAAATTACACTTTCTTCCAAAAAAGTTTTGAAATGACACTTACACGCCCTCCAAAAAATCTTAGTTTACACCGACCCCAGTCTATTAAGATTTGGACGAAAAATGCGGATATGAGCAAAAAAATTATATAAATTTTCAATTTTATCATTTATTTAACATTCACATTTAATAAATTTGTACTTATAAGGGAAAAATCGTAATAATGTTAACCATACTCTATATGTATATATATCATGTCTATCTCTTTATATGTATACAAATATATATGAAAATGTTAGATGGGAGGTAAAATTACAAATTTATTTAATTTGTTTTGCTTACGTCAGCTTTTTTTTTTGGTCCAAACCCCAACGAAAGGGGGTCATGTATAAATTGAGAATTTTTAGAGGGGGTATAAGTGTAACTTCAAAAAAAGGGGGCGGGGGGAATTGTATTTTTACATTTTCAAAAGGAGTTTAAGTGTAATTAACCATATATATATATAAAGCATGTCGTCGACAAGATCTAATTTAATTGACGAAGTTGAGGTTTGATGACCTCATTAAAATCTCATCAATATGAATGTGTGAATTTCGGTCAATTTTACGTGTGGTTGTTAGTTAATCATCAGAATGGTTATTAATTGGTAATTATTAAAATTTATAATGTAATTGTAAATGATTCATTTAAAGAAATATACATTATGTCTATTTATTTTAATTGATTGAATTTTTTTAATGTTACATGTGATTTATTTGTTTGTTTGTTTGGTTCTTAGTATTGTCACATCAACTTTTTACTTTTGTTCATAATTATGATAATCCTTTTCATGACACGTTGGTTGACATCTCATATTATTCTATCTCATCTTAATTGAAAAAAAATAAAATAAAATATAGTGATTTTGGATGTTATTAAAATATCTTTTGAAATATGTTTGGACGCAAATAAAAATACAACGACGATAATTGATATAATAGGAAAAAATGCAAGTAATCCCTTGTGATATTGTAAATGTGCAAATTATTCCTCTATCAATAAATAAATAGTAATTTACCTTCTGATATTTTTTAAAATGAAGCAATTTATCTCCCTAGGTGGGGAGGTAAATTACTTTATTTTGAATAACACAAAGGGATAAATTATTATTATTTTTTCACAAGGGAATAATTTGCTCATTTGTAATATTACAGGGAATAAATTGCATTAAACTCTGATATAATATGTGAAAAAAGTTAGACAAGAGATAACATATAAAATAAGATTGCAATGGAAATAACCTAACATGTGGTTATAATATTTTTTGGGATGATTGGGGCCATTAGAAATAGTTCCTAAGAGGACAGATCAATTGTTTGAATTTTAAAATTAATTTTTAAAATTACTTACAGACAAATCAGTTATTTTAATTTAAAGTTACTTTTTAGAGGTCTCAAATGGTCAAATTATACGTGCGTGATTGGGTGCGTGCATGCAAAGAAATTAAAAAAGAAAGAAAGAAAGAAAAGATAAATTACAGTCGCCTCCCGTGAGATTTTGGCATAATTGTAAATACTCTTCGTTGTTTGAAAAATTACAAATACCCCTTTGAGGTTTGAAACTTTTAATCAAAGGCCTAAAATTGATCATTCTGCCTTTGATTTTTTTGTTAAATTGTAGAAAAATCAGTCGTGATAAATTGTATTATTATCTTCCATGTAAAAAAGTTAAAAAAAAAAACCTCTCTATTTCCATTGTAATCCAAAAAAATTCAGAAAATCTTAAAACTTAAATAAAATACATAAGGGTATTTTGGTCAATTTCACTTATAAAAATAGATGGAGATCAGTTATTTGTTAGACGGTTATAAAACTCAGATGATATTTATAATTTTTTAAATATCTACGGGATATTTGTAATTATACCAAACTTCAGGGAAGGTGGGTGTAATTTAGCCAAAAAAAAAAAAAAAGAAAAGAAAATATAGTTGAGGGTAGTTTGGTCAATGACAGTAAATGGTCAGACGCTGTTGGATTCCAACAAGTAATCCTGAAATAAAAGAAAATTGTACGTGGACGCATCTGGTAGAATGTTTTCGGAATTATCAGTAAAACGTCGCCGTTAGAGGACCACAGCTCACTTTATGAGGGGTGGGCCCCGGATCTTAAGAATATGATTCCCTGCTGCATAGACCCATGCTCCTCTCGCCGCAAACAACCGTCTGATGACTTCGTGGGCCCGGTTCTCGGGTGTTGGATGGGATCCTTCCAGACCCATAATAATCATTCTTGGACCGGCCCCCACTAACCAGCAATCAATCCATACACATTTCAGAGCATAATTTATTTATTTATTTAATTTAAAACATAAGTAATAAATTAAATTAATTTTAAGTATATAAATAAAAAAATATTAATAAAATGTGAAAAAAATATAGCGCATTTTAAATAACTTATATTTTTCCAGCCATAATGATTTTCTTAACAAATATTATAGACATAAAAATAAGGGAAAATTAAACCAACATTCGCTAATATTTAGTGTAATTACACGTAAACACTCTCTAGTTTGAAAATTTACATTTAGTACCTCTAATGTTTGTTTTGATTGACTTATTACTAATTAATATCTGTAAATTCAGTTATTTTTAGGGTGAATTACAATGACATCTCCTGAGGTTTGGCGTAATTACGGACCCCCTTGTTGTTTTAAAATTACAAATACCTCCTGAGGTTTGCAACCGTCTAACAAATAATCCATTTTCATCCATTTTAATGAATGAACTAACCAAAATGCCCTTATGCAAATTGATTATTTTTTAAAATTTTTGAAATTTTTTTGGACAAAAATGTGCAGAGAGATATTTCTTACGTTTTTTTTCACACAATTTTAAAAAAAATCAAGGACAAAATGGACTATTTCAAGCCACGTTAAAAATTGCAAACCTCAGGAGGGTATTTATAATTTTTGAAATAGCGAGTGGGTATCCGTAATTATGTCAAACCTCAGGGGAGGTCCTTTTAATTCACCCTTATTTTTAGCTAACGAATAAATCTATTTATTAGATGAAAACAAATATTATAGGTACTAGATATAATTTTTCAAATTACAGCAAAATTTATGAAAGTATATCAAACTTAAAAAAGAAATGAAAAATGAAAACGTTTGCAGACATATTTCAGCCACATATTGTGGAAAAATAAAGGTGTAAAGTTTTTAATATTTTCTCCACTTTTTTCAGCCCTCCACATAACATTTGTCCCAGAGAATATACTTTTATTTTTTTAAAAGAGATCTGAATCACTTTAATTACTTTCCAAACTTTTAACCTTTAATAATAAATAAACCCTTGTTTATTAAGTTGATAGATTGGATTGGATGGGATATTCAATCCAATTAAATAAAAAAAAAAAAAAACTCATCCCGTTTAGTTGTAAGAGATAATTATATTTATATTTTTAATTTATAATCTATTTATACAAATTATTCTCATCTTTCGTGTATTATAAAAATTACCCCACCAACCAAAAAACAAAGTAGTTTGTGTAATGATGTTAACGTTTGTGAGGGTGTATGTGTAATTTTTAAAAAAATAGGGACAATTAGTTTAAATATTTCAGAAAATGTATGTGTAATTTTTAAAAAAATAGGGACAATTGGAGGCATAATCTCGAGTATAGTTGAGTCCGTAAAATCAAATTCTATCTATGAACCCAAAGCCACCCCATTCGGGACGAGTTTGTAATGGGTATGACCGTATGAGTTTCATTTGGTAAATTCAAATCAAATCAAAATTTTAGTAAATAAAAAAATTTGATATACAAAAATTATACACAGAATGTCAAATAGAATTAATCGGCTCGATTTTGATAATTACCGATGGTTTTTAGTATTTTGATTCAGTATTCAGTAAATAAATATTTTTGTTAAAAATATTAAAAATGGTTAGAAATTAAATATAAAAAAAAAGTTGAATTTTTTATTTATGTTTTAATTTTTTAATAAGTAAAATAATGAAATGGTGTCCAAAAATGTACGCGGTCCAATGGGAAGCCCAAGCTGATAGAAGGACCACGAGGAACATAGGAAGACACACAGTCCAAGATAGGAGGATCTCCAAGGCTAGATTTTTGGGGAAGATCTGATAAGTAACAAGGTATGAAAAAACCCAGGAAGGTGCACGGAGAGCTAGGAAGGGGCCCGACAGAGCGGCCACCTTGACATGAGGACATTCTTGCTCTTACGAAGCAAAGGTAAGAGCAAAATTTCGCCGGATAGCTCGAAGGAATAACAACCACTTTGCCACAGAAGATACCAAAAAAATCTAGAGAGGTTATTGGGTTTGCCCTAACTACCGCTTAGAAACCCATTAAATCTATCCCAAGAGAAAACTTATCTCCCTTAATGGATAAGTTTCCGACGATCAATGGTTCAAGCGAGAAGACCCCCTTGACGGTTGGAGGCTATCATCTGGTAATTACTTCCCCGGGTCCTTAGGAACTAGACTCCTCCAGCCAACAAGGGACGAAGTCTATAAAAGGAGACTCACTTCCTAAGTAAAGAATAACAATTTTCATGACACTCATACGTATGATCGCACTATGACTCGAAACACTACTTGCACTGAATCATCATTCTATATTATGCTTTTGTGGATTTAATTCTTATTTTCATCACTGTTTACTAATTTGAACGTCGAAGTGCTAACGTGTTTTTTTTGCAGGTCCCCACTTTAAAACTTGTGAAAACACGTGTTCAAAGACGTTACCTTGAATATATTTGAACGAGCAACTTCTTGCTCGCATAACAAAAATAATATAAAAATAGTTAATATAATACATAAAAAAATATTAAATATAAAATAATATTTTTGTAAAACTTACAAAAGAATAAAAATTCGAATACCGAACCTACTTTTTCATTTCGATTTCCACGCGTACCAAATTTTCAATTTTAATTTGATTTGATCAATTACTAAAATTGTGAACATTCCTATTGGCGAACTTATCAGTTGTCATCCCTGAATTTTATATTTCATAAATGGTATTTGATTTTTATGGACTGGAATATACTTGAGGTTAGGCCTCAAATCTTGTTGCCCCCAGAAACATTAGTGAATATATCTTTTATTCTTATTTGTATTTTACATATTTTTGTACAATAAATATTAATTAATTAATAAAATAAATCGAATCTTATGAGTTAAAACCATTGAGTTCAGAGTCGAGTAGGGTCGTCCTTGATGAATTTGAGGCAAGGTGGGACAAATTTTTATTTCCAACTACGGTGAAAACAGGTCGAAACATAGTGAATTTTGTTTCAATTAAACTTAGGGATAATAAGATCTACACCATTGATATATGGTTTATTTATACAAAATATCTCTATCTTTTGAAAAAATTAAATATATACCCCCCAAAACGTTAAAATTATTTACACAAATCATCTCTATTTTTTGGATAATTATATATACACCCTCAGAAACGTCAACATCATTACACGTGCTACCCTTGTTTTTTGACTATTAGGGGTGTTTTCTATAATTATGCAAAAGATAAAAATATTTTGTATAAATAAACTATAATTCAGAGGTGTAAATACAATTATCCACAAACACAATAATCAAAATCAAAATAAAGAGCGAAAACCACACTCTTCAATTGTAGAACAGAGCATGATATATATGACATGCATCGTAACTGATCAACTTCTCATGAAACAAAAGTATAATTACATTTACACTCCTTGTGATGTACATAGAATTTTATACATAATTGATAGACTAATTAGTAACTATTAAGAAAACTTAATTTAATTATAAGTTATAGATTGAAATTTGTATGTATTAAAACTTTTAAGGACCAAATTGAAGCTTTATAAAATATTTGGGGAGAATTTATGTCTGTTTACACGAATCATTTCTATCTTTTTCATAACTACAAAAATAACACCAACAGTCAAAAAGTATGAAAAATTTGTGTAATGATGTTTGACGTCTTTAAATGGTATATGGGTAGTTTTCCAAAAAGTGGGTATGATTTGTAGAGACGACGTCGACATTTTTAGTGGGTGAATATGTAATTTTTCAAAAAATAAAAATAATTTGTGTAAATAAATAATAGAAGGGATGTAGATAAAATTATCCCTAAAACAAAACAAATACGGCAATAATATCCGAATTAGTTTTCATCTGCTGAAAAAAACAAAAAATTACATTACATATATTACCACAGAAAGTAAAAAAGCCAGAAAACCAACTGGAGAAGTGAAGTGTAAAGCATACGATTTACAACTTCATTTAGCTGCAAAAAATACTCTTCTGGCAAATAGGAGAAAGGAACAACTCAGTAGCCCCTCATGCAGGCAGCATAACTCACAAAGAGCATCAACAACTAAAATACTGGTTAATTATTTGATCTGAAGCAATAACTAGTTTTGCCTGCTCTTTTCTTCAACCACACAGTTGAAGTAGGATTTGTGAAGCACAATATTAGTCATGGAAGAAGAAATCAGATGTGTAAGACTACGAAAATGAAATTGCGGGGAAAATGGCAGAAAGACAATTATATTGAAACAGCTAAAAGAAATGTAGTTGTTGTGAGGTATCTAGTGTCAAGAAACACTCCTAACATCCCTGCAAATGTGCTTGATATGCTGCATGAAGAATTTCAATGCCAGATATTCTCACGGTGGTCGGTTGGTGCTCCTTCAGTCGATTTTCACTGATGAAAAAAGATAATGGACAAAGTAGAACGAAGCAAGTAAACCAATTGTGCCGGTAGAAAGCATGACCGCAATTGCCATAATCAGGGAGTAGCCAAGATAAAGTGTAGCAGACACCGGGCCGCTCAAACTCTGGAGGTCGAAGATGAGGTAATTGATGGAATACAAGAATACATATACAGCAACTGAACCTGAGGCAAAGAAGGCTTTCCACCACCACATCCAATCCTCAAAACAGAGATGCATGTAAGTGAGGACAACAGAAACTTCGACACAAACGACCACCAACAACATGAAAACAATAAGCAGGAAGCCAAAGACATAATAGAACCTTCCAAGCCAGATGCTGGACAGGATGAAGAAAAGTTCAATAAAGAGGGTTCCAAATGGAAGAGTTCCAGCACCAAGGACGAGAAGCCATGAGGGATATTTGCGTGCCGGGATCTCTCTGGGGATCTGGTTAGTCCGGACAGGGTATTGAATAGGCTGAGCTTTTGTGCCTAAGAGTCCTCCCAAGAGAGTGAGTGGAACTGAAATACAGAACCAGAGCGAAAACAGTATGAAGTATAAGGAAATCGGAATGGCCCCTGTACTCCTACTTCCCCAGAGGAGGAAATTCAACAGAGTCAAGATAACGAAAACAATTCCAGGGAAGAAGCATGCTATTGACCAAGAAACCGATCCCCACCCTTGAGATGAACCTTTCATACTCCTCCACATTCGTGTACCGACATAACCAGCAGCAATCCCAAGGAAGAGATAGAGCAATATCATCCCTGTCAACAGCATACCTCGAGAGGCCGGTGACATGAAACCCAGAGCTGCAAATATAATAGTGACAACGGCCATTCCCGTAATCTGAACTCCATCTCCAATCATCACACAAAGTAACTTTGCATGGAATGGTTCTCTGAAGACATCACCAACCACAAGCTTCCATCCGGCAAGCTCCTCATTCATCTGGGCCTGAGCTTCTTTATCCAATTCTTCATACCTTGTCAGATCCCTCCTCACTGTTCTCAGAAATATGACAAAAACAATGCCAGCCAAGAACAAAATCACCATCAACGAGTTCAGAATTGAGAACCAGTGAACACGAGCACCTTCCATCTTCAGATAAGCATCCCAACGAGATGGCCACCTGATGTTGCTTTTTACAAACTCAACCTCATAAGTGAATGATACTCTCTCTTGCTCTTTTATAGCCTGAGACTTGTCAAGCTCCTGCGGACAGCTTACTGATGTAATATTATCGTAGACGTGGAGTTTTGTCATCTCGTCAGAGTCATATTTTACACTACATGGAACAACCTCGAAACCAACAATCTCATACCCTGAAGCCTTCTTATTATCAGCTTCTGATATGACACCCATACCTTCTTCTCCAGTACCAATAATTTCCACACCAACTCCTTCATACTCGTGAATCAATACCCTGAACCTGAGATGATTGATAACATAATCATCATTACTGTTTGGAGGAGTGTATCCAACTGGGTATCCAGTCCACTGAATTTTCACCCCATTTTGGTTGGTAAATCTCATAGCAGGCAAATTGTCAAGAATCATGTTCACTTGATACATATCGCGCGTTCTCTGTTTGAAAAGCTTTACCTCTTGCTCGCTCAACGGAGCAGTTGTGCACAGGTATACAGACTCATTAACATTCATACGAAAGCGGTACGGGGAATTGTCAATTTGATCTCCCATTAGCAGTTCTCCAAGATTTTCAGCACTTTTCTTGATGCCCCCTTTAGGCTTGCAATAAGGAAGGGTGTAATAACTGAATGGAAGCTCAGTTTCGATGGAGGTCAAAGAATTTACTTTGGCATATATTTCATCCCCAGTGGAGTATGTGTGCATATAGCTTCCAGGTAGATAGAAACCATTACAACCTTGCAATATGAGAACCAAGAATACAAAACCGGTGCATAATTTCCTTATCATGGGCAACACCATTGTTCAATAGAAGAAAGCTAAGAAAATGTCCTCAAACCTGCTTAATCTAAGCTATAATTACAATTGATGGCACATAAAGAATTAATTCTGCAAAACAATAATCCATGAGTCAGTCAGTGACTGAAGAAGAAAGTAAGTTCTTGATCAGGGGTGTTCAACATACAAATAATGTTTATATACTATTTATACAGTAGCAAATTGGTCATTGATTGGGGAGTGTGATTAAATTCCTAAAAAGATAGATGCACAGGAGTTGATCACTGTACCAGGTTATATTTATGCTACTTATTCATACCAAAAAGAGAGATTAATAACATCCTAAAAATGCGGACGTACAGGAGCTGACATTAACATCTGATTGAAGGATTTGCAACTCCATAACAAACAAAGGGAGCCTTAATAGCAACTTGCAAATGCAATCTTATATTTCCACTTGGAACTATCCACATGATTTATACACGTGCAGAGAGATAGTATAATGTTCTATATGCAACGAGTTCCAATATGCAATGAACAAACAGTAAGACGTACTCATAAAAAATTGATGGTTGATAAGACTATGTCTATTGGATCTTCAAGCTGATTACCATTTGAGTTAAGAAATGGATTTTACCCTAGAAATTCTAGTCTCTTTCTTCCTTCCGAACTATACATTTTGCACATGTGTTCTATAGGAAATTAATTGAACACAGTAAGATGCTCTTTCGAGTTAATTACCAGCAGGATACATGGCAACTAAAAAATGATATTTTCATACATCAACAGGAACTATCTGCAATTTTAGAATAACTATCTACAATCACCCAAATTTTACATATAACATGGAAGAGAATAACTAAGAAACTGGAATTTGAGTGATTTTTGTATGAAGTAAATAAATTAATTCTGTAGTCTGTACATAAACCAAAATTAGTTTTTCACAATTAAGTTCGATAGATGTACTACTAGCAACAGGACAATCGACGCAATATATGTCAGCTCAATTGCCTGCAAAACCTGGAAGACCTTCAGTTTTCCTACCATCTTTTCTACTACAGTGAACAGGCATTCAATACACACAATTGCAATCATCAGTTATTTAACCACTTGACAAAAAAATGGCAGATATGATATGAACCTGTAGGAACCCGACCAAACTTCTAATTTATTCACCCTATTATATGCCAAAAAAAATTCTAATTATACTACTAGATTTACTGAAACTGCATAGGCAGCGCCACCAGTACATACACACACAACCGACCAAAACAAAAATCCATGAAAAGCTCAGATTCTGGATTCCTCGAGCGCTCAACAGAAAACCAAAAATCATCAATCAAAACACCGGCTGATGCATAGATCATTTCAAATCAAGTGTTTTAATCTCTTCAGCACAGAAGCAGAAAAAGAAGGAAAAACACCAGCAGACTGTTCGTCATTCTATAAAATTCATAACAAAACACTGCGAAAATCACAATAAGAGAATGAGAACGCCGAACACATAAAATGTAAAAAACAAAAATAAAAAAAAAATCGAACTACAGATCAATTAATGTATGCATACATGGCAGTATACTGGTGTGAAGTACGTAGAAATAAACGTACGTACCGGCGGCGGATTTGAACTCGGATCCGGCGACGCTAGGGTTTAGGGAAAAATGAGCGTGAAAATGGAGTTTGGAAGTGGGGAATTGGTCTGTGCGTATGTACGTGTAGGGAGCAGCTGTAGCAATATCGCATGGGTTTGGAGTACCAGATTTAGATCTCATGCAATCCTTATTTCCCTTTCCAAATTTTGTGATTCATCATTACCATAGTAAAAGTACGTATTTAGCCTTCACGCAGAAGAAGAAGAAGAAATTGGAGAGCTTGCTACCAATTATCTATTATTAGAAAATCAAGATAAATTATTGTCCAGATGTTAATATAATCATTTACGTGACACAAATATGTGAACATTTATTTCATTTTATGTAAATGAATTATAATAAGAGTAAATTACAATTACTTTCCTTGAGATTTAGAATGATTACAAATATCCTCTTATTGTTTGAAAAATTATAAATACCCCTGAGATTTAGCTTGTCTAACAAATAACCCATTTTCATCCATTTTAATGGGTGAACTAACCAAAATGCCATCATTCTTAAATTTTTTAGACTATAATCGCAGAGAGATGTTTCTTAAGTTTTTTACACAGAGGAGCAATAATGTAATTTGACTCGATTGATTTTTCTACAATTTAAAATAAAAAAATCAAGGCCAAAATGGTCAATTTCAGGCCTTTTGTTAAAAACTACAAACTGAAGGGGTAGTTGTAATTTTACAAACAATAAGGAGATATTTGTAATTATGTCAAACCTCAGGGGAGGTGGCTGTAATTTACCCTTATAATAATGATAAATTACAGATACTTTTTTAAGGTTAATTTGATATAATTATTAATACGCTCTCTTTTATTGAAAAATTATAAATATTTTATTAAATTAAAAATAATTATGTCGCATCTACATAGTGATATGAAAATTACTAATTTACCTATATTGATTTTTTTTTAAAAAAATCATTTAGAAGAATATAAAAAAGAATTGATGGCGAGTAAAGTAAATTCTAACAACGTCATATCAGTTAATAAAACTTTTTTAAAATTTTTTAAAAAATATATAAAATTATAATTTATAATCCAAAAAAGTATTTTGATCAGTTCACCACAAAGTTTAATGGAATTCTAACGAATGCTAATGGAATGAACTCGTTATTAGATGAATGTTAAAATCATGGGGGAATTTGTAATTTTTCAAACAACAAAAAAGGTATTTGTAATAATGTCAAAATTCAAGAGAAATAATTATATTTTACCCTAATGATAATTTACTATTCCTATCTATATATAATAAAACAGAATCATTTGAGACTATCCACATAAGCGCCACATATGCGCAGATGTGGACAGCCTCAATGAGCTCCATTCTGCCACATGTAATTTAGGTTTGTTTGGTTCAAATGAGAGGAAAGGGGAAGTGAAAGGGGGAGGGGGAGGGAAAGGGAGAAGGAGAGGGAAAGAATAATAGTTTTCCTTCAAATTGTTTGGTATGATTGGAAGGAGAGTAAATCTCAAATACTTTCCCTTATTTGGTACGAGAAAAATAGATTGAGAAGAAAATACTAATTTTTATAATTTTACAGTTTAACCCTTTCTCTTCATTTTAGAAAATAAACAAGTTAATATTATACTAATATCAAATATTTAAAAACCTTATTAATAAAAATATATATCAAACAAGAACAATAATATTTTTTATTAATAAAAATATTAATCAAAACGAATATTATTCATTTACTCTAAATTATTTAATTTAAATAAAATAAAAATTACAAGTGCCGGCGGTGGGAAGAGGAAAAATGATTATTCAATAAAAATTAAGAGCAAATTAGTAATAAAAAATTCTGAAAAATTGCAAATGAAAAGTATGTTTACCGGATTGTTGACTTCGACGTACTAGTTTTCTCAACGATTTGATTTTCTTTTCTCTGGCGATTATGTATGGTATTATCAGCGGAAATGAGAAAAGAATTAAAGAAATATATATATATATGGGCAATAGAGTAAATAAAAATAAAATATGTATTTTTTGGTCTTTTTAGTCTTATACTTCCACTTTTCCGCCCAATTTCGGACGGAAACGAAATTGGACTCCGGAGGGTTCCATATACATCCAGTTTTACTTCCCTTCCATCTATTTCTCCAAACCAAACACTAAACTTTTTCTTATACATCCTCTTTTACTTCCACTTCTCCTATACTTCCACTTTTCCCTCCAACCAAACATACTCTTAACAACTTTTTAGATAAAAGAGAAAAAAAATATTAGTATTTATCCAAAAGAATCTAATCAATACTATATGTTTATATAACTTTTTTAAGTAAATAAAAACATGTTTATCCAATATATATGTATTTATCTTATAGATAACATTCAATAGTTTATCCACAAAAGAATTGTATTTTCTAAAAAATAATTAAATAGAACTATATATAATATTCTTTTAAATATTAAAAT
This sequence comes from Sesamum alatum, assembly GCA_034509735.1. Lineage (NCBI taxonomy): Eukaryota > Viridiplantae > Streptophyta > Magnoliopsida > Lamiales > Pedaliaceae > Sesamum > Sesamum alatum. The sequence goes on from JACGWO010000011.1 coordinate 11,678,219, forward strand.
AAGTACATAATTAATATATTAAAAATTAAGTTAATACGTATAAGAATACGAAAGTATATTGAACACAAAAATGAATTTGGATTATTTTACTAACCATTTACCTAAAAAAATGAGTGAATCTTTTGGATAAACAAATACTGATACACTTATCTAAATTTAAATATAAGATAAATGATAATTTTTAAGTTCCAAAATAACTAAGTAAGTAAAAATAATAAATAATTCAAAATTTAAAATAAAATGAGTAAATGACAAATAATTCAAAATTTAGAAATAAAATAATTATTGAATATTAAAAATATAAGACTATTTTTTAATATTAAAATGAATTTTAGATTAACTGTATTCCTGACTAATTTATCTTTTGGATACATTCAAATTATTTATCAACACTAAATAAAAATAAAATATTTTCTTACATGGTAAAATAAAATTCAAAGAGACACCGGAGAACTATGGTTTATAAAAGCTAATAAAATAAAATATTCTAAATAAAGTAAATTTTTATATGTAAAAAAATTAAAATTTAATATGATAATCGTCACAAATAAAAAAAATATTGAAAGATGTAGAAGTAAGTTTGAATTTTAGATTGTATCCCTAACCAATTTACCTAAACAAATTTATAAATCTTTATAAAATAAAATAATCTAACATTTATCTAATTTAAATAAAAATAAAATATATTTGCTTACAAGGTAAAATAAAATTCGAAGAGACACAAAACTATTTTAAAAAGTTAATAAAATAAAAAATATATAAATTTAATTTTATAATGTGACAATGACTAATGATATAAAAATTAAAATGTAAATATGATAATAATAAAAAACAAAAAAAAACTAATAGATATAAAAATAAATTTGAAGAATGTTACTTATTCATTTATTTAAAAAGATTATAAATATTTTAGATAAAGACAAACTATTATACACTTCCGAATTGTTTATTAGTTATATTTTATCAATATCTATATATAATAAAATAGAACCATTGAAACTATCCATCTAAGCGCCATGTATACGCTGATGTGGACAACCTCAATGAGCTCCATTCTGCCAATGAACATTTACAAATTTTTAAATAAAAAGAAAAAAATATATATTTATACTTATCCAAAAGAATCTAATCAATTTTATTTGTTTATCTATTTTTTAAAGTATATAAAAACATGTTTATTCAAATATATATATATATATATATATATTTATCCAACAAATAAAAGTTCATTTGATTCAAAATATCATTAATATAAATATCAATTATTGTTCATTATATCCAATAATATGAAATATTGTCTGGATTAAATATTCGTTATATAAATATAGTTTCTTATAATATAGCCATAATATTTAATTTATGATATTTTGTATAAAGATCCTATAGGTGATATGACTATTGAATATTTGATACATAATAAACTACAATATCTAAATAGTATGTGTATAAACAATATCTAAATAATATTATGTGTCAAAATTTGACAGAGTTATTTTTTACAATCATCGGTGAAACAAGTATGTACATATTCATATCAATGATAATATCGATGATTTATAATTCAATCATTGACAAGTTCAGTATTTATTCTGCATTTTTATGTTTCAATAAGACACAATTTCTCTAATTTTAATTATTTTTTTATGAATATCTAACATTTTTTTTATTTAAAGCGATGATTTCATTAATAATAAAACAACCCAACAAAACAACCAAAGTTCAACAAAAAGCAAAACAACAAAAACAGACACCACCCTAACAATAACAAAAAGACATTAGAAAAGGAACTACAGACTGCAGACACACAACCAAAACAGAGCATCAAGCACAGAGGGTACCCAGCCGAGTGCGAAATTCTCGATAATTCTGTAAGAGGACCACCGACTTCCGCCAAGTTGAAAAGAATGTCAAGATGCTTTCCTTCCATTAATCTCTTGCACCTTATTTGCCAAATAGTCCAACACATTAAGAAAAACATGTCTCTGTCAGTCTCATTAACACTTCTTACCACATGTACAATCCAATCAAACACATCTCCAGCCCAGTGAGAGACATGCCTCCATGGGATCAAAGACACTGCCCACAATTGTCTCGCCACCGGCCATTCCAGCATCACATGCCGGCAAGATTCCACATGAAATCCACACGCTCCACACACCGTATCAATACCCGTCTTCCGTCTTGCCAGGTTCTCCAAAGTTGGCACCGCCTCTTTACACAGCCTCCACATAAATACATGAACTCGAGGGGGCACTTTAGCGCTCCAAAGGACAGCCCAAATTGATCCTCCACCCTGCTGCAACCAGCCCTCACCACCTGAGGAAGATGCTAGATTCCGTTCCTTCATGTCCAACGCCAACTTATAAGCACTTTTTACCATAAACTGGCCCGACTTATGCATCTTCCAGCCCCAGCTGCCACCATTCCCTCCATTCTGACTGGCCATCCTAATGCAACCTTCCTTCAGTAAGCTCCTGGCCGCAAGCACACTACGCCAACACCACGAGGGTCTTCGTCCCAATGCCGCCTCCCAAAATGAACCCTGCTGAAAATATTTTGCTTTCAAAACACAACTCAACAGTGAGTTAGGACTAGTTAGAATCCTCCAACCCTGTTTAGCCAAAAGAGCCATATTAAAATCCCGTGACGAACGAAAGCCTAACCCCCTTTTACCACCGGACGACATAATTTATACCAACCTACCCAATGAACCCTCCTATCCCCTCTATTATGCTACCAAAAATCACAAGCCATCCTTTCTAAATCATGAACTAACTTATAAGGGAGAAGAAATCACGACATGGCATAAGTTGGTAAAGATTGAAGAACCGACTTAATTAACACCCCTTTTTCCGCTTGTGACAAAACTTTTGAATTCCACCCCTCCGTTCTGCCCCACACCCGCTCCTTAATGTAATTGAACAATGCAGCCCGAGACCTCCCCCCCACTGCCGGAAGACCTAAATATCTATCATGATGCTCAACTAATCTAACACCTAACAACGCCGCTAAACTCCTTTTTTCTCCCTCCCCTAACCCCCACTCACCACCATGCTAGACTTTTGGAAGTTAATCGTTTGACCCGAAGCCCTAGCATACACATTCATAATCCTCCGAATCTCCCTCAACTGACCCCTCTCTGCCCCACAAAACCATAAAGTATCATCTGCAAAGAGCAAATGAGACACAGATGGTGCATGTGGAGCTATAGAAACACCCCTAAGACTCCCACCCCTCTCCGCCGCTTGTAACAAACTAGAAAAAGCCTCTGTACACAAAATAAATAGATAGTGAGAAAGAGGATCACCCTGACGGATGTCTCTCTCCGGAGCAAAGTAGCCAAAATGATCACCATTAAATGAAAGGGAATATGACACTGTAGTAACCAACAACATGATAGGTTCGACAAATCTATGTTGAAACCCTAGCCTAATCAATACCCCCCTAAGAAAAGGCCACTCAACCCTATCATATGCTTTGCTCATATCCAGTTTTAATGCCACACATGCTTCTTTCGACCGGGAAAGAGTTCTAATATGATGATTGAGTTTAAATGCAAGCAGAATATTGTCAGTAATCAAACGACCCGGAATGAAAGCGGATTGAGTAGGAGACACAATGGAGTCAAGAAAGCACCTAATCCAATTAGCCACACATTTTGAAGCAATTTTAATAACAACATTACAGAGACTAATGGGACGCAAATTAGACACAGACTCCGGTGAATCACATTTGGGGATAAGAACAACATGAGTAAAATTAAATTTACGCAAGAGGACATGATCATTAAGAACAGCAACAGAAACATCATTACCAACAACAGGCCAAAATTTCTGGAAAAAACAACGGAGGTAAGCCATCAGGCCCAGGAGACTTGAAATGATACATACCAAAGACTGCACATTTAACCTCAGCAACAGTAAATGGTTCAGCCAAGACCTGGTTCATCTCCGAAGTCACTTTCGGTTGAACAACAGATAATACTTCATTTATTGACTGATTCGACGATTGAGTGGAAAGGAAGATACCCCGAAAATACCTCAAAAGGATTCCCTGCATATCAGTCTCACTCTCCCTCCACACCCCATCCTCATCTCGCAAACGTGTAATAGTATTAAGCTGTTTCCAAGACGACGCCTGAGCATGAAAAAACTTCGTATTACCATTGCCATCTCTCAACCAGTGTGCCTTGCTTCTCTGTTGCCACTTCAACATCTCCCGACACTGAATATCCTCAATCTATTTACGAATATGTTCCATCTCCTTATGAGTTTCAGGCCCAAACTTCCACCCTCAAGAACCGAATACCTTTCCTCAAGAGTTTTCACATCCCTCCCTGTTTTTCGAAAAATCTCTCTGCCCCATTGAAGTAGGCGAACTCTGCAACCCTGTATCTTCTGAAATAAACAAGTTTTCGGATCAGTGCTGGTCTTTACGTTCCAAGCTTCTTTCACTACCCTCTCGCAATCAACATCCTGCAACCATTGTGCCTCAAACCGAAACTGTTTCGGCCTTCTAGACTGGATCGTATTTCCACCCGGATCCCAATCAATGATCAAGACCACATGGTCAGAATATGGATTGGGATTATGAGTGACTCTCGTGTTGGGAAACCTAGAACACCATCCACCATTTCCACAAGCTCTGTCAAGCCTAGCCCGAACTATATCAAAGCCACCTCTACGATTACACCACGTGAACTTAGAACCCGTATACCCTAGATCACACAAATCTGCTCCAACCAACGCCCTTCGAAAATCATCGATCTGCCACTGTGGTCTCTCCATACCCGTTTTCTCATGCTGAGCAATTATTTCATTGAAATCTCCAGCACAAAGCCAGGGAGCATCAGACTGTGTACTTAACCGAACCAAACTGTCCCAAAACGACTTCCGATTAGCAACTTCTAGCTCCCCATAACATCCAGTAAAATGCCAATTAGCACAATTTGGCTCCGATAAAACATCAACATCAATGTGGTTTTTTGAGAAAGATCTAAGTTGTACTACCACATCCTTCCTCCACAGTAAAGCCAAACCCCCTGAGTGCCCAACAGAAGAAACACAAACCCCAAACATACCTAAACTATCTTGAATACGCTGCATACGAAATTCACTACACTTAGTTTCCGATAGAAAAATCAAAAGGGGATGTACCTCTCGGATTAGGTTCCTGAGTTTCCAAACTGTCGAAGCACCCCCCAAGCCTCGACAGTTCCAGACAATGGCATTCATGGCGACTGGCGGGGCTGGACCACAGCCTCCGCCGTAAAAACTGAAGTTATCTCCTCGTCGATCAAACATCTCTTCGGAGGTCTATCCCCCACCAATAGTCCTCGCTTCCGTTTTCCCCCCCCCCCCCCCCCCCCCGCAGATCCCCACGACTGACTACGTCCACGACGCCCACCACGCATTGCCCGCATCCCTGCTCCCCTACCCGCCGTGAATACCACTGGGACTGATACCAACGCCTTGTCCCTCGCGGTCGCCAAATCCACTTGAAGAACTCCACAGCCCGACAATTGGATTGAAGAGAGTTCTATTACCCCCTCTGATTCTGCCACTCCTTTCGAAGAAACCACAATCTGTCCCTAGCCCACAACTTTATCCTGCGAAGCCGAATCATCCAGAAACTCCACATTCTCCTGTGACGCCGAATAAATGGATCTCTTGTGTACCTCCTTGCATTTACCCACTATGCCAATTAAGGAATCCCTTGCATCAATTGTGTCAGAAGAACAATCCCCCACCTGGTTCAAAGTATGAGTATCAGCCAATTTCAGTAGTGAAGTCTCGGTCAGTTTCAGTAATGGGGAGGATGACTGAGCTTGGGCCCCAGCAGCTGTATTGTTGATAGCCCCATGGTCTGGGCCAATATTATTAACATTAGCATTAGATTCTCCAGAATCCTCACTCAATTGGGCCAAATGAGAAGCGACCCGAATTTGTCTTCCCGTTTTTTCCTCTCCTGACAGAGGGCAAAGCCCTGATGAGAAGCCCACTTCCCTTCTATTCTCCACTCCAACAACGCCCAGCCCACATTCCGGCCCAACATTCCCCAACCCCAGCCCCAGTCCACACCCAAACCCAAACCCCCCAGCTCCACGTTCCTGCCTCTCTCTCCGCACCTCCCTCCCCCACGACGTAGTTATTAACATTATTAATTTGTTTTGTTAGTTATTGCACTAAAGAAATGCATTAATTAAAAAATTGTTAATTAAGGATGTGTTATGACATTTCAAAAATCACGAATTCCTCCTATTTGTCCTCTTCTGTTAATCATTTTAATTTTGAATTATTTATTAAATACTAATTTTGTTTTAAAATTGAAATTATTTGTATTATTTATTTATTTATTATTAAAGCACATGTCTGCTCTATGGTAGCCTTTTTTGAATATATTTTTTACCACTTAATGAAATAAAGTATTTTTTATTAAGGTAATTATTTATCTTATTTATTTTTATTTTGAAGCACATATTCATTGTTTATCTTTATCCAAAAAAAATCACTTATCATTTAAGATAATTAGTTAGTAAAACGTTTAACTTTATATTTATATCCAATACACGTTTTTATTTTGTACTTATTAATTACTTTAACTTTAACTTTAAATTCTTTATTGTTTATTTATTTTTATATTTCAAATTTTAAATTATTTATAAACTTATTTCTTTATTTTATTGAAAATACAATTCTCCCGTGCCTTGGCACAGGGTACTACTAACTAGTCTATATATATATAACAAAATGAAGTTTGACCCACAGTTAAGCCAACTTTAACTCAATTCTCAATTCTTAGAATTTTGAGTTTTTTAATTACTATGAAGCAGTGATCTATATATTCAATAGAATGTCATAATTATTTGAAATAATCCTCATAAAATACAAATTTTGGTTAGTAAAATATATTGTATGTGTAGGAAGATATAAAATAGATTAAAAATTTAAACCTATTAAATTTTACCTATTAAAAATAAAAACTTCTATTTTATGAAAAAGATTCCTTTATTAAGTAATATATTATATAAAAAAATTAGTTAATATTTAAAAAGAAAAAATTATGTAACCGTGCATAGCACGGTTTGTACTCTAGTATATATATATATATATATATAGCAAAATGATGGTTGACTACAATTGAGCTAATTTTGACCAAATTTTGAATTCTTAGAATTTTGGATTATTTAATTACTAAGAAAAATTCTTATTGATTGGTTTAGTTTTAGTATCTTTTTTCTTTAAAAAAAAGGAACAAAACCTAACAAACTAAATCCCAACATTTTTGCATGAAATTAGAAAAATCCTCATGTAGATATCCGAATAGTACTTTCTCTTAGAGTTGCATCCAATTCAAACACTTAAAATTCATGTCGAATATAAATATAAATATCAGTTAAACTTTTGGAATAACAAAAAATGTGAATCCATTATGCAATATTAATCATTTTTTTGTTGTGCTCAAACTCTACGCCTTTGAATGCTTGAATGGAGGTATTCTTTCGAGATGCATATTGGTCACCTACGTAATTTATATTATTTTTCTTGCAATATAGTAGCAAATTTATTTTGCATATGATGATCACGTTTTGTCTTTTTCTTTTTCTATTATTCGGGCTTCATCTTTTTTTTGTTAGAAATTTCTTTTTATATGTTATTTTTTTGCTCTTTTGATGTGATGGTTTATCCCATAAATTTATTATTTGGATTGATGGTTTATCTCATTACAGTTTACAGTCACACAAATTATTCATTTGCAAAATTTCTTTTTGGAAATAAAAAATTTTTAGTACTTCAATTTTTTATTATCATATGCTCTAAATTTACTTTCATATATTAGTTTTGAGTAATTTCTTTATTTTTCATTAATTTTTTGAAATTTATATTTTCTTCAATTATTTATGTGATTTGATGTGTTCACTCATTGCATTTTTATTTGTATTGTTTCGATTTGTATGATGTCCTTCTTAGTTTTTCTTTTGTATTATTCTACTTAATGTGCATTTAATTTTTATTTCTGTTTAAATATTTAATTCTTTTTAACTTTTTATACACCAACTCTTTTATATATATATATATATTGTAGTGTCATCCATTGAATTTTTATTTTATATTTTACTTTGTTATTCTTTTTCATGTTTTATTATTATTTTTTTGTTTTTTTTATAAGGAACAAACTTATTTACTGTTAATAGCTACATACTTTGTTTAACATATATCTGTATGATTTTACTTAATCTGGCATGTAGGTTTTATTTATATTAATATTTATCTTTTTGTATTTTTTTTATACACCAATTCTTTTTTTATATATTATAATTTCATCCATTAAATTTGTTCTTCTTTTTCAGATTTTATTTTTTTTAATTTGCCTGCTAATGACGTTTTACAAGATGAAAAGAATCACCTGATTTTAATTATTATGTAATTGGTTTCTCGAACTATCTAATATGATTCTATTAAATATATGATCATATTCTTTGTAAATCTTTACATTTACATGAAAATTATTTTCATGTGTGCGTAATTCAGGCTCTTTTTTCTGAAAAAAATCTACACATGGTTGTTTGAATTTTTTTTCTTCTTTTATATATTTTAATTTAATCAAAAATTTTGTATATGCGTTAAATTAATAATAAATACAGAGGTTAATTCAATCCCTTATATATCTTAAGTATTATTTTTAATTTTTTATTTGGTGATTTTACTTCAAGTTTAAAAGATGTACAATATTTTCTTTTGTATTTATTTATTTATTTATTGTGTTTAAAGACATGATAATCAAATATTTTTGTTCAATTAAAATGTGTATACATATATGTTTATCATTCGGAATTAACATAATATTGTGATAATTAATATTCTGAGTTTTCTCATCACTAATTTTTCTTCTTTTATCCCCTTTGGTTTATTCGAAAACCAATTATCTATTTCATTTTGACCATATACTAATTTCTAGAATTTTGAATTATTTAATTATAATGAAAGTTTTTATTGGCTACACTTAAGATTTTTAAATGTTAGAATAATTTATTTTACTCCCTTAATTCATCCAATAATTTACACATATATTCCTTAATTTATGGAAATGAGTTGGAGGAGATAAAGATTTCAAGAAAATAAGTATATATCTTATTTAAATCTTTAAGGAAGAATTATTATAACAACCAAAAACTCAACTTTCATATCCAAAACAAACCACCAAAATAGTTTTAAATTCAAGAAATTCATTCCATCATCTATCATCATTTCGAAAAACCCTATTAGATAGTTTTATTTGGGACACAATTACGTTGGTTAATTTATTTCATTTCTTTTATTTCTTAATTTTAATTTCAAAAATTAAATTTTTTTACTATATTTGTTTATCTGTAGTAAAAATTTTATAAAATTTAAATTATGAACTTTGAGATATTTAATCTTTTTGTTTAGTTCATTCTACTAAACAAATAAAATAATCACTAATAATACAATATTTTTTTTAAATATTAAACAAATATTATTTTTAAAATTTTGATTTTATATATGACAGATCATGGTTGATAAAATTTTCAAATCAAATTTAATTAACTCGCACAATTTTTTGGAGAAAAATCGTTGAAATTTTTAAAACAAATTGTAATATTATAAAAACTTTCATTTTTGTAAATGGTCGAACTAAACAAAAAAAAAAGAAAATAAAAACCTCAAAGTTCAATAAATTTTGTAAAGATTTTGCAACATATGTATAAGTGCAGTGAAAAGAAAACTACTTTTTAATTAAATTGTAACAAATAAAAGCATTTGTTAATGAAAAAAGATCATGGTTATTTAGCTCATTCCTTTGATAAATGAGAAAATCTTATTTAGTGATTCACTTTTTTTTTTAGAAAGAAAGAATAGAATCTACATGTTAGTAAGTTATTACATTTAAACTTTTTATCACTTCAAAACATGAGCTATAAATTAATTAACTTGAGTTTTTATGTTGTTAGGAGGACACACCACCAAGTGGATCACAAAGATCTTGAATATATATATATCAAATTACAAAGGGGATGGGTGCTTCAAATCCTTTTATACAGACCAAAAAGGGGAAATGAAACAAGAATATTAACGGAGGTAATATAAACAATATTAATGGAGCCGATTCGGAATTATTAGGCTTAGGGAGCCAAGATTCGGGTGAGCAGTCACAACCACAGAGGTCAGCACTCTACACCGGTTGCACCAAGACTTAAACGGTGTGAACAAATCACAGTGACCAACCCAGTCACACAACCACTGTCAACGGCCAGAAATGCCACCAAGGCTTTTCACGAAGAAAAGGACTTTTGTTACCAAAAGAAAAGTAGAAAGCCAGATCAGTGTGTATCTTTGAGGTAGAAAAGAGAGCCATTTTATAAGTGATGGAAAGCTGATTTAGGGAAAGGAGGAATCACAGACACACGGCAAGGGTAGGCAAATTTTAGCAAGAGGAGAATATCAGAGGAGTAGAAAATCTAAGGCTGAAAATAGATTTAGGGCTTAGACAACATATATATAGGAACCTTATACAAAATAATAGGGCCGGGTCGGGTGAAAGACTGGACTGGGCCTACCGCTGTAAGTTTTGGACCTTCCAGGTGATAGAGGCCTGTGAGGGTCATGGACCAACTTTTAACACATGTAAATAAAGTTTCATATTTTATCTTTTAAAAGTCTCTATAAGTCATATTATGATCCCATTTATACTTTATAATTTATATTGCTCCCAAAAGTTTCAAAAAAATTGAATAAATAGCAGTATGATTTGCAAGTTGCTATAAGCCTATAGCATATCAATATTGCCCGTTTTTTTCTTTTTTAATTAATAGGGTTAAATGCAGAACCCCCAACATTTTAGGGTCTTTGCACTTTGCCCCCCAACCTTTTTTTCTTACACTCAAACACTCACCTTTGCATTTTGTAGTATTTTGCCTTTTCCTTCACTTTCAGGAGAATAAAAAGGGAATATTTCGATCGTTGAACACAGGCACTTTACGGTGAACTTAAGACTAGATAAAATTATATTTCGATACCCCAGTCTAAGAAAAATAATAAATAAATAAATCAAAAATTCAAGAATGTCTTTTCCTTCATCTGCCATTGCCAGCCAACAACCACCTTCAGTCGCTGCACCACCACCTTCGCGCCCAAGACCGTTGTCGTCCACCCCTTTCGCTCACCAAGACCCAATAATAGTCTTCTTCTTCATCTGCCATTGCCAGTTGATGAAGAACACCCAGATCCACCACCATTTCTAATGGATGAAGAAGACCAAAAGCCGCCCGAACCCAAATCAAGAAGACCTAAGAAAAAGAAATCCATCGTTGAAAATAGTAATAAGACCCAACCACAACTGTTGCAACTCATAATTCTTCTCCATCTTGCATACTAGAATAACCACTAACCCCACCATCACCTCCCCCACTCCCCCCACATTTATACGATCGATTAAAGCGAGGGCAAAGAAAACAAATCTAACAGCCCGTCCACAACTCCACTATTCCCACCACCTCCTCCTCCACTTTTGTCAATACTTAATTCTTTGTTAAAAAATGAAAGCAAAAGCAAGCTCTGCAAGGATTTCAACAACTCTTGCAAAAACGAAAGCAAAATTGTTGAAGGATCTTCTTCTTCATACACTTGCAATGGCAGATGACGAAGAAGACCCTTATTGATTCTTTTGGTTTTTTTAATTATTTTGTTTGTATTCTTTTTTTTGGAAATTAAAGAAGAAGGATGAAGTGTGAAATTACAATTTTATCCCATCCTAAATCCAATTACAAGTGTGTTTGTTCATGCAGATGGAATATTCTATTTTTATTCACCGAAAAGTGGAAAAAAATAAAAAAAGACATTACGTTACAAATCATAAAGGTTGGGGTGTGATAGTGTAAAAAAAAAAAATCAGGGACAAAGTGCAAGACGCCCATAAGTTGGGGGTTGTCTGCATTTTACTCCAATTAAAAATATTACAGTTATGACTTACTTATGTACATTTCAATCTATTATGTATTTTAAACTTTTGCATATTTTATCTTTTTCATCATTATAATTTTTTTCATGTGTTTTCTTTTCTGTTGCTAACTTTTTTTTTAATTAATGCAGTAAAAATTTATTAGAGAAATGCATGATAACTATTTGTTGTTTTAATTGTTGAATTTTTTTTTGGTCAATTTATTCTTTTATTTACCATTAGACTTTCATCTTTTAAGATTTTTTTGTGCCCGATAAAAGTTAAAAATTCTTTCCTTGCCCGTGATGGTGTTTATGTACTTTAATGTAATTTTTTATGGAAGAGAATTATATAATCCAAACAACATATTTAACTAATTTTTTATTTTTTATACTTTATGTAAGATTGAATATATTTAAAGGTGATCTGTATATTTAATCGAATGTCACTATTGTCTGAAAGGTAATTCTTATATGAATATAATTTTTTGATAAGTAGAAATATGTCGTATCGGTAGGAAAATATTATTTTTAATAATAACAAAATAGATTAAAAATATAATACTATTATGTTTTGCCTATTAAAATAAAAATTTTATTTTATTTAAAAATTCCTTTATAACCTACTATATTATAAAGAAATATTTATTTTTTTTAAGAATATATATACAACCGTGCATAGCACGGGTTTTACGCTAGTCTATATATATAACAAAATGAAGTTTGACCACAGTTAAGCCAATTTTGACTCAATTCTCAATTCTTAGAATTTTGAGTTTTTTAATTACTATGAAAAAATTTCATTGGTTAGAAATATTATCCATTTATCTATTAAATATTTACTTTGTATTATCCAAAATCTTATCTCTAGGATTATAATTAAGTTTTTAAATTGTAAAAAAAATCTTATTGGTTATAAATATTATTTATTTAAATATCTTAAATATTTATTTGTATTTATCTAAAATATTATTTTCAATATTATGATTGAATTTTTAAATTTCAAGAAAACACCGATTAGCAACATCACCTATTTTAATTAGTATATATTTATTTTGTGTTTACCTGAAATTTTATCACCAAGATTATAATTGAATTTTTTAATTGACAAGAAAAAATCTTATTTATTTGAATTATCATCTATTTTAAATATATCAAATATTTATTTGTATTTATCGGATAATTTATCTCCAAGGCGGGATGAATTATTACAGAATATAAAAACAGGGAGAACTAATTACAATACAGCAACTAAACTGAATGCTTAGGAATATAGAATGGGATTAACACAAATATAAATATATATATATATATATACATATATATAACCAAGGGAGCAGGGAAACCGAGAGAGGAAGAGCCCAAGATTCAGGCTCAGATTTCAGATCCGAGGTAGGGAACCCAAAGCCCCAAACGCCGGCAACCCACCGTGTGACGTCCATAAAATTTTATACATAATTGAGAGAATAATTAGTAATTATTAAGAAAATATAAATTTAATTATAAGTTTTATGTTGAAATTTTAAATTTATATTAAAACTTGAAAGGACTAAACTAAAAATTGGGGCAAAGTACATAAATTAAAGAAAATTAGGGGATTTAATTTAAGTTTTGAACAAAAAGATCAAATAAAACAAAATACACATATATATATATATATTAATTTAAAAAAAAAAAAAAAAGAGAAAAGTGATAAAGATTAAATTTGGGAGCAGCACGTGGCTGCTTCCCAACACCTCTATCATGCACATACAATATATAAATTAGTTTCTACACAATTGGAAAACACCACACGACAAAGCACACACACACACACAAAATTACTAGATGCACACACATAGAGGCTTTCTCTCGGACGAAACAGGTAAGGAAAAAAATATTTGATTTTAATTACTATTAAATTATATAATTATGTAATTTAATTAGTGCATTTATTAAATATGCTTTATACTATTTGATTTATTATTTAACCGGAAAATTTATTGAATTTGAACATTTATACAAATTAGCGATGGGGTAAATATTTAACTGGACCGGTAACATTATAGTCAATAAATTAGAATTTATTTAATCTATTAGATTAGCCATTATTAAAATGGATTTACTCAAATTGATTGGGTTTATTAATCAAATACATAATAGTATGTACTGGTGTCTAAATAATTATTATTATAGTGAAGAACTGACAGAAATTAATAAGAATAGTAGAAAATAATGTTTGAGAAATATTAGGAAATTATATTTGAGAACTATTGTATTTATTAAAAAGGAATGTGAGATTTTTGTGATAATTTCATTTAGGGATATTACAGAGGACGATAGTTATAAAAATGTGAGGGGTTTGATAAAATAAATTCTTATGAGTTAATTGATAAATTAGATATACACCGGGGAAGCTCATAATGTCTAATTATTTAGACGAGGGATGAACTGAGGTTTAAGTTTCAATATAAGTGAAATATTAAAAGATTGACGAAGAAAAATATACGAATATTATTTAGTAATTGTATTCGAAATTTACGATATTTTCAATATATTGATTATATATATATATATATTATAACTTATTATAAAGCACGGGGATAAAGTAGAGGATTGATCAACTCTATTTACCTATGTAATCGTTTAAGGATTTGAGGTAAGTATAGTTAATTGGATTTATATATATATGTTTATATGTATATATAGATATATACTCTTGTGTTGTATACGTAATTGTGAATTGGTGGTTGTTTGTCTGAATTACTTCTGATTCTATAAAATTGTCATTATGTGATTATATGCGGTTATGATGTATGGAACATAGACGGACGATTATGTGTACTGTGTTTGATTGTTAAATGGAATTGATCATTGAAGTTATCGATGGGGATTTGATTGTTGAATGAAGATGAATGATGAGATTATTGATGAGAATATTGTGAATTGAGATAAAGAGATGGCTTATCTGACTGGAGGGCATACTGCAATGGCTTATGATGATATGATTAATGATGAGCTGTGTGCTATCATTGATCAAGGGAGATGATGTAACATATCATACTAGCTGTGTGTTGTGTGATATGATGGGTGATGGGATATCATACGAGCTGTGTGTTGTGTGATATAAGTGATGATGGGGTATCATACGAGCTGTGTGCTGTGTGGTACCAAGAGAAAAAAAAAGAGATATTATGATTGAGGAGATGATAGCCGGCATAGACCATTGAGTG
The DNA here is from genome assembly GCA_034509735.1 of Sesamum alatum. Classification (NCBI taxonomy): domain Eukaryota; kingdom Viridiplantae; phylum Streptophyta; class Magnoliopsida; order Lamiales; family Pedaliaceae; genus Sesamum; species Sesamum alatum. The sequence continues at coordinate 11,693,388 of JACGWO010000011.1, forward strand.
ATGCACTTCAGCTTGGGTAAGCAGGGCCCTAATAAAATAAACGATGATTCTAGATATATTGTACTGTGGATTGATGTATGATTGTGGTATTGGTTATTTCATGATTTTGTGGTGATTGTATATTAAATAATGTTTGTGGATTTGTAATTTTTTTTTTAAGTTTTGTAACAACTAGAAACTTCACTTTTCTCCTTTCTTTATAGTGATAATGGCTAAGGTCGAGGATAAATTACGAAGTTTTGATGATATATGTCCTTTTGTGATGTCTACATAATATATGGATTAAAACATAAGTTGTCTTATTGGATTAAATGTGAATTCTTTATAAGATGGGATGTGATTACGGAGGGGGTGTCACACACCGGTTGCTTTGGCCCCAAAGCCACTCAGGCCACCGTCCACACAGGACCCGTACAAAACAACCACCACTTAGGATTTCTACCACCACAAAGGTTTTTGTCACCACAAAGGATATTGCACAAAGCTTTCTCACGAAGAGGACTTTTATCAATTTTTCTTTCTTAACTTATCTCGGATAAAGACAACGGTGATATAAATAGGAGGATATAATAGACGGAGATAGGGGAAGCATGCAGGTGATGAGAAAAAAACATGGAGGAGATTAGCACGAAGCGGCGGAAGAATAATGGTCAAAACAGAGACAGCGGCTGTTTGAGGTTGGAGACCAAATGCAGAAACTGAAGGGATTGAAAATGAGAGGACATCCTTTTTATTAAACCTTAAGGGTAGCGGGTTGGAGCGGGTCGCGGCCCAAGGCTTTTGGGCTAAGCCTTCCAAGGTGGGGCAAGGGACTTGGGCTTGGATTTTGAGGGACATGGGCCAACCCATTATAGGCTCAATATTATCAAGTTTTTATCTTCATTAAACGATCACAAACTTAACACTCTCTATATTTCTTTTCATTGCTTTTCCAGTGTATGAAGTGATGTTTTACACTTTTCATAATATTATTTTATTTATTTTTTATTCCATAATCTTTGAGGTTATGCAGTTAATAAATTCAATCTCTTACTCATATGTTTATGTATGTTAAATTTCAATATTTATTTGTCTTTGCACTCATATGCTATAGCTAACTGATGTTTTTTTTTATCATGATTATCTTATGTTTTATATATTATTTTTCATGATACTTAAAGAATTAACAATCTCTATCATTTTCTTATTTTATCTTTATTAATTTTAGTACTTATCTATCTTTTGGTGTTTATTTTTTTAGATTTATATGGTGAGTGCTTGATTTTGATCTACAAGAAAGAATTAATTTGTTTAATGTTAATAAGTACATATTTTATTTTTAAAATTTATTTATTGTATGTATATATTATAATTACATCCATTATATTTTCATTTTATTTTTATAATTCTACTCAAACTATCATTTAGTTTTTATTACTGTTTAAATATTTATATCTTTTAATTTTTTATACACCATTTCTGTTTTATATATTTTAGTTTCATCCACTAAATTTATATTTTATAGTTTTTTTTTGTGTTCTTTTTCAGATTTCTTATATGTTTTGTTTTTGGTTTTTAACAAAAAGGAACAAATTCATTTAGTGCTAATAGATACATATTTTATTTAATATTTATTTGTATAATTCCATTCGAACTAGCATTCATTTGTTTTTTTCTATTAAAAATATATTTATACTTTTGTATTTTTTATGCAATCTTCTTTTTATATATTATAGTTTCATCCATTAAATTTTATTTTATAGTTTAACTTTTTTGTTCTTTTTCAGACTTCTTTTCTACATTATTTTTGTTTTTCAACAAAAAGGAACCAATTCCTTCAGTACTAATAGGTACACATTTTATTTAGTATTTATTTGTGTTCTATTTAATTTGACATTTAGTTTTTATATGTATTTAAGTATTTACCCTTTTTATCTTTTTATACACTTGTTCCTTTTATATATTATAGTTTTATCTATTAAATTTTGATTTTATAGTTTTTTTTTGTTTTTTGTAAAATTTTTATTTATTTATTTATTTATTTATTATTATTATTTATTATTATTATTATTATTATTATTATTTGCCTTCAGATAATGTTTTACATAGAAGGAATCACTAGATTTTAATTTACATATGATTTATTTCTCGAACTATTTAAATATAATTAAGCTAAATCTATTATTATGTGCTTTGTAATTTTTTTCATCTTTACATGTAAAATATATGTATTTTCATGTGTGCGTAATTCGAGCTTTTTTTTAACAAAATCTTATTTTATACCGATGAAAGTCTTTTTCTTCTTTCATACCAAAGATAATGTTGCTATATTTATGATTTAATTGAATGTAGCTATTTTATTTTTATTTCTACTCATTTTATTTTCTCATTTCATGATAACTTACTCCTTTTTTTTTTCTTATTCAAATTGATGAAATGATATTGAGAATTTAAAATTATTTTATTTTATCGTACATCTTTCTTTTTTTTTTTTTTTGTTTTTCTTGCACTTATCTTTCTTATAACTTATTAAAAGTGAGTTTCTATTCTTGCTATATATTTTATTCTATTTTTTAAAATATAAGATCATTTTAGATTTATTTACTTTAATATATATTTTGATGAAATATAAATTATAACAAAAAATACATTTAATTAATTCTTTATTTTTTATATTTTTCTTAGAGTTGGATATTTATAAAAAAAAAAAAAGTAGTGATCTATATATTCAATAGAATGTCATAGTTATTTGACATAATCCTCATAAAATGCAAATTTTGGTTAATAAAATATATTATATGTGTAGGAAAATATAAAATAGATTACAAATTCAAAACTATTAAATTTTACCTATTAAAAATAAAGAGTTCTATTTTATGAAAAGGATTCCTTTATTAAGCAATATGTTATATAAAAAAATTATTCAATATTTAAAAAGAAAAAATTATATAACCGTGCATAGCACAGGTTGTACTCTAGTTGTTTGATATTTGATGTGTTGAGGATTTATTCTATTATTTAAAGTGAATTCATAATAAGTTATTGTTTATCCTTGCTCTTCGCCCCTTGCAAAACCAGAGGTAAACCAATATGATTAGAGGCGTTTACAGTTTGATAATCGATCCAATCGAATTGAATTTGAGAATTTGATACATTTTAATTTTTTTGGTTTATCGAGTTGTACTGAATTTATAATATTAATTTTTATACTTTATATTTAATTTTTATATACATATTTTATCCCTATCAATTATTAATATACCATTTTGTTACTTATAAAAAAATCTTATAAAACAAATAAGAAGTGTAATTATTATATTTAATACTTATTTTTAACTATTTCTTATTTCTTTTAACCAAAAAAAAAGAAAGATTTACCAAAATATCACAAAAAATTCAATAATTAACAACATTGAACCAATTAATTCAATTCGATATTTAATATAACATTTTAACATATCGAACTTCAATTCAATATAGTTTACCAAATCAACACCTCACACAAAAAAAGACCTTCCCTCACGACCTCATTACTCATACCAAGACGTTTCGTAGGGCTAAACAAACATCTTGACATGTATGTTAATCCACATATCATTAGACAGCGACAGTAGGTCAGCTATACAGACCCTGATCTACACACATAACACAGGCGTAATCCAACATAACGGGTCTGTAGGCTGCCATCGTTGCTATAACCAAAACAGAAAGGGTAAATTATAGCCACCTCTCCTGAGATTTGGCATAATTACAAATACCCCATCATTGTTTGAAAAATTACAAATACCCCCATGAGGCTTGTAATTTTAAACTAAATGCCTGAATTGACCATTTTGCCCTTGAATTTTTTATTAAAATTGTAGAAAAATCAACCAATGCAAATTGTATTATTGCTCCTCTGTGTACAAAACTTAATAAACCTCTCCCTGTGCATTGTAGTCCAAAAAATTCTAAGAATTAAATAAAAAATAGGGTAATTTACATCTACCTCCCCTGAGTTTTGACATAATTACAAATACCCCCTCATTGTTTGAAAAATTACAAATACCCCCTGAGGTTTGTAACCGTCTAACAAATAACTCCTTTTCACCCATTTTTATGGGTGAACTGACCAAAATGCCCTTATTTAATTTTTAAAATTCTTTGAATTTTTTTGGACTACAATGCGCAGGGAGAGATTCTTAAAATTTTTTACATAGAGGAGTTAATAATGCAATTTGCTTCAGCTGATTTTTCTGCAATTTAACTAAAAAATTAAGGGCAAAATGATCAATTTCAAACCTTTAGTTGAAAATTACAAACCTCAGGGGAAGTATTTGTAATTTTTCAAACAACAAGAAAGTATTTGTAATTATGATAAACTTAAGGGGAAGTAGACATAATTTACCCAAAAAGAAAAACTAGTCATCACTGATAAAAAAGAACACTAACATGCACACTTAGTCACTCTGTTGAACACATGACAAAAGAGGAAAAGTGTACATCATATGTGTATTTCTACCTCATAAGTCCTCATATAAGATATAAACTACAAAACTCTGAATAAGTTATGAAAATATTCAAAACTGAAGCAGGATTCCAAAAACAGCTAAAGTATGAGGATGATTAACTACAGGAGAGGACATATCAAACAGAGAAAGAAAGGATATGCAGTTATGTACAGTACAAGAATCAAACTCCAGAAAAGCGGCATACGAGGAGGATTAGGCCGATTTCGACTCTCTTCCCCAACACGAACGCTACTTTTCCATGCTAGTAAATCAATACGAAGAATATTATCTTGGACCAGAAAGCTCCATGCAATGAGCATCGTAGTCGTCATCCATCGTCATAGCCGTCCCAAACATGCTCGAGTGATCATGATCGTTGTCGTCATGTCCAAGAGCAACGCTTGAGTGTGACTTGCTATTATCACGGGAGAAATTTGCAGCGGTATGGAGAAAGTTATGGGATGCTGCCCATTTCTCAGCAAGACCGTCGCCTTCAAGCATTCTAACAACCTCGGACATTTTGGGGCGGTGGGCCGGTAGGTATTGAGTACAAAGTAGGGCCACTTGCAGCATCTCGCCAACCTCGATCCTGTCATAGCTGATTCCCAGTTCTCTATCCACCAACAATTCAACTTTCTTTTCTTGCTGTATTTTCTTAACCTGGAAATCGAAGGATAGTATCATGTGAAGATGCTTATCATAGCAGAAGAAAAACATCAGACAGGATCAACTACGTATATGGTGGGCATAGTGATCTCAGATAGACGTACCCAGTCGAGCATGGCTCCTTTCTGGTTAACCGACTTTCCAAACTCAAGGGCTCTCATTCCGGTTATGAGCTCCAGCAGGAGAATACCAAATCCAAAGACATCAGTTTTCTCAGATGACTGGCCAGTGGAAAGGTACTCTGGTGCAATGTGGCCAACAGTGCCACGAACGGCTGTGGTAACATGAGATTCAGCATGATCGAGAAGTTTTGCAAGGCCAAAGTCACCAACAACGGCCTCATAGTAGTCGTCTAACAGGATATTGGCTGCCTTAACATCTCTGTGGATTATCTTTGGATCGCATTGCTCGTGCAGATACAGTAAGCCCCTTGCTGCTCCAATTGCAATTCTCTTCCTGGTGTTCCAGTCGAGAGCCGGTTTTCCTTGTAAACAAGAAAAATTTCAACATCAGTAATATGTCCTCTTACCTGAATATAAAACACAATTCAAACTCGATGAAAATTCCAGTATCACGAGACGGATTTGTGAGTCAATTCTTGTTAATGAATAGATAGGATTACAGCTTCGAATATCAAATTCACAGGAATTTACACCGTAGCAGCAAAGAGAAATAACAGAAATTATCAGACTTCAAGAAAGCAAGAAATCAACGTACCTCTAAGCCTCGACGCTACGCTGCCATTAGACATATAAGGATACACCAAAAGCCTCTCATTTGGGGTGGCAGAGTATCCAATAATGCGAAGCAAATTCCGGTGAACTGCAAGGCTGATCATCTCTAGTTCCATTCTGAACTGCGATATCCCTGTTGTTCCCGTCAAATCCTTTAGCCGCTTCACTGCAACAAGTGTGCCGTCTCCCAATTTCCCATGGTAAACGTTGCCAAATCCCCCTGCACCGAGTATGTTCTTCGAGCTGAAGTTGTCCGTAGCATGTTGTAGCTCTTTAAAACTGAAGCTTCTGAGGTTTCCTAATCTTACAAGATCTTCTTCTTGAATATCTGCAACGGAAAAGAAAAGACGTAATGAGGGCCTCAACACATTGATCAACATTTAACTAGCAGAATAATCAACCAACCTGTGATGTTTAGAATGGACTGCTTCCTGTTCTTGTTTCTTCTCTGGAAGAGAAATCCTAAGGCTAGGACTAAAGTAGCGATGAATGTAAGGCTTACTCCCAGTGCAATTGCTAATTTCCTTAACTTGGTTCTTCCTGAATTTATGCCCAAGGAATAAGAAAAGAGACGAATAAAAATGAATCGAAGTTTGCATGATTGCAAACATGCAGACAATGACAGTATCGTTAAGTTACCGGAAGATGGATTTACGGAGAACGAAAGAGGACTAGCCAGGATTGATTCAGAACATTTAGCACTAGAGTGGCTTCCACAAATCAGAGGATTGCCCAAAATGCTGCAAGAACATACTGCTTTAATTGATAAAAGTTATACAAAGCCTAAAAACACATATACACAGATTAATACTTGATCATCCATGACAGTATTAAAATACAGTGAGGTAAAAGGTTTTAGTCAGCCTTATTAGGTGGGTCGGCAGTGTCATCTCGAGTCGAGAGCTCTAGTTACGTAAATACAAAGACATCAGACTTTCACCGAAATTTGTATATTTCAAGTTTTGTATTAACCAGAACTATACGTTTATCCTTTTCATATGGTTGTATGCTACAGTGGAGTATTAAATACCAAAATTTTGACAAAGTATACAATTGCCTTATGTCTGTGTAATACATAATGGCAATAATAAGAGTTGTCTTATCGGGTAAACGAGAATTTCTTATGAAATGTAATGTATTTATTGAGGGAGTGCTACATATTATGTGAAGATAAATACATAAAGAGTGCAGAGAAGCCATACTTGAAAGTTTTTGCAGGAAAATTGGGAACAGGTCCACTAAGATTGTTGAAGGACAAATCCCTGAAATCATTCAAGAAAAGACAGAAAATCCCATAAATCACATGTGGAATACAATTCAAAAGCCTCTCAGCACCAAAGAAAGATGAACAAAGAAAACAAAAAATGAGTAAAATTAAAGCATATGGTCAAATAGCTACTCACAAGAAAGTAAGTTGAGGGAGACTGGCTAAAGACAGAGGAATAGCCCCACTCAAGCTGTTGTTGTTCAACCTCCTATTCCATTACAAGACAAATCAAGACAATAGACAATACAACAAAGTCAAAGAAAGGGATGTGACTTATTACAGGCAACATGTAAGAAGCATGATGCAGTTACATACTAAATTTTGGGCCAAGAATATTTGTTATAATTCACACTCACAAATACTGCAGATGATTCAAGAACCCCAAAGACTCAGGGATATGACCAGATAACTTGTTGTTGGAGAGATCCAACGTTTGAAGGTTTGGAAGATAGCCTATCTCTTTTGGAATTTGACCAGAAATATTGTTGTTCTGCAACAATCTGCATTGAGAATTCAACATGAGAAGATGGTCCCTTTAAAAATTCAATCTTGATATGTGTGTGTTTGAAGGCAAATAGTTCCCTTACACTTGTTTGAGGTTAGTAAGGTTTGCAATCATCCAAGATAAAGAACCTGATAAACCCTGACTAGGAGCTCCTCTGCACAGAAAATTTTTCGACAAAAATCAAGAAAAGAAATTCAAATACTATTGTTGTTCTTGTTTTATGCAACAGTGAAAACTCAAAATACACAAAGAAATCAAAAGGAAGACTCACAAGGCAGTAACAAGATTATCAGAATTGCAAGTGATCATAGACCAGCTACAAGGGTCCACAGAGTCCTCATCCCAGTTGCTCAGAGCTCCATGAGGATCATCCAAACCCTCCCTTACACCAATCAGAGCTTCAACTACAACAACCCACAAACAAAAACAGTTTAAACACAGAAAATTTCGCCTTCAAGAACCTAAAGAACGAAGCTTTTAGCTCTCTTCTCTAGTGAAATGTGGGAGGGTGGTACCTTCAGGATTCCGGGCCTCGAAAGAAAGGGAAAGAGTGAAGAAAAATGCAAGAAAGAGAAGGAGAACAAGGCAGTTGCAATAAACGAGAGACATGGGAGCAAGAAACAACCCTCAGTTGCAGTTTCTTACATCATTTGATACACAAAGATCATGTATTTAGTGAGTTATATCTATATTTTCTGCCCCCCTCTCTCTCTCTCTCTCTCTCTCTCTCTCTCCTAAGGCTTTTTACAAAGCCACCATCTTTACTGTGTGTGAACCTCTCTTTTTGAGTATTTCTAGACTACTTTTTTTTTCTTTTATTCCTGCAGCCCTTTCTCTTTTGAATGTGGGGGAAAAATTACAGTAGACAAAGAGATAAAAAGTGCGTTATATGTGTGCGCGCATTGGGCTGTGCTTCTGTACTAAAAAGGGCCTGCAATACCTCTGCAGTTTTTCTTTGTTTTTTTTTTCTTTCTTTTGCTAAGCTATTTTCACTGCCTTTTCATACTAAAATTTCACATAAAACTCTTAACCCTCCTCAAATCTGCTTAAGCACACTGTATGAAATCTCTCTGTTTTGTGGGTTTTTTCTCTTTACGTTGAGAAGTTTCTTTCTGAATCTTTATCTCTCTTCTTACTCATGATCACATACACTACTAGTACTTGTGTGGGGTTCATCTTCCTCTTTATATCTCTTTGTATGGTATCAAGAGTATCCGTTTCTCTCTCACACACACAATACTGTGTGTGCGTGTGTGTGAGAGACAGAGAGAGGGGAAGAATCAGGTGGGAGTGATAGGGAGATGTCATTGACAGTGAGGGGTGAGAAGCCCAGAAACTGAGAGTGACAGCATAAACCGAAAATTCTTGGTGCCCAAACAAATCAATCATATAACAAATACAATAATTTGTCGTCTGATTAGTTATTTTTTCAATTATATATTCTATAAAAAAATAATTTTTCGCTATATTATAAATAATCATGAACAAAACATCATAGTAGATCGCGAGGGATGGAAGAAAAGTCGAGCTAGCTCTCGAGCTCGCAGCTTTTTTCTATTTTTTTGTTTTTAAATATTATTATAGGATATATTATGGATACCTTTCTTAAAATTTGACATAATTACAAATACTTTTTTTTGTTTGAAAAATTATAGATATTGGCTCAGATAGAAACTAATTATATTGCCCCTGGACGGGAATGTGTAAAGTACTACTTTACTTTTACTGAATTTTTTATTGTTACAAAAAAATATATGAAAAAATGTAAAAGAATCTGAGGGTTGGTAAAATAAATAATTTATAAATATATTAATCCATAAAAATATTTTAAAAAATTCTCAACAGTATATAAATAATAATTTATAATCCAAAACAACATTTAGGACAATTCACTATAAAAAATTGAATGAAAACCTAATAGAATGAGTTAGTTGATAGATGAACGTTAAAATAAGAGAGGTATTTGTAATTCTCCAAACAACAAAGATGTATTTATAATTATGTCAAACCTCATGGGAGGTGATTGTAATTTACTCTATTTTATATGTGTCAAATTAATAACCAAATATTTATAATACATTTTAATTTATAATATTTATATTATATTTTAATAACATAATAATAAATATTTTAAAATAATTACTATTTTAAATTTAAATGTAATTATTAACTTAAAAAATTGGACAAGCTCAAGCTCGAGCTCGAAATTATGTGCTCGAGCTTGAACTTGAATTTTTTTCCAAGCTCGATTCGAGCTCGGCTCGTTTACACCCCTAATCAGTATTAACCACGATTAAACAAAATCAATAATCTTAAATTTTTATCACGATTAATCAATATTTGCTATGATTTTTAGTTGTAGCAAAAAAATTTCTAGGATTTTTTACCATGGCTAATATTTTGGCCACATTTTGCAGAAATAACGGCTAATGGTTGTTGCAAAGTCGTGGTTAATTTGTATTCGCCACAGTTTTTTTATTTGTGACACCAATTACACAATAAATATACACAATAATATAATTGATTCAAATTCGATCAAACTTGAATTAAGAATTTTCCCAACAAAAGCTGGGATAATGAATTGCACAGTAATATTATGGGTTAAATTCATTTTGCCATCTTACTACAGAGTTTGTATAAAATATCTTTTAAAATCTTCAAATACCTTTTCTAAAGTGTTCTTATAAATATTAAGTTAATATAAGCAAACATCTAATTCGTTAATATAATGTGTTGCTAATAATATTTTTGTGTTTTGTTTAAACTTACAATTTAAAGTAAATTATATAAAATTTAATTCGTTTTTCATGTGGAATATAATTTGGGTCAAAATTGACCTTTTCTTATTGCAGATGGAATTTTTTTCGGTTTGATTTATTTTTTAAATTATTATTTATAGTGAAAATATTCTCTCGTTTATTTTTAATATGAATATTATATACAGTGTAGATAGGCTCGGTGTTTTCTTTTTATCTACTGAGATTAGATTGACAATGAATTTACAATGTCGGCTAATTGTACCCTCTATTGTCTTTTTATGTTTTTACTTACTTTTGTGTGAGATTGGGTGATGCAAAATTAAATAAATAAATGGATGTCCAAGACCAAAATTTTGTGTTACAGATGATTCATTACCCGAGCAGTGAGGTTGATGTTCCACAATCAAAAGGTCGTGAGTTTGAAAACTACGAATATCGAGTGTTGTTTAGTTTATAGAATGTTTGTATTATTTCTTTAGTTGATTTGATGTTGGTGTTGGTAGATTTAGAGATGTTCTTATACTGTGCGCTGAATATTGTAATAGCAATTAGATTGTAATAGCAGTTTGTTGCATAGAAACATTGCTTTATTTTCAAATTAATAGTTTATCACTCATTATTAAAAAAAAATTGTAATAGCAGTTGGATTGTAATAGCAGTTGGTTGCTTTAAAAGTATTGATGTAGAAACATTGCTATATTTTCAAATTAATAGTTCATCGCTCGTTATTCAAAAAAAAAATCCCAAGATTTTGTGTTCTATTTTTATCTTTTTCTTATTTTGACTTCTGAATTCTCGTATTACCGTAATGATTGATCCGATATTGATAGAGTTAAATTCATGTTACACTAATATTTTGTGGACTGAATATATGAATGATTGGTACGTCATTGTAAGATATTATATTAATAATTAGAAAAATTAGAAAGGTGGGTAAATTTATTGGTATTTAGCAAGGGATAAGAATTTTAAGTTTTCGCAATTTCAAAATTAACCTTAGAAATGAAATATTTTCTTGCTATGATTATAAAGGAATTTTAATGTTTCAGAACTCCATAGCCGACCAACTTGGCAAAAATTTTGAAAAGTCCCCCCCCCCCCCCCAAAATTTTACTAACAGATCTTTTCGTTAGTAACATTTCTAACAACATCAACAAAAAATAAGTTCGATGCTTAAATCAAAGACGAGCTAATTACCAAGTAAATATTTTTCTTGCTAAATTCGTTGTTAATGTAAAATAACAACGAATTTCACTATTTTGTAAGGAATTTATTTTGTTACTAATTACATAATTTCTTTAAGTGTATATTCCCCATTTTAAAAAGTGGGTATATATTGATCTTCGAAACTATTTGGATTTCCTTATTTGTTTATCCACTGGAATATTGAATGTTGCCCCAATTTCCTCCCACCCAATGCTCATCATTGGACAGTGCAAAGGGTTCATTCCGTGAGCTAGAGTACTTAGGTAAGGTGGCCCTTTAGATAAATTACATTTTTCTCCTAAGTGGATCTGTTTCTATTTTTGGTATCATATTATATATAATTAACACATTGCATATCATATGTGCATTCTTTTTTTCAATTTCAGGATAGAGAGGGAATTTCTGTTAAATACTTAAAGGTTGATGTAATTCCGTTAAGTGCCTGTAAATTTGGACAGAAAATTTGGTGGGAAAGGTTTGTTCCTACTTTTTCTTCGTATAAATAGTTTATTGTTTGTAATGCATTATGGTGTATTAAACTTTAATGTAATATATATTATAGTTGTTATGTTAACACTGCCTAAATTTTTATTAAATTCACAAATAAAAACTGCAATAATCAGAGCCAAATTCAGAATTTTCAGAAATTTAAACGACATTAGAAAAAGTTGGAGGTTGATCAACAATTACAAAATGTACATTTGGTTCCAATATTTTGTAATTGTTGATCAACATCCAACTTTTTTTAATGTTGTCTATGTTTTTGAAAGGTCTGAATTTGATTTCGATTATTGCAGTTTTTATTTCTTAATTTAATGAAAATTGAGGCATTATTAACATAACAACATATATGATATATATTACATTAAAATGCATTACATTATAACCTATTACAAAATAAGCTATTTATACGACGAGAACGAAGGAACAAGCCTTTCCCACCCGCAAATTTTTCCATCCAAATTTACAGCCACTTAATGGAATTAACATCAACTATTAAGTATTTAACGAAAATGCCCTTTGAGTCCTGAAATTGAAAAAAGAATGCACATATGAAATGCAATGTGTTAATTGTGTACAATATGCCACCAAAGTTGGAAATAACTGTACTTATGGGACAAAAAATGTAATTTACCCTGACCCCTTGTCACATTACTTATTTGTGCTAGTCATGGAAATATATGTTGAAGCTTAGGATCGAACAGAGCAATTCCTTAAGGTTTCATTGGCATTGTTAGGAGGTGGGGCTCTTCATGCTTAGTTTTGCTTATGACCTCCTCCTCTTTTGTAGGGCTGAGCAAGAGTCCGTTAGTATATTGAAATGATAGCTTGACCACTTTGCAGACTTGGCTGGGCTTACTACTAATGGATTTAAGAGTCAGTTGATTGTTTAAAGTTGCAACTGTTGGAAAAAGTGTATAACAAACATAATAAACGTTTTGAAATATCAACCAAATTTAATAAAGAACAGTTTTGCATATACAGGTATGAAACCAAAGCAAAACAAGCATGTTGGAATATAAAAGATAAACAGTTTAGATATGTTGTTTATACAAAAAAAAAGAGAAAAAATAGAGAACTTACAACGAGAATTGTATCGTAACAATTCTCAGTCCAAAGCAGAAAGCTTAGCCGAATCGTAGATTAGATTGCTTGCCTTGAAGAAATTATACGCCCAGTCCACGTGCACCGGGTACTACACAACTTCTTTTAGGATAAGACGGCTCAATTTGATAGTGTTGCGCTATACTAGCGAATACCTCGAACAACACTTAGAAGTGGATCAAAACTTAAGCAAAATACTCTAGTTTTTGTGGAGAACACAAAGTCAGATTTTGATGCCAAAATCCAGAAAAAAACAGAGAGCAATATGGAGATGAAGAATTTTTTGATTTTGCTTCAGATTGTGTTTTGTTGCGTGTGTTTGAAGAGTGAGGGCATCAACCTTTTATAGGCAAGGCACCAACCCCATCTTAATTGCAGCACAATAAAATCATTAAAAACCAGCCATAAACTGATTTAAATTCAGTGAAAAATCGGCCATAAAAAGGTTTTTAATCCAACAATTAAGTTGGTATATAACAGTCAAATTCAGTTTTAAAGCAGAGTTTTCAAATAGATTTTAAAAGCTGTTGTTTCAAGTTTTAAAACCTGAAACCGAAAGTTTAAATTTTTAAAAAATGAAATCTGAATTTGGACTTTTAAAAATAAGTTTAAATGTTTTTGCTGCAAAATGATATATACTGAGATTGAGACATTCTCTGTAACGACCACGCCCGTGCTCGGAGTTGGGCGAGGACTGGCGGGCAGCGGCGGCGCGCGTGTGGGGCAACCCCATGTTCACTCTAGTCTCAATAACACTTCAAACACAACTTGGACATTGAACTTAATATAAGGAGTTTATGTTGTACATAAACTTCCAATGTGGGACAAACTTGAGTGTAAAAATACTCACCCCCACATACACATTATATACTTATCAAATGCTCCACACTTTTCTATCATATCCCTATGTGGGACAAGTGCATTTCTCCATTTTCTCTCACAATCTAATCAATGGATTGACATGTAATTGCATTCATATTTTAGACTACATTGTTGTTGCGAATTAGCAACTAAATGCCAATTACAACAATCCCCTACAAATCCATAAATTTGAACTCAAGCTTCTATGTCTTGCTTTCAGCAATTATACCTCCCAGTTTGAATCACTGCCTAAGTTATCTAATGTTAGCTATCACCGGGTCAAATGGAACTAAGTCTTGAATTTGACCCCGTGATTGTGACAGCGTCTGTCTAACAACAAGCCACCGACTTTGTGTTGATCTTAGGGTTGACACGTTACGCCATGTGTCCCGATCCTGTTCATGAATGCTTTCAGGAATAACCCAATTCCTTAGTTGCGGTTAAACAACTGCATTCACTTAGTTAGGCATCTACAAGAATGCACTGCTAGCATCTCGTCTAAATGACTTGACCCCGTTCAAAGTTAAACTCTTACTACACTTGCAGTATCAACACCTTCCAGAATTACAAGGGACAGACTCCTGATACAAAGTATCATTCTATATTGGTGCCCTAACATACGACTTGTTAATACCACATTAAACCTTCTTTGTGGGGATCTCCACTTGGAAGGTTGGGTTGCTATCGTATATATGTTACTGATGGGTTTTTAGTTCCATTCCCAATCTGGATTTCTGTACTTGTGATGGATCTAATCCTTTCTTCAAAGGATTAACTATGTTGTCCTTTATTCCCACAAAGTCAATGGCTATAACTCTACCCGACACTAATGCGCTTATAGACTTTAGACTAACTTAGATGTATATTTTGGTTGTATTTATGACTTGGAACCTTTGCAATTGTGGTCTGATTATCACAATATACAACAATAAATGGAAGATGCTAGCTTACAATGGGAAGTTGTAATAACAACCCATACAACCATTCCGCCTCAATACCAGTCGTATTTAACGCACATAACTCGGCTTCAAAAGTAGATCGGGTTATCAAAGTATGTTTTGTAGACTTCCAGGAGACTGCGTCCCCACCTAAAGTAAATACATATCCTGAACACCCATTAGTACCAGAGTTTTTGGCTATCCAGCTAGCATCACTATGTCCCTCCAATACAGTAGAGAATCTGCGATAATGAATGGCCAGTGACACTGTGCGCTTAGGGTACCTTAGTGCCCTATCCAAAGCTCCCCAATGGGTTATGTTCAGACAACTGGTGTATCTAGTCAGCTTTGAGACAAAAAAGGAAATATCTGATCTCGTGCCATTAGCCAGATACTGCAAACTCCCAATAATTTGGGAATACCTTAGTTGTGCTACCGGGACACCACTTTCATTTTTTATTAAAGCCATAGAAGGATCATACGATGTCTTTGCAACTCTACTGTTCTGATAGCCAGAATTTTCAATTACTTTCTCTACATAATGAGATTGAGAAATACCTATCCCATCAGTTGAACGAATCAACTTGATGCAAAGAATCACATTAGCCTCACCCATATCCTTCATTTTAAACTTATTTTTCAAAAATGACTTGGTTTCGATATTGATATCTAGACATGACCTTTTTAAAAGAATATAATCTACATACAAACATAAAATTATACTCTTATCCCCTTTCATCTTACAGTATATGCATTTGTCGTTCTCATTCACGGTGAAGCCAAACGCAAGAATAATTTATCAAACTTTTCATGCCACTGTTTGGGGGCTTGTTTAAGTCCATAAAGAGACTTAATAAGTTTACAAACTTTGTGCTCGTTACCATGAGTTACAAATTCCTCAAACTAGTCCATGTATATCTCTTCCTCGAGTTCACCATATGAGAAGGCTGTTTTCACACCCATCTAGTGAATCAAAAGATTATACACTAAAACAAGTGCTATACGTACCCAGATTGTAGTCAACCGAGCTACCGGAGAATAGGTATCGAAATAGTCTATTCCTTCCTTTCGTTTAAAACCCTTAGCCACCAATCTGGCCTTAAATTTATCAATGTCCCATCAGGTTTCTAATTTCTTCTTAAAGATCCACTTACACCCAATTGTAGTACACTTTGGAGGGAGATCGACTAGTTCCTATGTCCCGTTAGAGACAATGGAGTCCATCTCACTTTTGACAGCTTCTTTCCAATACTTGACTTCGGAAGAAGCCATAGCATCTTGAAGGTTACTGGATTGTCCTCGATGTAGTAAGTGACAAAGTCACTTCCAAAATCCTTGACAACCCTCTCTTACTCCGTCTGGATCCATCAGACTCTTCATGAGTCGGACTTGTACTACTAGGATTAACCCCCACATTTGTCATATTTTCCACATATTCAGGAATAGAAGTGGAGGCAAGTGAATCATCTAGTGAAACACTTTCAGGCATTCCTATTTTCATAGGAATACATATTCCAGGAAAGCAACATCACGAAATTCGATTATTGCATTGACCTCAATACCTGGAATTTTTTATTCAATAACTGAGAACCTCAAGGCATAACTTGTCTCAAATAGCCCAAGAATACAACATCAACAATCTTAGGACCCAATTTCTTTCTCTTGTGTTCAGGGACCAGTACCTTTGCTAGGCACCCCCACACTCGAAAGTATTTGAAACTCAATTTCCTACCTTTCCATAATTCAAAAGGAGTACCCATATTGTGTTTCAGAGGAACTCTATTCAAAATATGACAAACCATATTCAAAGCCTCTCCCCACAAATACTTAGGTAACCCAGAGTTTAATAACAGACTATTAATCATGTCTTTAAATGTTCTATCCTTTCGTTCAACTATTCCATGAGACAAAAGGTGAATATGGAGGAGTTTCTTCATGAATTATGCCAAAGTTTTTGCGATATTCACGAAATGCACTCGACTCATATTCCCCTCCTCTATCAGATCTTAATCGTTTAATTTTCTTACCAGGTTGGATTTCTGCTTTGTTTTTAAACAAAATAATTTATCTAAGGCTTCATCCTTATTATGAATAAGAAACACATAACAATATCTACTTCCATCAGCTATAAAGGTAACAAACTATCACTTATGGTTCCTAGTCAAAATCCCATTGAACTCACAAATATCAGTGTGAACTAAATTAAGTATTTCTGAATTCCTTTAAACTGATTGATAGGGTTTCCTAACTTGTTTAGCTTCTATGCAAATTTGGCATTTGTGACCTCGTTCAATTTCATGATTAGGTATTAAATTAAGATTCATCGTATGTTTGATTGAACCTAAATTTAAATGACCTGATCTACTACACCCTGAAGGAAACTTCAAGTCCACGCTTCCTATCCTAAGTACTTCAACTATACTAGAGTTCCCCATACTTACTATTCTTCCATTGATGGCCTGATAAGACACAAAAAGCAATTTATCAACACAAACGTGTACATTTGCTCAAGTATCAATCAACCAATCAAAAGGTTCATAAATAGTAAGGAGTTTGGGTTGTACAGAAACATACCGTTTAGTTGCTCCTGAGGTACTAGCACCACTAGAACCTCCCACAACCATGTTGACAGCTGTCTGCCAAGTCTTGGCCTTTTTAGTAGGATAATCCTTGGCCCAGTGTCCCACTTGCCCATATTTCTAGCAGGGTTTGCTTACTTTTAGTTTCTTGTTTTTTATGGCCTTGCCTTTATTGATGGTTTTCGAGTTCGGGTTCACATAATTCACTTTCTTTTTTCCGATTATTAAATTGACCCTTGGCTGATGCTCAACAGGCATTTTATGGGTTTGATTCTTGTGCTCTTCCTCAATGCTAATCGCGATCATGAGATCATACAGAGACAGTCTCCCTTTATGATGTTTGAGTGTCATGCCAAAACTTTCCCAAGATTTGGGAAATTTGTCCACTATGGACATGACCAGATACTCCTATGTAAGCTTCATCTCAGTATCAGACAGAGCATGCTCAAGATTGATAATCTCATGTGTCTGTTCAGCTACGGACCTTCCCTCGACCATCTGATACCTCATGAAGTTGGAAACAGAATACTTTTCGAGCCTTTGCTCTTCAGTATTATATTTCCTGTCCAACTCATCCCATAGAGATTTTGCAGTGTAAGAGTCAAAATAAAAAACATCGAAGAGCGTATTTGACATTGCTAACAAAATAGCTCCCCGACCTATTTGATCCAACTCGATCCACTGTGGAATCTCAGCAGTTTTTGGATCGGTCTCAGTTGGTTAAGGACAAGTTGCCTGAATCACCAACCAAAGTCCCTTCATCGTATATCATATTTTCATCCGTTGTTGCCAACATCTGAAAAACTGGCCCGAAAACTTCTTAGGCATTCCGGACAAGTCGACTTTTGGGGCGGTAGGAGTAGCGATAGAAACTTGTTCGACCATATTAATAGGAAGGAGCAGAAAGTAAACACACAGATTTCTAAAACTCCAAAAATCCAAATTTTAAATCTAAAAAACAACTAAAATCACTTTCGTTCCAATAAAAATCCCATTGTTCAAAACCAATAATTTCTTCAATATTGTTGAAAAAAGTGTATAACAATTGTAGTAAATATTTTGAAATACCAATAAGATTTTATAAATAACAGTTTTGCATGTACAGGTATAAAACCGAAGTAAAACAAACACGTTGGAACACAAAAGATAAATCGTTTAGATATGTTGTATATACAAAAAGAATAAATAGAGAACTTACAACGAATATTATATCGTAACAATTCTCGGTCCAAAGCAAAAAACTTAGCCGAATTGCAAATTAGGCTGCTAGCCTTGAAGAAATTATACGCCCCGTCCACGTGCATCGGGCACTACACAACTTTTTTTAGGATAAGACGGTTCAATTCGATAGTAGTGCACTATACTAACGAAGACCTCGAACAATACTCAAAAGTTGATCAAAACTTAAGCAAAATACTCCAATTTTTGTGGAGGAAGACAGTCAGATATTGATGCCAAGATTCGGAAAAAACAGAGAGCAATATAGAGAGGAAGAATTTTTTGATTTTTGCTTCAGATTGTGTTTTGTTGTGTGAGTTTGAAGAGTGAGGGCATCAACCTTTTATAGGCAAGGCACCACCTCCATCTTAATTGCAACACAATAAAAACAATAAAAATCAACCATAAATTGATTTAAATTAAGTCAAAATCGGCTATAAAAAGGTTTTTAATCGAGCAACTAAGCTGGTATATAACAATCAAACTCAGATTTAAAATAGAGTTTTCAAAATAAATTTTAAAGCTGATGTTTCAGGTTTTAAAACCTGAAATCGAAAGTTTAAATTTAAAAAAAATCAAATCTGAAATTTGATTTTAAAAATAAGTTTAAATGTTTTTGCTGCAAAAAATATATACTGAGACTGAGACATTCGCTTTAATGCCCACGCCCGAAGCCGAACAGGCGGGTGGCTGCAGCGCACGTGTGGGGCAACCCCATGTTCACTCTAGTCTCAATAACACTTCAAACACAACTTGAACATTGAACTTAATATCAAGAGTTTATGTTGTACATAAACTTCCAATATTGGACAAACTTGAGTGTAAAAACACTCACCCCCAAATACACCTTATATACTTATCAAATGCCCCACACTTTTCCATCATATTTCTATGTGGGCAAGTGCATTTTCTATTTTCTCTCACAATCTAATCTATGAATTAATATGTAATTGCATCGATATTGTAGACTGCATTATTGTTACAAATTAGCAACTAAATGTCTATTAAAACAACAACTCCGTTGGTGACCTTGCTACAGTAGAGTTGTGGTTTCAAGGTCACCAATCTTCTGTTGAGAGACCTTGATGTTCCATTATTATATTCTAGATTAAGGTTTTTTAACCTACTGTGTTTTTTAAAAAGGTGCACCCTGCCCCTTGGTGTATTTAAACATGACTTTTAATATGCAATGACAAAAACACCCCTTTTAAATCAATGATTTATATTTAGTCTGATAAAATATGTGGCTCAGATTTAAATAGATATGTTTTTATATAATATTAAATTTGAATACATAAAAAATAAAAAATATTATTTTAATATATAGATAATTATATATTGCTTTAATATATAGATATTTATATTTTTATTTATACATAGATAAAGAGAGAATGAACCTCTCGTCGCCGTTGCCTTCGTCGGCGCCGCTGGAACCCTCCCCTAGCCTCCAAACGCCGGCGGAACCCCTCCCTACCGGCGGTGGCCGTTTCTCAACTTCTAGATCTAATTTCTCTCTCCTCCCATATCTCCGTCGTCCGGCCACCTCTCGACACGAGCCTACCACCGTTGGAAAGCCCGTCCAACGGCGAGCTTTTGACACCCCACCCACCACCAAACTCTCGACCGTCGGCAAGCTATCTTCATTTTTCCGTTTAGAAAACCCTAATCCGTGCCCCCATCCTCTATTGCTTTTTTCTCCGCCGTCCGACCACCTCTCGATGCAAGCCTACTACTGTTGGAAAGCCCGTCCAATGGCAAGCATTTTGACACCCCACCACCTCCATTCTCCCAACCGTCGGTGAGTTATCTCCATTCCATCGACGAGTTTTTTTTTTATGTTTTCGGCTTTCTCATTATTTATAAATTGAATTATGTTTTTTATATTATATTTTAAAAGTATGTATAATTTAAAAATTATATAAATCTATATCTAAATATATAATTGGGGTTTTAGAATTATTTGGAGAAGATAAGAGTAATTTAGCCTTTACAAAGGTGAAAATGCTTAACCAGCTGCATTTTTCGTGCGTGAGGTACACTTCTAGACAGGAGGGGATAATTTGCATCTTTTTTAAAAATCACAGGGAGTTATGTAGTATTTTTTTTTTTTTCACAGGGAGTTATTTGAACATATTTGTTTTCACAGGGGTAATATGGATTTTACCCCGATTTCTAAATATGAAAGTCCATTTGAAAAATATCGAATGTTTGCTGATTAACATTAAATAAAATCCTAAAATAAGTAACATCTCTAAAATTAATTTTCAGAAAATCCGAATTAACGACCTCTTCCAAAAATATACAATTAATAATAGTTGCAAGTTTAATATGAAAGGTTTGGTCATTCTATAGAGTTAGACTTTCAAACATATGTGCCACCCACAAAACAATTTTTTTTTCTACACTATAAATGACCATAATTTAAAACTTGTAGTAAATTAATACTATTATCAACGATCAAACAAAATTAATATAAAAATTTAAATTTTTACCACCACTAATTAATATTTGGATGATTTTTCACTATACCCAAAACATTTATCATGGTTTTCGCTATAATTAATATTTTAATATCACTTGCTGGAACAACAATTAATTGTCGTTAAGGGGCCATATTTCTTTTGGCCATAATATAATTAATCACAACGAAAAATCATATTCTTCTAATGGTATTACACCATCACTACATAAACAACAACTAATAATCATTACTAGAACTGTAGTCAACTTATATTCATAATAAATTTTTTTTATCATAATAATTAATTATAACGAAAAATTATATTCTTATAGTATTATTACACTATTATACTGCTTCTTACATCCAAAAACTGTACGAAGCATCCCTATTCATTCTCCACAGTCAACCCAAACCTATATATATATATATATATATAATCAACTGAAATAATTATTAATTATTACTTTATTAAAGTGCAGTCAATCTCATACAGCACAACATAATACATTAATAATATATATATATATATATATGTCCACTTTGGAGTTGGTATCATCATCATCATCCACAATATATATAATATTTAAAAATATAAAGAATAGAAAACCAGAGGCTTTCTGCAGACTGTTAAACTTTTATAGAGAATTGTGTGGAGACTTACACATATATATATATATATATATTTAATTGAGAGAAAATATTTATTAATTAACATATAAAAAGAAAGAATTTTGAAAATATTAAATATATAGTATGAGTTAAGAAAGTGTATGGGAATTTGGAAATCCAAATCTTTGTTGGATTTCGTTTTATTCTTCCTTCCATGCGCTGGATCGAATTGGAATTGGAATTGGAATTGATTCTTCCACGATGCTTCTTTTCCTCAATCTTCTCTACTCTCCTTATTTATTTAAAGGTAGAAATGCTAGCATCCTCTCGCATATTGCAAATGAGTAAATTATCCCATATAAAAAATAAAATGATATTTATCTTTCTATATTTTTTTTAAAATAAATTAGTTTATCTCTCATATTTTTTAAAATAAAGGAATTTACTTCCCTACGTAGGGAGGTGAATTGCTCCATTTTAAAGAACACAGGGAAATAAATTGCTATTTTTTTTATATGGGGTAATTTGCTCATTTACGATATTACAAAGAAGTAAATTGCATTAAACTCTTTATTTAAATAATAAAAAGTTATTATTAAAAGGGACAAAAAAATTTCCTCTTTTTTTTTTTTTTTTTTGAAGCGTGAAAAATAGGCTTATTTTATATAAATAATAGTAAAAATAAAAACAAATGGCACAAATAGTGCAAGTCGTTGCTCAGAGTAACGACTTCACCAATAATTTTTCCATTATACTTAATTTTGCCTTCACATTCCGTTTCTTTGAAAGTAACTTAAATAGTCACATTTTATCCTGAGCACAATATATATATATATTGCCAATGAAGCCTAGCTCAGTTGGCGAAATTGAGGTCCCATGATCCTTGAGGTCATGGGTTCGAATCCCCTGCGTGGGATGATTTGTTTTTACTGCATAGTAGGTTTATTTGTTTATATTGTATAGTAGGTTATTTGTTGTTATAATAGCACGATGTTAGTATATGTGACATTATTGATAGGAATGTTGTATTTGTCTCTTAATACTGACAGAATTGATTGTAATCGTTTTATTTCAATTAATAAAATTCATCGCTTCCAACTAAAAAAAAAAATCAGTGTTTTTGGACATTGATTCCGGAATATGTTATAATCACTATTATTATATTTTATTGTAGAAATTTCGGAATATATTTTTATGTGCTACCTGATTTTGGATTTCTATCTTCCACCCCTTAATGGTAACATACATACAACTGACCCTCCTGATTTTGACATTAAATAATATTCCAACTATATATATATAGATTATATGTTGTTGTGGTACGTCATTCTTGCATGCATATAATAAATATTTTTTGGGCTTTAAAATATATTATTATTATAAATAAGAGTATAATATAAAGCATTACATCACATTAAAAAAATAAAAGAAAGAAAAAAAAACTAATTTATCAATTAATAAAACTTTGGAAGTTAAATAAGTTGGTTATATTATCAGTTGAATGACATTTTTGACCTCACAAAAAATGGTGCAATGGTGTAATTAACCACCGTTTGTGAGTGTTGTGGGTTTATTTTTTTATATATATATAATAGTATAGATAAAGTAAATTACAGCTATCTCTTTTGAGGTTTGATATAATTACAAATAGGGTAAATTAAAACTATTTTTTCTAAAGTTTGACATAATTACAAATACCCTCTCATTGTTTGAAAAATTAAAAATACCCCCCTAAGGTTTGTAACCGTCTAACAAATAACCCATTTCCATCCATTTTTTATGGGTGAACTAACCAAAATGCCCTTATGCAAACTGAATTATTCTTAATTTTTTTTGAATTATTTTGGACTACAATGTGTAGGAAGAGGTTTTTTATATTTTTTACACAAAGGAGCAATAATGCAATTTGTCTCAGTTGATTTTTCTACAATTTTAACGAAAAATTCAAGAGCAAAATGGTCAATTTCAAACATTTGGTTAAAAATTACAAACCTCAGGGGGTATTTGTAATTATGTCAAACCTCAACGGAGGTGGTTGTAATTTACCTTTAAAAATATTCCCTCGTTGTTTGAGATATTACAAATACTCCCCTGAGGTTTGTAACCGTCTAATAAATAACCTATTTCTATCCATTTTTATGAGTGAACTGACCAAAATGCTCTTATGCACTAAATTATTTTTTATTTAATTCTTAATCTTTTTGAACTACAATGCGCAGTGAGATGTTTCTTAAGTTTTTTACACAGGGGAGCAATAATGCAATTTGTCTCAATTGATTTTCCTACAATTTCATTGTAAAAAAATTTAGGGCAAAATGGTCAATTTCAGGCATTTGGTTAAAAATTACAAACCTCAGGGGGGTATTTATAATTTTTCAAACAACGAGAGGCTATTTGTAATTATGTCAAACCTCGGAAACGGCTATAATTTACCCTATATATATATATATCAATATGTGGGTTTTTTATTTATAAAGAAATAGTAATTGTTCATTAATTGTAAACATTATTAAATAATGATATTGAATTCTTGATTATTATGATTTAAATAATCAAATTTTATGATATTATTATGTATGCAATCAGTTCACCTTAGAAAAATAAATATAAACTGAATAAATTTTTCCTTCTCTTTTTTTCTGTGAAATTCTTATCTTTGTTATTGCTTTTAGGGGGAGTTGAATTGAAGCAATTCATATGACATGGTTGGAACTTGGAATTGGAAGAATGTCAAACTGTTTTAGGGGAAAACGCAATGGTTTGAGCATAAATTTTTTTTATGGGAGTGTGAGTAAAAAAATAAAGAATGTTGATCGCAATATGAATATTTTATATTAAATAATTAAATATTTATTTCTCTAAAAATCTAAGAAGTTAATTAAATATATAAATAATTTTATATCAAAATCTATATTAAGTAAAAACAAAGTAATCATTAAAATTCAGGATTTGTTTTTTTAAATTCAAATATTTCGATTCAAATTTAAACAATACATTTAAAATCAGTTGACTCTTACGACAAAGTATGTCTTACCACAAGTTGTGAAGGTTAAATTCATGCTACACACACAAGATTGTTTTATTAGTTCAAGATTGTTATGATTCGACCCCGTATATTCTAAACCCTAATATATATATATATATGCACTCACTGTAAGCATTCAATCATTTTAAAATTTGTAGTTTACAGGAAATCATATAATTAGGATAAATTTATAAATAGTCGCTCTCCAAGCAACAGGTATAAATTTTATTACGCTAATATACTTACGATCTTCTGTTATTTCTCTTATAACCTCCTTGACTTAAGAATTAAAGAACTATAATCGAAGCTTTCTGAGTGTGATTACAATGATAGTTTGTTTTGTAGGTTCTACAATCAATGAGGCTAACAATCACCCAAATTCAATCATAAAGACACTTAATCCAATTTTACGGTACAACATCAGTAGAACTACTTTGTAATAACAGAATCCAAAGCAAGTTGGCATGACATAACGGTCAAAGATGGATTAAAAAATAAATATGTTTAGATAGCACACTTTTACAACTTTTAATGGGAATTAATGTCTGATTCATGATTGCAAATTTAGCATTATTATTCTTAAACGACAAGAACACGTGGACTGGTGTTCAATGGACAATCATTAGATTAGGCATAAAAGCACAACATAAATGGTTGGAGATTAAGATTCGATGCAATGCAACTATGTCATTGATGGTGTAAAATTCCGGAAAAGGTAGCCTAAATACGTACGCACCAAATCAACTCGAGAAGCTAAAGAAACGTAACGACAAAATGTAAAAGTTGTTATTCTCATTTATATAAAAGGTAAGTTTACAATGAATTCACCCCCTATTTAGTAAATTTTAAGGGGTGAGATTACAACGTTGCCCTTCGATCCTACGGCCTAAAATTGATCTGCTGAGGGCATTTTCGTCATTTCGCTTGCCCACTTTCCTTACAACTCCCCACAACTTCTTTTTTAACTTCCCCCATAACTTCTCTTTTAACTTCCCCCATAACTTCTCATGAAGGCCTTCGTGCAATATATAATAATTTTGAGGGTCTCTCTGTAAATATGGTTTTTCTCCTCATCAGTAGCCCCCCGACTTTCAGGAATTTCCTTGGAAACCTGAAAGTTCCAATCAGCAAACTGACTCTGAATCGAATTCTTCTTTGAATAGACTTTCTTTTCGCTTTCCTTATTCAATCAGGGGGTCTTCTTTTTTTCAAACTCTCTTTTTTTAAATGAACTTTATTCCTGCTGGGGAATGCCCCGGCATGGAGCTGGTCGAGGCGGATGTAGGGTCTTCTTCTTCTGAGATTCCTCTTGGCACAAATCCTCCTTCTACTGGAGCTCTTTTTCCTTATTGCTCCTTCTTCTACTAGGGCTCTTTTTCCTTGACCTTCTACTTCTGCCACGGGTTTCTTCCTTCTTGGGACCCTTCTTCAGGTAGGCTCTTTCTCTTTCGACTCTACTCTTGGTTCAATTCCTTCCCTTGCGGGGATTCCTTATCTTCTATGTATGCACTTGGTGGGATATTCTGAATTTCTTCCTCTTGCTTTGTTTGGCCTGCCTACTTCGTCTCAGCCACATTCCAGAAAGACGTCGAAACGAGTTGGCTCAAGTATATGGCTCTTCATCCCTTTCCTTGCAATAGTTTTCATTGTTTGACTTCCAAAAGTCATCGTTCGTCAATCTGGAAGAGACATAAATAATTTGCCAGTTCGAGAGTTTTTTAGGATGTCACGCACTTCAAGAAAATGTCCAAGGATGCATTGTCAAGGGTCAGTCAATGGCGGATCCATTGATGGTGGATAATGGCCTGACCGAGGCACAAGCCTCGGCCTGGAAGTGGCCGAGGCGCACGTCTGCCTCGGCCTGGATGTGGCCCCCCGCCTCGGTTGGATTTCAGTTGAGGGTGTCTTGTTGCCCTTCCTTCCTCTTCTCTCGCTTGCTAAAGTGTTTGATTTTGATCACGAGGTGATTTCGATTTGTGGCACTAGGAACATTCATTTGACTTGCTAGATTTTCCCGGAATTTAGAATTAGAAAAACGTTGAAAACTTCCTCGATTTCATTTGATAGCGCAAGCCCCCCGCTTCAAACCTCGAGGTCGCGCGTCAGCCACTTCTCTCCTAATTCTTTTCCGTACTTCGAAGAGTTTCTTCTGGTGTTTGCAGGATCTCGGCTCCACCTCCTCTCTTGCAGCTTTTCGCTATCTTGTTCATCCTTGGGAGAGTTGTTAAGGACTCGCTCCTCTATCCCTTCCTCTCCACAGTTGTAACACTTTTTTCCCTAGAGGTTTGGTGTGCTTCGCTTTTCGTCATGGAAGGGAGATGTTGTTGCTCGCTCCCTCATCCTCCGCCATCTCGTATGCCGCCGTGGTGGCGAGGGGGGCCTTGCCCCTTTAATGGTTGTTGTAATTGTGTTGCGTTGCGTTGCATTTAGATCACCTTGCATCGTGGCGCATCATATTGATCTCTTCGAAAGCTCTGTAGGAGTTCCCTTGGTTGGGACACTTTGTAACTTCGCGGGAGTTCTTTGTCATTCGAGGAACTTCTTAAGAGTTCTTCTTATCAAAATACATTTAAAATTTCGCAAAGGCTCTTTTTTACTATGTTATTAAATTTTGTTTCTCTATTGCTTATTATGTTAAGCTGTTTTTTCTTGAATTAACATTCAAAGGAAAGGGGCAATCCCCCTCTTACAAGCAAAAATATTAAACTAAATACTGTGAGGGGCAATCCCCCTCTTTCAAACAAGATATTAAGGTGAGGGGTCATCCCCCTCTGAGAGGCAGTCCCTCTCTTTTAGATGATGTTTAGGTATTAGGGGCAGTCCCCCTATGAGAGGCAGCCCCTCTCTTTATTATCTCGGGGAATCCCCCTGTGAGAGGCAGTCCCTCTCTTTATTATCTCGGGGCAATCCCCCTGTGAGAGGCAGTCCCTCTCTTTATTATCTCGGGGCAATCCCCCTTTTTTCTAAAAAATAAAACATATAGGCGACAAGAACTCGTCAAAAGAAAATTTTATTACCACGATCAGAGGTATAATCTCAAATTATAAAACATCATACAACTTAAAATGTGGAAATAGAATTTATAAAAAATACTTCTTCAGGTAGACCACATTCCCAGTACGTGGTACTTTTTTCCCACCCAATTTTTGCAGGCGGTACGTTCATTTCCCCACAATCCTAATCACTTGGTATGGTCCGACTCATTTGGTGTCCATCTTCCCAATGTTACCTGTGGCATCAGCCCTTCTCAACACGAGGTCGCCCACTTGGAAGTCTCGGTGTCTAACTCTGTTATTGCAGGCTCTTGCCATCAATGTTTTGTATGCTTCAGTCCCGATATTTGCGCTGCACCTCAGCTCCTCCAGCAAATCCAGGTCGACCCTCCTTTTACTTTTGTTGCTAGTCAGCTCGTAGCACTTCACTCTGAGTGTCTCTTCTCCAATCTCCACTGGGATGACGGCTTCCGACCCGTAGGCCAGACCAGACTGAGCGGGGGTTTCCCCCGTGCTTCGACGTGGGGTGGTTCGATATGCCCATAGAGCTCCCGGAAGCTCCTCTACTCAATTGCCTTTGGTGTCTTCTAGCTTTGTCTTCAAATTTTGGAACCCTGTCCTGCCCGTCCGAACGGGATGTTGCGAAGGTCCATACTTCCCGCTGGGGCGTGAATGACGTCGGCATGCTCCTGGCATCCTCGGAGTCCTTCACTAACTTCCATGCATCCTTACGCTCGGTAGGCCAAAGGTGTCCTCGCTTTGGGGCCTGGCATGCTATCACTCTACCTCCGGAGCGATTACGCAGCCTCCCTCTTTCTACTCTGCTTAATCCTCGCCGACGTATCCAAGATGTGGTTTGCAAAAAGCCTCTCTTATGCAGCTTACTTCCAATTACCATGAGCTCTGCTGACCTAGCTTGACTTACCCTTACTTCCTTGGGGTTCTCTGGACTCTTTGAAGCAAAATCCCAAATTCTAATCCCAAATTCTCCATCTTCTTCCAAACCTTCTCCCCAACTTTATGAAACGCTCTTCACCGTCCAGGCTTCTTCCCACACTACGTTCACTTCGTGTCGCTCTCGACTCAATAGGGTTATCTTCTCGCTCTCTGAAGGAGGCAATAAGTTGGCTGATTTCATGAGTTCGTTCGTCTCTTCCTTGCATGACCACGGGATTTATTCTGGGGTGAACCCACCGACTTCCTTCTTAACGCTTGGATGTTTGGTAAGTACTTGGTCATCTGCTGCCCTAGCTTTGCAGCCTCCCTCTTACTGCTGGACCACAGGTTGGAAGTCACCATCCGCCCTCACATAAGCCACTCCTGCTTTCTCCCCCTGCATACGTCGCTTCCATGACGCTAGTCAGCTTTTCTCCCCTTGCTCAGTGCATCGCACTCCAACTCGTTTTTAGATCCGCTGGCGACACTGCTGCCTTCTCGCCAAAGATGGCATGGTTTGGCATCGCGTCCTATTGCTCTTTCTGCAACTCCTTCAGCTTGCCTTACTCTCTGAGCAACTTTGGCTTGTCCTCATGCAACTCCTTCATCTTGCCTCGCTCTCTAAGCGACTCTTGTTTTGTATCTCTTCTTATTAGGCCTCCCGAGGTAACCCTCATAACTCAAGCAGTTGGGAGGTTGTCTCTGATGGCTCATTCTGCTTCCTGCTTCACTCCCACATACCACGTGCCTGTCTTCAGAAGCGGTTTCCTGGAGCTCTTTTCCCTTGTCCCACGAATTCTCGTAAGTCATCTCTTCGGATCAGCTCCTCGACCTCCTTCTCCAAGTAGTGGCGTTTCTCCGTGTTATGGTCTCGATCCCAATCCTTGTAGCTTGGCAGCATCGAGCGCTTGAGCTAAATTCTCCGGGGGCACAGGCCTAAGTTCACGCCTACTTCCTTCTGCCCGAAGGGGACCCTTTTTCTTCCTCTGTAGCCTTCGGCCGGCTTGGGCGGACGCATCCTTCACTGACTGGCGAAGGGTCTCGGAAGTTATCTGAATAACTGAGGGTGGAGGCTGAGCCTCGACCTCTTCCTGCCTCTCCTCTCCCTTGTTGCGCGGGGCACGGCCTTGCTCCTGCTGGGGAGGAGTCTCGAATTCTTCCTGCCTCTCCTGCTGGGGAGGAGCCTTGACTTCTTCCTGCATCCTGCTGGGGAGGAGCCTTGACTTCTTCCTGCCTCTCCTGCTGGGAGGAGCCTTGACTTCTTCATGCCTCCTGCTGGGGAGGAGCCTCGACTTCTTCCTGCCTCTCCTGCTGGGGAGGAGCCTCGACTTCTTCCTGCCTCCTGCTGGGGAGGAGCCTCAACTTCTTCCTGCCTCTCCTCCTCCTTGGTGCGCAGGGCGCGGCCTTGCTCCTGCTGAGGAGGAGCCTCGACCTCTCCTGGCCTCTCCTCCTCCTGGGTGCGCCCCTCCTCCTGGATGCGCATGTGGATTCTCCAAGGCGTGGGCCTTGCTCTTGCTGAGGGGGAGCCTCGACCTCTCCTTGCCTCTCCTCCTCCTGGGTACGCAGGTGGATTCTCCAAGGCGGGGGCCTTGCTTCTACCTTCCTCTCTTCCTCCTGGCTCCGCGCTGGTGGACTCTTTGAGGCGTGGGCCTGGACCTCATCGCCTCTTTTCTCGGGGTCCTCCTGCCCCACGTTCGCGCTTCTTGCCCTTGATCTGGTGTTTCATCTTCGATGCCTAGACTCTTTCCCACAGACGGCGCCAAGCTGATGGTGTAAAATTCGGGAAAAGGTAGCCTAAGCACGTGCGCACCAAATGAACTCGAGAAGCTAAAGAAACGTAACGACAAAATGTAAAAGTTGCTATTCTCATTTATATAAAAGGTAAGTTTACAATGAATTCACCCCCTATTTATAGTAAATTTTAGGGAGTGAGATTACAACGTTGCCCTTCGATCCTACGGCCTAAAATTGATCTGCTGAGGGCATTTCCGTCATTTCGCTTGCCCACTTTCCTTACAACTCCCCACAACTTCTTTTTTAACTTCCCCCATAACTTCTCTTTTAACTTCCCCCATAACTTCTCATGAGGGCCTTGGTGCAATTTATAATAATTTTGAGGGTCTCTTTGTAAATATGGTTTTTCTCCTCATCAGTCATAGAAAATTTTAGCTCGGACCAAGTTTGGTCGAACTATACCAAGTAATACACTTGTTATGTGATTGACCACTTTCCTTAAATTGTACATCAATCACATGACAAGTATATTCCACTTATCATATAATTAATTTAGATTTGACCAAACCAGATTTGGGCTAGAATTTCCCTAGCATTGTCAGGTCGAAACTTAACCTAAGACTTGCTAATTATTGGTCAACTAGATTTTGCTAGAACAGTGGAGCCACAAAACTATACCATTAGTTAAAGGTTTTCAATTGCGTCTTACATATATGTCTAGTGGCCCTAACAATCGCACCGGGCTGAAGAAGCCCAGGTTGCACAACTTAAAGATAAAGGACGCTCGAGCTCACAGGATAACTGCAAGCCTAAGGTTCTCTGATAGGTGACGTGCACGTCAGTTGAATATCCCACATGACCAATGTAACCTTGGCTATCTCGAGAAGGACACGTGGTGTCTCCGGCCAAAAGTAACCTTCGAGCCCTATAAGATCTCAAGATTTTGGTTGCAGAAAGACGTTACTTCAACTACTTACGAAGAATCCACAGTCGACCTTATCTGCGAAAGACATTATCCAAATAAGGCATCTATATCCTTGAAGAACGCGGGACTTTGACAGTTAGGGGATAACTCACCCTCCCCCACACCCCCAACTCCTTGGGGGTTAGGCCTTATCCCAACGGTTGGGAAAGGCTACCAATAAATCCTAAATTCTCACCCAAGATGGGTAAATCCTTTGATTAAATTTTTCACCCGAGAGAGTTGTACTCTACTATGTTTAATAACTTTATTACTTTATTATTATCGATTTTTCTTATCCATATATTGACTTGAGCATCAAAGTGGTAAAAGTTTTTTTGCAAACTCCTGTTTGTGGAGCTTGCAAACCAAGGCCCAAAAAATTCAAGTTGGACCCCCTGAATATGAGCATTTTTTTCTGCACATCAAAGTCGATGTTATTTTGTGTTGTTTTTTTTTTTTTTTTCCTTGATTACACAAATAGAAAAATATGGATAGCATCCCATGCACTTATTGGAAGGATTGCGGTTGCGTCATGTATGTTGATCAAAATCTTTATAGCTGACTTAGGGAGTGTTTGCGTCATGGCACGTTCAATCTTAACCACTAATTCGTGACAATTGGTGAATTTTATATTGATATTACTCTTTTTGTCTTATAATATTGTCATAATTTTATTTTTTTTTATGATATTAAAGAAAAGAAAAGATCTCGTTATTTTAACATTATATTTTTATATGTTATAAAATAATTCTTTTGCGAATATATTTATTCGAGTATATTTAGAATACATAGTTAACTTTTTCATGTCATTATTAAACAGAATTTGGATATGTAAGATAGGAAAAGCGTCCATAGAAAAAAGCCCATAAGTAGGCCCGATAGTGAAAATTAAAGTTAGGGGCCCAATACAACAGTGGTTCAGCCCATGAACTCATGAGTTGCACACAAATCTTTGGGCTTTTGCAAATTTGAAGTGAAGTGAATCTCTAAATTAAGATGAGCACTTCAATTCTCACGTCAGTAATAAAATTAAAAAAAACAATCAAAATTAAGTAAAACAATGAGTGTCCAAAAAAAATAATAAAATATAAATTAATCATGATTTTGCTGTTGTCATTAGCCATTGTTTTTGTAAGTAAAGCCGATCATTAGATATAGTTAAAAATCGTAGTAATGTTTTGGCCAAGTTAAAATTGTGATAACCATTGATTAATTGTGGTCAAATTTAAATTTATATATTTGTTATGTTTGATCCTGGTAGATAATATTGATTTACTATTATCTTCAAATTATAGTTATTTATAGTGTCTGAAAAAACCAAAGTTTTTGGTGTGTGCAATGTGGCTTCTTGTGGATCCAACATGTGTCTTTAGGGGGCGACTGAAAAATAAATTAAACTACTCGATACTTGATTGAAATCGATCGATAAAAATTCATTTGAACTCGATTTGTTAAACTTAACAAACCAAATCTGAACATATTTTTTTTGCTCAACAAACTTTCAAGTTCGACTTCAGCTCGATTCGATTTGCATAAAAATAATAAAATATACTTAAAAATATCAAATTACTCGAGCTCGACTCATGTATGATCCAATTAAAGCTCGTTATTAGATCAACAACCAAACTAAATTCAAAAGTAATTTTTTAAACTCGATAATAATTCAAATAAAATTGAACAATGATATATTCGACTCGGTTGTAATATGTGTTTTTCCATGCCTGAGTCTTTGGATTGGGCTGGTCTAACCCTTTTGGGCCGCTCTTGAACAAACGTGGGCAGCTGATTAGGTTTATATTTATTTTTTTAAATTACAAGCATCAAATTTAACAATTCCTATTTTTTTTTTCTTCTTAATGATAAGCTTATTAGGATCAATAAGGTCCAAGGTTAAATATTAACTTAATGTTTGGGTTCAGTCCTAGTAAAAGTACATACATTAGTCTAATTAAATTTCCATTAATTGACTCAATATAGTCCGTATGATCAATTATTGTCCTAATTAATTATTTATACAGTCTAACCTCTATAAATTAATAACCTTGAGATTATGAAATTTTATTAATTTAGAGAGATATTAATATATCGATAAATTAATATTTTATTAATTAAAAAAGAGACTTTTTAAATTCAGCAAATTTAGTACATATGTATTGAAAATAAATGAATTCATATATGTTTCATTGATTATATTCACGCATCAACCAATTCTTTGTAATTAATTAAATATATTCATGCATAATATCAATTCATTGTATACAATTAACTATTATATTCATGGACGCATGTATGATTCATTGGAATTACTTAAATATACATGTTTATATTAATTTGTTGCACTTAAATAACTATTATAGGCAATTAAATATATTCATGCATGATGAATGAAACATATACTATAAATCTCAATATGGAAATAAAATAATCCATAACACCCAACCATGTCTTCTCATCTAAAAGGCATCGCAAAATCATCCATGAATGATCAAATGTGTAAAACATTATGTGAGTATAAGAGAGACCATTCCACATGCACTCAAAAAGATTTACAACAGTGGATTGATGAAAAATATCATTTGAAAGTTAGTCAAGGTACAATATCAAACATTATAATTATAATTTCTATGTGTTGGGTGGACACACCACCAGCGGATCGGATGACATATAGCAAATTTTAATTACAGCCGGGAAAGGGTTGCGAACAACCCACAAATTACAGATTAATCAAAGGGGGGAATACAAAAGTAAACAGAGAACTTAACCTAGTAAACAGAAAGACTGTCTGTAGGCTCAGGGAGCCAAATCCGGTGGGGCTGCTAACAGCCACAAGGCCGGCACCCTTCGACCGGTTGCACCAGAACAGAGTCCAGGGGAGAGCCACACAGACTTCCTCTGAACCACACTGCACAAGTCCTCACAAAGAGGCTATCCACTCAGGACCACGAAGTACCACTCAGAACCACAAAGGATCCACAAAGGTCACAAAGTCTCAGGCTCACAAAGCTGTTTCACAGAGAGGTAAGAAGAAGAGGAGAAATCACTTAGGCGCTAAGGTTATTTCCCATAAAAGGTAAGGGTACCTTTTATAGGAGATGGAGATGGCTGTTTAAGGAGGCATGGTGGCGGTGGAGCCATTTTCCGAAGCCATCGGAAAACGGCAGAGGAGTGAGAGCCAAGGAGACATCTCTTCAAGAAGAGAGAAGAGAGAGAGAGAGAGAGAGAGAGAGAGAGAGAGAGAGAGAGAGAATGAGAGGCACAACTTCAGATTAGGGTTAGGGTAGGTATAAGTAGTGTGGGCTCTCGGGTCAGGTTCAGAGTGGGCCAGTTCCATGAGTGGGCCATGTAACGTGCAACTCTGGGCCATCCAAAGTCGAAGGGTTGCTGGGCTTAGTGAGCATTGGGCCTCCTAAGGGTCATGGGCCACATTATTCAACACTATGAATTATTAATTTTGAGTTTTAATGGGACCTAATATTTATAAAGGGATTTTCTCAAAAATTATTATCTTATTATCTTATCAAATTTGATGATTTTTTACAAAGGCCCAAATCAGGACTGTAACGCAATTTCGTGTTTCTGAATTTATTGAAAGAAGAAAAATATTACAAATGATTTTTGAATTTAATCAAATTTCTTGTGGGTGTGAAATCTCTCATTTAAGCCTCTGATTCTTCACAAGCTTCAATTCCGGCAACTTCGAAGGTGGAATTTGACGTTTTGATCTCCTTTGATGTTGACTTGGATCTTCAATAACGTTAATTGGGGGGGCCTTTTGACTTATTCGCGAACTAAACGCTATAATTTTGGAATACTTGACTTGAACTCTTTGTGTTTCTTGGTGGAATTGCAGTTTTGATCTTCCGCCAAGGTGGATTTGTGCTTTGATAACGTTAATCCGCGGGTCCTTTGACTTGTTCTCGAATTAAACGTTGGATTTGGATGATTTTAGCGACGAACACCTTGAACTTTGCTTGAACGCCGTGGATTTTCTTGATTTTTGCTTGAGAGGATTTTGAAGCTTCTTGAATGCTCTCTTACTTGTGCTTTCAATTGTTTGTGTGTGTCCTCAATTGCTAGAAAAGCACCCCTATTTATAGTTGTAGGGTGAAAGACTTTGCCATATTTACTTGATGACGTGGCACGATTTGATTGGCCCTTCAATTTGTTTGACATTTATTTTCCTAATCACAAGATGTGATCTAGAATTACCAAATCAGTGGTATTTGCTTCCTTTGTTGGCAAGGCAAAATTCATATTGCTTTAAATACTTTAATTCCATACAGGGCAATATTTGATTTTATCCATCAATAAATATCTCATTTTATAAAAATATAAAATTAATGAAAAAATATATAGCACATGTCAATAAATAATTGACATTAAATTTTGCCCGCCTACAAATGCCCCCTCGAAATTATTTTTTCGCATGAGATTTTATTTCCTCCACTCTCTTCTTCTTCTTCTCTTTTTTTTCAACATGCGACTGAACTTGAAAAATAAATTTCAGGCTACCTACGTATCCTGTTGAGAGGCTTTTGGAAGCCCCTGGGTTATATCACCAGATCTCGATTTTTCATATATAAATGTAATTAAAGTATTCTACATCCTAGGTCTTCCCGTTCCGTCATCTGGCTTATGTTCTTCATGTAGCTATCACCGATATGGGGCTCAACGGAGCCCTTTTACAAATAATCTCGCATGGATTGATTGGTGCGGCACTTTTTTTCTTGAGTCATAACGTAGTTCGATCGTAAAAATATATAGATAGTTTAAACTCGTATAAAGGAGCCTTCAATTTTGAGTTTGTAGATAGTTTATACTCATATCAAGGAGCCTTCATTTGACTTTTTTGAATTAGGTAGATAGTTTATACTCGTATCAAAGAGTCTTCATTTGACTTTTTTAAACTTGGTAGATAGTTTATACTCGTATC
The DNA here is from genome assembly GCA_034509735.1 of Sesamum alatum. NCBI lineage: Eukaryota > Viridiplantae > Streptophyta > Magnoliopsida > Lamiales > Pedaliaceae > Sesamum > Sesamum alatum. Next base: position 11,729,850 of record JACGWO010000011.1, read on the forward strand.
AAGGAGTTTTCATTTGAATTTGTAGATAGTTTATACTCGTATCAAGGAGTCTTCATTTGAATTTGAATATGGTAGATTGTTTATACTCGTATCAAGGAGTCTTCATTTGAATTTGAATATGGTAGATTGTTTATACTCGTATCAAGGAGTCTTCACTTGAATTCGAATATGGCAGATAGTTTATACTCGTATCAGGAGTTTTTATTTGAATTTATAGATAGTTTATACTCGGATCAAGGAGTCCTCATTTGAATTTGTAGATAGTTTATACTCGTATCAAGGAGTGCTTGAAGGAATTTCAATTGGGAGTTTCGATAATTTAACCTCATATCTACGAGCGTTATTGACAGTTTAGGCTCTTATTAGAGAGCTTAATTGACAGTTTAGGCTCTTATCGAGGAGCGGTATTGACAGGACAGTTTAGGCTCTTATCAAGGAGCGTAATTGACAGTTTAGGCTCTTATCAGGGAGCGTAATTAAGGTTTTCAGTATGATGCGACATCTTTTTCTTGTCCATCTTCATCAGTGCCAACGCTCAAGTATTCTTGTTCGTCAATATTCATGCTTATCTCAATGACATGTGCACAGGTTGCTAATTCTCCAAAAGTTTTTGGTTTGATTCCTTGAAGTATGTAGCAAAGTCCCCAATGCATTCCTTGGATACACATATCGATTGTCGAAGTCTCGGACAATCTATCCTTGCAATTGAGACTCAAATTTCTCCAGCGGTTGATATAGTCAGTGACCGGCTCTTCCTTCTATTGGTGTGAGTTTGTGAGCTCGATCATGCTGACTATCCTTCTGGTGCTGTAAAAGTGGTTGAGGAACTCTTGTTCCAATTGCCCCCAACTATCAATTGAGTTGGTTTCCAAGCCAGTGTACCAGTCAAATGCATTTCCTTTTAAAGGTCGGACAAATTATTTCACAAGATGATCTCCGTAAGTCCCTGCATTGTTGCATGTTTCGATGAAGTGAGCCACATGTTGTTTTGGATTGCCCTTGCCATCAAACTGTTGAAACTTGGGAGGTTGATAGCCAATTGACATCTTTAGATTATTAATTCTTTGTGTATATGGCTCCGTGTAAGTCATAGATGATTTAGAGCCTCCATTCGACTTTATTCTTGATAGTCCCCATGATGAACTCTTTCAGTTGGTCAATGGGAATCAACCCTTCTGAGGAGACTTGCAACTCTTGTGTTGATGACTTGTCCCTTTCATTGGGTTATTGCTTTTGGGATGTTTCAGCTTCATCGTTGAGGGCCAACTTGTTTTTCGGCCGCATGACTGGCGTCAGTATTATCGATCTTGTTCATTAACTCATTGATTTGAGAGTCTTGATGTTGAACATGCTTTGCTAGACCCTCTATAGCCCTCGTCAAACTTGCAATTTGCTCCTCCAAGGTCGTCGTATTTGTCACCATGACGGGAGCTATGCTTGATGTCGAGCGAGGAGTAGACGAAGAGGAGTCATCACTCAAGTCTCCATCATCTTCATTAGTTTTGTTGAGATGGAGTAGATCCTTCCCAACAACTTCATGGAAAGTCATATCAGGGTATGTTTGTAACTTCTTCGACATACTTCTGGTGATGACTCCGATATTATCATTTGAACTTGAAGCAACAACTTTGAGCGCCGGAATCTTGTTGGCGGCCATTGCGAAATTTCAAAACTTTGACGAAGAGATGAGAGGTAGAGATGGTCCCACTGGGCGTGCCAAAAATTTGTAACGCAAATTTCGTGTTTCTGAATTTATTGAAACAAGAAAAATATTACTAATGATTTTTGAATTTATCAAATGTCTTGTGGGTGCGAAATCTCTAGTTTAAGCCTCTGATTCTTCACAAGCTTCAATTCCGGCAACTTCAAAGGTAAAACTTGACGTTTTGATCTCCTTTGACGTTGACTTGGATCTTCAATAACGTTAATTTGGGGGGGGGGGGGGGGGTCTTTTGACTTATTCGCGAATTAAACACTATAATTTTGGAAGACTTGACTTGAACTCTTTGTGTTTCTTGGTGGAATTGCAGTTTTGATCTTCCGCCAAGGTGGATTTGTGCTTTGATAACGTTAATCCGCGGGTCCTTTGACTTGTTCTTGAATTAAACGTTGGATTTGGATGATTTTAGCGACGAACACCTTGAACTTTGCTCGAACGTCGTGGATTTTCTTGATTTGTGCTTGAGAGAATTTTGAAACCTCTTGAATGCTCTCTTGCTTGTGCTTTCAATTATTTGTGTATGTCCTCAATTGTTGGAAAAGCACCCAAATTTATAGTTGTAGGGTGAAAGACTTTGCCATATTTACTTGATGGCGTGACACGATTTGATTGGCCCTTCATGATTTATTTGACATTTATTTTCCTAATCACAAGATGTGTACCAAATCAGTGGTATTTACTTCCTTTGTTGGCAAGGCAAAATTCAGATTGCCTTAAATACTTTAATTCCATACAGGGCAATATTTGATTTTATCCATCAATAAATATCTCATTTTATAAAAATATAAAATTTGATGGAAAAATATATAGTACATGTCAATAAATAATTGACATTAAATTTTGTCCGCCTACAAGGACTGGAAAATTTTATTATTTTAGAGAGTTTATTAATTTATAAAATATTAATTTATAGACGTTTTACTGTATTTCATAATGATATTGATTTCTAGTAACTCGTAAACAAGATGTGTTGCAATCTGGATCCAACCATACCATCAAGATTGCTAGAGGGGTTGTTTGCAAAACTTTATACTTTTCCAAAAGTGCTTAATTAAAAAAATAGATAAATAATTAAAATGTAAAAATTAGAAGTGTTTTGAAATAATAATCATTAGTAGGAAAAAGTTTATGTAAAATATTTCTTAAAAAAGTTGATGAATCACTAATTCATTTTTGAAATTACTTAACTACCCTAATAGGTGAGTAGACTTCAACCGTTATGGGGAGAGACATTTTCAAAATATACAAAAAATAGTCGAGACAAAAAAGTTATAAAAAAGTTCAACTTATTTACACAAATGTCTTAAGTTACGAAAAATTATATTTTATGTCTCACAACTTACACCATTTTTTATTTTGGTCCCATTAATTTTTTTACGTAGCAATTTTAGTCCCATAAGTCCACAAATATTGCAATTTTAGTCCAATTAACAAAATCTCTTAAAAAACATTGCAATTTTAGTCCCATAAGTCCACAAACGTTCCAATTTTAATCCCATAAGTCTAAAAATGTTGCAATTTTAGTCCCATGCACGTGCTCCTTCCGTTAACATTTTAACGAATTTCGTCAATGGAACTAAAATTGCAACATTTTTGGACTTATGGGACTAAAATTGCTACGTCAAAAATTAATGGGACCAAAATCGCACACAGTGTAAGTTATGGGACGTAAAATGCAATATTCCCTCTTAAGTTACAATAAACACATTTTCATCAACTAACAACTTTTTAGCTTAACTTAAAAAGAAGTATAAACAGAAGTTGTATTTCTAAACACTTTCATTTAATTTAATTTAATTGGATAATTACACGGTCCTCCCCCAAAGTTTGGTGTAATTAATATGTAGACCCCCTGTGGTTTGAGAAATTACACTTAACATCCAATTTTTTGCTGATATTATCAAATTCTGTTAATTTAACTAACAGATAGAATCTATTTGTTGAATGAAAATAGACGCAATGGATATTAGATGTAATTTTTTAAATCATAAAAAAATTATATGTAATTATACCAAATTTCATAAAAAGCGGATGTAATTATCCCTAATTTAAACAATAATTTGAAAAGCACTTTAATGAAATTTTTGCAAACACCCCTGGAAGATACTTGGAATATAAGTAGTAGTTGTTGAGTAATTAATTAAATGTACATCTGATCTGATATTGAAATGAACATTTTTCTGATTTAATATTGAAATAGTTCTTTATAAATTTTGGCATTATCCTTATAAATAATGGGGCATTTAATTGGGTCGTCCATTTTTGTATTTTACCCATATTTTAGAGATATAACTTTCTACCTGTACTAGGGCTGAAAAATTAATCGAATTATTTGATACTCGATTGAAATCAATCGATAGAAATTCATTTGAACTCGATTTGTTAGACTTAACAAACCACTTGAACAAAAAAAATTATTCGATATTTTTTTGAATCGGCTCGAACTTGATTTGATTAGTATAAAAACAATAAAATACACTTAAAATTAATATCGAATTCCTTGAACTCGACTCGTGTTTAATCCAATTAAATTTTTTTGAACTCAATTAAATTAATAATCAAATCAAATTCAAACATAATTTTAAAATTCGATAATAATTTCACAAATTTAAACAATATTTTATTCGACTCAAATCATTTATAGCCGTAAATGCAATTGGTGGATGCTGAGTATGTGCTTAGGAGGACGCATGCCAGTACAAAAAATTATTGGATTAGGTCTCATTGATTTCATTACTTGGAGATTTTAATTGGAATATATTAAAGGCAGGAACCGGATATTATGGGGAGCCTTTTGACTACATCTCATTAGGGCTATAAATAATTCGAACAGAGACAATCATATTATTGTTCAAACTTGTTTAAATTATTATCGAATTTCAAAATTTATGTTTGAATATGGTTTGATATTAATCTAATCGAGCTCAAATGAGTTTTGATTGGATCAAATATGAATCGGGCCCGAGTAATTTAATATTTTTAAGTATATTTTATTATTTTTACAATAATCGAGCTGAGTTCGAAAGTTTATCAAATAGAAAACTTTGTTTAGGTTTGGTGTGTTACGTTTAACGAATCGAACTCAAATGAGTCTTTATCGATCGATTTCAACTGGTATCGAATAACTTGATTTATATTTCAGACATGATTCTCATACGACTTATTCCTAATCGTTGAACTGCATTTACATTGATGGATTTGGAAATTTTCTACTCTAGTTTTGCATTACATTTTGTTGAATGTTGATGAATTTTAAATTCTTTTGATATGATGTCATTTAAAATTATTTATCCAAATTCTTCTCTTAAATCCAAATCCATCAATCCAACTATAGCGTTAAATTTTCATAGATAAGGTATTGTTATATGAAATATTCTCAAAGGACTCCTCTATCAACGTTTTACTTCGGAGGTCAGTTTGCAGTACAAACACACGTTAGAGACGTCGGAACCTTTCTCGACAATAAGTATCAGAAAAATTCATCAAGAGCAGAGTTATAATTGGGGCTGCAAATGATTCAAATCGAGCGAACACATCATTATTCAATCTTGTTTGAATTATTATCGAACTTGAAAAATTGCGTTTGAATTTGGTTGGATTATTAATATAATCGAGATCAAATGAACTTTTATTGGATCAAACATGAGTCGAGATTGAGTAATTTGATATTTTTTAAGTATATTTTATTATTTTTGCACTAATCGAGTCGAGCTCAAATCGAGCTTAAAAGCTTATTGAACAAAAATTTTGTTCAAGTTTGATTTATTAAATTTAACAAATCAAATTCAAGTGAGTTTTTATCGATCAATTCCAATCAAATATAAAATAACTTGATTTATTTTTCAACCCTAGTTATAACAGAGAAATGGTAAAGTACCTTTATAATGAAGAAAGGGCAAAATGCTTTTTTTGTCGTGTAAGACTGGGACATTATTTGTTTTGGTACCACAATTTAGCTAGGTGGTTGTTTTAGTCCCATAAAATATATTTTTCAATTTTTTTGTCCCAAAATGTCATGTGCCTTGCACATGGGACATGACATTTTGAGACCAAAAAAACTGAAAAAACATGACATTAGGACCAAAAAAACTGAAAAATGTATTTTATGGGACTAAAACAACCACGACTTAAGTTGTGGTACCAAAATAAATAATACCCTAATCTTGCGGGACCAAAAAAATATTTTGCCCGGTAGACGTAATATTATTTTACGATTTTATCCATTATTCTTATTAAATATGGTTGGCAAGAGCCACACATCCCAGGGGCATTTAGGAGACTGTATACTTATTATTCTTGATTCTATTAATAGCCAATCATTAATATTAATGGTTTTGAAGTAATGACTTATCTCTTGACTAATTGTGATAATTAAGGTCAAAAAACTTTTAGAGTTGTTAATCTTATCCCATACCCCCCACTTTCCCCCCTCTTATCTTCTTGATTGATGGCCTAATTAACAGATTGGATTTCCTATTAGAAAATGGTTCATGTGCATAAAATCTTTTTGTAGATAAAATTAATAAGGTAATCTTTATATATGTAACCTGTATATGTGAAATAAAATATAAGATGCAACAAAAAATGCAATCGTGAATTAAAGTTTGGTTTCTAACACATGTTTTGAGTTAATACATACTAGAAATTATTCAAAAATATTTCGAAAACGCTACAGAAAAATTATAAAATTAAAGAAACGTACATCATAGTCATAAAAAAAAATTAAAAGATCACTTTTCTCTTTTTAATTCAAGCATATCTAGCTTAATTTTGTATTATTTATGCGAACTAAAATAATTTATTTTATGCAATATAATTATGTATTCGGAGTTATTATTTGATGTAGCTGCTATCGAAACTAAATAATAATATAGTATTTATTTTTAACTATATGTTATAAAATATATTTATGTACATTGATATATATATATATATGTGTGTGTGTGTGTGTTTGCATATAACATTACTTATTTAGCATAATATTAAATCGATTATAGTAATGAAATATTTATGCGTGACACAAGAATTTATATATTTGTAGCTAAAAGTACGAAGTAAATGTTTTGCAAAAACATTAGGAAAAATAAAAATTGTCCCAGGAAACTCATATTTCACAAGAAAATTAAGAAACATGAAGTGTGTCGAAGGAAACTAGATAGACTCGAAACTGCCATTTATTTTTATTTTCATAAAATAAAAAATAAATTTTTTCCATAATTTCCATATAAACATATAAAAATTTTAAACCATAATTACAATAGAAAATCCATCTGACCTAAAGTAGCTAGGCAAATATTTTGAAGAGAGGTTGTGGGGATAATTCCAATTTAACACGGAATTTATGCAAAGAGAATTGAATTATTAAGTGATAATAAGGGGATAAGTTAGCATAAAATTAGCATATTTGCCATCGAAGCTGCGGCACAGGGACCCCTTATTCACAAGGAAAGGCTTTTTCATCGAATATATACGTGATTTATATTAGAATTAATTATATTTACACTCGTGATCTTTATTGTAATTACATAAATTATTTTTATCTTTGTATAAGTACATAAACCAACTTTGTTGGTCAAAAAAGTGGCCGAAAAGCCAATGAAACCTAGCTCAGTTGGCGAAGTTGAGGCCCCATGATCCTAGAGGTCATGAGTTCGAATTCCTTGTGTGGGATGATATTGTTTCTACTGCATAGTAGGTTATTTGTTTCTACTGTATAGTAGGTTATTTGTTGCTGTAATAGCACGATGTTAGCTTATGTGATATTGTCGTTATGATTGTTGTAATTGTCTCTGTCTGTTATTTATACTGAAAGAATTGATTGTAATCGTTTTATTTCAATTAATAAAGATTCATCGCTTTCAATTTAAAAAAGTGGCCGAAAAATATAAATAGGCTTATGTTGCCCATGAGGCGAAAGGCCATAAGAAAAGGAAATTGTTTTAAAATAAATGAAGTGAGCAGACCATCTTACCCTTTGTTTAAATAATTAAATTATGTCTACATGTGTATGTGTATATTTATATGGGTAAATTACATACTATCATATGGACTATGCTAATTTTTACCCTTTGTCATCTAAGCTTTTTTGTTGTGTCAACTTATGAGAAAATTGCATTTTACATTTCATAACTTATTTTGTTTGTAATTTTGGTCCAATTAATTTTCGGTATAACAATTCCAGTCCCATAAATCCCCAAACATTGTAATTTTAGTCTCATGGAAAGATTCCGTTAAAAATTTAATGGATGGAGCACGAGCATGACACGTGCTCCGTTAACGGAATCTGTCCATGGGACTAAAATTGCAATGTTTGTGGACTTATGGGACTAAAATTGCTACATTGAAAATTAATGGGACCAAAATCTTAATGGAGCACGTGTCCATCCGATAAGATTTTAACGGAATCTGGCCATGGGACTAAAATTTATTTGTGGACTTACGGGACTAAAATTGCTACGTCAAAAATTAATAGAATCAAAATCACAAATGATGTAAGTTATGGGACGTAAAATGCAATTTCCGTCAACTTACCAAGACAAGGCTTGGCTTGACATCCCTGCTTGAGAGTGTCCTTTGTGATGACTTACAGCTGGAGACACATAAACATATTGTATAGATTGTAGCGTATCCCACGGAACACTGCTTAGATGGTGATGGTTTTCTAGATCACTTGGTTAGGAGGTGATTTGGTTGGTGTTGTATTTGTATACCTTCTTTTATACTTATCTACGAAATTTAATTTTTTCTTACATAAAAATTTACTATCTCAACTTGCGAAATTAGCATTTTGCCATATACGATCATTTTCTGGTCAATCTTTCTGTTGAAAAATATCACTGCACTGCACGAATTATGGAAACACATATTACAGATAGACTACGTTGCCCTTAAATATCCCATGTGTAGCGTATTCTATATTTTTCCAGCAGAAACATCGACTGAAAAAAGATCATATATTACAAAATACAAATTTTACAAAGTTGACATGGTAAGTTGACACGAAAAAGGTTTAGATGATAAGGTACAAAAACAAACACATATAGTTCAGATGATAAAATATAATTAACTTTATTTATATATAAAGTATATATATTACATACATATTACATATATTCTTATATATTATGTTCATGGATATACACACCAGCACACATAGGGAGAATTATGATTTTGGTCCTCATACTTGATCACTTATTCAATTTTAGTCCTCTTACTATCGCCCTCAACAATTTTAGTCCTCAACTTGTCATTTTTTAACGATTTTAGTCCCTATCGTTATTTTGGACATTAAACTTGACGGAAGGCTTCACGTGATCTACACATGAAGCTGAAAATAGAGGGAAAATGAAGGGTTTCTGAAACACAACCTTCATTTCTTCCCAAAACCCAAATATTCCCAAACCCCTATTTCTTCCCCAAAAAAGCCCTAGTTCAATTACCACTCGATTTGGTGAACTCTACCGATTATTTTATGTTTAATGAGTAATTAAACACTCCTCTCTCATTCTTCTGCAAATCCCATCGGTTATTTTGTGTATTTCAGTCAAAATCTCCAAATCCTCAAGTTTAGAACCCTAAAAACTGAAGAAGAAATTGTTGGAAGAAGCAATTTCTGAAGTCGCATTGGAAGAGAATTTTGGAGGTGAGGCGTAGCAACGGCGAGGAGGAGCAAACATGCTCTTGATTTTACGCCGAATTATGGTTAGTGATTTTTGACTTTTTTTTATGAAATTACGAATATTGTGAATGACATTATGAATTCTCTATGAAATTTGTGTATGAATTGTGTAATTTTTGTTCTTTGTATGAAATTTCTTGTGGGTGAAGTGGTTGATGAATAGTGAGTTATGTGTATTATATTCTGAAATTTCTTGTGGGTGAAGTGGAATATAAGTTTTGTTCTTTGTATTCTGTATTAACTGATGATTCTTGTGTGAATTGTGTGGATATAATTGTAGGGATTTCTTTAATTACAGTGAGCACGGCTAATGATTTTTTGTTTGTTTGTTTATTTGTTTTTGCTCTTTGTTATAATTTTGATTAAATAACTAATAAAACTTAATAATAACAGTGAGTATGGGGGACCCTACATGCTTTAGTTTGAAAATATATTATGGGGGAGTTATGAAGCATGTTGCGCATACGGAGTATGTGGGGGGGGGGGGGGGGGTCTTTGATTTTATGGATATAGATCAAATGGGCATAATGGATTTATGGTATGAAAAAACACATACCTAGTAACTTTGAGGTTGAAATGTATCTGGAACATCTTGATATTGTGGGTAGTGTGTCTGATGTTGGGTTAGTGAATGAAACTGAAATGATTGAGGCTGTGGATGAGATGGAGGGGATTGAGGAGACTAATGGGGCTAAAGGTTGTGAGGGAAATGAGAGTGAGGGGGATGTTGTATTTTATGAGAGTGGTTATAACATGTCAGATGATGATAGGATGTTTGAAGAATAAGTTGATCATGAGGCTGAAAAGAGTGTGCAAGGCAGTGAATGGATTTATGATGATTTGTTGAATAGGCTACAAGCTGAAAATGTAGAAGAAGGGGGCTGTGTTGAGAGCGGGGATGAATTGGTAGCAATTATGGATCTGATGATGAGGGAAAAATGAAATACCCTATGTTTAATTCTAGGGCTGAAATGAAAAACCCTAATCTTTCATTGGGTCTGATTTTCAGTTCTAAGGAGGAGGCTAAAATTGCAATGCAAAGTCATTGCTTTAGAAGAGGCATGATGGTAAAATTCCAAAACAATGACAAAGTGAGATTGAGGGCTATTTGCAAGAAAGATGGTTGGACATGGTTTGTGTATGTGTCAAAAATGCAAAATGATAATGCATGGCAAGTGAAAAGTTATAATCCTGAACATAACAAGTGTTCAAACAATTCAAGCCTCAAATCAGGTTGGATCGAAAAGACATTTGTGAAAAAATTCAAAGACAATCCAAAGTTAGGAACAAGTGAATTCAGAAATGAATTGTGCACAACCTTTAAGGCTAATGTCACCGAATCACAAGCTTATAGGGCAAAAATGAAGGTACTAAACCTACAACAAGGCAACATGCAAGAACAATTCAAAGAGATAGAGGATTATTGTGAGGAATTGACGAGAAGTAATTCAGGTACAACAGTCAGATTAAAGTTAACAGATGAAGAAGGGGGAGAAACTAAAAGATTTCAAAGATTTTACATGTGTTTCAATGCATGTAAAATTGGATCCAAAAATGATTGCAGGCCTGTAGTGGGGGTTGATGGTTGTTTTTTGAAAAGAAAACATGGGGTTCAGTTATTGTTAGCAGTTGGTCTTGATGCAAATAATAACATCTATGCAATCGCATATGCAATTGTTGAAGCTGAAACAAAGGATAGTTGGATGTGGTTTTTGCAACTGCTAAATAGTTATATAGGGTTTGAAAATGATCACAATTGAACCTTCATATCTGATAAACAAAAGGGTTTGATTCCAGCCTTTGAGACTATGTTCTCTAATGCTGAAAACAGATTCTGTGTTACACGGTAATATGAAAAGGGATGGTTTCACTGGTTTGGCATTAAAACAGGCTTTATGGGCAGAAACTAGAATTGAGGAATTTCAGAAAAAAATAGATATCATTAAAGGAATTGATGAATCTGCATTCCACTAGTCGTAAAAAAAACATCCACAGAACTGAACAAGGGCTTATTTCAACACCTATCCCAAGTGTGACATCCTTCTGAATAATGTGTGAATGTTTTAATGCCTACATTCTTGATGCAAGAGAAAAACCAATTATTTCATTGCTTGAATCAATCAGAAATCTGATGATGGCTAGTATGAGAAGTAATAGGGAAAAGGGTGAGAAGTGGGATGGTCATGTATGCCCAAACATAAAAAGTTCTGGTGAAGATAATGAAAGAACCTGGTGAGTGTATTCCAATGAGGAGTGATGATTGGAACTTTCAAATTGCTAGGCCTTTTGATCAACATACTGTGAACTTACTTAAGAGAACATGTAGTTGCAGGACGTGGAATTCCTTGTAGGCATGCAATGTCTGCAATTTGGTGTAGGAATGAGGAGCCTGAGCATTATGTTTATAATTGTTACACAGTTGATGCCTACAAAAAGACTTATGAATTTCCAATTTATGGTTTGAATGGTTCTTAATTGTGGCCACGTAGCAAGAATGATCCTCCTCTACCACCTGTCTACAAAGAAAAAGTTGGTAAACTTCAGAGATTCAAGAGGAGAGAACCTGATGAACCTCCTACTCCAAGTTCTAATCCATTTAGATTTGAGAGGTGTAAGAAGAACAAACAAATGTAAGACATGTAGGAAAGCCAACCATAATTCACTTACATGTAAAACGAGAAAGAGATCAAATTCTAATGTAGGTACAAAATCTGTTGAATCTATCATATGAATTGGATATAAAATTGGTTTTATTTGTGCAGATCAATCAGTCCGCATCAAATATCAACACTTCATTGATTGTACGTGGAGGGATGAATTTTATAACACTTTCCAACTTGAGATCGTGCATAACAAATACAGCAGGAGGCAATTTATCAAACCTTGGTGGTCAAGGTGTGGCTGGACGTTCTAGCAGCAATATGAATCCTAGAAAGGAATGAGTTTTGGATGTAGTTTACTTTATGTGACTCTATTTGGATGTTTATTTTATTGTTGGATGTTTATTGTTGGTTTCAGACATGGTTTATGTTTTTAAGACATAATATGTTGGATGTTTGCGAGATGAAATTGTGGTCAATTTTTTGTGAATGAAGGTCAATTTGCATATTTTGGTCAATTCATCTTTCTCAAATGGATGTATTCATATTATGTTTGCAGAATTCATCTTTCTCAAATGGATGTATTCATATTATGTTTGCAGAATTCATCTTTCTCAAATTTGCATCAAAAATGAATAACAAGTTCCAAACATTAAAAGTACACAACCTTCATTCAAGCTACATGCATTCAAATATTAAAACTACACAAACTAAAATATATCCCATAAACGCAAGACATATGAAAATAGTGAAGATTGACAAGATCACAACCATAAATTTCAACTTGAGTTTGTAACTAGCAATTAACTCCTCCAATTTCTCCAACTTTTTCTCATGTCGTCTTCCAATTTATTTATTCTTCCTAATAATCCAGGGATTATCAATTTTGAACCTTCACATATTTCATCATTCCACCATTCGAAAAATCAACAGTATCCCCTTTTCTGAAATAAAAAAATGAAACAAACATCACCAAAAAAATCAAAATTAATTCTAACATTATAAGTTGAGCATTTTAAAAAACTTACATCATAATTTGGGCAAGCATAGTATCTTCTACCCGGATTACGAGAGTCCATGATGTTAACAATGGAAGCTTAAATCCATAGTGGCAAAATAACGGAAGTTGATTTTGTGAGGAGTTTTGAGACTGAGAAGAGAAGTTGTTGTAACTTGAACTAATTTTTTCCTTGAAATCTCTCTTCCTTAAAGTTTTTACTTGAACAAAAATGGTGGAAAGTAAAGTATTGAAAGTATATAATGAAAAAGGCAAGCAATTGGAGGGAAAGGGCGATTTTTTCCCTCCAATTCCAACTTTCGTCACGTTTAACGTCCAAAGTATCGAAAGGGACTAAAATCGTTAAAAATTGGCAAGTTTGAGGACTAAAATTGTCGAGGGCGATAGTATGAGAACCAAAATTGAATAAGTGGTCAAGTACGACGACCAAAATCATAATTCTCCCACATACATATATATTATATATTAGGGTAAATTACAGCGACACCCCTTGAGGTTAGATCAAAATACACAAACACCCCCTATTTTTGTTAAAATTACAACTACACCCCCTGAGGTTGTAATTGTATTAAAACTACACCCTTATTCAAAGGCAAAGCTTACATTAATACCCCTGAAAAATATTATAATAACACCCCTCAGGGGTGTAGCTGTAATTTCGCAAAAGACATGGGGTGTTTGTGTAATTGACCCTAACCTCAAGGGTATCAATGTAATTTACCCTATATATTATGTATATATACACACAGTGGTCGGAGGGGGTTTGCGGGATGGCAGCGCCATTAGGGGACGGGGATGGGCCGGAGTGGCAATGGCTTGGAGATGGTGTGGGGGAAGAAGGAGAGTTTGATTTTGTCAATTTTTAAATTATTGTTTAAATTATTTCAAATATAAATTATTAATTTTGATAAAATTTAGTTATAAATAAAAAATAGAGGATAAATAAATAATAAAGAAATATTAATTTTAAAAAATTTTAAATAATTTGTAGAATTTTTTAATTGAAATTTGTAATCTAGAGTTAATTTATTATCATATAGAAATTTAAAAGTGTAATTCTAAAATAGAGGTTTTATAAAGAAATAGTTAGTAAATAGGATAATATATGCTGATTTAATGTTTATTAACTAATAATTAGTATGAAAATTTTAGTTTAAAAAATTTAAAAGATTAAAAAGTACAATGTTATGAAATTTAGTTTTTAATTAAAAAAATTATATGGGGTCATATTGCTATTGCCCATAACATTTCTTTGACACCTTATGAGGTTTGGAAATTATAGAAACATCCTCTAGGAGGGTGTTATGGTCCACAAACAAAATTGGGGAGGAATTCTTTAGCTGACATCAACCTTTTTTGAGGCCGAAAAATTGGGGTGGGGGTATCAGTATAATGACGTTGGCGTTTCTGATGAGCGTATATGTAATTATACAAAAAGCAAGGTGATTTGCGTAATTACTATAGGTCAGTAGGTGTTGCGGGTAATTATCTCTTTATTTCATTTAAAAAAAGATTTATACATGCAGTGTATATATATTAATTAGAATAGAAGATACAATAAAATTTAAAAATAAAACATTCAATCATTGAACACATGAATGAAGAAAAGAATCCAAGCTAAATTCCGTTGATTCAAATGAGTGGAATACTAGTTGATTAGATACAGTTTAGTTGACGAAATTGGGGTGTTAATTATAACCGTAAAATCATAAATTCGAATTCCATTAATTACTTGATCTTGGGTTTTGAAAGAGTGATTTGTGAAATTTTGGTTTGGTATAGGTTAAGTATTTTCAAAGAGTAAAAGTCGCATTCAAAAGTATTATACATTAATTATATAGAAAATCGTCAACTATAAGCAAACAATAATTCTATTACTTATTCGTGTACGAAATAATTTTTTAAATAGAACAATGGAATAGTGAGGAATACATTATCATGTTGATTATCAAATCATTAGCATTGAATTATAGCAATTAACAAGCAATCATCACAATTGGAAAAATTATTTTTTTATTCGGTAAATTTACCCAATATTAAATTAGTCCATTAACTATGTCATTTATTTATTTAATTTTGTAAGTTATAAAATTGATGACATTAAGTTCGATTTAGAGGTTTTAATTAATTTTTCGACATTTTTCGCTGATATTTGCCACGTATTCACCTAAAAGTCCAACTGACAAAGGAGCGGAAGGATGGTCGTTGGCAGGGGCGAAGCCAAGCCCTGTCGAGTCTATGCGGCCGACAGAGCTTGGCTTTGGGTTGTATGCCCATTATTTTTTTTTTATATGTATATACATTAAAATGGGTTGTTAATTGATAGGGCTTAGCTTCGATTAAGTCCTTCAACTCCTTTTTTCTTTTTCTTAGTTCATTAACTCTTGTAGGCTTGTAACTCATTAACTATTATAGCAAAAATGATAAGATTAAAAAAAAAAAAAAAAAACTCAATGTTGCTGTATAAAGTCTTTCGTAGAGCAAGTGTTTTTCCTTGCGCCGTGAGTCACACGAGCAGCTACTGTACAAGGAAATAACATTCACAATTTCTCTTGTGTAAAAGTTTGCTCCATATTATGATTTCTCAATACTATGTTATAATTCTTTACAAAATTTCTATTGCTTGTATATTTATGTTTGCTTTATATTATTGGGATAAATGCAGACACCTCCCCCAACGTATAGGGTCATCTGCACTTTGCCTCCCAATCAAATTTTTTTTTATACTTTACCTCCCAACCTTTCATTTTTTTACACTTTACACATTTCGGAAAATAATGATGGAATATTCCGGAGAATAATTTTAGGTTGGGTAAAATTATAAGGGTTAAATGGACACCCTCCCAACGTATGAGGTAAGTTGCACTTTGCCCCCCAACCTTTAAAAAAAACAAATAAAAATGGAGAAAAATTACAAAGGGTTAAATGCAGACAACCTACAAACGTACGATGTCATTTACACTTTCCCCTCTCCCTCCCCCCCAACCGTTTTTTTTTTTTCAGTCTGCCCCCGAGCCTTTCATTTTCTTGCCCTTTGCACTTTTTGTGAAATAATAATGAAATATTCTGGGGAATAATTTTGGATTGTATAAAATTATAAGGCTTAAATGCAGACACCCTCCCAACATATGGGATCAGTTGCACTTTACCCTCCCCCCCCCCCCCCATCTTTTTTTAAATAAACAAATAAATTTATAAAAAATTAGAGAAATTCCAAAAAACTCAGAGTCTGATCTACAAATAAACAACTTCACATTATAAATCATAATTTTTAATTCGGCCGGCAGAAATACACATAAGTTTTGTTTTTTATTTTTTCTCTTCCTTTTTTTGATTTGATTTCGCCTCTTTTTATGCATGTAATGTATATGTTTTGCATATATCTATAATGTGAAGTTGTTTATCTCCTATTGTAAATTAACAAGTTGGGTTGTAATACATGCAAGTTCATTGCCAAAATATTCGAAGTGAGAAGAAATTTTTATTTTCGGTAAATTACAACCGCCTCCCCTGAGATTTGACATAATTACAAATATCTCATTGTTGTTTGAAAAATTATCCAAAATGCCCTTTAATTTTTTTCTCCATTTTTTCTCTATTATTTTTGTAATTTTTCTCCATTTTTTTTCTCTATTATTTGTATTTTTTTCTCCATTTTCTTTAAATTTATTTATTTTAAAGGGGGGGGGGGGGGGGGGGAGGGGGGGACAAAGTGCACTAGTTTACAACTACCGGAGAAGTACGCTGCCCCGCTGGTCCCAAGGGGCAGCTGGTCAGCTCCGCCTTCAATGGCCCACAGGCCTGGTTCCAAGGAGCAGGCCTGCTGTGCCATTTCCGGTCGCCTTCGAGCCAAACCCCTTTTGGAGTTCGGCTCTCAGTTGCAGAACGAACTCTTTTGAGTCCGTTCCTTGTTCCCGGCGTAATGTTGTAAACTAGCCCTTCCCTACGGTCCGGAGCGTTAGTCAATGAGTGGTGTTCCACGAGCCCCCGACTTTTTACTTTCATAGCTCTGTTGGCACCAATCACAGCCGTCTCGTCTAGTAGCGGTTGCTCCCCGTGTTTACGGTGCAACAGATAGGCAAGTCGGACTAGCCTTGTTGTCCTCAGGAACGGGTTGCTACTAGTTTCTGTGATCATATATGGAAATAGAAAGCTTTGTTAGAAGCCTTATTTTAAGCGTTTAAATGCGTTCTTTGAGCTCTTTAAGTTATCTACCTTAAATACGGTTTAATTAGACAATCTGGAACTAAAACAATAAGAAGGTTTCGCGCCCGACCATTCCTGAACTGACCCCATACGTTGGGAGAGTGTTGCATTTAACCCTTATAATTTTACTCAACCCTAACTTAATCCTCGGAATATTCCATAATTATTCTCCGAAAAGTGCAAAGTACAACAAAATGAAAGGTTGGGGGTAAAGTGTAAAAAATAAAATGATTGGGGGGAAAAGTGCAAATGACCTCATATATTGGGGGGGGGGGGATGATTTCTGCATTTAACCCAATTACAAATAATAGAGATAAAATGGAGAAAAATTAAAGGGCATTTTTGGTAATTTTTCAAACCATGATGAGGTATTTGTAATTATGTCTAACCTCATGGGAGACGATTGTAATTTACCCAAAATAAAAATTTCTTCTCACTTCGAATATTTGGCAATGAACTTGCGTGTATTACAACCCAACTTGTTAATTTACAATCCCAGATAAATAATTTCACATCACATATGTGTGCAAAATACATACATTACATGCATAAAAGAGGCGAAACTGAATCCAAAAGAGAAAGAAAAAAGAAAAGAAAATTTGTGTGTATTTCTGTCGGGGCCACCATCAGGCAGATGTGTGTATTTCTGTGAGCGCCAACATTATATTTTGGTTTATAATGTGAAGTTGTTTATTTGTAGATCGGGCTTTAAATTTTTTGGAATTTCTCTAAATCTTTTTTCATTTTTATAAATTCATTAGTTTATTTTAGGAAAAAAAAAATGTTCGGGGGGGGGGGGGGGGGGGGGGGGGGGGCGCAGCGTGCAACTGACCCCATATATTCGGGGGGTGTCTGCATTTAACCCTTACAATTTTACCTAACCCAAACTTATTCCCCGGAATATTCTATTATTATTACCCGAAAAATGCAAAGTGCAATAAAATGAAAGGTTCGGGGAAAAAACTGTTAAAAAAAATGGTTGGAGGACAAAGTGTAAATGACCCCATACGTTGGAGGGGTGTCTGCATTTAACCCTATATTATTTTATCCAAGTCTCTCAAAACAAATAAATAAGTTTAGATATAAAATTGATGATAAAATTTATTATTATAATAATATATATATATATATAAATATAGGTTTTAATTTTTCAAAGAATGGATAAATTTGTTATTAAGAACCGCAAAATTTTAGTGGGATCTTTTGCTACACCGTCTATAGAAACACACCAAATGTGAAAACAAAACCACATATTTCTAGTTCTTCTAAAAGTACTATTACACAGAAAATAAGTCGTGATGAGTTTAATTCAGATGATATTGTTGTTGATCCTGGTTTTCGAAAATCAATTGATGAGATTGATGTTGCAATTAGAGATAGGGTTATGAGAGAGTATTTGCTAAAAGATGTTAGTCAACCAACTAGACAAAATTTTCGTAAAAAAATAATATATAAATGAATGGAGGGGATTTAGTTGCGCGGTTCAAAACAATGATCTACTGGAGTATAGTATAGCAAAATGTGCAGTATTTTTTTATTTGTATTGTTATCTTTTCAAACAATCAAGAAAAATGCAAAATATTGGGGTGATGATTTTTCAAAGAATGGCTTTAATCATTAACAAAGAGTAATCAATGACTATTAAACTTTGATAGGGTTAAGCCAAGTTTCTGACTTTGTCCCTGGCCGTTACAAATTCATTAAACAAATTACAAAATTAATACTGATCGTTTCAAATATCGTTACAATAAAAATATTTTTTTTATAGTGACTTAAAACTTAATTAAAACTTTTCATGTGAGACAAAATATATTTATGCAAGCTATCTAACACTAGTATTTGAACCCAAGAAATAAGAGTTCCATCACTCCCTTGGAGTTTAATCTCATGTTAGGCTATGGGATTGGGAGTGTTTGTAAACGATTAAAGAAAGTACGTACTAGTGAACTTATATATATATATATATATAA
The DNA here is from genome assembly GCA_034509735.1 of Sesamum alatum. NCBI lineage: Eukaryota > Viridiplantae > Streptophyta > Magnoliopsida > Lamiales > Pedaliaceae > Sesamum > Sesamum alatum. The sequence goes on from JACGWO010000011.1 coordinate 11,749,042, forward strand.
GTGTGTTTGCAATCACTGCTTTTGCTTATAAAATCTTTTTAATTTAAAAAAAACGATAAAAAATAAGAGAAAACAAATTTGAAGAAAAAAAGATAAAAAAAGAAACAAGAATAAATTAAGGAAAAGAAAAACTAAGGAGTAATATACATAGACTTTTTTAGATAATAATTTGAAGTATAAATTGATATCTAAATGCTCTAATTTTAATTTTTATTTTTATTTATCAAATTTTTAATCAACTTCCAAAACTCTCTCCATTTTTTTTTTTTTTTTTGATAATGAGCGATGAACTATTAATTTGAAAGTACAATAATGTTTCTAAAACGATCAATTGCTTATTACAATATTCAGTGCACGATATAACAATGGAATAATATATCCACATCTATCAACACCAATCAGAAGAATAAACAAACATTCAATAAATTAAACATATCTCTACATTCGTAGGACTCGAACCCACTACCTTTTGATTATGAAATCTCAACCTCATCACTCGGGCAAGAGATCATCATCGATCACTCTCCACTTTTATTATAAATCACTTTTTTAGCATAACCACTTAAATTCATCAATTTCTAAGATAAAACATATCTCTTTGTTTGCTTTCGTTTTTCGTTATTCAAAAAACAACTGAAAATATTCTATATGCTTGTCTATATATTTACGAATTACACAATTTAGTGTATTTCTAACTTATTATTATATATCTTACATTAATACAAAACATAAAAGAAAATAAAAAAATTCTAAAAAACATCTCTTTAATTAGATCACATCAAAACTTAGCATTATCACTACTCCATAAACCCTAAACCTCCGCACCATTATTTCGGGAAAATAGTATTTTTCATCCCATAATTTAGAGTCTTTCTACTTTTAGTCCAATTGGATACGAAATTCTTATTTTTGGTCCAATAACTTTCAAAAACTACATTTTCGATCCCATGACACTTTCCGTTAGATATTTAAAGAAAAGTGTCACATGGCCGTTAAGTGCATGGGACCAAAAGTGTTACTTTTCGAAAGTTATGGGACCAAAAATAAAAATTTTATAACATATAGAACTAAAAGTGAAAATTCCATAACATATGAGACCAAAACTGTAAAGCCCCTAATGGCCACGTACTAAGCACGTGGTGTTTTCGTTAAAAAAATTAACGAGAATATAGCATGGGACAAAAAATGCTACTTTTTAAAAATTACTGCACCAAAAATAAGAATCACATAATCAATGAAATCAAAATTGAAAAAATTCCATGTTACTGGACGAAAACTATTATTTTTCCAATTATTACCCTTCTCTCTTATTCCACATCAAAAACAACATTACTCTAATAATAACTCAGAAAAAAAAAAAAGGAAGAAAAAAACCCTCTAAGCACTGAATTTCAACTTCTCACTGCTCTTCGTCTGGTCTAAAATGATCCCACCCAAGGGAACGCCGCCGCGGCCCCACCCACATCACCCTGCTCCGCCACCTCCTTCCAGCACTGCATAACGCACTTGGCCGGAGCGGGGGCCGTGCATCCCTTCTCTTTGGCCGTGAAACACCGGTAAACCACCCACCCACCACCTGGCAACGGTTGCACCACCGCGCTCCCACACGTATACCCCTCGACGTCGCCGCAGCTGAACTCCTCAACCCCACCACCTCCCAGGCATGTCACGGCCGTAGTGAACTCTCTCGGCTGGAAGCACCTCAACACCCTCTTCAACAACTGCTCAAGCCCAATGGACCCGAAGTCGACGCCCATTGCTTCGTAGCTGGCGTAGCTGAACCCATCCTCCGGTGTCACGTGCACAGTAGAGTAAGCTGCGCCTTCAATCCCATTCATTGAGTACCCACACGGCTCAAATTCGAAGTCGCAGATCTGATGGGTTGGTATTATCTCATCTATACCGGACATTTTAGTCATTCTCCGGCCGGCGTCTGGATTGTTGAAGAACACGGCGGCCTTTTCCCGGTCCAAGCCAGTCATGCACATTTCAAGATTCAGCACCCCAGCAGTCGGATCCACCCCTCTCTCCGGATCGATCACTGCAAAGTAGACATGCCAGTTCCGGTTCGGGAAACTCGGGTCGCCAAGTAAATATGCACTCCCGTTCTTGAAGAACGAGTTCAGAAACGCCACCTCTTCGGCAAAGCTGCGGTGAGGGGCAGGCTGAGAATTCTGGAAAATGAAGGTTCCACGAGAGTAACGAACGGATCGGGGCGCCAGGGAGAGCGAATCGGCGAGTTTCAAGATTTGTGGGATTGACAGCAGAAGCTTGGTGGTCCCACATGTCTTCAGAATGATCTTCAGTGGATAAACGAAGAGACTCGATTCAGAGAGCACGTACGAGTCGAACTCAGTGTTGGAGAGCTGCGAGACAATGGTGCAGCAAGCGGGCTCGAGGATGGAATCGAGTTTGGCCCGAGTCATGGCCCGCAGACCCAGCCCGTTTGGATCTAAGAACACGGGTGGCTCAGAGAATGTGATTTCAAGTCGTTTCTCGAAGCCCTCGAAACCAATAGCAGAAACAGCCATTGCAGCAATTAATCGAACAGTAACTGCACTTAGTACTATAGACTTTTCAAGACGGCTAGCAGTAAATTACAGCAGACACGAGGAAGACGAAGAAGGCTTTACTGGAAACTAATCAACTCTGCAGAAATTTCGTACTGTACTGAATCGTCCATATTCTTGTGAAAAGATGCATCAGGATGGCTTCCTCAAACACTGCCATTGAAGGGGAAAAAAGTTTAGAATCCAACCAATATTCAACATATGTACTGATATAAGTATAGTAATCATATATATATCAGAATGAAACGATGAAGATGGTTTTAGTTTTACGTTGGAGTAAGCAGCAGAACGGAATTTCTCGATGCCGCCGTTGGGACGAACGTCTTCAATGATGTAACCTAGGGGTGCTTCGTAATGGATTTTACTACTACTACTACTGGATGATTTCTTCTTTCCACCTTTAGCCTCCATTAAAACATCAACGCCTGCTTTTTCTGCAAGAAAATACAGTCAAATTCAATCAACGAATGAATCAATTACAGGCTTCAATCACATAATACTACTATCATTCATAAACAACAGTTTGAATATTGTTCATGTTCATCAGCGGTTTAGATATTGGTTTCTTTCCGTTATCTGGTACATACAGAAAAAATTCTGCAGAAAAACACATGAATCATGAATCCAAAATCAAAGAACTACGCGTCGGTAGTGATGAAGGTGGGAGAATCTCACGTTTTCTTCAGGGATTAGTGTATGTGACGAGTAGATTGAAGTTTCTTGATCTTGCGAAGGAGAATCATGTAGAGGAAAGAGGGAAGAACAAGGGCAACGGTCTGTTCTGAGTAAAAAGCAGAGATAGAGAGGTAGAGAGGTTTTCTGTTTGGGTGTGTGGGTGGAGATGATTGCGCGGAACGCAGGGTATTTATAGCTGCTTTATTCTCCCGGAAAATTTTTTTGTTCGAATCAAGTTTGGTCGAATCAAATCAATTATAGAGCAAGTGCGGCATACTTGCTATGTGATTGTTCACTTTTCCTAAATTGTATACCAATCATACAGTAAATGTATTGCACTTGCCATATGATTGGTTCAGGTTCGGGTTAGAATCCCCCCACTAGGGCTGCTTTTCATTTATATTTTCCTTTTTTATTTATACTAATAATATAATAAGAATAACCTATTTTTATTCACAAAAATTCGTTATTGCATTGTAATATTAATTTTTTATTATACCAATAATATCTCTAATTTGGTTTCTTTTTTTATTTATATTTTTCTTTTTTTAAAAAAATGTGATGTATTGATTTATATATATTTTTTTCTTATTTATAATATATTTCAAAATATAAAATATTATTTATGCACGCAAAAATGATGTGCTACGTCGATTAATATATATAAAATAATATATATATATATATATGTATGTATGTATTGTTTTCAAGTGATGAGTGCATGGATGATCGATGGATTCTATTGCAACGATAATTTAGTAGGGTAAATTACACTTTTGGAACCTATACTTTAGTTCAAAATCATTTTGATCACTAAATTTTTCGAGACATAAATTTAGTCCATAATTCTTACAATTTTTTACCATTTTGGTCCCTATATTGTTGAAGACACGATTTTGGTTCACAACCTTTACAAATTATTACGATTTTTGTCCATTCAGTTCCCTCATTCTTGACATTTTTACACCCAATTTTAACAATTGGGTCAAAATGGTAATAATTTATAAAAATTAGATATCAAAATCGATTCTCAAAAAATTTAGGAATCAAAATCGATTTTAACTCAATATAGAGACCAAAAGTGTAATTTATCCATTTAGTCCTGAAGAATTATGTTGTGGTTGCGGTACAATGCACTGTTGTACAACAAAGATTTTTTTTTTTTTAAATTAAACCACCGGACGGTTGAGGAGCTTTTCAGGGCCCCCTCCTCTTCTACATTAAAATACAACAAAAATCATAAGTACAACGGGAGTATTGAAGCTAACGGTAGTCAGCGATCGGCTCGGTACGACTTTCTGGTTGAAAATGTTGTTGAGCTCCACATATTCATGTACAGTAAAAGGGGGGACCGTAATATCGCCTAGAAAATCATAAATAAGGAGTATTACTCCCTTATGAAGATATTCAAGTGAAGCATAAATAAGAAGTATTACTCCCTTACAATGTACAACAACGATTGTTTGTTGGTATTTCATGTTTATCATATCTAGGGGTGTTTGCGACAGTTAAAATAAGTATTTGTCATTTTTTTAAAAAAAAATAATTTTTAATTTACAATCTTTTACTTGAATTATCTAACAAGTTGATTTAAGTTAAAAAGCAGTTTTATATCAATTTTTTTGCAATTTATTGATAAGATCGTAAAATATTAAATTATTTCTTCAAATGATCCAACTAATTGTTTTCTCACGTTTCACTTTTATTTTTAAATACTTTTAAATTTTATTATAAATTTATAATTTTTTCTACAACTTATTGTCATCGCAAATTGAACAATTACCCCTTATTAGGGGGCTTATTGCAATTTTGGTCCTATAAGTATAGGGGGTTGGCAATTTTAGTCCTCTAACTTTGGGTATGGCGATTTTGGTCCTGTATCTTTCAACTGTTCGCAGTTTTGGTCCTTTAGCCCATTTTATGACCATTTTGCCCTTTTGATGGAAAAAGCTCCATAGTCCATCACATGCTCTTAGTAAGGCCCAACATGCTTCCGAAATAAAATTAAGCCTCTATAAATTCATACCTGGTTTTGACCGCCTTGCCACCGGGTATTCCAAGTCCTCGTTTTTACGGCTCTTTTCCAACCACACTACCGCAGCAGATGGTTCGCAGGTACTTGGCTCCTTCAGCAACAAACAACACAACCCTATTTCGTTTCCTACCTTAGGGTGTAAAAGTACTTCGAAATAGAGACTTAATAGAATTTTGGATAAACAAATTGAACAGAAGCCTTTATTTTATTGAAGAAATACTTGAAATACTACATAGATATCTTATACCTCTATCGGAGGAGAAAAACTATTTAGCCTCTCATGGATAAGAGGACTTGACACGTTGGGGATAACCCCATTACACTGGATATCTAATACTTAGAGAATTTAAAGACACGATTTATTTTTCTGAAGAGTTGGAGAAGTTTTTCTGATGATCCCCATCTGCTTCCTAGCTCTCTATTTATAATAGTCCGTGGACTTCAAACCCGGACTTCAATCTTGTTTTTTGGGTGTCGTCACTGCGTTCGTCACCAACTTTGTCTTTCATCTTTCCAGCTGTGGTCATTATGCCTTGTCGGCCATGTGCTTGCCAGCTGGTGTCATTTGTCTTTCTGACTGTTGGCCTTTTTGTCTTCGTCTGCCGACAGTCTCCTTTTTGATTTTTTACATCTTGAGGGTTTTACCTCCCTTTGTAAAAATCCTTTCTTTTGCCCTTCTCTGGTCTTGGTTCGGGTTTATTTTGAGTTACCCGAATCTTTGTTCCGAACAAGGGCTTTTCCTGTTTTTCACAACAAGGGCATAAGTGGTTATGCCATTGTCCTACATGCATCATGTTGCATGCCTTCTTCCTTGTGTTCTCTGTTGCAGGCAACTTATTTTCCCATATAAGCATTCTTTTCTTTTCAAACAAGCTTTCTGCAAACTCAGTGCTTTTTCCTGTCATGGAGTTTAACAGGAATGATCCATTTAATTTATTGAAAAATATTTTAAATGGATATTTGACTTTATCCATCTCTGTGAGACAGACCCAGTATCCCCATGCTCTTCTGGTGGATATGTCATCTTCACTAAGGGAAGACACCAGGGGAGCCTCTCCTGTGGCAGCCTTGACTCGGTTGAATGCTACCATGTCTGGTCTCTGCAATTTGATGAAATGGAAAGCTGGGTGAGACCCTTTTCCTGCGATTTCTGGAGCTATGGAAATGAACTTGAGCTCCAAAATATCTCCTCGTTTAAGGTGGGGATTGTTTTGCCATGCGTCATATACCGCCCCACTAATCCATTCCGGAAGCTTTGAGATTTCCGGAAAGCTTGGTGACGTAGTATGAACTGAAGTAAGGGCTCCAAAATCATACCACTCTCGTACCTCTTCTGGTTTAGACCCTTCGATCATCCAGATTCTGTTATATTTTCCGGATGTGTCTACGATGGTCTTGCCTGGGCTTATACCTTTACGGGAAACAAGTTTTTCCCATGATTTCTGATAATCCTGCCAAGCGGAAACAGAAGATAAAGCTTCGTTAGTATTAACCTTAGAGGTGCCCGTCATTGGCCTAAGGTTAATCTCTTCCTCTTTTACCCCAGAGGTGCTGGGTTGACTTGAATTATCAGGAGTTTGCACTTCCTGTAACTCAACTTTTGCCTGTTCACCAGAGTCTGGCGATGGCCTTGTGCAAGCAGTACTTGAATCTGCCGCTACAGGTTTAGAGCCCTGTTCTCTAATTGCAGGTTTAGAGCCCTGCTCTCTTAATTCTCGGGCTATCACCGAAGATGACGCCTTTCGAATTGGTTCCAGTAGGTCGTCCCATAACGAGCTTGCAGCAAGTTTGGTACTCCTGATGGCGCTCTGGACGGTGTCCAGATCAGCTCGTTGGACTTGGCCAGCTATTTGGGCTTTAATTGTTAGCTGTCCAAATCTCTTATCAATCTCCTCAAGGTTCTCCCTGAGGTGTCTGAGCCTGATGATGACGGAGTCTGCTTCAGCTGCCTCCATCTCTTGTTAAGAAATCTGCAAGAACATTTTCATGAGATTTGATAATGACAATATCATAACAATAATATTGGCATTCTGCCTGCCACCTAATAATACGAGCTTTCTCAATCTTTGATTCAAGTTTATTTTTTAAGAAAGCCTTAACATTCGTATTATCAACTTTTAATGTAAATTCTTTGGCTAGTAAGAACAAAGGCCATTTTTTGAAAGCCTTCCAAACTGCAAAGAATTCCTTCTCGTTAATATGCCATAATTTGGCTTGTTGTTCGGTGAACAACCCTCCCGAGTATCTACATGGCTCTTCGCCAGTAGCCGTTTTTCTCATGAGCACTGCTGCCCATCTGTAATCGTTGGCGTCCGTGTAAACTACCAACTCATCTTCGTCTTGGGGAATTGCAAGCTTTGGCAGGCTATTGCAAATCTGTTTTAACTCACGGACCCTTTGCGTATGTATTTCCTCCCATTTCCACTTTGAACTTTCTGTTTCTTTCAGGAGTGGACGGAAATCCTTTCTGTATTTTGCAAGGTCCTTGATAAAGATTCCTGCAAAATTGACAACTCCTAAGAAGCTTTGGAGTTGTTTCTTATCTTTAAGAGTGTCAGGAAAATTGCGAATCTTCTCTACAATGTGTTCCTGCAACTCAATACCTGCCTCGTCAATAAGAATTCCTAAAAATTCAATTTTATTGACAGCTATAATGGCTTTCTTTTCGGAGAGCACTAGTCCCTCCTTATGGCATGCATCGGAAAATATTTCAAGATGTCTAATATGATCCTGTATATTTTTAGATGCAATCAAGATATCGTCTATGTAAACAAACATAAACTCTAGATAGTCTTTGAAAAGATTATCCATCTTTCTTTGAAATATCTGGGGTGCATTGGCAAGTCCCATTGGAAGTACATTCCAGATATATTGTCCATGAGGTGTGGAAAATGCAGTATATTTCTTTGAGTCATTTCCATCTTAATCTGATAGAATCCAGATTTGCAATCAAACTTAGAAAACACTTTAGCACCTTTAATGCAATCAATTAAGTGTTCTCTACTTGGGATATAATAACCATCAAATTGTAATATTCTATTGATGCCTTGATAGTTAATAACTAACCTGGGTTTACCTCTTTTTATCTCACCATGATTTCTTACCAGAAAACCAGGGCTACTATAGGCAGAGACTCCAGGCTCAATGAGTCTAAGATTGATATGCTCTTTGATGATCTCCTGCATATCTTTCTTATCCTCCATGTTCATTTGGATGGGCTTGTATCGGACATACTCGTACTTGCATTCCTCTTTGACCTTTAGAGTAGCCTCGATCTTGTTTTTATCCCACCATGCCAAAGGATTCTCACTGAAATTCCTTTGAATAAGTCTCTTGACATTCTCGAGAGAGAGTTTACTTTCTCCGTCCATGTCCATCGACCTGCATTCTTGTATAGCTTCCTTTAAGATCCTAAGATCTTCTTCCGAAGCATCATCAAAGCCCTGTTGCCTGAAAGACAAAAGAGCCTTACCAAATTTTCTTTTATCCTGCATTTTTGGATGGGTTAATTTGGCATCATCACCACGTTTGCTGCGAAAATTTATGGGCATTATCCTGTTAAATGCCTTTTCTCTTCGCAAAACCTGTATCTCGCTACCACAGTTAGTAGTAAAAATCAACAGATTTTTGTGGTTATCCTGGACATATTTTGCAAAGGTTTGGATGAAATTATTACCTAACAAAATATCTGCTCCTGTATCATGAAAGTAAATAGGAGGCGTTTTTACCTTGAACCAAGGTGTTCCAAATGCTCCTCCAATCATGATTTTTGCTTCTCGTATACCCTTATTGAGTACAAGAATTTTTGTGAAAAATCCCTTCCTGCAATAATGGGTAAGGGTTCCATAGCTTCGCTAGGGAATACACCAGGTTTTGCCGTGCAAATCCCTGATCCTGAGTCAATATAAGCTGCAAAATATTCTGACTTATATTGTTCATACAACATACCAACAGATATGTATATAGAAAAGGGGCTCGTCATTCAATTCTAATGGTATAACCATCCAAACTGAATTCCATACCATTACCTTTCCTTCCCCATGGTTTATGATCTTCAAGGAAATTTATTCCTAGAGTCATTATCCCATTTTCTCGTCCTGCAACACCTGTAACAATAATCTCATGGCCTGCTATTTCTAGCATACCTTCATATTTTCCCACAACAGGTTGTTGTAGATGGTATAAGTCATCACAGGGAAAACAATTTTCTGTTCTAGTGATGTCAAATATAACTTGGATTTGTTTCCAGCCTTCAGGGCACCTAAGTTTTACGTTATCCACCCTAATAGCTCGAGGCTTTAACAACTCGGGTTCCTTTCCCTTATAGGCCATAATCCTATCTTCTGAAAAGGACATCCTGCTACTAAATTCAGTTTTAGAACTAAGGGTTCGATCTAAAACCGGGGTGATCTTTTATCAAGATATCAACACCACCTATTCTAGGTATTCTAATAGGATCCGGTGTCATTACCTTAGCGAATTCCTTGAAAATTCTAGGAATTTCAATATACTCTTTCCTAAGAAATAAATCAGAATGATGTGTGTTGGAAAGGGCGTAAGCTATTCTATATGTTATAGAATATGGTCTATTCCCATCTTTCATAAGATCCTTTCTTTTAAAATCCTGATGAAGGGTTAAGACTCTACTGAAATCTTGGTCTGCTAGGTTGTATGCTATCCTAGGATGAATATCAAACATCAATTTTCCTGCATACAAATTTCCTATCATTGTCCCAAGACAACCATCTCTTAAGTTATTGATTCTTCTATCCATTATTGACAGATGTATTTCTGAATCAATTCCTTCCTTAAAAGTTGCTTTTATTACTACTTCAATAGCTCCTATATGGATCCATTTCATAGTAACCGCTACTTCCTCTCTAAGTTTACTTAATTCTTCAAGAATTTCTTCTTTAGGAATAAGCTGCATTTCCATAACATTACCAGTAAGTTCCATAGGAATTGCAAACTCACCTGAACTTACTTTGTAGATGATATGATGTTTCCTCTGGTTTAGTCCTATCTGGTTAAGGACTCTTCCGATTCCTCCAATCCTAAATCCGTCATATGGGCTGAGATTAGAGTCTTGTCTCATGATTCTTTCCATGGTTTTGTTTGATACCGTCAACTTTGAAAAGAATCCTGATAGGCTATCTGAGGTTTGGAGCCTATCTCCTTCGTTGTAATTACTCTGATTCGGTTGAAGATCCATCCGAATCACTTTCTATTTCTTCCTCGTAGATGCTTTCATCTGAGGGAAGATCTTCGAATTGGTAGATTGGTACCAAATCACCATAGTAGACTGCATCTAGGATGTCGTTTGTGGCTTCAAACTGGCGTAATTCACCACGTTTCTGCGGGCAATCTGGGGAGATATGTCCCTTTGCTCCGCACGTCCAGCAGTTGCAATCCTTAAAACTTTCATTAGCTCGGGTATGGGCTCTTCTGAAAGTTCTTCTTGTAGGGGTTCGTCCTGTGGATTTCGCCTCTGATCGTCTAGATCCTTGGGATGAAACCCTTGTTGGTCCTGTTTTCTGTCCAGATTTGTATGATCTGACTTTTGATTTAGACCACCATGATCTTCTTCTAAAAGAGGATTTTCTGGAACTCCTGGAATAAGAGTCACCACCTTGCTTTCTCCTCTTCTTTTGCTCGCTTGATTCCCCTATAATAGTTGGAAAATCGTTATTATCACAACAGAGAGGGGTTCTTTTGATTTTACCTCTCAGTCTCTTCATGTTCTTTTGGACGGATGCTTGGTAACACCAATCCTTCAGTTTGTCTTTAAGAAAAGACATCCTCCTTGCAACTGAATCCAGCTGCCCTGCAGGTACTTTGTAAGATTGTATCAACATTTCCCTCCACGGGCTGCAGATCTTTGCAAAGAACATTGGGGCGGCTACTTCGGTTGTTACCCCACTCTGGAAGAAGTATTTGCGGAACCAATAGATATATTCGTCTACAGCACAGATACTTCTTAACTCGAGACCAAAGAGAGCTTGTGCATACTCCCTAGCCTTTTCCGTTCTGCTTCCTTCGAAGTATCCATCTCCGATGAAATGGATCTTGATTAGCCTCCCGAGCCTATCCGCGATTGCACTTTTAGACTCTCCCTCAAGGATGCTTGCTTTGGTCTCTTCTGGGGTATTATCCCATCCGATCTTTACCGACCCTTCTAAGCTTAACTCCAAAAGTTTTATGAAGTTATCCTTGTCTAGTTCCAACGTAGTTGCTGCAATTTTCATGGCTGCAACCCATTCATCTATCAGCTTCTCGATGTTTCGGAAGTCGATAACATCCAGGTTGAGTACCGTGCCATATGGGTGTAAGGGCTGGAGCATGGTCCTTGCCCATGGTGTGTTTTCAGGCACTCGTCTTGGATTTCTTCCTGGATTTTCTCGCAATCTTGTCCCCACGAAGGTAGGGGTAGCATTGGTGTGAAAATCTGTACCTTCTCTCATTGGCTGATCCTGTGGTGGATCATTTGAGCCTGTGCTTCCCTCCGGCGGTGGTAAAGCTGGAGCGACCTCATTGGTTTGAATATTAACTAAATCCACAATCCCCAGTTGGGAAAAGGATTCAGCTAACTCTTGTAGATCCGATAGATCCACTCTAGATATCTCCATTATTTTATCGATTTGATGATCTCGATGATTTGTTCCTCTTGTGTCTTTGGCTTCGAGATCTCCTTCGCCTTTCCTTTCTGATGTAGGAAAGATACTGGTCCAAGGGCGTCCCTGATGCGTTCCTGATGAGATCTGGATGTCTCAGGGGTATTCCTTTGATTTCTTCTCAGATCTGTAACCTCAATCTTCAGATCTGTAAGATCCTTCTGTAGATCTGGTAGGATTTTTAAGATCTCATCCATCTTTTTGGTTCAAGAGGTCTAATTTCATAGGTATATGGATTAGCCTATGTCCATAGTTTTGAACTGTCTTTTGTACCTCTCTAAGGTCCTGAGAGTACTTCGAGGTATCCGGTTCGAGTTCCTTCCAATCAGTTCCTTTAATCATTATTTTTAGAACTGTATTTTTTTCAGGAATCTACCTGTGCCGGATCTCCTGGCTGGGATTCTTCCATGGATCTCAGCTCCCTGTAGACGTCTTACTGCATTTCCCGGTAACGTCTCTCGAACATGGCGATGTCTATGCCATTCCTCTCTTCTTCTTTAGGAAGAAATGACGCATCGACCAACCTCGGACTGTTGGTGATATTTCTAAGAATTTCCATAAGAAATTCTGTTTTTTGTATTTTCAGAATCTGAAAAATACTCCCTGTTTTCAGTGTAACTCGAACTTTCGTTCGGTTCCATACTTTTAAAGATCTCCTCCGTTAGGGATAAAATATCAATATGTAATATAAACAAATATTTCTTCAATAAACCTAGGCTCTGATACCATTTCTACGGAGCATGGGCGATAAAATGCCAACATAAATAGAAATGGACTAAAATGCTCATTTTAAAGCTGTAAAGGGGTAAAATCGTCCAAAATTTGGCCAAATTCGCCCAGATTCGGTCGGAGGACTAAAATTGCTACGTTTTCAGAAGTTACAGGACTAAAATTGCTAGTGTCAAAGTTATGGGACTAAAAACGCCACTCTCCTTAAGATACGGGACTAATTTTGCAATTTCCCCCTTATTAGGTATGGGATTTTGATTGTTTGTCATCTCCTTGTACAAGAGTCTCCTGACTATCTTACATTTTCAAAATTATTTGAGAAGTTTCACTCTAATTTATTCAATTCGGACTTATCCAATCTCATATATATAAACATCGAATAATTTAAATTACGAAATTTAACATAACCTATAATAAAGTATACATCCTCCCAATAAAAAATAATCAAATTTAATTAACCCAAAAAAATATTCACCTATATAATTACAAATTATTTTCAGCAAAACAAGTACTCACAATTAATAAGTGATCATACCATGCAATGGCAATGCACTCATAAGACAAAAAATCAATTAAATTATATTTATCTATACTATTATAAAAACAAATCTTTTTGGCGTACCAATTTTTGAATGCCCAAATTTATCCTTCAATTATTTTCTTTCCTTAAAAAATTATTGGTCAGAAAAGTAATTCTATTTTTTTTTTCTCAACCCACTGCTTCACGTTTCTCTTACATCATTCCATGTTCTTTCTTCTTACTAATTTTTTTTTCTCATTCCTTCATAATTTTTTTTCTTTTCATTTCAAATAATTTTTTTTATATGCTCGTCTTTTTTATATACTCGCAAGAATCGCGTGCATCGATAATTAGTTATATAAAATTAAAGTTGAAAATGAATTAGTAATGGAGGACACGGACTCCAATACAGATAAAATAATCCGACCTCAAGCAGTAGGGAGAGAATCTCTAGGGTTGAGTCACGTTGCCGATTCCCGCCGTGACCCTAACTTTCAGCACTGCCCTTGGTCGTATTTCCCCGAAATTTCGGAGGAAACATAAAAAAACAGGGATGATTATAATTTCCTTTATTAAAGTTTGGTGCAGTTACACGTATATTTTTTATAAGGGTTAATTACACTTACACCTCCTTTGAGAATGTATAATTACACTTTCCTTCAAAAGAGTTTTGAAATTACAGTTACACCCCCTTCGAAAATTCTCTGTTTACACCTGACCCCCATCCGTTAGAGTTTGGACGAAAAATGTTCACGTCAACAAAAATAATTACACAAATTTTCAATTTTTCCCATGATTTAACATTCTCATGTATATTTTTGTACTTATAAGAGGACAAGTGTAACGTATATGTATGGAGTGAGACCAATATTATTATATTTTTTCCTTATAAGTACAAAATTATTGCACGAGAATGTTAAATGAGAGGTAAAATTAAAAATTTATGTAATTATTTTTGTTGAAATGAACATTTTCCGCCCAAACTTTAACGAATGGAGGTCAGGTGTAAACAAAGAATTTTTAGAAGGGGTGTAAATGTAATTTCAAAACTTCTTTGGGGGAAAGTATAATTATGCATTTTCAGAGGGGGTCTAAATGTAATTAACCCTTTTTTATAATTTAGAACATTATATCTAGCATTTTGAAATTTGCTTTTATCTAATAAATATGTTCCTTGGTTAGTCAAAATTTACCAAATTTGTTGATATTAACAAAAAAATAAATGAAAATCAATATTTAACAATGATTGACTTATTATAGGTCAAGCAAAAAAAATTTTTATGACCAAATAACCCTTATATATCTTCACACATTAATGCGTGTGAGGAGGTATATCTCACCGTCATAAAATATTTATTTGGCCTGCAATAAGTCAGAAATAAGTTAATCGAAGGTACATATCAATTTTCATTAAGTTTTTTCGATAACATCAACAGATTCGGTGGATTTTGACTAACGGAGGGACCTGTTTGTTAGACGGACCTAAACCTCATTGATATTAGATGTAATTTTCAAACAATAGGAGATTTACGTGTAATTATACCAAACTTTAGGGGAGAGGGTGTAATTATCCCTAAAAAAAGACACGTTAATGTATGCATAGATCTTCTATTATATTCGGCCAATGAGGCCTAGCTCAATTAACGAAGTTGAAGGCCTATGGCTTAAGGCCATGGGTTTTTACCCCGTCAGCGTGGGGATGTTGTTATAATTAATAGTAGGTGTAATTCTTCTTTATAGTATGTGATTAGCATAGATTGTTATAGTTGTTGGTAAGTTATTAAAAATAAAATATTTGATATGAATGATTGTAATCGATTTATTCAAAATAAATAATAGTTCAAAGAAAAAAAAACTCTTCTATTATATTTTCGTGTCACATTTTTAAGTGACTTATAAGTACTCTTTTAAAAAATTAAAAATATATTTAAATTAAAATATAATTTAAAATTGGGCGCTTTATATTTTTGTAATATCCACTTTATAATATATGAGCATGGGTTAGATTATCATGCTAGTATTCATCTATTCACATATCTAACTAGTGTAAATGGCAATATTCCAATTGTGATATGATTTGAAAAGAATAGGAATAGTATTTTTTGACCCATAATTAGTATATTTTCATTTTTGGTCCAATTAGTTACGAGGTCCTTATTTTTTATCTCGTAATATTAAAAAAATAGTACTTTTAATCTCATGATATCTTTTCGTTAGATATATAATGGAAAAGACCACGTGTTGTTAAGTACATAAAACTAAAAATGTTACTTTTTTAAAGTTATGGGAGTAAAAGTAAAAATCTCATAATCAGTTGAACCAAAATATAATTAAAGGTCTTAAGGGTCACATACTAAGCACGTGGCATTTTTTATTAAAATACCTAAAAGAAGGGTGTCATGTACCAAAAATGTTATTATTTAGAAATTATAAAAACAAAAATAAAAATTTCATAAATAATGAGACTAAAAATGAAATAATTTTTAAGTAACAGGACGAAAAATATTATTTTCCTTGAAATAGGGAGTATGTGAATTAATAGTAAAATGTCCATTTTAAGCACATTAATAGAACTTGTTGCATGAATTTGAATACAATGTAAAATAATGATTATTAATTGATGCCCCACTCAACTATATTCTTGCATAGCATCAATAGCACGTGTTATTCCTTTACATAAAGTTCTAGATGGTTCCTTCCTTTTTTCCATTATAAAAGTTATATATCATAATAATTAAAATATTATTATTTTGATAATTTAAAACATTACTTAATTAATATGAAATTACAAATAACAAATTCATAACAAAAGATTTGCATACCAATGATCTCTTAACTTAGTGAACAAGGTTGAGGTCCCAAAACGTTAAAAGTCATGGGTTCGAACCACACGGATGCGTGAGATCATTGGACTATGACAGTACTATACGTGGGGTTCGAACCCATGACCTCTAAGGTAATGTGACCTCAACTTTAACCACTATACCATGAGATAATTGGTGTAATTGTCTCTATTAGATATTGATATTCGACGGGACTAATTATAATTGATTTAATTCAATTAATAATATTCATCGGTTTCACTTTAAAAAAATAACAAAAATTTGCATAAAGTGGGATTAATATTAACACGTCTGCTAAAATCTGAACAACATTGGCTATTTGAGGATATTTCCGGTCGAAAATTCATAAAATAGTCGTAAAAGTGCATGTGTTGTGCACGTGACACACTAATTTGGGACTTTCGGCCAATTTATGAATTTTCGGCCAGAAATATCCTCAAATTGCCAATTTTGTTTAATTGCAGGATCAAATTGCCAAAATTGATTTCAACAAGAACCAAGATTGTCACTCACTATACTTACAGGACTAAAATTACAATTCTATCGCCACCCGCACGCTTCTCCTACAAAGTAACTGCTTTTGCCCATCAGCTTTAAAATCGACATGCATGTGTCAATTCAGATCAGATTCGATCGAATCAAGTATAACATATGTACCATACAGTTAGCTACTTTCTTTAAATTAGTCATTGTTACATCTTTCATGTAATTCGTTCAAGTCCGACTATAAAATTAATGCATACATGCATGTTGCAGGTCCAAATTTAAGAAAATGAGAAGCATGTTTGGTTAGATCATTGGATCCTCCTGCACCAATGCACATATATAAATTTACAAAGTAAAAGTTGAGATGATTGAGATGTATATTTTTGTTTGACATATGTACGTACCAAATATATATGTGTTGGTGATGATTGATATTTGATGATTTAACCAAGCGTGCTCTAATTTTGCAGAATATATTATCAAATTCTGCTGCAACTAACTGCTAATATTGCTCGTGTAATCATTATTATTTTGCAAGTACATCCGATGAAGTTGTAATTGTACTTGCAAGTATACTTCGATTCAGGGTTAACTTTAAAGTACACTAGACACTGTGGTACGCAATATTTGCGCGCATATTTTTTAATAATATTTTTATTTTATTAAAGCTCATAATTTGTTCTTGTATATTAAATCTTCTTATTATCTTACAATCTCACATATAAAAACCGTCCAATAACTTTTTCTAATGCGTTAATTATCACTAAATATTTTACTCAAATTAAATTAAAAATTAAAAATTTTCTCAATATCTGTTATTTCTATTTCAATCAACAATAAGCTTAAACAAAACGAAGGTAAATTTAATTCTTTGAGTACATTAATTGCATGAAATTAATTTCTCTTAAAAAACTTGATTGAGTAGTTAATTCAATATAAGTCGGGAAGTTGAAGGGTAATTTTGATATTAAAATAATTTGGTGTAGTGGTATCAAAACTACCACTTTGAATCTATAAACCCTCTTCCTTTTATAATAGTATAGATTCATGATGTAAACTGCATCGACAGATAGTGTACTTGTACTTTTACAGAGGACATTCGTTTCGATAATTTAATTGAAACAAAGGTTAAGAAGGTCCAATAAAAATGGAATTTTATTATTATAATATTATTATATTGGGTAAATTATATTTATCTTTCCTAAAATTTGGTATAATTACAAATACCCCCTTGTTGTTTGAAAAATTACAAATACCCCCCTGAGATTTGTAACCATTTAACAAATAACCCATTTTCATCAATTTTTATGGGTGAACTGACCAAAATACCCTTATGCACTGAATTATTTTATTTAATTCTTAAAAAAATATTGGACTACAATGTGTAGGGAGAGGTTTCTTGAGTTTTCTACGCAGAGGAACAATAATACAATTTTCCTTGGCCGATTTTTTTATAATTTTAATAAAAATTTCAAGGGCAAAATGGTTAATTTCAGGCCTTTGGTTAAAAATTACAAATCTCAGGGAGGTATTTGTAATTTTTCAAACAACTAGAGGGTATTTATAATTTTATCAAACTTCAGGGGAGATAGATGTAATTTACCCTATTATATTTAGACACGTCTAAAGTGGATGGTGATGCGGAGTCCACTCTCATAAAATGTATAATTCTCGGAAGACTTTTCATAATTAAATGATATAAATTATGGGACCAAAAATATATTTAATCTGAGATAATTTATGTAAACAAATCTTAGGTTATCGGTGTAAATATGATAATGTTTTTTTCCTGACTTCTGACAGTGTACTATGGGTGCGTATTGTAAATGTGATCTGGAGGACGATCTTGTCCGTAGTCGATCGGATAGGATGAGGTTTCGTGGCGGAATATGAACGGACCAGATCCGATCCACGTCTTGGACTCACTGTAGCTGTTTGCTCCGCTGACCCAGATTGTTTTAATCTTTGTTCTCCTTGCATCACTATGCATGCTTTGGTTTTTAAATTATTTTTTTGACTGGATTAAAAAATAAAAGTTAAAATAATAACAGTTACTAATAAGAAATTAAGAAGGGCAAATGTCATATTTAGTCCCTTAAGTTTGCGTTTAGAATCACTTTAGTCCCTCAAGTTCATTTTTTGACTTTAGCATCCTTAAAGTTTAATTTTTGTTTCAAATTGGTCCTTTAAACCATTTTCCGGCGAAAATATGGTCGGATTTTGACTTTTTCAAGGGTAAAATAGTAAAAAATTTTACTTTCTCACTTTAGTCCCTTAAGTTTGTAAAAGTTTCAAATTAATCCTTTCTTAGTGTCCACATGTTGGAATTATCAACACATAATAAAAATTTCATGTTTTTCACTCCACGCGTTAATTCTTTACACTTTTATGATATATCTTGGACGTTTTCTTATTTGCTAGTTGGCTTGTTGGAATTATTTAGTAATAAATAAAATATTTAATCAGCTGTTCAACATGACCTAACATAATACAAACTTCTCAACACAATCCAATATAATACATAACCATCAAAACAAACACTCAAGATACAAAAAGTGATTGAAAAGTTGAAAAATGACACAAGAACTTGCATTTCGATATATGTTAGGGGCTCTAGATTTCAAGTAAGGGATGTAGTTTTGAGACCTCTTTGTTGATGTAGTTTTCTCTTGACTTCAGTGCTTTTATGTAGTTTCTATGGTGATCTTTTGAAGTTATTTGGATTAGTTTAAATATTTTGAACTATTCTCAGTGTTTGATGGTTATGTATTTTGAACTCTTTTCTAATTGACATGGTAGTAGTATTTGATCTGAATTTCAATTCTCTGCATGCAAAAGTGGTTCTCCTTTAATTTGTTTGTTGGTTTGTTTTGGGCTAATTATGGTAAATGCATTTTATTCCTACCCTAGATATCATTCCATTAAACTCGCATCAGGGAGTGCACCTTTTGCCATATACTCCATGTATTCTGTTCTCATTTTATCACTTACTTCTTTTGATAAACAACAATTTCCTCTCAATCCAATATGACTGTTGCAATTCCCTGAACTGTTTGATGGTTGACATATTTTGGACGGGTTTTTCTATTTTGAGTGTTTATTTTGATGGTTATGTATTATATTGGATTGTGTTGAGAAGTTGGATTGTGTTGAGAAGTTTGTGTTATGGTAGGTCATGTTGAACAATTGATTTAATATTGTATTTATCGAAATAATTCCAACAAGCCAACAAATAAATAAGAAAACGTCCAAGTTATGTCATAAAAGTG
The DNA here is from genome assembly GCA_034509735.1 of Sesamum alatum. Lineage (NCBI taxonomy): Eukaryota > Viridiplantae > Streptophyta > Magnoliopsida > Lamiales > Pedaliaceae > Sesamum > Sesamum alatum. The sequence goes on from JACGWO010000011.1 coordinate 11,768,840, forward strand.
CAAAGAATTAACGCGTGGAGTGAAGAACATGGAATATTTTATTATGTGTTGATAATTCCAATATGTGGACACTAAGAAAGGATTAATTTGAAATTTTTACAAATTTAAGGGACTAAGGTGAGAAAGTGAAACTTAGATTGATTATTTTACCCTTGAAAAAGTCAAAATCCAGCCTTATTTTCGCCGGAAAATGGTATGGGGGACCAATTTGAAACAAAAATTAAACTTTAAGGGTGCTAAAATCAAAAAATGAACTTGAGGGACTAAAGTAATTCTAAACGCAAACTTAAGGAACTAAATATAACATTTGTCCAATTAAGAATAATAATAGTAATACTTAGAGGGCCGAGCTTCAGGAGAGGGGTCAGGTTTCCCCGTTCCTAGATCTTAGTACGATACATTTTTTTAATTTTAAAACTTGTGAAATGGACTTAATCTTATGCGTGAGTTTACAATAATTTATACTTTTTTTAATAATATATTATAATTTCTTTTATAAAAATTTATTTATAATAAAATTGAGAGTATTTGAAAACCAACATTGAAATTGAAAAAAAAAGGAAAAAAGAAAAAAAGAAGTAACTAAAGTTGATGTGTTTGACAAAGTTTAACATTTCCTGTAAAAAAAAAAGGACAAAGTTTAATATGTACATTTTTTAGGGTAAATTACACTTTTGGTCCCTATACTTTAGGTCAAAACTGATTTTGGTTCTTAAATTTTTTGAAACACGATTTTGATTTCTAATATTTACAGATTATTATAATTTTGGTTCAACCATTAAAATTAGGTTTAAATAAATTAAAAATGAGGGAACCCAATGGTCCAAAATTGAACAATTTGTAAAGATTAGGGACTCAAATCGTGATTCAAAGTTTAGGGACCAAATTTGATTTTGATCAAAAATATAGGGACCAAAAGTGTAATTTACTCTAAAATTTTACCAATAAATTGTAAAAGTTCGTGGGGATAAATTTATCGATTTTGGCTCAAATGAGCTTTTTAAATTAATTCAAAAGCAAATTGTAAACAAAAAAAGAACAACTTGATCCTTGAACTTTCAAAATAGAAGTTGGCCTTCTGCTTCAAGGGGTCGCATTGTTTCTTTCTTTCTTTCTTTTTTTTTTTTTTTTAATGTTTTTTTGCCTATTAATTTTCACACGGGAGTATATCGTATTTAACTCTATACAAGTATGAAAAGTTAGATCAATGATGTCTTAGCTTAGTGATTGAGAGTGAGGTCCCATGAATAAGTTTGAGGTTATGAGTTCAAGTCCCATAAGACGTATGAATATTTGTCTGTCTTAATGTGAGATTATTGTTATTATAATTGATATTTATCTCACTTGACATGAGTTTATTATAATGTGATATTATGATTTCAATCGATATAAGCTGATATTAATGTAATTATATAATAATCTTTTCTATATATAGGGTGAATTATAATTACCTCTCTTGATATTTGACATAATTATGAATACCCCCTCGTCGTTTATAAAATTACAAATATCTCCTTGAGATTTGTAATTTTTAACCAAGGAGATATTTGTAATTTTTAACCAAGGGTATGAAATGCTCCATTTTGCCCTTGATTTTTTTTTTAAAAAAAAATTATGGCAAAATCAGTCGAGACAAATTACATTATTGCTCATCTGTGTAAAAAATGTAAAAAACCTTTCTTTGTGCATTTTTGTCTAAACAAGTTAGGAATTTTTTTAAAAATATTCAATTTGCATAAGTACATTTTGGTCAGTTCACCCACAAAATGGATGGAATTGAGTTATTTGTTAGGCGATTATAAACCTCAAGAGAGTATTTGTAATTTTTAAAACAACGAGGAAATATCCATAATTATATCAAACCTCAGGAAAAGTCGTTGCAATTCACCCCCTATATATATAAAGAAAAGGTATGAAAAGTTAGAAGTCGGTTTGCGAAATTAGATGTTCATTTCATCCCTCTAGGTTTATAGCTTTTGAAGGATCTAATTTAAATGTATACTTCCATTTAAAATTATTAATATATTTAGAGGGTATTTGACTAAACTTTTTTAAAATATCTTATAAGCTATTACATCTTATAAGACGTTTTAGGAGCTTATAAGATGTTGGATCTTATTTTAAAAATAAGCTCCTAAAGTGTTTGGGTAAAATAAGATGTTAAAGCTTATAAGATGTTAGGATGTTTGGCATAATAAGGCCTTTTTATTGGTAAAATGACCAAAAAGGATATGATACTATTAGAATCAAATAAATTATTATTTTTGTTGACATGTTTTGTATTTAAATATTTTTGAAGTAATTTCATAAATAGTATACATTAGTTTAACTTCAAATAAAAATTTATTAGATAATTTTTCTTACAAAAAAAAAAAAAATGGCGGATTATGACCTAAATTTTGAATAAAAATAATATATATGTACATTCATGCTAGTTGAATATTAATATAGATATATATATGTTTTCTCTCTTGATGCAATTATTATTTCTAATTGTATAGTTTATAATGTCTTGAATTTATATTTTTTCAGTAAATATAATATTATACCAATCTTATTTTTGTTTAGCTATAATAATTTATTATTTAATAATGAAGCATTTTCTCTTTTTTAAATACAAAAAAAATAATAAATTTTAAAATACTAGAAAGAGAATATCTATATGTGTGTGTGAGAGAGAGAAAGAGAGAGAAAGAATAGTGTATGTGTGTGGGGGGGGGGGGGGGGGCAGAGTGTGTGTGTGTGTGAGAGAGAGAGTGTATGTGTGTGTTTGTGTGTATGTAGAGTGTCTATATGTAGAGAGAGTGTGTATGTGGGAATGAGGGTATATTTGTCATATAACATATTAATTTGATAGAACTTATAAGATGTTTTGAAAAAAGTTTGAAATCTTAACTTTTTTTTAAGAGCTTATAAGATCCAAAACATCTTATTTTGAGATCTTATAAGCTCTTTAACAAAAAATTTTCCAAATAAAATTTTGGAGCTTATAAACTCCCAAATATCTTATAAGATGTTCTGAGAAGCTTATAAGCTTAGCCAAACACCCTCTTAATCAACATTTAATATTTACTCCTACATTCTTAGAATAGATAAATAGGTGTTTTAGTACTAACTTAATTATGACGTATCCCCTTATTAGTTAAAAGATTTTATAAATTCTACATCTTATAAAATATTTTTAAAACTTATAAGGCATTAAATTTTATTTAAAAAATGAGTTTTAGAAATGTCTTGTAGAGTAATATGGATCTTACAATTTGTTAGAAATGATAAATTTGTAATTTTAATCTAAAAGAGTTTATTAAGATTTTAGAAACAAGAGAGTAATTGCTTATTTTTTTTTCTTAAAAAACTTATAAGTTTCTAATATTTTATTTTTGAAATTTATAAGTGATTTCACTAGAAACTTACTAAAAACTTTATAATATTATATAAATTTTTAAATAATTGATAAAATATTTTAAAAAACCTATAAACTCACCTGAACGCCCTCATAAAGCTTTGATTGTTTGCACAAAAATATCAGAACTTATTTAAAATAGAAGACTTATAGAATATTTAAAATAATATTAACCTTTTAAGGTGAATTACATTGATACTCCTTAAATTAGCCCTAATTATACGAATACCTTATATCTTTTTGTAAATTGTTTTGTACATCAAGGAGTGTTTGCGTAAAATTTCACCAATGAATAGAGAGTGTACTTGTAATTACAATTATAATTTTAAGGGGTGTACTTATAGTTTCACAAAGGGTATATAGTGTTTGTGTAATTTGATCTAATCTAAATTAGTGCCAATGTAATTTACCCTATATTCTAAATAAATCTTCATCTATACTATTATATAAAAGAAACACCTGTGTTACTCATAAATGGTGGTTCATGATACCGTCGCATCACTTTTTTGTAATGCCAAAAATAACACTCAACTGATATGATAACTACTTTATTAACTTTTCAAAATTTATATTAATTGATAAATTAATTTTTTTCTTTCTTTCTTTTATTTTTTTTTTAAATTTTATGGTGTTAGTTTATATATTTTACTCTTATTTATAATATATTTTAAAGTGTAAAAAGTTATTTATTATATGCACGTAGAAACGACGTGCCACCACGGCTTGTAAAAATAATATTTTCTCCCCTCTTTTTCCTTTGACCAGCCATTACTATGATGTGAACTGGATTCAACTTAAAAAGCCCAACTCTCAAAGTCCATAAAGTAGGCCCAAAACATAATCTTTGAGCCCAACTGAAAGCCCAAGTTAATCTCCACCGACAGCTTCTCAGCTCTTCACAATCTCCAAAATTCCCAAATCCATTCTCAGCACCACCACCCCCCGCCACCGCCCCATGGATCCAGCCCCCATCGACAAATCCGCCACCATTTTCGTCGCCGGCCACCGCGGCCTGGTGGGTTCAGCGGTTGTCCGGAAGCTCAATTCACTTGGCTACACTAACCTCCTCCTCCGCACCCACGCCGAGCTTGATCTCACATCTCAATCCTCCGTCGATGCCTTCTTCGCCGCCCACAAACCCCAATACGTCATCCTTGCCGCAGCTAAAGTTGGCGGCATCCACGCCAACAACACATACCCCGCAGACTTCATCACAATCAATCTCCAAATCCAGACCAACGTCATCTCCTCCGCCTTCAAACACAACACCAGAAAACTCCTCTTCCTCGGATCCTCCTGCATTTACCCCAAATTCGCCCCCCAACCCATACCCGAATCCGCCCTGTTAACCGGCCCGTTGGAGCCCACCAATGAATGGTACGCCATTGCCAAGATCTCGGGGATCAAGATGTGCCAGGCATTCCGCATTCAGCATTCGTTCGATGCCATCTCCGCCATGCCCACGAACTTATACGGGCCTAACGATAACTTCCACCCCGAAAACTCCCACGTTTTGCCCGCCTTGCTGCGCAGGTTTCACGAAGCAAAAGTGAATAATGTGGAGAAAGTGGTAGTTTGGGGGAGTGGAAAGCCATTGCGCGAGTTCTTGCACGTCGATGATTTGGCTGATTCGGTGGTGTTTTTGTTGGAGAATTATAGTGACATGGAGCATGTCAATGTTGGGAGTGGGAAGGAGGTAACCACTAAGGAGCTTGCAGAATTGGTTAAGGAGGTGGTGGGATATAAAGGGGAGATTGTTTGGGATTCGAGTAAGCCTGATGGTACGCCAAGAAAGCTCATGGATAGCTCGAAACTTGCTGGTCTGGGTTGGGAGCCCAAGATTTCTCTCAAGGATGGACTTACAGGTACTTACAAGTGGTATTTGGAGAACGTTGCTGCCCAGCAATAGTGACACAGGTGATTTTGGAAATTCGTATTCTTGTTTTGTCTATGTACCAGTTATTTGTTTTGAAATTCATTTGTTAGATTGGTGATTTTGTTGTGTTATACATATAGATTATGATTAGCCATGTGGATGAGAGCATATATGTATCGAGCATGTTGGTGGACAATTTGTAATATGTTGTCAAATAACCAATGTTTTGGATTCTATTTGATGAATTTCTTATTTGGAAATTTTGTTACTAAAATGGTTGTGATAAATATTGTTTGATGTGATGACTATAGGATTGTGATGATGCCATTTGGGTTGGGAATTGATTCTATGTCGGGTTCTTAAGGATCATGCCAGATTAGGCGAGATGTGATCCTGCTGTGGAAGTTTAAATAGGTATGGTAATACATGGTTCCGGCGTACACCTATTTTCCTCGAGGAATTATCAGACCATGTTTGACAATGTCTTGGCCGTTTCTGCATCTCTTTTCATCATTCTTCGCCGTATTTGCCTTTTGCTATTATCTGTCAGATCCTTTTGTTAGTTGATGGGACGATGCTAAGTACTTGAAAGCGAATGGATTTTTTGAAATCATGTGGTGCTGATAATTTTAATGGTGCCTTATTAACTCCCGATTTACTAACTTGTACTTGCTAAACATCGAACTGGATAAAAAAGGAGTTTCCTCCTTTTATAGTGCACTAGGATGACTGGACAATAGGTGCAAATCGCACTAGAGAGCACTCATCTTGGGCTAGTTACATGACATATAGTTGAGTGTTATATCTGCTGTCTCCAAAAAAGGAGGACCAACTATGGAAATTTGTGTTACATATAAGTACATTCATCGGATTGAGTGAATCATATCATGATTGTATTATTAGCTGCAAAACTGATTTCAACTTTAGCTGTCATGTTCATGTCTGTTTCTGGAACCTGGGAGACACATGTTCTGAAGTAAAAGTTGGTGAGTTAGTAAAAGGATTACAATTAGCATAGCCTAGTTCCCAGATATGTTTCAACCGTTCTTTGCCCTGTTCTATGATCTTCCTTAATTCTATGAAGTATGTTTTTTGTTGGTGGAGAATGAAATTTTGTTATTAAATAACTTATCTTTGTTTATGAAATTCTAATAATGATGGCCATAGTAGTAAATGGCGCACAAAGGTGCGAGCCCTTCGCCATTTTGGGTTTGTGGCAAAGGGCTTCGCCTTGGCCTGCGCCTGGGTGCAATCTGGGCAATGGCCCAGACGCAACTCGCCTAGCCCAGGCTTTTTAGGCGCGGTTGCCGGCGAGGGTTAGGTCCGCTCCCGTGGATGGAACGCCGGTGGCGGGGGGTGGTTATCTATGGATGGACAGATTAGTGTGTTGCTTCTCTCGTTTTCTCTCTCTCTTCATTTCTTGGTTTTTTAGATAAATATAAATATATATATATATATATATATTATATGTTTGTTTGTTTTCCTTCCTGATACCATGTGAAAAGTAAAGAAGGAACAAGAGATTGTGTATTTTTGAGAAAAAACCATCTCTAATTTATAGAGATGGGACAAGCACATTACCAAAGATAACTATCCTACTAGATATATACAAATCATATCATATCTTCTAATGTATACCTTCGACCATAATAGAATCAGATGATTAGATTTTAGGTTTGTTTGCTTTTTGATATTTACTATGAAATATTTGTTTGAAACTTTGGACCTTTTTTCTCCTGCAAGGTTTTGACATTAGTTGTTTTCAATTATATGAAGTTTTTTTTTTATATGTTGAACTTGTTGTTTAATCTCTATATTTAACTTCTTTTACATTATTCTCGTTGAACAATACTAATTATATAAATGTATAAGTTATTTTTGTTCACCGGCGTCGTCCTTCGAAAGGCGCACCCCGCGCTGTGCGCCATGGCTCCAAGAGCCCTTTGCGTTATGAGCCATTAACTGCTATGATGATGGCTAATCATATATGAAACTCTAGTTACATAAATTTGGAAGATTACTTCTCAATGTCTTCTCTAGTTACAAGGGTATCTTCTCTAGTTACATAAATTTGGAAGATTGCTTCTCAGTGTCCATGATGAATAAGTTAATAGAAATAAACAAACGAAATGCCACTTTGAAAAATAAAAGACTACCTTTTCTATTGTCACAATCTCATAATATTAGCCCAAATCTTGGTTTGACTTAAACAATCAACTGACTTTTTTAGTATACAATTGTTTCGTGCACCAACTTTAGAGCATAATGTGTTTCAGAAACATCTTAAACTTAGTATCATTTCTTATTAAAGCAGACTCCATGAAGGGATACTTTCACATGAATCACATCGGAACAGGAGAAGGTGCTTATTCATGGCGACATGCTTACTTTAGTCCTAGTGTGTTTGCATCGTGCATTTGAGTTACGATCATTGTACTATAACTTTATTTAATGGTTTCCATAAAGTATTTATCCATCTTCTATGTAATTCATCATTCTCTTTTACTGGTCCAATCTATTTGTTTAGATTTGAATCTGGTGGTAGACAAAGAAATACTCCGATGTTCATATTATATTTCCAATATCTTGTAGTTGTAACTGTATGTTTGCTCATTTGGAGATTATGTTTAGATAATTCTCACTCTGAGTGTGTGATATGGTTGAAACTAGAATCCAGAACCTGACTAATTTAATTGAATTCCCGTGAAGACGTACATGACATGTACAAAAAGACCATATCTAGCAGTTCACCGGAAGTTTAACGATCTTCCATAGCCTTTTGTTTTATCTGGATGCAATTTAATGAGTCATATTATGTGTTGTTTACTCCCAGAAGTTTGCTTTAATTTTTATGCAAGCATTTAGTACTTATACTGTAGAACCTTGTTAATTTCAGGCTTATGTCCTTGTTTAACTGTTTGGATTGCGGCCCGTGCATTCGTTCTTGTAGTTGCTGCACACCGGGTGGATAGTTAGATGGTTGACACATATTACAGTGATGTATGTAGCAATCGTTCATACGCCGGGTGCAGAAAGCACCTGTTCTAGTATGAAAGTTAACCTTGTGCACTCATGCTGATGTTCCTTGTTACACAAGTGGGGTTACAAAGATGTAAGAACAACTGCCTTTGGCTTGCTGTTTTGTTTGTAAATTAGTTTAATTTTGTCTGAAATCCCTTTTCTTTTTTTCAATTTTGAGAGTGTTTGATACTGAATAATGGCAACAAATTACTGAATAATTGTAACCAGACTACAGTTGTGATTTTGTCATTGTTATTGCTACACAAAACAGAAAGGAGACATCTACAATTAATATCATATGTTCTCAGTCTGTCCAACACAGTCCCACTCCATTCACACATTATATATAAATGCAAATACTATACACTGATCCAAAATTACTGCCAACATAAATGAATTCAGGACCATATGTTACTGACAACATTTATGTGCAATTGGAAACCACCATCACCACACAAAACAACTCATATTCACACAGAAACACCACTTTCACAGTTAAAATTGTAACTATTGCCAACCATTGTACAAATTCACATGGACAGCATCTATATAGATCTCCCATCAATTGAGTCAACACAACTTGGACTCTTGTTCGCATTGGTGGTTTACGAGGAATTATACGACTTAATTCCCACTTGGAGAAAGTTACTCATTACGAAAAAGGGTAAAAAGCAACTAACTCTCTCCATGTTTGTTTTAATTATAAATACTTTTCTATTTAAAAAATTACAAACTATTCCATTAAAATTAACCACTTTATAACAAATATTCCTTTGTGATAGCTCATTGTAGGGGTATTTGAATATTTGTTTGATGACTTTCAATTTTAGATAGTATTTATAATTTTTCAAACAACTATAGAATATTTATAATTATAACAAATTTTGAGAAAGCCTGTTATAATTTACACTAAGAAAAAAATAAATTCCCACTAGAAAAGTATACAAGAAATTAAGAACACTACAAGTATAAAACAATTATAAGTACCAAAAAGGGCTAAATGTCATATTTGGTCCCACAAAGAAGGAATAGTGCCTTTTTTGGCCCCATGATTTACATAATTTATTTTAGTCCCAAAACTTTAAAAAAGTTTGCAAAGTTAGTCCCAAAAGTCTTTTCCTGTTAAGTTTTAACGGCAAGTGGACGGAATTCGTTAATCGCCAATAGCTAAATTATTTTTTTGGTCCCACCCAAAGAATGGGAGTTTGCATTTTTAATCCCACAATTTACGAAATCTTTTTTGGTACCAAAATTGTTAAAAAACAAAAACGTTAGTCCCAAAACTTCAATTTTGTCAATTTTTTTGTCATTAATCAATAAATTTAATGTACAATTTTATTAAATCAACAATCAATCTTTTATTCAATCATTATTAAAATAGGCTAATAAGTACTTCTTTGTATTTATTATGATATAATTTTTAATATAAATCGTTATTTATATTTATAATTATATTACATATAAATATTAAATAACAATGTACGAACCACAATTATAAAACAAAAAAATAAAAAAAAATAGCACTGCACTTAGAAATTGTTGTTATGTGATTGAGAAATTCATTTTCACAACAATTATTATGTGATCGAGTAATAAATATTCGTATGTGATTTGAAACTATTCGATTTTTGGAAGTTTTTACCGGACTTGTAATTAGAAAATAAAAAATAAAATGATCAAACAAGATATTTTTAATTTTATCAATTTTTTATTTTATAGTTATAGGTAGTACATTGTCGACGTTTGTTTGTCTAGTTAATTATAAATATAAATAACAATTTATAATACAAATCACAAATTATATTATAAAGAATAAACTACTAGTTTACTCAATAGTGATTGCATAAGAGCGATGATTGATTTAATAAAATAATTCATATGTTGTGTGCATTAATTTATTGATTAATGTCAAAAAATTGACGAAAATAAAACTTTGAGATTTACTTTGCAAATCTTTCAACAATTTTGGTACAATTTTTTTTTTTCGTAAATCGTGGGACCATAAAAGCAAATATCTCACTTTTGTGGGACTAAAAAAGCAATTCAGCAATTAGGGATTAACGAAAATCTATCACTTGGCCTTAAAACTTGACGAAAAACGTCTTTTGGGACTAATTTTGTAAATTTTTTAATAATTTTAGGACAAAAAAGTTCATAAATCATGGAACCAAAAATAACACTGCCCCTTTTTTGTGGGACCAAAAAAGCAATTTAGCCTGCCAAAAGGATTTGATGTTTCAAGGTCATTTTACAGTGTATGAGTGATTTTCACCTCCTTGTAAATGGAGTACGGTTCATATATGTAAGAATTTCACATAATTATATCAGGCAAAAAAATACATGCTCTGGATAATTGTAAATATTAATTTTTCAATATGAAAGCCAAATAATTATTTAAATTCATTGTTTACTCAGAAAAATTTGGTTTTTTTCTCCAATGATTTGAAGCAATAAAAGTACACACAAGTATAGGTTAACTGTAAGAATGTTAGAACAAACCAAGAAATCTGAACTCTTTCCATATATACGCAACATCGATCAAGATAATAATTAGCCGCCAAAAGAAATCACTGACTGAGAAAATTTATGTCACAAATCAACAGATTGAGCCGTCCCCGCCAATATCACACCGCCGCCACCACCACCACCACCGCCGCCGCCCGCCACCGTCAGAAACCAATGTAACAGAAGTTGGACAACAACTGAAACCCCATTTGAAAAGACAATCTTGGCTTCACCTGCATTTTCTTCCCATGTTCGTATGTAGCCATTGCAGCTCTCACAGCCCTCCTCATGCGCCCAAGCTTCACTTCTCGCCACCCCCTCCGCCGCCCGCCACCGTCAGAAACCAATGTTACAGAAGACGGACAATAACTGAAACCCCTTTTGAAAAGACAACCTTTTCTTCCCATCTTGGTATGTAGCCATTGCAGCTATCACAGCCCTCCTCATGCTCCCAAGCTTCACTTCCCACCACCCCCTCCGCCGCCCGCAGCACAGCCCTACAATCATAGAAACGCCGACCATGATTAGGGTATGTAGATTGGGGCATGAACCGGTGGTACCATTGATGTTTTCTTGTGTTCTTGCAAGAAGGAGTAGTTTTTGTTGTTGTTGATGATGGGCAACATTGTCGTATTCCTGCAAGTCTCAAAAGGGCATGCACATATGTAATTTTCTGAGTAGTAAGAGCGAGAAAAAGGGTCGGTCAGGACAAGAGAGGGTCGTTTCTTTCTTCCTTTGTGTTGTTCTTGCCCGCCATCACTGTATATATATATATGTGTGTGTGTGTGTGTCTACTGTCTGCACACAGCTGCTAACTCTGTCTGTCTCAACATAATGAGGCCAAGAAAATGAGCATGAGAGACAAGGAGGGTTCTTTGTTTGTTCTCTTTGGGTATGGAGGAGCTGGTAGCTTGATATTATGTACATATACATACACACATGCGTATATACATACATACATGCATACCCCCCACCCCCCACCCCACCCCACCCAGTTTAAGCTAGATTTACGCGAGCAAATCTGCCAAGTTCTTGACTCAACATTGTTTAGGCATGAGAGTTCAAGAAATATCCATACGAGCATGTTGGCTAGTTCAGACTGTTGCTGTTTTGTTAGTATTATGAGGGGGGGGGGGGGGGGAAGGGACCCCACCCGAGTCTCCTGACCAAACAGGCAGCAATTCCGAGGGTGTCTGCTTTTGTGTGGGTGTGTGTGTGTGTTCTGCGCCGAGACTGCCACCAACCAAAACCCTAACCCCAAGAGTGTTTGCTGGCCTAACATTCGTTTGTGGTATTCGAGGAAGAGAGCTTTTACAGCTAATTTAGGTTATAATTAAGTGTATGTGTGGGCCTAAATTTAATTAATTGGTAGGACTTGTCTGCCTATTTTAAAATGCCCCATTTACTTTACTAGCTATATATATCTGACACTCCAAGATTGAGTTTGATCTATTTGGATAATTAATTGTAGAAAACTAATTCTTATAGTAATTAGTGTTATAGAAAGTAATTTTGAAATATTGGATTTTATAAAATTAGGTTCGGCCAAAAATTTTGAATTTTTTCGAGGAACATTGGTTTTTTGGGTATAACTGCAGCGAAGGGCCCAGAAGCCTATGGAAGAGACTGGACCGTATGCTTGTTAGTGAAATGTGCTTGGAGAAATGGCCTAGTAGTTACTATCTTTGCTTGGCACCTATGACTTCTGATGCCTCGCCACACTTGATCAACGTGAGCACCAAGGGGCCAGGACTCTGTTTCGTTTTGATAACTTCCTTGCCAAAGCTCTAGGATTTCTAGGAACTGTGAGTGACATAGGAGACACCACATACATGGCACCGCTATGTATTCAGTAGTGTGTAAGTTGAAGCTTCTAATATCAGTTTTTTGAGGGAAGAGGAAAAGTAAGGGCGATCTCTCCCTCAATGCCAACTTGCAGCCGGGTTCCTTACTCAAGCCCAGAATCTGTTGCAGCAGTTCAGGCATAGCTCCCTCCTGTGTGAGCTGGAGAAGGAGTGCAAATTAATCTATATTAACGCAGTTTCTCAGGAGGAGAGCATGATCATACAACATGCGAAATTACAATGGCTTAAGGAGAGAGACTTGAGCTCAAAGGTCTTCTTCAAAAGAGTCAGGGCGAGGAGGGCCATTTATAAAGTTTACCAAATTCAGAATGACCAGGGAGACTTGGTCACTGATCCTGAGTTGGTTCTGCAGGAATTCACCTCTTCTCTTTCACAGGTTGATTGGTGGGATTGGAGGCAGAGATCCATCAATTTGGACCATCTTGCTCATTTAACTAAAGATCTTATTACTGAAGAAACGACCACCTTGGAAGCTCCTATCCTTGAGTTCGAAGTTAAAGCTGCGGTGTTTGGAATTGCGGACAAGGCCCCTGGGCCTGATGGGTTTACAACCAAGTTTAATAAAGAAGCCTGGCCTATCATGGGACATTTGATCACCTCTGCTGTAAGGGAATTTTTGGGGGATGGGACTACTGAAGCAGGTTAATGCTACTCTCCTTACTCTCATTCCTAAAGTGCAGTTACCTACTCGAGTCTCTAAGTTTCAGTCCATTGCTTGTTGTAACTTTTTATACAAGATAATTACCAGAATCTTGGTATAGAGATAGAAGGGGTTTATGGACTTACTTGTGGATGCCAAAAAGAATGCGTTCGTTCCTGGCATGAGGATCAGTAAGAATGTCCTTCTTGCTCAGGAACTTTTTTTCAGGTTACAACTAGAGGAACCTCCCCTTGAGATGTGCCTTGAAGGTTGATTTGGAGGAAGGCGTATGATTCTGTTGAGTGGGATTTTCTCATGGCAGTGTTTGAGGTTGTTGCATTTTCCCCACACATTTGTCAATTGGATCCATGAATATATCTCAATAGCAACCTATTTTATCTGTCTGAATGACACCATCCATGGATTCTTTAGGGAGCTAGGGGGCATAGGCAAGGGGACCTCTATTTCCCTATTTGTTTGTTCCTATTATGGAGACCCTAAACTTAATAATTAACGACAATGTGGCCAGGACTGCGGCCTACCATTTCCATGTAAGGAGCTTCGTCTGGCAATGCTTTGTTTTGCAGGCGACTTGCTAATGTTTTGCAAAGCGGATCAGGGGTTAGTTTGCATACTCAAGGAGGCCTTGGTCTTATTCTTGGACTGATCTAGTGTATTCGCTAACCCTGAAAAGAGCCATGTCAACGTCTCTAAATCTGCTGCAGAAATTAAGCAACCTATATATATTGGATATGTTGGGATTTCACTGCCTCTGGTTGCAGGTCGTCTGTCCTTGGCAGAGTGTCAACCTTTATTGGAAAATATTGATAACAAGATATCTGGATGAAGCACCAAACCTTTCTTTTGTTGTTCGTGCTAACGTTCTGCAGTCTGTCATAGGAGCATTGCACCCTTATTGGGCAACTTCCTTTGTCCTGCCCAGAGAGTTACCAAAGATCGTTGAGGCCAAAATTCAGGGATTTTTTTTGTGGAAGGGTTGTACTGGTTTTAGGTATGCTAAGGTCTCGTGTGGGATCAAGTGTCTAGGCTTTAGGAGCAAGGGGTTAGGTTTAGCCTGCATCACCGCCATGAATCAGGCTTTGATGAGCAAACATTTCTAGAACATTCTGTCCAACAATCTATATGGGCTTAGTGGATCATTGCTTACAGGCTCAGAGATCAGTCTTTGTGGACTGCTTTAGGCAATGCTGAATCTTAGGGTTGGAAGAAACTTTTGAAGCTGAAAACAATTTTGTTGCCTCATGTGAAGTACAAGATGGGGACTGGAGAGTTGTTGCGACTATGGCACGATCCCTGGCACATTGCAGGGATTCCTATATAGCTCTACCCGCGAGGACTGTCCATTAGAGGACTACCTTTGGGGTCAAGAGTGGTTGCTGCTATTTAGAATGGAGCTTGGAATTGGCCTGTTGGCCATCACCTGAGATTGCCAGGATTGTGGTGTCACTGCCCCCTTCTGCTGGAAGGAGGTGATACTATTGGATGGAGGTTGACAACCTTACTTTCGGGCCCAGGACTAGGAATTGACTAAGGTCTTGAGGAACTCAATAGCTCTATAGCTCATTAACTCATAACTCATAGCTCCTAACTAAAAACTACAAGTTCAACCCCTTTATTAAGAGCAGTAGAGCCTTACTCCATTCCTTCCTCTGGTCGGAATGGTCGGCTCGGTTAGCTCTCTTAGCTTACAGACAGGCTTACAGCCGGGTCTTCAGCCGCTTAGAGGATAGGTAGCGTCCTTATTCCATTCCTTCATAAACTCAGGAATGGTCGGGCGTGAAACCTTCTTATTATTTTAGTTCCAGATTGTCTAATTAAACTGGATTTAAGGTAGATAACTTAAAGAGCTCAAAGAACGCATTTAAACGCTTAAAATAAGGCTTCTAAAAAGGCTTTCTATTTCCATATATGATCACAGAAACTAGTAGCAACTCGTGCCTGAAGACAACAAGGCTAGTCCGACTTGCCTATCTGTTGCACCGTAAACACAGTTTCTTTAGCTCACAGTGAAATTAACTATAACCTTTCCGGCAAAGTCTTAATTAGAAGAGAGAACAGGAAAACACCATACAACCCAATAGACTACAAGGAAAAGCATAGAACTCAACAGAGAGAAAGGCCCCCCGATGAGATACTTCTTGGGAAGAAGTATCTCATCGGGGTAGGAGGGTGGGGGTTGCGGGAAGCGAACGATAGTGAACGGTAGTGAACGAAGAGAGGGAAGTAAATCATACTAGACCGGACCGTAGGGAAGGGCTAGTTTACAACTACCGGAGAAGTATGCTGCCCCGCTGGTCCCAAGGGGCAGCTGGTCAGCTCCGCCTTCAATGGCCCACAGGCCTGGTTCCAAGGAGCAGGCCTGCTGTGCCATTTCCGATCGCCTTCGAGCCAAACCCCTTTTGGAGTTCAGATTAAGAGTTCAAATGTTAAATTATTAAAGTTTGATTAGAAGTATTTAACTTCAGATTAAGAGTTCAAATGTTAAATTATTAATTTTATTAAACTAAAATGCAAGTTGAATATATTCTTTTAAGTTGCAATTCATTCTGGATTCGACTTCCCATATATATATGATTACTAAGTATTAAATTCTTTTAAATGTTTAGAAATAAAGATAGTAAAAGACAACAATACAATACAGACATCATGCTCACGCTTGACGATCAAATATGAGAAAATGAAAGTCAATTGGCTAAAACAAAGACAAAATATATTGATCGAGATTCATGCAATTTTTATGAAAAAATTGCATTTACGTTTCATAAGTTAGTCATTTTATGATTTTGGGTTCATTATTTACAGTGAACTTGAGAGATGAATTAACGACTAAATTAAAATAAAAAAATTAATGAGGGCTAAATAAGAATTATTCAAAATTAGGCTATAGTTCATCAGAAAATAAAAATATAATTACCCTAATGTACACACACCAACACACACACATGATTTACCCATATTGTTTGTGAAAATATGTATTCAGTACGTACATAGATGCTAATTATGTGTATTTGGATCTGGAACTGAGAAAAACACTGATATTATCGGCCTTGGGAAGGAACTTCCTATGTATATAGAATTCTTCATTGGTGCGACATATTAATAATATATATATATATATATATATATATACACTTAGTAATTAATGATACATTTTATCTTGTGTGCGTAATTCTTTAAAAATTTTTGAAAATAGAAAATTATAAAATTTATTTTGGGATAAAATTCTTTAGTTTTGTTTTTTGTTTAAAAAAACACTAAATATGCATTTCTTATTATATTTTTGCTATAAATACACATTTCAAATAAGAAATAATTAACGCGCCACATTTAGGTTCAAGAATATGTACATCATGTGTAAGTATATATTGAACGGCAATTTATTTAAAGTTTTAACTATTAGAAGGAGAATCATTAAATATTACATATGGTATCTTAACATGGACCTCGCACGTGAAACCTTTTTTTTTTTATAAATGGGTCTCAATAAGATTCGAATTCACGACCTTTTGTTTGACCTGACTCTGATATATATTATGTGAAAGATCACCTAATTTATAAACTTAAGACTGTTAAAAAGGAGAATAATTTAATATTAATATCTTAATATATGTATATATATCTTGGGAAATAATAAAAGAGAATATAATTGAAATTCATTAGCACATCACACCTATAGTCTTAAATTATAGGGTAAATTACATCGACACTACCTGAAATTAGACTTAATTACAACAAATATACCTCTGTCCTTTGTGAAATTATAGGTACAACCCCCATAAAATTGTTAGTCTAATGTACCTGAGGAGGGTTTGTGTAAGATTTTGCTATTAAATAAGAGTGTACTTGTAATTATAACTAGAATCTCATTATATATACTTGTAATTTGCAATAAATATGGGGTGAATATAATGTAATGGGAAAATTATTTTTTTAATCCACTAAGTGCTCGATATTAATTTTAGTCCGATAACTATGCTCATTTTTTCTAAATCCAGTAACTTGCAAAATTGATTAGATTTAGTCCGAATTAGGGTTTTTTACTCAATTTTCCGGCGATATTTTGAAAATTAGCTGAAAAATGTATACGTGACAGCTATTTGGTTGATTTCCGGCAACTTATACACGTGTACAACCACATGTATTAGGTGAGATTCAAATTAAAATCTACCTCATTTCAATTGCCACGTAGATTTAAAAATTCTTAAAATATGTCCAGTTGGCATGCCATGTAATATTTTCGGCCAAGACATAAAAAATCAACCACCAGAGGACTAAATCTCATCAATTTTACAAGTTACTGAACTTAGAAAAAAATAGACATAGTTACCGAACTAAAATTAATATTAAGCATACTTAACGGACTAAAAAAATAATTTTTCCTAATGTAATCTACCCTAAATTATATGTAGGTTAATCCCCTCTGCATTAATAATTAAAGTTCAGATCCTAATAGTAGAGGGCAGAAGTCCATGAACAAATGGCAAACACAATGGAAAAGAAAAACATCAAGGGACTGGAATGTCTGATGCAGGTCAGAACTCAGCATCCAAAAGAAGCTTTGCAGTTTTTCCAGGCTAAACTATATATACATACACATGAGAGAGAGAGAGAGAGACAGAGAGAGAGAGAGTTTACCTGTGGAACAAAAATGGCAAGGCAACAAGTCCAAGACAGAAAATGAATCAAGAAAGGCTATGATGTAATAACATCCCATGAAAGCAAGTCCATATCTGAAACCAAGAAAACATAAAAATATAAATACATATCTCTTTGTGAAATTTTAGCCCAAACTTGGTTCAGTCGAATCTAAATCAATCATATGACAACTAAAATAGACTTGTCATGTGATTGATGTACAGTTCAGGAAAAGTTACCAATCACATGGCAAGTGTATCACATTTGTTATATGATTAATTTGGTTAGGACAAACCTGATCCGGTCTAGAATTTTTATAGTTTATACTTTTCTTTTTTTTTTTCCACATTTTTGCTGATAAAGGAAGTAGCAGACTTTAGCAGCAGATAGTAGTACGTACTTCACCAATTCCATTGCCAAACACTGTCTTGCGAAAGTGATGGCCGGGAAAGAACATTAGAACAGAAGATCAAAAACGTGCACAGATGTGAACTAATCATCCAAAATAGTAATAAAGAGAAAAATATCATCATACCCTAAAAATGAAATCAAGAAACAGACAAAAGCAAATTAGAAAGAACAAAAAAAACAAACAAGGGTTTGAGTCTTGAGTGAGAGAGTACTGAGATATCAATCATTTTCAATACAGATTTTTAAAGACCAAACATTGCCACCTTTTCAGACATATATGTATATATCACTGCACAGAACCCTGATCACATAATCATACACACACATATATATATATGTATACACCCATAAACCCATACAAGAAACGGTGAAACTAATGCAACACAACAGCTTCCTCATTAATGTGCATTGCGTGTAAATAAGGAGTAAAGACTAAGTTAGGGGGACAAGGACATGAGATGACACACAGTCACACCTCACACTGTGTGTCATTTTTCGAACTTCATAGTACCTTTTAATTGTTTCCTCCGGACAGCAAGAAATTTGGACAGGAACCCATTATTTGTTTACTGCTGCTTCAGAACTATGTGTGTGTATATATGTTCATGCATGTATGCAAGTACTGTGTGTTTCTTGGGGGGTGGGGTGGGTGTTGGGGGGGGGGGGGGGTAGAGCAGTATATGTTTATCCTTTCCTTCTACGGTTAAAATGTCAGTGGGCAGCCTCTTTGATAGCGTAACTTTTGAAAAAGCAAAAGTGCTGCTGTTAATATCTTTGCACTTTTATGGTATTTGCAGTCAGATTTTTCTTTTCTTTTCTATTCTTTTTCTGAAGAGGTGAAGATCATATCATGTAAGCTTTTTCATGGAATTGCTTTTGTTCTCTTTAAGCTTCTCTTTAGGGTTTGGAATGGGTGAGAGTGAGACCACGAAAGTTGCCAAGATTTTGGAGGGCCCTTTTGGTATTTTAGGGAAATTTTGGATGGAGACCGGGCCTGGTCAAAATTGAACTAATTATGTGATAAATGAAATTTCATGTTATTGGTACATAATTTAAAAAAAAATATATATTTGTTATGTAATTGAAGCACATTTTAAGGAAAGTGAATTGTAATTCCATGTTAGTGATGCACGGTTTTAGAAAATCATACTTATCACGAGTGTGATTGGTAAACAATTTAAGAAAAATAACCTATAACATAGCAGTGTAACTTGTCCAAATTTCATTTGAATAAAAGTATTTCTAATAGCCATATATATATATATATATATATATATACTAAAAAAATTTACACATATTGGCTACATTTTAAATAAATATGCTAAAAGCCGTAGTAAATAACTATTATTTACTAGGGTAAAATAAATCGATGCAAAAATTAATTTTTTCATTATGAAAAATTTATTTGCCACGGCTAAGAGCCGTAGTAAAAACATTCGTCATGACTTTTTTTTTCTTTTTTTTTTTGGAGGGGGGCGGGGGGGTGAGGGCGAGGGCTAGCTTTGCTGACATGGAATTGTAATGAAAAATGACATATCAACTAAGATATATATATATATATATTTTCTGCCACGTAAGTCCTTACATGAAAAAACCCCGCTACTTATGAAATGAAATGGGACAAAAAGAGGAAAACACTTTTTTATTTGGGATTTGACATTTTTTTTATCTTTCCCCTATCACAAAAACAAACTTTGATTTATATTTTTATACTAGTTGTTGCGGCTCGGCGTTTCTACATGCATATAATAAATAATCTTACACACTTTAAATATATTATAAATTAAAATAAAATATATAACCCAATACACCAATTTCCAAAGAAAAAAAAACAAAGAAAGAAAGCATCATTTTAAACGAATTATCCACACAAGAAAAACAATATAAATACATGAGATTATAAAAAATAAAATTAGTATTTTATAACGACAACACCGACTAGCAGAGGGGGACGAACGACGTTGCCCCCTTCTATAGGGGGACTGAGGGTGGATCCTCAAATTTGAGACTAAAGCCCATACTATTAGAGTCGAGGAGTTCAAGTCATACCAATCAAGCCACACGGGCTTTCATATGACAACTCCTTGCAAGTCAGTTCAGTCATCTTGAGAACCTTTAATTGTCATCCCCCAATAAAACTTCATAGGCATCATACATCTATCGCCGATAAAACACGACACCCATCATGATATGGGCGCAATATTTAGTGCAAGTAGATCTCAATAAATACCTCAACTTGGAACATTTAAGATCTAACCCTCGAAAGTGGTTAAGGGGTTAATTTATTTTTTTAAACTTATATTATATAATAAAAATTAATAATCATATATATAATATAAAATTTAAAATTTATTTTATACAATTTTTTTTCCACCGTCAAAGTTTATGTGACAGGGTGTTTTTAAAACATGCTCAATCAACTTTTTTTTACCAATTTAAAAAGGCTAAATTTGTAGACATCAACAAATTGCGACCACTTTTAAAAATTATTATTATATTATTATTATTATTATATTTTTTTTAGGAAGCCGTCTATGTCGAGACGGGGGTTAGGCGGACCCCTACCCGTTTATTGCGTACTCAAAATTTCAATGTACATGTTGGATAGCAAAAGCACTAATTACGAAAGGATCACTAATTAAAAGCGAAAACTCGGGAACTGAATATCAAGTTTGAGCAGGACCGCGAGCAACCCTCGTGGACTGTCCAGAAGGCCGGAAGTCCGCTCGTGACACGCTCGATTTGCTAGGAGGTCCGCCGGCTGATTAGCTTCACGCAGGATATGTGTAAAACGAAGATGCAGACGACGTCGCAGCACCCGTAACCTGGTGAGCAGTGGCTGTACACGCCAGTGGCCCTCATCCTTCTGAATCATCTGCAGAACTGCGCTGGCATCCAATTCTACCCAAACGTGACTGTATCCACACGACGCCGCAAGTACAACGCCGCGGACCACGGTCGCCAGCTCCGCAAAGGTGTTGGTCTGGATGTCCAGAAATTCAAAGAAACCAAAAAACATCTTACCCCTACAATCACATAAGAGGCCTCTCGCCCCTGCGATACCCGGATTACCTTTCGAAGCACCGTCGCAATTCAATTTGCACCAGCCTTGGGCTGGGGGAATCCAGCGTACTAGGCGTGGTCACGACGTTGGAGGGGCTGAGACAGGAAATCCCAATCGGCGTGTCACATCCGAATCCCCTCTCCAAAAATCCGTTGGCATCCCGCCCGTTTTGTGGAGGCGCCAAAGCGAAAAGGAGACCAACCTAATGAT